>OX376699.1:6279837-6995328 GCA_947389925.1 Coelopa pilipes
GCCTGTCAGGAGTCGAGGGCCGATTATGCTTGTAATTAATTTAGCCGTTTTTTTACCCGAAAGCCCGAGACCCGACCTGAGACCGACGTGATTCGGCGGCCCGCCTGGTCTTTTGTTCTGCGCGGGTTTTCAACACCTTCTGACACCGTCTGACACCGGCGAACACCTTTCAATCACCTCTCAGTCTCTCGCCAGTCTCTGATGACTTCCTCTTCCTCGTCGTAGTCGTGGTCGTGGCTCCTCGGTTGCTCCGAAATTGCCGGCGAATCGGCTGGCGAAACCCAGCCAAGGTCTCGAGTTCGGGCAAATATTTGTTCAGGGCAACGTGGGGAGCAACGACGTGGCAGCAACATTGCACAACATTGGCAGCAGCTGACGAACGGAATCAATCAGCAGCGATTGCCGGTAATTGTCGCTGGCTCTCTGGAGTCGTGCAACACCTGAATGCGATCCTAATGAAGTGATCGCAGGGCCGTCCGTCCCGCTGGCAGCCACTCAGCCACTCAGTCAGCCAGCCGGCAGTCGTCACTCGGCAACTGTTGCCGACATTGAAATCAGATTAGAGCCGCTCCCTGCAGCCACTGCAACGCGGGTCCCCAGAGACGAGGCTAAGAATTTTGAGGCTTCCTCAGAACCCAGGCTTTGTTGCAGTTTTTGCTCTTCTTGTTGCAGTTTCTCCCCTCCTGTTGCAGTTGTTTCTGTTCCCCTTCTGTCGCTGTCAGTGCGCAGTGGTTGCTGCTGGCTCGGCGTTGTCGCAAGAAATTAGCACCTGAATCGGTTGGTCTCGATTGCCGCCACCGGCGGTCGGACGGCCCGACCCGACTCGTTGTCGCAGTGATTTTTGACCTTTCGTCGCGTCGCATCGCATGGCAGTTGCTCAAGCGATGTTGCTGACAAACCCGATCTGCTGCTGCTGGTCATTTCTCAGAGCTGCTGGCCCGATGGCGCGGTGCTTGGCGTGGCTCGGGTTCGATCGTTCGTTCGTTCCTTCGATTTGCTCTTCTCAACATCATGCAACGAACGCTGGATGGACGGGCGGATCGAGCGGGTGACGACGACGGCCAGAAGGGCGACTTTTAATTGCCGCCCGATCGAGTCCCCCGATCTCCAAAAGCGCCCCTGAACGCGGCGACTTCCACACTGAGACGAACTCGGCTACATCGCTTAGGCGGCATCGAGATTTCATCGAAACCGCACCGGGCTCGGAGGCGAGGTTTTTCCCACGCAAGGCGCATCCGCCGAAATACTCGACTGATCAGCAACAACAGATGCAACCAGAACAGCAACAGCAACATTGGGAAAACCAACAATTGTTCGGTTGCTTCCCAGCGTCATCTGCAATAAATTTTATTGCCCAAAATGTTGTTCGCTTTCGTTCGTTGCTGCTGCTGCTGCTGCTGCTTCGTGTTTTCGCCTCGCCACCCAAAATAATTGCAAATCAATTGCGGTTGTTGCTGGCGGCGACGGCGGCTGTTGCAACCTCGTCAAGGTAGAACCAACAACAACAACGACGACGATGACGATGGCGGCTCCGGCAGCAGCAGCAGCAGCGGCCCAAGAACTGTTTAATAAAGTGCTAAAGCATCACCAAACGGTGGCGAACGAGTCAATCAGTTCCATCAACGATCGGTCCATTGTTGTCGTCGTAGTCGCTGTCATGGCGGTTGTTGTTGTTGCTGTTGTTGGTGCCCTGAGATTTTCGAAATTCGTTACCGAAAAATCGTGCTCTGGTCGTCGCTGGCGAAGGAGGCGATTGGAAAAATTCGCAAAATGCAATTTGAATTTGGATCCTATTGCAAAAGAGCAAATGACAGCAGCACCAACAGCAACAGCAACAAAACCCACAACAGCAACAACAGCACCATCGAATGCAGCAACGAACCCAACACCCAGCGGTTCAAGTGCTAAAAATGAGTCGTCGTCGTCGTCGGGTTTCGCAATTTCTCGGTTGTTGATCGACGTTGGCGGCGAGACCGCGATCGATCGGCGGCGACCGGGCGGCCCTCGTGAATCGCTTTTTAAATCATGGGCATTTCGGGCAGACCCCACACCCCACCGCTACCTCCGTGACCCGCTGCCCGGGGAGTTCGCCGTAATTCACTTTTAATTCGCTCGTCATTACGACGAAATCGCCGAAACGATTACGTGCCGTCGATCGTCGGCCGTCGGCCCTCCGCGAGCCATCAACGCAAATGCGAC
Source organism: Coelopa pilipes (assembly GCA_947389925.1). Classification (NCBI taxonomy): domain Eukaryota; kingdom Metazoa; phylum Arthropoda; class Insecta; order Diptera; family Coelopidae; genus Coelopa; species Coelopa pilipes. The sequence continues at coordinate 6,282,037 of OX376699.1, forward strand.
GACATCAGCGGTTGCAGGAGCAGCAGCAGCAGCATGTCGGCAACAACAGCGACAACAACAACAAAAAATATTAATTACCCGAGTGCGAACGCGCGATTCCTGGGCCCGAGCCAGGGCCGAGGCCTGGGAAACTCGACGCCTGGCAAAAACCTTCACAGGTCGCAGTTCCCTTTTCTTCCCTACGAGAGCAGCCACTACAGCATCACCGACAAGAACAACAACAACAACATTGGCATCATCGCCGACATCAGGAGAATCACTTAAGCTGCACCGAGGGCGATTGACCGACCAGCGACCACCAGACGCGTCCGCCGTGGGCCGCGCGCAAAAAAGTGCGAGCGTCGCATTGGAAATTAAATCATGAAATCATTTCCTCCAGGCCACGATTAGGGCCGGAGCGCCGGAGGGGGGGCGAACGGGGTGAGAGGAGCGGCGGATGGGGGGTGGGGGGATCGAGGCGTTCGCTGTAAACGCTTCTAATTGCTGCGACGATGAGATGGGCAAATGGGCTGCAGTTGCTGCAGTTGTTGTTGGTTTTTGCTTTTATTGTTGAAATGGTTTTTGCAGTGGCTTGTGTTGTTTTCATTGTTGTTGTTCATTCTGTTGTTGTTGTTGTTATTGTTGTTGTTGTTGTTGTTGCCTGGGCCGCTATTACTGTTGTTGTTGATGCAATTTTTCACTTAAACCGCACTCGGCCATCGCCAATGGTTGACCTCGTCGTCAGCAGCGGCAGCCGAAGGAATCGCGGCTAGAACGGCAGCAGCGGTGTTTGTTGTTGTCGTTGTTGTTGTTCTTGTTGTTGCTGTTGTTGGGGTGAAGAAACAGCTCCGCTGAGCAGGGCGTGTTGCAGGCAAAAAGATGCGCAGCAGCAGCAACAGCAACAGAACCATCAACAATAACCATAAATAACTAAACGTTGCTGTGGCTAGTGTTGGTGATGGTGTTGTTGTTGTTGTTATTGTTGTTACCGTTGCTGCTGTTGCTGCTGCTATTGCTGTTGCTGTGCTGCAGACGTTTTGTTGTTGTCGCTGCCTTTAATTAAGCCAAAAACAACTTTTCTATTAATGAAGCAATTCCAAAGCGATTAAGCAAAGCTCGGCTTAGTGTTGTTGTTGTCGTTGCTCCTCCTGCTCCTGCCGCCGCTGTTGCTGATGATGATGGAACACATTTTGACGTTTATTGCTGACACATGAGCGAGTGCAAAAAGCCCAGCAATGCATAAATCACTTTGTTGCCGCTCGCCGATTGCTGCGGTCGCTGCTGCTGTCGACACGGACCCCAAGTCGTAGACGTAGACGTGGACGAAGCCGTCGAAGTTGGAGCCAGTGGTCTGAAACATCACACGTTGCTCATGCGCCGACCTCTGCGGCTTCTCCAGCTCATACCGAGGACGTGGATCGTGGATCGCTGGCTGGGGCTGGGGCTGCGACTGAGGCTCGAAGGGAGGCCGCCCTGGCGATGCTTCGCCAACTCCCTGACTGGCGCTGGCTGGCAGCAGCTGCCGTTGTTGCTGCCGTTGTCGCTGCTGTTGCCGCTGCCGTTGCCGTGGCCGCTGCTGTGACGAGTCGGCGACACGACGATCGATCGAAATTTCATCGAGCGCTTTTTATTGCGCATTGTTGGCTGTTGTTGACTGCTGTTGTTGCTGGTCTCGTTGCCCTTGTTGTTGCCGCTCCTGCTGTCCTCATCGTCGCCATCCCCGTCTCTGTTGTTGTTGTGGTTGTTCATCCCGCTGCGGTTGTTTCTCATGTTGTTCGGAGCCCACGGAAGCGGTGGCAGCAGCAGCAGCTACCGCTAAATATGGATCGGCACGCATTTGTTGTAAAATGCAAAATATTATCGAGTTCACCAGCGGCAGCAGCCGACGACAATGGCGAAGTTGCATGTTGTTGTTGTCAATTCGACTGTTGCTGCTGCCGCTGCCGCTGCCTCCGAGGCGTGCACAACTCATAGAGTCGTCGGCGGCGGCGTCTCATGAGCGACCGCTCGGGCCCGGCAGCATTTTCGGGATGTTCGACACGTCTGGCAACCCAGTTGCCGGCGTCTGATGCGCCGCGTTCGGCCGCCGTCGATGCCGCTGCCTCCGGTTTCGATGCTGCCGGGTCGCGGCGCCGGCTGCTGACGTCCTGGAGCTCGGCGATGAAGGACGGGCCGTCGACGACCGCAACTTCATTACCTCGATCTCGCTGCTCGCTGCTGCGTGTGGGCCGAGCTCGCGGCGCCGGCATCGCCGATTTGGGAGCAGCCGCCAACAGCCGCAACAGCAGCGGCAGCAGCAGCAACAACAGCAACAAGAACAACACAGACAAACGACAACAACGACAACTACAATTGCAATTACACCAACAACAATAGCCATATCTCAGCCACAACTCCAGACTCCAAACTCCAGACTCCAGGGGCAGCCGTGGCCGACCGAAGACGTCGTCGTCGCGGCAACAACAAAATTGAAACATTTATTGTGTTCCCGTTAAGGCATCGAAAGGGCATGCGAACCGAGTGCTCCGCAATTATGAGCGACCCGGCCGCGGACCAGCGACGAGGGGCAGCCCGAGTCATTACGAGGGGCTCGGGCGATTTGCATGCGGTCGCGCCGTCGTCCTAGGGGGTCGTCGCCGGCTGGGAAAATCGAGCAGGTGGGGGCCGAGGAGCGACCGCCCCGCTCCTGTCGGGGCGGCGACTGGGGCCGATCCGCTCGCGATAAGCGCCACACGTGTGACCGCCGACAACAGGAGCAGGAAAGCGGGAAGGCGAGGCAAAGGAGGCGAAGCGCACAAGAGACGGTGAGAGAGAGGGAGGGCGGTGGAGTGGGGGAGTGGGTGGAAGAGGGCGCGAGAGGGAGGGAAGGAGCCAGGCGAAGGAGTCGAAGTCGAAGTCGTAGACGGAGTTGGCGAAAGGAGGAAAATTTATGCTGATTGGCATTAATAATGGATTATCACGAAATCGACTGGTCACACAGCAGCATCCACAGCGACGGCGACGACAACGCAGCAGCGACAACAACAACAACAACAACAATAACAACAACAACGGCGTCATATGGAAATTATTAACCCAACGCCATATCGTGTGATCATCAAATGATGATCTGATCGTGTGATCGGACTCGCTTCCTGTTCTGAGACACGCCGGGGTAGACATAGAAAGCAACAACAATAACAACAACAACAACAGCAAGAACACCAGCAAGGCAAGTGCACGCTTATCGTTGTTGTTGCTGCTGCTGCTTCTTCCTTTTCCTGTTCCTCGTCTTCGTTTTGTGGGCCAAAATGTTACACTAACTTATTTATGCGAATTTTTTGTGGATTCCTCCATGGAACCACTATGGTTGTTGTTGTTCTTGTTGTTGTTTTTGTCTTTGTTGTTTTTGCTGCTGCCATTGCTGTTTCTCTGGCTGCTGCTGCTGCTGTTGTTGCCAGCGATCGTGTGTTGAAAGCCTGCTGCAGCCACAACGTGATCTGCTTTTTGCGCCTTCGGATCACGAATTATGTTGCTGCATATTTTGTGCCACCAACAACAGCAACAACATCATCGACAACAACATCGACAACAACAACAAGAACATCGCCAGCATAAGCCCCAGCATGAGCAGCAACAATCGCTTCGTGGTGAATGCGAAGGATTTTGGGGAAAAGCAGAAGCCGAGAGACAGGTTGAGGTTCCCGTGGGTGCCCGTGGAGCCACGGCGATTGTGAGGGGGCCGGGACTCGGGACCAGAATCTGCCGAAGAAGAAGAGGAGGAGATTCTGGAAAAAATCATTAACGCCGAGGCGCGACGAGGGATCGACGAGGGCGACGCCGACGACGACGACGTCCATTCGTTCGACCCTCTCGACGGCAAACGTGGCATGGATTGTTAGAAACCGCATTTGACATGACACATCAAACATCACAACAACAACCAAACGAACAACAAACATGAGACCAACAACCACAACACATACGTAATAACAACCACAGAAAGTACCAGCAATTCGGCCTAATCAGCGCATCAGACGATGCTGACTCTTTCCCGGAGAGAATCAAACGACATCAGGCGTCGCCGCCGCCGCCATCGCCGCCACTCGGCCAGCAACGACGATTCGAGCGATGTGTGGAGAGCCCCGAAAAGCTGAAAAGCCGAACCGATTGCTCGGCGTCGGACGTGGCCGTACATAGAGGAGGCTCATTATATGCAAATTATGTTTACACTGTGCGGAGTGCGACGAATGGCTCGGGTCGGCTCGACTGGGCTCGAATCCACTCGGCCGGTTCTTCTTTCGCGGCCGAGAGCGCTGAAGTCGCCTCGCCCAGGGTTGCCGAGGGCGGCCGGTCGGTGCTGCCCGAGGAAACCCAGACGAATTCCAGGCCCAGTCGGAGTCGGAGTCGGCGGCAGCAACGCACGGGACGCGACTGGGGTTTCTCGACTTTCGACTCCCGTCCCCCGTCTCTCGATTCACGACTCTGCTGCCCGGACTCCGCCGCCCAGGCGAGGTTTCGTCAGTCCTCGTTTTGATTCCCTCCTCCACTCGAGATCTCCACTCGATTTCCCCACTTCTGGCAACCCTGTTCGTGGCCCGGACCTCTCGGTCTGCCCTGGTCGTCGTCCAAATCGCGTCCATTTGTGTCGTGGAACAATTTCGCTCACATGCTGCGTAAATTCGCGATCTATTGACAGCCGTTTTCGTCGCTCGCCGTCCACCGTCAACCTCGTCTTCGTCCTCTGTCGTCGTCGTCGTCGTCCTCTTCTGTCGTCGGTCGTCGGCGTGCTCTTCGTTGTGCTCGTCGTCGTCCGCGATGTCGTCGCTGTTGCCGTTGGCGTGACGTCGGGAAGCGCGATTTAGCCGTTGACAGTGATCGAAATGTGTCCGCGGCGGCTGACAGACGACATTCGCGGGTGGACGGATGGACGGATGGACGGACGTTCGGACGAGAGGGGGGGCGGGGTCGACTGAATTTTCTCATGCGGCCCCGGGAGCGACGACGGTGGCGACGGCCGACGGAGGCAGCGACAGCAGCATCGATAGCGATTTCCTTGTGGCTGATCCTGCTACCGAGTCCGTGTCTCTCTCTCTCTCTCTCTCGCTATCTCCCTGTCCCTCGGTCTATTCCTCGGCCCCTCGGCCGGCCGGCGTGCGTCGTCGGGTGTGCGTTCGCCAAAAGTGTAGTAAATTGCCTTCCACTTAAGTCTCGCCTGCTTTGCATACGCGATTCGCGGTCTTTCTTTAATTTTGACTTTGATCGATGTCTGCCTGCCACGCTTCTTCTTCTTCGCCTTCGTCTTCTTCTTCTTCTAGTTACGGTGACTCCCATTGTTGTTGTTGTTGTCCTCCCAGTTGCCCAAGATGCTCAAATAGAGATTGCTCCCATTGTTGTTGTTGCAATAGACCTTGTTACCGCTGCAGTTCCAGGGCCGGTGTTGTTGCTGTTGTTGTCGTCTTGTTGGAGCTATTTATGAGAACAATATTGCGAGCGATCGCCCGATACGCCCCAGGCATTGTCTTTCCATATCGATTCCGTCCCTCCCTTCCCCGAAGTCAGGCGACTTCTCTTCGTTCTGGGCGAGTTCGTGGCCGGAGTCTTTCGTTTGGTGTTTGCGAAAACCCGAATTTCCGCTGGCATGGGATCTGCTCTGGAAAAGTAGGATGGCATTTTCAACGATTTCATTTTTTTACTAACTTATTATTTTAGTTACGCATTAATACAATTTAAATAATTTCTTACATTTACTTTTATCACTTCCACCCATGTGATCATTTTAGTCTTGTAATGGTTTGCATTAATAACTTTCGAATGAGGAAAGCTCTTGAAAACAATGTTGCGTGTTTTTAACGGATTCATGCATTCATTTACTTGCTAATTTATTAATTTACTTACACTTAATTTCAGAATTTTTACAATATTTTTTGAAATCCTTCTCAATCAAATGTGGGAATTTCCATCACCCCTCAGATCGTCCACGATCTAACGAACTTCTTCTCATTGCTAACCGAGTGAAGAGCTTCCACAGCCCGCTCCCTCCCTCCTCAGACGCCCTCCTTGGCTCTTGACCCCCGGCCTGCTTCAATCATGTAAATTGGCCGATCCTGCCGCTCAGATCGCGATTACCTTCATCGCGGAGCCCGGTCGTGTTGGAAATCACAATCACATGAGCTGAATTTATGCATACGCTCGATGGACGGGGTCGGCGCTCCCTGGCTCTGGCTCTGGAGCTGGAGCTGGAGCAGGCTCTGAGGCTGGACCCGGCTCTGAACTTGGCGGCCTTTGCGTGCTCCTCTAGGCTCTGGCTCTGGCTGTGGCTGTGGCGGCGGCGGCGTCTTCAGAGAACTAATTGGATTTCTAGCGATCTCTCGGGAATGTCGTTCCTGCGATGCTCTGGAAAACGATCGGCTGGACGGTCGGTGGGTCGATGGTCGCTCAGTTGGTCGACTGTCGGTCGGTCCATCGGTCTCTGGGTCGGCCGTCGGTCGCTGGACGTTGCCGTCCTCGGTCCTCGTGGTCGACCACGGCCGACCGGTCGCGCTAATGTCTTGATCAGCGATCGCAGTCCTTTGTGCGCCGTCGCTCGGCGACCGCCCTCGAATCGCTTTGGTAGCCGGGCGGCGGGGCGGCCTGACAGTGGCGGGTGGAGGTTGGAGGGTGGTCGGGGCAGCGTGGGAGGGCGGTGAATGCGGAGGGCGGCAGTCGGGAGGTGGGCGGCGGGAGGCGGGAGGCGGAAGACGGACTCGTTCGCCGTGCGTGCTGCGGCGCGTGCAAAGCGGCAATTAATTTGTACCCGGCTCGACTCGAAGCGTGCGCCGATGCACAAAGACCTCAACAACAACAACAACAACAACAACAACAAAAACAACAACGTCGACGACAACAACAAGCTGACTAACAACAGCACCGAGGACTGCAACGATTTCAATAACAAAAGCCTCGGCCGAGTCCTGCAGCTCATCATCGCAGGGCACACTTTTCGGGCAGCGAGGACGAAGCTTGAAAAACTCCATTCGAAAATTTCTCGTTCTCGTCCCAGGCCCGCGGGGAAACGATTGGCGACCTCTGGCTGGTCTGGTCAGTTCTTTTGACCGATTCATATATGCGAACGAGGGCGCTCGTTGCATCAGATACGCCGCAAGACCGATCACAGCAAGGCAATAACAACAGGAACAACAACATCAACAACAAAACCAAGAACAACAACAACAAACGATGCCCGCTCAGATTGTTGCACATGGGAATGAACGAACTCCCAGAGCCCCGGCAAGTCGAGTCGAGCGAAACCGAAAACGAAACCGAAGCGAAAACCTTTGCGGCGACCTCTATGAATATTGAACTCCTCGGCCGATCAAGTGATCGCCCCCCAAAAAACCAACAACAGCGTCGATGTTAACAACAACAACAACAACGACTCCCACTACAACTACAAAGAAAAGCTGGAGCGCTGAAGTCAAGTCAAGACAAGTCGGGCCATAAAAAATCGCAATCGCGCTTGTAATCGCACTGAGCGAATTCGCATAACCGCCCATTAGTCCACCCACAGCAACAACAACAACAACAACATTGAGTGCAAAAAAATTGCATTAACGTAAGCCTCGGCAAAAGCAACAACAACCAAGAACAGCGCCAACAACATGTGGCGAAGCGAAACCACGCAACATGTGGCGACCATGGTGGCTCAGAACGGCTCAGGTCGGCTCGACTTGGATCGGATCGACTTGGATCGGATCGCCGGTGTTTGTCCACACCGTACGCGGGCACAGAGCAGTGGAGCTGGGAACTCAGTTCCCTCCTCCCGCCTACCGTGGGCAGTGGCCAGAGAAAACGATTCCCAGATCGCTGCGATCGCTGCAGGATCTGCAGTAGTTGCTCCACATTGGGCCGTTGATCTACCGATGGAGGGGGCCATGCCGGCGCTCCCGCCCGGATCGAATGGCGATCGTGCAGGATCAGTCGATGATCGCGGTTGGGCGCAGGAGGCGCCCAGGAGAGGTTGATTGGAAAAATGGGGGCAAAGAGAATGAGGAAGGTTGCGAAAATTTCCAGGTTTCGACGATTCCCTTGAGGATTCGTTTTGTGATTCATCGGGAGATTCTTTTGGCGAGTCGCTCGAAGATTTTTCGCCTTGATCGGGGCGCCTTCCTTGCCTTCGTTTCCTCGACTTGTCGTCCTTCACTTGCCTCGCCTTCCTTTCCTTGTTTGCCTTGTCATCCTTGCCTTGCCTTCCCTTTCCTTCATGCTTTCCTTCCTTGCGTTCCTTGCCTACCTTCCTGCCTTGTCTTTCTCTCGCCTCATCTTCCCTACTTTGCCTTCCCTTCCATGACAAGGCAGTGTCTACCGGAGGACAGAAGTCAATCAGACTTCCTGGTCTCCCCGCCCAGGTGGCTCCAATTGGCATTCTGGCGGGCTGATTCCTCACACCATTCGCCCGTCGTGGCCCGTCGCTCGTTGCTCGCTCGCTCACGCATGCGCGAGCTGGAGGGTGGCCGGTGGCCACTTATGGGCAACACTTTAGCCGGCGGCAAAAACAACAGCGGGTGACGAACGATCATCAACAATAACACCAGAAGCAGCAGGAACAACAACAGCAGAAACAACAACAGCCACCAAGGCGAACTCGAAAGCTATTCATGAGCAAAATAATCCACAAATGGCCGCCCCACGAATCGAGGCAAATGACCCAGGTTATCGGAATCGGAATCGGAGTCGGACTTTGGTTGGAGTTGGATTCGGATTCAGAGAGACTGAGGTGGAGACAACAATCGCTGGAAATGAGCTCATTTAAGCCCTATTTGTGCGGTGATTTTTTCGAATTTATTTTGTTTTTAAATTTTTTATGCAAATCAATTGCGAACGAACGTGACTCGCCTCGCCGATCGCGGCTTAGGCAGTGGCAGGAGCAGGAGCGGGGCGCCGAGGCAGGGGCGACGCGGCGACGCCCGAGCCGTGGCAAGTGAAAAACAATCCATTAATATTTGCGACAGTTTTCCATGAAAGTAAATCACAATAATTACAACAACAAGAACGTCGTGTTGCCGGACAATCGCCACGGAACTAGTGCGAACAACAGTTACGCAGTTGTCGGCCCGAACGAAAGCTCGAAGGCGGGCCCGGTCGCGGTCGCGGTCGCCGGCTCCAATGGTGGCCCAGATGTGGCGCTGCATTTTAAGCGCGAAGGGCTCGAGAACGGGTCCGACCGACAGAGACGACAGAGAGAGAAGGCACGAAAACGCCTGAGGCAACCTGAAGAACCGAGCTTGGAAAAGTTTTCGACTGACGTTGGCCGGAGGAGAGGGCAAGGCGAAGGGAGGCCTGGAGGGACGGGAGTGAGGGCTGAGTTGGGTCGGGTCATCGGTGTAGAACGTCATTAACACATTTCTGAACTCATCATCGATCGGGGCTTTATTAAAAATAAGTTTGTCGCCCCAGTCGTTCGTTCGCTCGCTCGCTCGGACTTCGCTTTAATGCGGTGCGCTTCCTGCCTGTCGAAGGGCAGAACCGCGGCCATGGTCGGTGCATATTAAACGGCCCGGGGCGCTGATGAATGAACGGGAAGCCAAAGACAACGTCATGTTGTACACATGAAAGCACCAACAGCAACAACATTGTGACAACTCACTGACAACGCACAGGCAACTGCAACGTTAATTGCCGTCTTAGGCTTTTGTGTTTTTTTCGTTTTATTTTGTTTTTGGCAACGGGACGTTTGATGCGGGCCCGCGTTGGCTGCACTCCGAGGGCCGCCGGTGACGAGGGCACGCACGGCCTGGCCCGGCCCGGCCCTCCGACAAGCGACAAGCGACGACCGACGTCGGACGGTGGCGGCGCAGTTCAAAAACCAAGTCAAACACATTTTGCATAAGAAACGTTTCGATTCTTCGGAAATTTTTATTGGTTTGTGAATTGATTTTGATTTTTCTGTTTTATGAAATATTTTCCCCCACCTCCACGTCCACCTCCACCACCATCGCCTCGTTTGATATTCGGCTTTTATGGCTTTTGAATTGGTAATGCGAAGGAAGCTTTGGCTGCTGCCTGACATAACATTATTTAAGACACTTTTGTGCGAAGGTATTCAAGACGGTTGTTATGGCTGCTGTGTTGTTGTTGTTGCTGTTGTTGTTGTTGTTGTAGGCGGCGAACCCCGGTATTGACGGGCTGTAATAGCGCTGCTTTATGGCGTGGTAATGAAGCCATTAGCCACGCCGCAGCTCGCAGAACCGTTAGAAGCGCTCAAATTTACGACAGGAAACCGCGCCGAGGGCCCAAAACAAAAAATCAAATATGAACCGCTCTGCGTTTCTGGGTCTGGGGCCGGGCCTGGATCTGGGTCTGGGCCTGGTCTGCGGGCGAAACGTGTCGCCGTGAATCGGGGGCGGCGGAGACTCAGACACAGACAACGACAACGACAAGGGCGCATCCCCAACGGTGCAGGGAGTCGTCGGAAGTGAAGAGAAGTCACCGAATTATCAATGTCTTCGTTATCCTTGCATTATCGCCGTCTCGTCGGAGTCGATGGAGACGTTTCTGCCACGAAATCCGCTCTAATCCCTTGAGCCGATCATGCGTGAAGCGTTTAGGGAGGGAATCTTTCGCAATCGCCTCGACGAGGCCTCGCCATCAGCCGTTAATTGACTTCCGCCCTTCCGCCGAGACGGGCGACGAGCGACGAGCGACGAGCGACGATCGAGATAAATAACCGAATTATGAAACGGTCATGAACGCGAGGCGATGTTTCAATTATGTTCAATTACGGACTGTGGTGGTGGGAGGTCGGACAAACGAAACCGGAAGCAGGCCACCAACAACGCGGCGGTCGGCGATTGCAGGACGACAGGTTGAGGCGACAACAGGGACGGCCGACAGAATTCGCACACCGGCCCGGACCGACCCGACCCAACTCGACACGACTTGGCTCGTCTTCGACTACCTGCGGTGCCCGGCCTGGGTGGCAGCGCCGTCAGCTGCCAACGTCTGAACCTCGTCTGCTGCCCGGGCGGCGCCCTGCGTCCCACGTCCAGCGCTTCCGTCCTAATTACATGTGGGCCAGAGCAGGAATCGTGATTAATTCGTAGCTAATCGTCGTTCGGGCACGGACTCGGGCCGAGTTGATTGAGTTATTTAAGACAGTGCCGGGGCCCGCCCACTGCCTGGGCCAGGACGTGCAGCGCCGGCCGCTCAACCAGCGACGGACCGACCGACGGATCGTGAGGATCGAAATTGGCCGGCCGCCGCCGCCGCCGCCCCTGCCTCGAGCTGAGCCTCGGACTGGTTGGAGGTGATGGATCTGTGGCAGGACGCGGTGACCTACCGCAGAGGCCACGGTGCTGGTGCGGGCGTGAGAATCGAGTCCGCGTGCAGGGGACGGCGACGTTCGCTGCCGAAGTCTTTCGTTTCGCAAGCCGTTGTTGCAGCCGACGGCGATGAGATCATCGCATGGCTGAACTTCGATGTGGAGATTGTCTCACATCTGCCCTGCCCTGCCCTGCCCTGCTACCACCAACACCATCAGCATCCCCAACACCATCGCACCAACAACAACTGCGCAAGAGTCGGCAATTAATCACCTCGGTCGCAGTCGGACCCGGAGCTGAAGACGGCGTTGGTTCCGATTTCGTCGCGAAACACAAGAAACACATTAAAAAACTAACATTTTAATTCAATTAAATTGGTTTCGACTCCCGCACATGCAGCTGCAGCCGCAGCCGCCGTCACAGCTGATTGGCAACGGTGCGGTGACAACAACAACAGCATCATCAAAAGTAACAACGGCAACACCAATCGCGACGATGACGACGATGGCGGGAAGTTCTTGGGGACTTCGAGCCTTTTTCCGCGCTAATGAATGCAAATGCATGTGCATATCTTTGGCTAGAACACTCGGGCCAACACCAGCAACAACAACATGGCTACCCTAATAACTCCAACACCGCCATCGTCATCTGCACGAACAGATCCACAACAGCAACAGCAACAACAAAGTCAACAATAGCGACAGCGGCAGCATCGCCATCGTCATGAACCCCATTATGATCTCAATTTGAAGAAATATAGATTTTGACGCCTTCGCGGCCCGCCACACGCACACACACACACACGCCCGCACCCGCACACGCCCCTCTTGTCGTTCTGCATGTGTCTCTATTGCCGCGCTGCTGTTGTTGTTGTTGTTGTGGCCGCGACACCCCGCGCTTGCTCGGCGGCGACTCGGCGGCGATAAATCAAAAATGGTTCAGGTTCAGCGCAGGCCTAGAGGACGTCAGCAGGAACAACAGCAACAACAACAACAAGGACAACAACAACCAGAACGCCAGCAACAAATTCTTAATAGAGTTGCTCGCATTTCGATTTTCATTTAAATTCAATCGATTTGCCTGCCTTTCAACTGCTGCGGTGGCTGTCGTCGTCATGTAGTCGCCGTTGTCTCTGTCGTCGTTGTTGTTGCTGTGGCTGCTGCAGGCATTTAAGCAATTGATTTATTATGTGAATAATTTAAGGTGTTTCATTGTTGTGCCTGTTGCTGTTGCTGTTGCTCTGGCTCTAGCTCCGTTGCTTGTTGCCGAAGCCCCAGAGGTTGTCGTGGCTTTTGTGTGCGATGTCGTCGTTGTTACATTTAAATCACCGTGGATTTGATTTATTGGGCTCCAAACCGTTTGGGAGGGACGAATTTATTACTTTTATTGACTCTCATTCCGGATCCACACAATAACCGAGTTCGCATCGATCACCGATCCCACATAGGCCTGGTGAATGGAATTCGAAAAGGAGTCCAAGAAGTTTTCAGAGTCGAATGGTGAAAGAGACGATTGGTTAATAAATCACGACAACCTGATTAAGTGGTTATTGAGAAAAATGTCGAAATTATGCAGAGCCAACTCCTTTGTTGAATTTGTGAGAACTCATCGAGCCGGCCCAAGGACCCTGGCCACGCCCCGCCACGGCACGACCCAACTAGTCGAATGAACTCATCACCATAATTACCTGGCCCGCTGACGTCCGGCCCCCGCCTGCTGCTACCGTTGGCCCGATTAGCATCGCCAGGTCCCCACTGCCGGCTGCCCCAGTGCCCTGGGAGCCCGCTCGGTCGCGCCTCCGTTTTAATCTCCGCATTGCGTGCGTCCCGAACTTAATTGGCCAACATTCGTTCGTTCAGCGCCACCGCCCGTCCCCACCTGTCCCGCTATCCCTCGGTCCAGCCACTCAGCCCGTTGTCCGTCAAGGGGTCGGCGACGCCGTCGTCCGCGTGGGCCGAGAGGCCGGGCTTTTAGCGGTTTAAATGTCACTTAGCTGTCATTCTCGCCCCGTTCCCAGACGCCGCCGCGCTTGGAGTTGGTTCGCACTCGTTTCGGACTCCGGTCGGCCGGTTCGTGCTGGCGGCCAATTGGGGGTTCACCGGCGGACGCTCGGAAATGACAGGAAGTTGACGCGTTGATGCGGCGGCCCTGCCGTTCATGGCTCCGGTTCATCTGCGCGTATCGGGCGCAGAAGTGTAGCATGGGAAACGGCGGGTCGTGGGAACCGCTCCCGGGGCCTCCCCGATGCTGGGCTCCCCCGCGTCGGAGTCGCGACTTCCGTCGTCAGTGGATGCTGGGAGCGACTCCGGCGGACGCCTCGCTGTCAAGGTTGTTGCTGTTCTCATTGTGGTGCTTGTTATTGGTGTGGCAAATATTTTTGTTGCTGCTGCTGTTGTTGTTGCTGTTGTTGTTGTTCTGGCCACAATTCGCGCTAAAACGCATCGCGACTCCCGCTTATCAGCAGCGATTTCTGCTCGTCTTCGGCTGCGACTTCGCGGAACGAAGTCTTCGCTGTCGCTGTCGTCGTTGATGCTCGTGCTCCCGTTGTTGTTGTATACATTCTTGTTGTTATTGTAATTGTGGTTGTTGTTGTGTCATTGTCGTTGCTGTTGTTGTGCCCTCTCCTGCAGACCCGTTGACACAAACACTCAGTGCACGCCAACCGCAGGGGTCCGCGAAGACGCGCGAAATGTTGCAAACAATAACAGCAGCCACAGCAACAGCAACAGCAACATCACAACCTTCTCCTGCTATTGCTGTGGTCCTGTTGCTGTTGTTGTTGTTCTGCGTACTCAGTCGCGACTTCTTTGGTGGCGACCCAGCACAGCAGGTGGGTGGGGCTGGCGAAGGCGACTCAGGCGACGCTGGCGACTCTGGCTTTCATTCAAATTACCATCGCGATTTGTTTACGGCTCGTTTTCTCGCGAAAAATTGTGGGAAAAATTAAAAATATGACAACAAAAGTGAGTCCTGGCACCGAACTTGGCCAACGTCTTTCGCTTTTCGCCTTCCCACAGACCCATTGACTCGAGTTTCTTACGAGCTCCTTCCGATTTCCCCCTTCAATCCGAATTGCTTCGATGGCAAAATCGTCCTGTGATGTGTCACGCCAGCCTCCGAAGGAATTCCATTGGCGGAGGGAGCCCGGCAGCGGCCTGATTGATCCAGGACCATCGCGCTAGAATTGTATTTGCCATCGTCGATGTCAACGTCGTAATCGCCACGACAACTGCCGGCATCGTCGTCGACCTGCCAACGTCATCATCGTCACTGACCTGCCATCGACGTCAACCTCCTCGTCATCATCGACCTCTTCCTCGTCATCCTCGGCGACCTCCTCCGCGACGCCATCGCTTGTAACAACATCATCATCAGCTCGTCTTCGTCGTCGTCGTCGTCGTTGTCGAGCACTTGACGCGGCCAGCGCCGGAGATCAAAGTGATTGACACAAGCGACGCGGGATTTGGACGCAAATAAAAACTAGAACCCTAAAAGAAGCCAAAGCGAGCCGCAGCCTCCAGCCTGCAGCGGCCAGTGTTCGCTCCTTCCTGCACAGTGGCCGGTGGTCGACGGTCGACGGTCGCTGGTCGACGGTCGCTGGTCGACGGTCGACGGTCGATGGCCGCTGCTCGGTGGCCTGTGGCTGCTGCTGTCGACTGCGGCCTCGCTCGGCACTGTCCTAATAATTGAGCAAATAAAGATGACGCGTCCGAATGCACGGGCTCCGGGGGAGCCGCTTTGTCGGCGCGCATCCAGCGGCGGCGGCGGCAGCGGCGGTCACTTAGAGGTGGCTAATTTCTGCAGCGGCGAGCGGTGCACACGGCCGACAGACCGCCCGACCGTCCGACCGACCGACGGAGGCATCGACAACAACAATGGCAATTTAAATAGTAATAACAACAATAACAAATACTAATGGTCTTCAAACAAGGCGCGCGTTCAATAAAAATCGATCTCCGGCCTCGAGGCCCGGTCGCTCGGACGCTCGGGCGCTGACGCGGTTTTCATTTGTCTTCGACGTGAGTTCGGCAAACAAGCGGAGTGGGGTTCGGTTTGGGATTCGTCAGGACGGTCGATCAGTCGGCGGTTCTCGCCCAGGTCCGCCGTCCGCCGTCCGTCTGCGGGCTGCGGGCTGCCTGTCGAGGAAGCCGTTAACAGCTCGGCAGACAAGTCAATGCGTTTTCAACAAACAAATGCTCGCCATAACTGTGCGCAATGGCAACAACACGCACACACACACCGACAGGCATGCACAGAGTTACAACAACAGCAATTTGAAGAAGGAGAAGAAGAATAAGAAGAAGAACCCTGGCAGCAGCAGCAGCAACGGCAGCAACAAATAGTAAAACAAAATCGATTGCCACCAAAAAGGAAGCCGCCGCTCGGCTCGCTCGCAAATAAGCATTTGTCCATCTATTTATTTTCTCCTCGACCGCCGCTTCCTCTTCCCCTCCCCTCCCCTCCCCACCTTTTACTCTTAATTATTTGTTCTAATGCGAACACAACAAAGCTGGAAAGCGGCTGAAGTGAGCTGAAGTGGAGGCATGGAGGAAGTGGAGAAAGAGCTGAAGCTGAAGCTTAGGTCGAGCGAGGAATGCGATGTGCAAATTTTCCGAGGCGGAAGAAAGGTTGCTCCGACATGGGGCAGGTCGGGGCAGGGATTCGGCCAGTGGAGGCAGGGAAAAGGCCGTGGCTTCCACGTCTGTCGTCCCAGCTGAAGTTTGTTTATCTAGCACTAGTCAGCGAGTTGAGTAATTGGAAAGCGTAGATTAGAATTGGGTTCTTACGATTTCGAAGGGAGAAACTCAGGTGACGGCATCGACCTTTATTACTCCAACCGCTGCTCCAGGTCTTCACACCTTCTTCTACTCCTGCGCCTTCTCTACTCCTTCTCCTACTTCTCCTACTCCTACTAATTTGACTCCTCCTTCTTCCTCATCCACCTCTGGCGTTCAGATTCCCCATCTCCTCCCCGACCCATCGACAGCCACCCCTCCTCCAGCCTGCTTCTCACAGAAACCACTGCCAGGGGAAAATTTTAATTTCACTCTTAGTTCGAAACTAGCAACAGCAGTGGCAGGAGCGGGAGAAAACGAAGAAGTAGAAGAGGACGCCGGGAGATTTGCATAAACAAAATATTCGAGCCAGGATCGGTGCTGCACGACGCAGACATTTCGTCGGGATGTCTCGGTTGTTTCAGTTTCACGGCCTGCTGCCGTTGCTTGCCTGGGGTTTTTGGTGATTTCGGTGTTTTGTGGGCTTCGCGGCTGCTTCGGTTATGGCGCTTTCTGTGGTGGTGTGGGGTTTTCGTTGGGAAATTCAGTAGCGAAATGTTGTTGCTGCTGCCTGGTGCCGGCCAATAACAATCGTCGTGTTCGACTCAGACAATAAAAATAGCGATGCGCCTTGACGGCCACCGTCCGTCGTCTGCGAGTCCTCGCTGGAACTCCCTGGGCCGGCCGTTGTTCCTGTAATGGACACTCGAATTAAATTCCAATTCATTTGCCGGCCCATCGCCGTCGATGCTGGCTGTCGTCGGAGCTGCCGCATTAACATAAGACAACAAATTATTCCAACGTGACTTCGCCATAAATGAAGCGCATGCGCGGGAATCGCTAATGATTTGATTTGGACCCGAAGTCGAAGCCGCACAGGTTGCGCGGACCCCGGGTCGGTCGGGCGGTCGTCGATCGATCGACAGTCCTGCGAACGGCTGGCGTGCTGTGCGTCCTGGCACCAGATTCTCGCCAGCACAAATTGCTACTAGCTAGACAACAGCAGCAACAACAGCAGGCGAAGGAATGCCAAAAATCGCGGCGAGCGAGCCAGAGCCAGAGCCAAACCCACACAATGGCCACGGAATCCGGTCCACGAGATCGCAGCCAGTGCCGGCAGCAGGAGGAAGCCATGATCGACGACAGCGGCAGAGGCAGCGGCAACGGCGCCGGCATCGACAACGCTAGTAGCAACAACAAATTTGATCGCTGTTGTCTCACCCGGTGACACGTCGTCCTGCCTCACGTACGTCACGATACGGCCGGCATCGAGCGGGACCCGGACCCGGACCCGCGCCGCAGTCTGGCGGTTCCTGCTTCAGTTGCGATTGAGCCATCGATCGGCCGATCGACTCCAGCGAGCCGGCGATTTTTATATAACTTTTATTGCCGCAAAGTAAATCGCAAATCGGTCGGTTCGGGCCCGTAACTGTAAACCACGTGACCGGCATCCCTCGGACAAGTCGCGGACATGCCGAGTCACGGGGCGGCCCCAGGTCGACGTCGTCGTTGTCGTTGTTGCCGTCCTCTGGTGCTCTGGCCTGCTGCACAATCGCCAGCAACATGTGAAATTAGCGGCAACAGCATGTGTGCCGTTTGTCGTGAGGGCGCCGCGAGGGACCCCCGAGTTTTCCAATCACAATCCCACACTCGTGTCGTCGGATCGTCGACGGCACTCGATTCGGTTCACGTCGATCTCTCTTGCTTCCCGGTTCACGCAGCCGCGCTGATCGGGTAATCGGTCAAATCGGCCATCGTCGCCACCGCTGCAGGGACGGGACCCACCTGTCCATCGACGGCCCTTCATCGGCCCTCCAGCCGCTCGAAGGGCCCGCCGCCGATTTGAATGCTGCACGCACACGAAATATTAGAAGCTTATTAATCAATGTTTTATTCTTCTGCTGACATACTTCGGACATATTAGAGACGACTTCCACCGAGTCGACGGCGACGACGACGACGATGACGACAACAACAACAACCTCGAACAAACAAATTAATACCCCAGCACACACAGCGGCAATAAACCCTGTCTAGACGACGTTGGGGACGAGGAAAATTTGGTCAAGTTTCGAGTCTTCGATTCATTCATGGCTTCGACGGAAGACCACACAGGAGACCACCACAACAACAACAACAACAACAACGATGGGGCTTATGCCTATAACATATTACAACAACAGGCGGTACTAAGAACAGCAACAGCAACAACGTCGCCATCGCCGCCAACACAAATAACAAGAACAACACAGAAACAAAGGCAGCAGCCTAGCAGTTGTTCACAGTGTTGCATGCAAATTGAGTTGCATTCGAAAGCACTTGCTAGAGGCGGCAGCAACAACAACAACAACAAGAAGAAGAAGAAGAAGAAGGCGAAGAACAGGAGGCACGGTTGGCCAAGTTATTAGTAGACGGCTGCGACATATCTCGCTCGTATTAATGAACACAACAAATAATAAAACTTTTAAAGCTTTTTTACATTCGTTTTAGTTGCTTTCTTCGTTATTGTTTTCATTATTTTGCCCACTGCCTGTTGTTTTATTACCTTTCGTTCATTTCTATTTCTATTGAATTGTCGCAGTAGTCGGTTGTCGTTGTCGGTTGTCGGTTGTCGTTGGGTGTGGGAAAAGTCTTTGGTCGTTGCCTGCGACGCGTTAAGCAGTGCGTGCGGCGTCGCTGCATCGGCTGCACCGGCGATCGACGTCCACGTCACGCAATCGCAATGAAGTTTTTAATAACGACATAAAACCAAAAGCCCAGCGACGTCCGCGGAATGAGAATCGAATCGAATCGAGACGAAATGAAGCGAATCCAATTGGGAAAAATTTCATAATTTTATTCTCGAAGGACTGGACGGACGGGGAACAGGAAACGGCCGAAAACGTTTTCAACGACCACGAGCCAAGGGCTTTCACTCGGTTCAGGGCTTCAGCCGAGGACGCCGGATCGCGTCAGCTGTCCGGAGTGAGTTCGCCGATCTCCAGCCCCTCGAGCCGCCGTCAACGCCCCGGGCACGGGCTCAGCGAAGTTCGACCGCGATCTGGATCACCGATCAACGATCGCCCGGTCTCCCCCACTTGGCGATCGCGCCAAAGTCAACAGAGCCCACAAAGCCGGAGCGAGTCAAGAGCGAATTCTCGAAATTCGCCAACGCCAACGCCCACGCCCCCGTCCCCGTCTCCGCCCTTCCAACGACCCCCGCCCTGTCGCCGCGTCGTCGAGCCCCACTCGAGAGTCGATCTTTGTTTTGTTTTGGTTTTGTTGTTTTTCGGTGCTCCGTTTGGGACCCCTTGAGTTTTTATTGCTCTCGACTCTGGCCAAAGCGATCGACGGAGCCGCAGCCGCAGCCGCGCCGACGCTGGGGCCCAAACGGTAGCCGTCCGAAATCAGCTTTTGTGGTTCAAGTGGCTCCCCAAGAGGGCCCCAGACGCCGCCGAGTTGACTGGTCGGACGCTGTTGTTGCGTCTGCGGTTTCTCTCGCCTGCGTCAAGGAGCTGGCGGCGGCGACTTCTCGGATTTTCGTCCCCACTTCGGGGGCGAAACGAGTGCGAATTCGAGGCGCTGACGCAGAGGTGCTCGGGCTAATTTTCTCGTGGACCTGGCGATGTGGCGACGATGATCAAGTCGCGAAGGCGGATCAAGTGGCGGCGACGGCGGACTGAAGTGGAAACGCCAAGGAGTTGGGCTGGGGCGGGGACTGGGGCAGGGGGCTGAGATGATCCCAGGAAAGTTGGGACGAGTCGCGATCCGGGGACCCTCGAGAACCATTGGGCAAACAAACCGTTGCCCAGTCGCCGCAACTGAGCGACGAGCCAACGACTGAGGTCGGCTGATCCACGTCGGCGACTGGGTTTGGCGAGATGTGAAAATGAGACGACGACGAAAATGAGGGAGCGAGATGAAGGTTGCGGATTAGCTTGGAAAATTAGAATGGGAATCGAAACGACGACGACGACGACGTTGACGACGTTGTGATGTGTCGACTTTTTCCGTTTGGGAATTCGAGTTATTCAGAAGATTCCCTCGTTCCAACGGTCGCTGAACGAACGAGTCGCTCCAGCAATTTTCTAATGCGGACCCGATCGCACGAAACGAGACCCCGGCCAATTAGACAAACAGCGTTCGGACTGGAAGCCGATTCGAATCGAATCGAAGCAAAGCGAAGCCGTCCCGAACCCCACCGCACCGCACCGAGCCGCACGAGGCCAGGAGGCAGGTTCGAGAGAATCTGCTTCGATTGCCGGCTTCGGCGATTACTGAAGCATTGACGACAACTACAAGTACATGATGCAGCAACAACAACCGCAGCAATACAGTAACAATAACTAAGAGATCGGCGTCGGCGTTGGCGTCGGCGTCGGTTCCCTGCGCCGACCTTGAAATGTGGCGATCGTTAGGGCCGCACGACACGACACGACACGGCGAAACAATTGCGTTTTCTGTGTCACTGAAAATCACACAAGCGACCACTTATAATTATTAATTTAAGTGCCTTGTGGAAACTGCAACAACAGCGACAAGAACAACTGCAAAAGCAACAACTAGAATCATTAGACTACAACAGCAACAGCAACAGCAACAACAACGATGACAATAGCCATAACTTTGAGTTCAGCCCGTTGCGCTCGCTTTCAATCCATTCAATTCAATGGCTCTCGGTGTCTTGGCTTTTCATGTAAATATTCGGCGGTGTTTTCCATATGCTCGACTACAGCAACAGCAACAACAACAACGACAACAACATCGGTGGGAATTTCACGGCAATTGATCGAGGGAAATTCTTGCGCAACGCCAGAAGAAGCCGCCGGCGACGACAACGACAACGACGACGACCGCGACGACCTTGGCGCACTTCGCCGCCGAAACGAGTCGACCAGAGAGTCGAGCAGGGCCAACGGCTCGGTCGTCGGTCGTCGTTTGTCGGCCGACAGTTGACGTTCTTCATTTTCGTCAATTGTTGGAAAATGATCGGCATTCAGGCGTATTTATTACGAATTACGTCGAATTGCCGACGGCACGCTTCACCCAAAAACAGTCAGTTCTCCCCCCAACAAAAGCAACAACAACATAGACAACAATGACTATAACAACAACAACAACAACGAGAAGAATAACAACCCCATCCGCAACAACAACAATGGCGATATTAATAATCATGTGTTTCGTTGCTGGGTCGACGTCTTTAGTTTGTTCAATGAACTTCTTTTGTTGCCGCTGCCTTTCCAGCTGTTGCCGTTGATTATGTTGTCGACGACTGCGGCTGTTGTTGCTGTTGCTATTGTTGCTGCCGCTGCATTCGTGAGCGAAACAATGGTAGCAAAAAAGCTCCCGCTTCGCATTGGCAAAGTTTCGTTTTCATTTTGCGTTTCTACTTAATTTTTTTGTTTTGTTTTGTTTTGTTTTTTTTTTTTTCATTTTTAGGTCTTGTTTGCTGGGTTTTCGTCGTTTTCATGCTCGCCTCAATTTCGATTTAATTCGAGCCTCGATTGTTTTCCAAAGTCAACGCATTGTTTTCTGGGTTAAGATTCTTGTTTGCGTTGCTGCCAAGGACGCGCGCGTTATTATTGCGGAAAATTGCCCTCGTCGTCGTCGTCGTCGTCGTTGCGGCGGCGACAGCACGCATGGGTGCTGGCGCCGACCCCCCGGCGACGGCGTCTGACTCAGAACGGCGAGTGTGGCAACCGCAAACGCAGGACTTGGGCCACGAACGCGAGAATTTCACCGGGGAACTGCGAAAAACCGCCGGGGACGATCTCGGTGACCTCCTCGAGCACTCGAAACAATGCCTTGCGCTCGGTCTTCTCTGGTCCCCAGTCCCGAGTGCTTCGCTTTCATTGTTTCGTTTTTCACCTTCGATCGCAAATCAAATTCGTCGAACTCGATTCGTCTTTTTACGAGTTTCCCATAAATTCATCAGCAGCAGCAGCAGCAGCCACCAGGAAACAAGCAAACAAACAATAGACGAGGACCTGGCGCCAGGTCGTCGGCCACGTCGGTCCCTCCGACCCTGCGACCCTCCGACTCGACGCACGTCTGCCCCCGGCTGCGATGTTGTGACACTTGGGCGTGAGGACAACGGGATCGTGAGGCCGGCGTGAGGGCGACAGGTTCGGGTGCTCGTGTTTTCGCCGAACTGCAGCGGGCCGAGAGCCAGACATTTCAATCCGACCTCTTCCTCCGCCTCCTCCACCTCGTCGTCTCGTAATAAAGAAGTCGGTCGAGGCGTGACGTGACGTGGGCGGCGGCAGGCCAGGCCAGGCCAGGGTCGAGGACAAGGGACGAGACCCCCTTGGATCGAAGAAGATCCCAAGGGTGGGTTCGTGCCTTGAGTCTTTTGTCTTGAGTCTTCGCCAACTTCGCGGGTTCGCACCTGAAGTGGGCTGGCGGTTCAGTTCTGCCCACATGATTTAACGTCAGCTAGATGAGCATAATTTGCAGGCCCGGGCCCCCTCGCGACTCGTCTCAGGACATCCTCTGCGGCCGGTGGGTGCCGGGCGTCGTAAAATTCCTGAAACCTTCGGGTGAATCTGCAGCATAACGACATCGACATCCGCTCCATGCCCCAGGGCCAGGCCAGGGCAATTAGTATGCCTGGCGCGGCTTCCAGAGCCCGCAGCATGGCCCACCGGAACGCTGTGACGGTGTGTGTGTGCGTGTGTGTGTGTGTTTGAGGGGGCACGAGGCAACCTCGGGTGATTTATCGTTCGGTAACAGTTTTTGCAAGAAATAAGTCAGACGAAAGAGCTCGGCCAGTGCGAGGCATAAAATCAAGATATCACCCAGCAACAACAACAACACCACGAAGAGTGAAAAAGGGAAAATAAAAATAACAATGGGTTTGGAAACGATGGCTTTCGGTGGCTACTGAATTCTCGTTAAAGGCTAAAACGTTGGCCACAAAGGAAACGGCCGAAGGAAGGATGCACGAAGCACGCATGCAAAACGCCGAAGGAAACGGGCGACGTCGTCGCTGTCACGGCTGCCAAATCACGTACTTAGGGGCCCCGAGCAGAGCCCGAGGCAGGGCCGGACGAGGGACACCAAGGAGCAGGCGACGACGGCGCAGGAACCGGAGTCGAGGCGCACGTACCGAACTGCTTAATAAAATTATGAATTTAATAAATTCGACAGGATGGCAACAACAACGACAACAACAACTGATTCAAACATCAACAACAAAGGGCTGCAGCAATGGTAACAACGACGGTAGCAGCTCAAGTAGCTGTTGAAGTTTCGACTGCGATCGGTCGAGGCCAGGCCAGGCCAGGCCAGGCGAGGCGAGTTGAGTCGAAACCTGGACGGGGAGACGGAGGAGACCAGACGAGGACGAGGACGAGGGACGGGGGAGGGGAGAAAAGGACACTCATATCCGTTGCGTAGAGCGTGCGTCTCGTTTTGAGTTACGACCCGTTTCCGGTCCCGCTGTTATGATTGGCGGGTGCGTACGTGTGTGTGCGCCGAGAGTCCCTCGTCCTCGTCCCTCGTTCTCGTCCCTCGTCTCTCGCTCCTCGTTCTCGCCCCTCTTCGCTGGCTCTACCTCGACCTCAACCTCGTCCACAACCACGACGACGACCACGACGAGCCCGTCGAAATTTATGATTCCTTCTACCGATTTTGATTTTAATCATAACTCGGAAATGTGTGTGAATCGGTTGACTGTGAGCTCGTGTGTCTGTGCCCGGCATTCCTAATCCCAGCCCAGCTCCCGCTGCTCCTCCTTCCGCTGATTTATCGCCGTGGCCTTGCGAGCTAATGCTGAATTATTGGATTCCTAGAGACGCCGCGGTCGCTCCCGGCCACGCACAACGGCTGGCGACGACGACGTCTTCATCGGGGCAGACAAATTCGGATCTCGTCGCGATCGTGCGGAAGTCGGTCGGTCGGGAGGAAACGAACAGGGAGTCGTTGATGGCGATGATGGCGTTGATGGCGTTGATGGCGTCAGTGACGTCGATTTCAATGGAAAAGTGCCGAAAGTACCGAAAGTCGCCGCGATCGAGGAAACTCGCGTCTCGCGCTTTTGGGGTCTCGTTTCGTTTTCGTTTTCCTCGGAAACGGGCACCGGGCACCGGGCAAACGGACGTTAATTACCACGCTCGCAATTATTTTCGGCGCAATTAAAAACTTTGCAATTACTCCACTTCCCTAGTTTTATTCTCCGTTCACTCGGCTCCCTCCTCCTGCATCCCGCCCTTCCACTCCTCGCACTCCAGTCCTCGTCCCGTCGCCACTCAATTCATTGTTCGAGATTTTCCCATCATTAATTGCGCCAAATTTTAATGACAACAATTAAAGCTTAACTCGAAACTGAATCAGGTAACTGTCGGCCTCTCATCTCGACCGCTCCGGTTCCTCGCCTCGCCTCGTCTCTCCCCGGCTCCCTTCCGTTCCTGCGGGGCCACCGTCGTCGCTGACCAGAAGCGCGATCTGGAGCCCATTGAGAATTTGTGTCGATTTCGTGGATGACGGACGGCTCGGTCACACTTGCGGCCACCGGCCACACTTTGAGCGGTGGTAATTACTACTACAACAACAACAACAACAGCAACAACGACTACTGCCTCAGTTTCGTGAAAGCTTCGATGGAGCCCCTCGTGGCCGGAGACGGGCTGGAAACGCAGACAAATTAAAAGCAAACGGAGTCGCAGCAGATTCGTGGGAAATCCGGACGGACGGACGAACGGACGGAATCAATTTCCTCAATGCTCTGGTTGTCGTTGCTGCTGCTCTTGTTGTTGTGCTCGCCGTTGTTGTTGCTGTGCTGGGGTCTCATGTCGCTGCGCTCTCAATGCTAATTAGGCGACCCCGCTGGCGCCACCGGTCGCTGCGTGGACGCCCCCGACTCTCCAGCCCTTCACCCCCACCACGGGTCGTCGTTGCGTCTTGGGTGCCTGCTGTGGGTTTTCATTGTCTCGATCCCTGGCGATCGAGGCGAGCGAGCTGCGAGCTGCGATTTACAATTAAAACGTGATCACTGTAAATAATTCGAATCCAATTTGTTCGGGAGCAGGACACGACGCGCTCACGCGGCCCCGGAGCGACCGAGGCCAAGTCGGCTGCCCTTTCGACGCATTCCACCGGAGCCAGGAATGGGAGCCCGGCGCTCGTCCTGCGTCCAGTGCGTGCTGCGGGAGCTCGAGGAACTTTTCCGACTCGGACTCCGGCCTACGATTCGTCGATGGCTTCAAGTCCCAGGTTTGGGGATCGCTCGATCGGGCCTCGATCGCGCCTCGATTCCATTGCGCTTGCGCCAGATCCGCGGCATCGACGGCCTTTGCATACGAAATGACGCAACGGCTGCACGGCTGCACGGCTTCCCGGTCCTAGTTTGGTCCCCACAACAACAACAGATGATTTCACAACAACAACAACACAGGCCACAAGTGATACCACCATAAAGACAACAAGCAGAACACGAGACTCGCGACTCCAACTGGCGTCACATGAAAACCTAGAAACGGCCCAGACGCGCTCCCCGGACAGACAGATGGAAAACGGACGAGAGGCAGCGGCAGAGCCAGAGACGGACAGGGCAGATGAGCGGACGGATGGGTGGACGGAGCCACGTAGATATCGAAGCCGAACCGTTTATGAATTTCTAAACGATTAACAAAATCGTAAATAAAACGAGACACTTGCGTGATTCCGATACCGACTTCGACTCCGACTCCGAGTCCGACTCCGAATCGGATTCGATCCGATCCGATCGGATCGTATCCGACCCGGCTGCACTTGTCGCCATCCCGACCCATCCCATCGCAACCCGAGCAGCCCTGCTTTCATTACGTATTTCAGCCATATGCTGGTTCTTTATTAATTTTATTACCAATCTCTTGTCTCCTACACTCGGCTCTTCTACGCTGTTCTTGTTGTTTTTGTTGGTCGTCGTCACTGTTGGCTTCTGTTACTGTCGCTGTCGCCTTCTGGGGGACGCGTGAATGTGGCGACAACATCCGGTGCGTACGACGGAGTCGTCGTCGCCGTCGCCGTCGCTGCCGCTGCTCGAGTGTTACCAATAACTGCAACTGAATTAGTATTCGAAGGCAAGTCGTGCCGTGGCTGCTGCCGCCCTCCTTCCACTTCCATTTCCATTTCTTGCCCCTGCCAACCCCTTCCTCCGGTCCCTTCCCTGCCTTTGTCTTCGTCTTTGTCTTCTACGTTTTTGTGGTTTTATCGATTGTGATTTTTATGCACATGCGTCGCTCGCTCGCTGGCTGGCTCGATGAGGTTGATGTCGGTCGAAGTCGTCACCGTCATCGTCGTGGTCGTTGCCGTTGTCGCTGTCGTTGTCGTTGTTGTTATTTTTAATGTTGCTGGCGATTGCCATCGATGTTTGCTTCGATTATTGTTCCTGCTGCTGCTGTTGTTGCTGTCGTCATAGTTGTCTGTTGTCTATATGTCATATGGCAGTTGCCGCGATTCTCGCCGCACGATAGGCACAAAATTATTGCACTCGCCACTCATTCATAAAATTTCATTTCATTCATGGCCCGACGTCGTCCCCAGGCCGCGTCGCTCCGCGGTGGCGGAAGACGGCGGTCGTCGCTGGGTTCTTGTTGGACTTTTCCATTGTTGTCGTTATGCTTATCCACAATGTCGTTGCTCTTGCTCTTGTTGGTCGTTCTTTTTGTCATCGGTTCGATCTAATGTCGCTTTTTGCCGTCCCTTCCGTCCACGACACTCGGGACAGGCAGAGGATGTGAAGTCGAATCGTGCGGACGCGCGTTAGAAACCGGAACGAGGAAGCATCGCTGGGTGGGGTCAATGAGAAGGAAAGGCAAAGAGTTCGAGGTCGATTCCGGTCGGAAGCGGCGGTCGCGGCGCTGGTCTCGATCTCAATCTCGGCCCCTTTCCGTTTGCAGGTCGGCCCGGCTCGACTGATGACCAAGAGTCCGATCCAAAGGTTCAGGAGTCCAATTCACATGACCAAGAGTTTGAACCAGAAGCCCAAGAGTTCGATTCACATGAGCAGGAGTTCGATTCAGATGACCAAGAGTTCGATTCAGGTCCCCAACAATTCGATTCAGTCCCAAGCCAGCCCCAAAGTCGGCTTCAGATTCAAATTCAGTTGCCCCACAGTCAACGACTGACAAATTGAGCACCGCTCAGAGTCCTTTAAGCGATACTTAGAGCCTCATGAAGCCAGCCACGAGAGGCCACCCATTTATCAAGCCGGATTAAGTCCGGCCACGGACTTCGCAGCAGAGCAACGAAGAAGCTTCAACACAACAACTACTGAAACAACAACAACAACAACAACAACAACAATGAGAATGACAACGACAACGACATCGTCGATTGACAAAGGAGAAGCTCAGCCGAAGTTGAGCAACGGAGTGGAGTCTGGGAGCGGACGAGCCTAGAGCGGCATTTGTTAGGCTTAGAAGAGGCCGCGTCCAGGCACGCACAATGGCGATAAAAATGGCTGCCGGCGAGTGGACGATGTCGCGGTCGATCGGCGTCGTTGTTGTTGTTGTTGCCGTCGCCGCTCTCCGTTGACTTTTAAAGGTGACCCAAAGTGTTGCAAAACGCAGCCGATTAAGTTTCACGCCGCACCACTAAACGAGGCGAGGCTGGAGCAGCAGACGCAGGAGAAGCAGGAGAAGAACATCAACATATTCTTCTCTGGGTCATTCATAATGGTTCAACAGGCAACAGCAACAGGCAACAGGCAACATCAACATCAACCTCAACAATGGCAACAACAATCGCGCAGCATCCGTGGCTGCTGCTGCTGCTGTTGCTGCGGATTTCACTGGACAATTTTGACAAATGTCTGCGTTGCGGCCCTCGTCGGCTCCTCGTGAGGAGGCTTTCGAGGAGGCGACCTGGGCAGCAGCTGTGGCGAATTCGAAGCCACCAACGGGCAACAACAGCCACCAACGACATTCGCAGCAACAACAGAGCGAGGCGACCGACCACATTTATTATTAATAAACTCGATACGAGCCGCTCGGAGACCACCCGACGTCGCGCCGGACGCGCGAGTGACCCGGGCCAAGATGGATCGGATCCTCGGAGCCGGGCCGGGCCGGGCGGTCGGCAGTTGAGGGGGCGTCGGCGGCCACGGCGTTGTAAATGTCAACGAGCTCCAAACGCGAAACCTATTAAAGAGCACATGTTGTCGCGCAGATCAGTTATCAGCAATAAAAATGGGGCTTTTAAAACAATTTGCCGAGATGCGACCGCCGCGACGCAGTCTGCGAGAAAGCACCGGGGCTGGGGCAGGGATGGGGGGTGGTGGACGGGGGGCGGTCAACAACAACGTGTAATTGAAAGCAATTTATTTATGAGCGGCTTTTGTGGGTGAAACGTCGACGTCTACGTCCACGTCCATGGCGACTGCGACAACGGCAACGGCACCGGCATCGACGACTGCGACATCGAAGCCGACGACCCCGACACCGGTCAGGGCAGCGATCATATTTTACGACCGATCGGATCGGGCCGTTGGATGTCGGATGTCGGCTGAGAGCGAGAGGAGGCAAAGCTGGGCCGAATCGATGGCTCGGGCTTTCCTCGCCAGCAGGTTGCTCGCCTAAGTCTTTCGTTTGGCGGAATCGTCTGCGACCGGCGTCGCATGGAGAAATTTCCCCGAACACAAACACGAAAAACGTTTTGCCGATTATGTGCATTTATTATTGGCCTCGCAAATGTACCGACTGCCGATGACCCGTGTACGCCTGCACCGGCCAGCCCGGCCACGCCCCACTCCGGCAGGGAATTTAAGTGAATTGCATTGCATTGGAAATGGAATTGACTTGAGAAACCCTTGTCCGGCGTCCGGGGCCGTCCGCGAATAATTATCGTGACTTAATTGTGCGCGATTTCGTGCTGATTGGCACATTTAACGCGACTGTTTTTCACCAGAACCGCCCGCCCCTCGGTGGAGCCCCTCAGCCGGCTGCCGTCGTCTGCTGCCGCTGCCGGGGCCGGTGCTGCGTTGACATCACGGACTGCGGTGTCGTCCACACGTGCACGCGAATTATCGACGATGTCGCCGGCGAACGATGTACCTGTTGCTGGCTCTGCTGTCGCGGCTGGTGCATGAAAATGTGCAGGTGGTTGTTGTTGCGGTTGGTCATGGGCCTGTGGTCGGCCTCGCCCGCTCATGTCATTTTCTTCATGCGCCGAAATGATGGGAGATTAACAGCAGCAAAAACAACAACAACATGGCCGCATTCGCCGTGACGCGGTTCAGGGGTCAGGCTCAGACACGTCGCTGCCGCGGCGTCCCAATTCGCCAACGACTCCGGCAAAGTGGGGTCGATCGGCGGGCCGGGCCGAGCTTCCCATTGCCGGAGATGAGAACTCGGAGTTCATGCGGCGGAGGAGTTGCAGGTGGAGTTGGAGGTTTTTTTGAGACAGTGAATTTCTTACTTTGGGTACATCGTCGTCGAGCTATTGATCGATGACAGCTTCATCGGCGGTTCTTCGATCCACAGACATGAGGCTTCGATTCACAGACTTTGATTCAAAGCCCTCGATTCACTGCCCTCGATCCACCGTCTTCGATCTCCCCGCTGTGGAATTGATGTAAAACGCCGATGTTGTTCGACTCCCGATCTCGTGGCGGGCTCAAATGCAGACCAGGAGCCCGACCGGGTCTGGGTTCGCGCCACTGCCACCGACTCCGACCACTCGCGGTGCCGCCTATGTATGAAAATTGTCGCGACTCGCCGCTTGGAGTCCAGAACGAGAGTCGGCGGAGCCTTTAATCGCACTCGGCATTCACCGCACGCGCGCCTTTATGGACTGACAGTAGCGGACGCGAAATTATAACGTCTCAGAGCAGAGACAAAAGAGCTCTCTATGGACAATGGACGAGGGACGATAAACCGATCGGTGATCGCCGATCGCCGACCGTCAATGAGCGATGAACTCGGGGGCTCCACACCCTAGTTAATGGCGTGCAAAAACAAAAATAGCGTCACCAACATCAACAACAACAACAGCACCAACAAAGACAACGGGAACCAGCACTCGACAATGGAGGAAAATTGTCGAATAGCTTTGTTGCTGTTGCTG
This sequence comes from Coelopa pilipes, assembly GCA_947389925.1. Lineage (NCBI taxonomy): Eukaryota > Metazoa > Arthropoda > Insecta > Diptera > Coelopidae > Coelopa > Coelopa pilipes. The sequence goes on from OX376699.1 coordinate 6,312,098, forward strand.
GCGATCGGACGCTTGTTGCCGGTGCACAGAGGCAGCTCGGCGGACGTGTCGGAGGGGCTCGAACCACATGGCACGCGTTTCTATTTCTGCACCGACGACGCATCGGGCGACGGCGACTCAACCGACCGACCGGTGGAACGACCAAACGACCATCAGTCCGTCTATCTGTCCGATCGATCTATCGGCGGTTGGATATTAAAATTCGAAGCCAGAAAAAACTGAGCCTCGTTAAAGATTCGCCGTAGCCGAAGCCGAAGCCGACCGCGCGACTCATTTGAAGCCCCAGGGGCGAGGGCGGACGCGTTGGCAACACGCAGAACGCGGTGGGGCCGTCGAGGGCCGATTTTCGCGCAGCACACTTCTTCGCGGAAAACCAGCCTAAATAACATTTGAAGCACATGTCAGCGCGCGCCTCCGCGCATATCGAATGAGGGTGCGATCGGCGGAGCGATGGATCGGCGGGTGGATGGTTGGATGGTTGAATGGTCTTCGTTAGTGCAGAGGATTTAATAAAGGAAATCGCCAGCGACGCGCGCTCTTTGTTGCTGCATGCCAAATGAGTCGCGGGCCGCGCCGTAGGCCTGACCGAGGCCCCCGACTCATGTCCATGGTGGTCGATGGGCTCGGTTCGAGTCGAAAGAGAAGCGAAATGAATTGATATGAATTTGTGCGATCGGCTGCCAACTTTTATGGATGAAGTTGGAACTTCTGAATTCTATCAGGTCTCGACGTGCCGCCGGCGACCAACAGCGGACGACGGGCTCGAGACGGGCTCGAGAACCCGACCACGACGATGAGTCACAGACCTCTCGAGGGCGTCGTTTGGCAACGAGTCGCTGCAGTGCCCAGAATGCGAAATTCAAACCGAAGCCCTCGTCGCGACTCTGGAGGGGCTGGGCCTGGGCCTGGGCGCCCCGCGATAGACTTCGGGGCTGCGTCCGGCGACCGAAGTCCACGTCGCCTGACCGACCTCTCGGTGCGAGAGGGCGGGGCGAGTAGCGAAGATCGATCGGAATGGCAGGGCGATTGTTAAACTTATCATCGAGATCAAACAACGCACTCAGCGGCTGAGGCTGCGGCTGCGACTGCCAATGACCATTAGCAGCTGCCACAGCGGCTCGAAGACAAATGCATCGCAGGCAGAAGACACAGGACGCGACTCCGGAGCGCCGGAACCCCGGCTCCTCGCCTTCGACTCCTTCTCCTTGCCATCGACCCCCTCTTCACGCCTTCGACTCCTTCTCCCTGTCCCCGAAACCCCTCGGCGACACATGCTGGGTCGACAACTGGGCCGCCGAAGGGCAGCGAAGGGCAACACGATGTGCGAATGTTTGAAATGTCAACAACGGAAGCAACAGCAGCAGGAGCAGAAGCAGGAGCTGCGCGGCATCAGTTGGAGCTGGCGAATGTCGCTGGTCGCAATCGGTGGCAACTGCTGCAGTCGTTGCTACTGTTCAGGGAGCCACCCTTTGTTGGCGTCAACTGGCCTCAGATTCTTCTGACCTCGCCTCGACGCGACTTCACACGGTAATCGGAACGAGGATCGCAAGAACGGCGGCTACAAGAACAACCAGATGACGAGCACAACTACGCAACAACAACATCACCGACAACAACAAGTTCCCCCTTTAGTCACTCGCCTGCAATTAGTCGTGCTCCTTTTTTCATCGAGAGAGGTGTCGGTGCAAACGAGGCGATGACGTCCGGGCTTTAGTTCCGCTTGCGGCTAATACGAAACTAATAATAAACGACAAAGTAATCGAGCAATAACAGCATGATTATCGCCAGTTACTACAACAAAAACAACAATGACAACAACAATGGATGTGGCAGCTGGAAAGGCAAACAGTGGATTTTCTCACGGCTGTCGTGGCGTTGCGGGCCGACCGGGCCAAGGCAAGAGGGAGGGCAATCGAAGACCGGCAGCGCCAGCCACCCAGCCATCCAGCCAGCCGGGACGTCATCGACGTCAGCGGCTACCGCAGCCGGAAATCGCCCGACCGAAAGAAATCTTCATCGTCATCACATGCAGTTCCCACTCGTAATCGCCGAGCAATAAATTCTATTTCAATGCCTCGGTCAGGCTCAGCCACCCCAGGCTCGGGCAATGCAAATTCTGCACCCACGGCGTGATTCATCGGCTCGGCTCAGGCTGGTCTGTTGAACTCATGATGCAACTAACTGAAGTTAATTGCAAAATCGCTAAACTCGGCTGAGGCTGGGGCTGGGGCTGGAGCTCATCTTCTAATTATAGCTGCGTCTCACATGCAGCGACCCACCGGCCCGCCCTCCCGCTCGAAAGGTCAGTCGGCGGTGGGGCGGCGAGGGCGGGTCGCAGCCGGCTGCATTCGAATTGCGCTTAATTTGTGGCAATTGTTGCGAAGCCGGATTTGCGAACGTCGTCTTGATGCAGTTGTTTTTGCTGCTATTCTTGTTGTTGTTGGTTTTGATGGTTTTGCTTTTCTAATTCTGCCATTGTTGAGATTGCATTTGTTGTCGATTTGATTGTGTTGCGGTTGCCACTTGCAAGTGGCTCGTTTCTTGTTGTTGTTGTTGTTGTTGTTGCTGTGATTTCGTCGTAATTCAATTTCGTTGGCCGGCAGGTTTTTTCTTCTTTTAATTACACGGCTTTGTGGATCAGATAAGAGCCAGTACAGGATCTTGAGCTTCGCCTCCCGCCTCCCGCCCCTCCTCCACCACCGACCTCACCTATGCCCTCGTCCGGAGGCTGAGTGGTTTCTGTCGGTGCAGCTCTCGGGAATTTCGCATTTCAGCGCAATGTGTGATTTTATTTTCCGCGAGTTCAGACGAACTTCCTCGTCGCTCCCTCGCTTCCCGGGAAAAGTCTGAATCAGAGCGAGTCGATCGACGCCTAGGGCAAACCCTGACGGGTCGACACTGGCCACTCACATCGACTTTTCGATTTTCAATTTAGCTCCTCAAATCGTTCGATTTACTGCCAATAGATTCGTTACTCATTACTCGTAATTCAAATTCGATGGGGTTTTGTGTTTTTCATTAAGGCAACACATTACCCGCCGATAAACGTTTTGGCGTTTCGGAAATACTTGCCGAATAATGGTGGCTAATGAAATGCACCGTGATTGCTCTATTAAGGCGGACTCTCGATTTCGATCCCGTCGGATTCAAACGACGCTGGCAGCGACCCACAGCCACGTAGCCGTTTGTCTGATTGTTGCCGATACACGGATCTCGTCGGCGTCGTCGTCGTCGTCGTCGTCGTTATCATCACTCTAATTAACTGCTCCAACTGAACACCGCAGAACGAGTGCATTTCAAACAGGGCTCGGACACGTCTTGTTTGCATGCTTTTAACTCGGAGCCGCAGCCGCAGCCACGTCTATTGTTGGCGCTCGTTCTGTCCAACTCGAACTCCTTTCACGAGTTGCCGCCGTCGTCGCAATCCTTTCAGGTCCCTGCCCGCGACCGTGCCGGGGTCCACTTCACAGGCCGCCGCCGGTTCGCGGGAAGCGTTGGCCACGCTCCGAGCGTGGACCGCGGCCGAGGTGCGACCGGGCGATGCTGTTGGTGGTGCTTGTGGTGTTTGCACAACATGATCGCCGGCCAGCGGCGGTCTATTAGAACATCACAACAACAGCAACAACAACATCGACTGAGGCAATCTTGCTGAAGAGGAAACTGCTTTCATTCCGTTTTCCCGGGCGAAGGGTCGACGCAAAGAAAGGATTCTTTTGCAGCTCTTGATGCGGCTAATAGTGACTGGACACAACAATAACAACGAGGAGAAGAAGAAGAACACCAACAATAACAACAACAAGGGCCCCGTCGACCTAACCCAATATTTTCGTTATTAACCCATCCGCCAGAGCAAACACGCGGCCGGATTTTCGGCCCTTCTGTGAAGCGGTGAATCGGGGAATCGACGACGGTGCCGGTGCCGGTGCCGATGCCCCGATCGATGCCGAAGGAGGTGGGCTGAGCGGGTCCTTCGCGAGAGGGCCGTAGTTTTCGGGGCCCTCGCCTCCATTCAGACGGATCAAATATTGGCTCTCTTTGTAGGGACGCTCGAGTCTCTCGATTGCGAGGGCGAGAAAATCGTTTGTTTGGATTTTTTCTTCCCCGAAAACCTCCACCGACTCTCGCGCAAATAGACATGGGCGTGCACATGGGCGGGGTCGCGCTAGGTGTCGTCGTGGTCCAGTTCCACGCGTCTCTTCCGGGAATCGCCGACAAGCGCGACTGTGCGCCCGTGTGGGACGACACGAATCATCTGTCGGGAAATAAAATACGGCGATCGGAGTCGCAGTCGGAGTCGGAGTCGCAGTCGGCGCTCGAAACCCCTTTCGACGGCGCGGTCTATTAACGTCACTTAAGATCCAATTTAAGACCCGATCCCGATCCGGAGCCCTCGTCGATTCCGTGGAAGGCGCACAGCAAGGTGCAGCGTCCTGCGGTGACCGCGACCACGACTCTCGGTCTCTGTCTCTGGCGCATTCCCAGCGTTTTGATGGCTCGACGTCGTCATCGTCGTCATGGTCGTCGTCGTCTTGGCCTCGAGATCCCACAGGAATATTATGATTATTCTCCTAAGCATCTAGTTAGCCGGTCCTCGCTGCTTCCAGCGGTCAAAACAGCTGTAAGTCCGATTTTATATCGTGGTAATAAGGGTAACGGCAACAACAACTGCAACTGCATCGACATGAACCGATACCAGCCACGAGATAAGCATCAGCATCGCTGTCAGGAGGCGGGGCGAAAAATGAACTATAACGAGGAGACCTCTCGACTCCGGACTGGACGGAGGGACCCCGGCGCTTGGACACAAATTAATTTCTGTGGCCGCACAACATGTGCGGTCGAGGGACACCCCGGCGTCAGAGACCAGAGAACAGGGGCCAGAGACCAGGGGCCGTGCAGGAGAAACAAAGAGAACGACAAAGAGCTGTCGTAAAAATTAAGAAAAATCTACAAAAACCCGTGTTTCACCAGAAGCGAGGCAAACAAACCGGGTCGGCGGGACAACGAGGCGGGGGGCAGGAGGGCCCAGAAGGACGACGGCTGCTCCCGACTCACGAGGACGATCGGTTGGTGGGAAGAAAAGTGTAACAGGCTCGATGGCCTGCCTGCCTACCTGTCGTCGCAGGAGATTCCGACCGAATTTCTCTGGGTGTCTTTTTGTTTTTCGTTTTTGTTGCCTCATTGCAGTCGAAACATTTCCATTTGAATGTCCGCGGCTGGCGGAGGAAGCAGAGATTTATCGATCGATGGGAATTTTCGGAATCTGCTGGTCAATCAAGAGATCAATAACGAATTCCTATCGACCTGGGGCACAAGAAGAAGAAAACAACAATGAGAAATTAATAATTTTTGTGGCATCAGGACCAAATTCACGACCGACTTTCACTTGCTCTCTCATGAGTTCAGGTGGATCTCATTTCGTTTGCTCTTCTTTTCCCCATTCTGTGCTCAAATGCTGAACAGTTTTTGGACTTTTCCACTTGTGCTTTGGGCGTCTCCTCCGGGACCTCGTCGGCGTCGTCGTCTGGCCCATCAATGTCGGTCGGCCGGCCGGCCGGTCGGTCGGACGATAATCAATGGCCAACGGGTGGTGCCGCGGCCACGCACTCGGCGCGATCGCTGATGATGATAAATGCCATAATTTAATATATCGTTGTTCTCCTCTTCGCATTGTTGTGGTTCCTCGTGATCGTCGTCGTTGTTGTTCCCATTGTTGTTGTTGTTGTTGTTGTTTCAGTCGCGATCACTTGTGTCATAGTTCGACCGAGCTAAAACAAACAGACACACGCAGAGATTGACCGAGATTTCGAAGACATTCAATAAATTGAAGACGAAGACCAAAACCAAAACGAAAACAAAAACGAAGACGAAGCCGGAGATGATCGGAGAAGGCGAACGGCCAACAACGAGCAGTCTGACAAAGCCAACAACAACATGGAGATGAGGAGCAAAGCCAAGAGCACGAAAGCAAACATCGCTTCCCATCGTTTATTTCCTCCCGATCATCGCTTTTGACCCGGTCGAGTTCAATTTGAGCGCAAATTGTTCACTTGTGAGCGCGATGCGTGCGCCGCCGATGGGAACCGGGCCGAGTCGCGGCACGGGCGAGCGACGGCGAGAGGCGTGGGGGACGAGGGGCGGCTCCCATAATCAGAGCAGTTTCATCGACACGAACTCAAACTGCGAAGCCGAGCTTTCCGCATTCGTTTCCTTTCGCTCCCTTTCGATTCAATTCGATCGATTTGGCTTTGTTTCATTTCGTTTCGTTTCGTTTCGTTTGGTCTCTGGCGCTTCTCGCCCTGCGCTCCTTTTTTAATTTGTTTACTTTGCGCGCTCTGGATCCGCTCGGTGGGACCCGCAACGCGATCGCTTTCCAAAGAAAGGGTGGTCGAGGGCGAGGACAAGCGTGTGTGTGCGATGAGGGCGGCGATAGCGGCCGGGGCGGGGCTGCTCCATATCGAGGGCTCGGAATCGCGGCTTTCCAGCGCCAGTCGAGGGTTTCTCCAGGCGGTGGGAAGGGAATGGCGAGAGGTGGATGGAGATGGGCAGGGGAGCAGAGGGAGTGGGAGAGGGAGAGAAGTCAGTGAATTGGATTCCCGGTGGAAGGTCAGGAGCCTTCAGGCTTCGTCGACTTGAGTTTGTCGTTCGAGCTCCTTTGGAGATTCTTCGGAGCTTCCTCGGAGCTTCCTCGGAGTTTCCTCGGAGCTTCCAAAGCGCGATGGAGAGTTGCATCTTCATGTCATCGGCTTTGCGAAACCGCAGCGACTCCGCCCCTGAAACCGCCCGGCGCGCGAAGACGACCGCCCACCCCTGGGTCGTAGACCGGGTCCGGGCCTGACGCTGGCTCTGGCTCTGGCTCTGGTCTATGCAGATCGCGGTGTCTCAACCTCGTGTAGATGTCGTGTTAATGAGATGTCAAACAAACCGTCAGGGCGCAGAACGCGAGGACCCGCGAGTGCAGAGCGAGCGGCTCAAACGCGAGCATGCGGCACAAGTTCACAAATTAACACGAACAAGACGAACAGCAACGACAGCAACAGCAGCAGCAACAACGATGGCATGGCGAGCGCCTCGGCAACAAACACGGCCACAACGACAAACAACAACGTCTTCATCGAATGAATGATGTCGCCGCGGACAAAGTTGCCAGCTGCCAAAATGCATGGGCCACGAACTTGTTGTTGTTGCTGTTGTCAGCTCGATGCTGGCTGAACTTTATTTCAGCCAAGTCGACCGACGCAGAGCCTTCGACGGCGACAGCGACGCGAGCAGCGGCCGACAAACGATTTGATTCTCTGTCGACTTCACACCGCAGTTCGTTTCTTGAGTCTTTTGTCTTGGCCTTCACTCAGTGCGAAAACTTCGCACAATTTGCCATTGTCTGCTGCCTCCTGCCTGTGGCTGTTGTTCGTGTAGGCCTGAGCTTGCGTGTAGATCGACGGCTGCTGCTGCTTCTTCTTCTTCTTCGTTGTCTTGTTCTTGGTCTCGTTGTTCTCGCGATTGTCGCTGGTGCTGGTGCTGCGTTGGTGTGGCGCCTGCTGCCGATGTTGTTGCAGCCCATGCTCGACACTAATTAAAATCCGCCGTCTGTCATTGCAATGAGTTTGAGTTTGGCCAAGCCGAGCCAGCCTCGCGTCCATTGTCGCATGTGCGAGCGGCCGACGTCGCCGTCGACGCAGATGCTGGAAACTGGGCTGTGAACCGGGGGCGGGACGCGTCTAATTGGATTTGCCCAAGGTTGTGGGTTTTCGCAATGCAAATGACTGGCGGACGCACGGCTTGACGTGGCTTGACTGGGCTGGACTTGGCCCAAGCGACCGTTCGTCCCGGCGCCGGACAGAGCCGAGAAGGGACTCGTGCGCCCCTGTCTTCCAATATTCGCGGCTCCAACTGAAACCCTTTGCCTGCAGAAGGGCCCAGTTTTCGCCTACGAAACGTTGTCCATCGATTTCCATCGTAATCCGAAACATCCAGACGATCTTATCTCTCCCCCGACCTCGTGGCCAGAGGTCGTCAGCCGGCGAGCGAACGTGAAAGCAAACTGTCATGGGCCGTGTCATGGGCAGCCCGGTGAGCGAGCTCAGTTTCCGAGCAATCAAATTAATTTGGGATCAATTTAAAATCGATTCGGAACGAACGACGGCGATTCGAGGGCGATAGGGCGATTGACGGACGGACGGATGGACGGAAATATAACGTTACGGCGCGCTTTATCGGCTGTTAAGAGATGCTGGTGGTGGCGCTTGGTGCGGCTCTGGCCTGGCGCCGCGGCCACGCACGCGACACAACCGCAGTCGCTGCAATCGGGCCGACACCAACGCCATTCGAGCCCATGACATGGCCACAACATGGGCTGCAGCGGCAGCATCGACATCGGAAAATCGATGAATCGGTGAATAGAAAGGTGCTCGCATTACGGTGTGGGGTGTCGGCGTCGGTGTCGGTCGTCGGTGGTCGGTCGTCGGGCGGCGCCGAAAACGCGTTAAAGCTCGAGCAAAGTCTTTTAATAATTCATAAAACCGTTTATTGATTGCGGCGCCCTCTCCCACTCTCTCTCTCTCTCACCCTCCGTCTCTCTCACCCGCTCGTGCGTTTGTCACCGGCACCCGCAGACACTCGATGACTCTTAATTGGCCCCGGGCCGCGTCCATTGATCGGGACGAGACGCAGATGCGGACGCAGCCGGAGCTGGGGCTGCGGCTGCGGCTGCGGCTGGGGGTTGGGGTTCGAGGCGTTCGTGATTATCTATTAGAACATCTTTAAAAATAGTCCAGCACCGTAAATTTAGCCGCGGACCCCGCGCGATTGTGCACTGTGTGTTGTTGCTGTTCCTCCTGTGTTGCTGTTGTTGGGCCCGCTGTCAATTACTCCGCATTGCATAAATAAATAAATGAGCATCTAATTAAAATAAAAATCGCGAATTATTATTCGCATTCGGAATCGCATTCGGAATCGGAATCGCATTTGCATGAAACGGCGATAATTGTCACCGTTTGACATGCTGTTTTGCAGATCTCTTCTTCTTCGACTGCTTGATGGCCTGCTGGCCGATGCTACTTGTTATTGTTGTGACTGTTGTCATTGGCTGTGCCCCTTGGCGGTTGGCGGTTGTCGGTTGTTGTCGGTCGCGGTGAACTGGGCACGATTTGCATAAGCATTTAAAACAATTATTGTTTTTCATTTGATTCGCTCGCCGACTCCGACACCGACTCAGACTCCGACTGACTCCCATGTTCGACACGCTGAAAGCTCTAATGGAAGCGCCAAAGTTATCGCATCTAAATAAAATAAAATCGAATTAGAAGTTATGGTGGCTCCGGCTAACGACTGTTTTGGCATTTGTCAACCGGCAACAGGTGTTCGTTTCTCGATTTCTCGTCTGGCTCCGTCGTTTCGCCAGCAGATGAAAATGAAACCAAATAATTTGATGTAATTTAGAGACCAATCGAGTCATGTGCGCGATCGTGGCCAACTTGCCAAGCCCATTTTGCCCCGGTCCGACTCTCGACGCTCGACGCTCGATCTCGTCGTTCGGAACGGTGTCAAGACAATTCGATCAGCGATTTCCACGGAATCTTCTTCTCCTGCCTTTGCCTTATCCTACTGTCCATCGGTCCGTCCGTCCGTCGCTCCATCCTACGTGGGTGTCGGCCGAGTTACAACAAAAAGTACTCATTATTTTTATAATCGTTATAAAATATCCGTATTTCATTTGCTCGTGTGCTCGTGTGCTCGTGGCTCGCTCGCCTCGCGGGCAGAAATTCCATTGCAATCGCGTTTCGTTTGTTTAAAACTCAATAAAATGGAAAACCGAAAAGTCCGAAAGCAACGACTTCTCGGCCAATCGTGTCAAAAGCTCGAGTGTTGAATTCAATCGAACCACCCCCCCCCCCCCCCCGTGGTCGCCGTGTTGCGATGGAGCTGGTGGCGAGCGGGTCTGGCCATTAAACACGTTTCGTTTGTTCGAGGCATCGGCTATTGTCGAGCCTATCGAGCCATTAATAAGCCATAAAATGACGACAAAAATTATGGCATGCATATAAAGCACGTCTATCGGCCGATCCACCGATCCACCGGTCGTCCGTCGAACGCCCAACCAGGTCGTTCGCCATACCTCCTTGCCGGCCGGCCTCCTTATTTGACGCGAACTCCAATAAATCGCAACCGAAATGGATGTCGGAATCGCGCCCAGGTCCCCGGGCGACGGCCAACCTCGATCGGGCGTCGCTCGGTTTCGCTCGCCTTTCCGTCAACATCCAGCGGCGTCGTCGTGTGGTGGACGACATTTTGTGTCGTGGTCGAGAGCAGCAGCTCGACGCAAGTCTCGTCGCCATGTTGGAACGACAGGCCACAGTGGGACAAACGTAAAAACCGCAATGTGGGGGCGGGGCTCCCGAAAGCGGCGGGCACACAGACGGAGTCGCATGAGGAAGGCAAGAGAGGAAGTCGAAAGAAAACCTCCATCGATCGGGGATCTGGATGGATCACTCAAGGAACATTTACTCTGACAAAATGAAGGCATTCGTAGCGAGGTCGGGCCTCGGTGGACGGTGATCGGCTGCGAATTCGGCCCACTGTGCCGCCGTCCGCCTGCCAGCACATCCATCATCGCGCTCTCCACTCGCACTTATTTATCGGCGTTTCATTTACGTGACGCCCGTCCGCCGTCCACCGCCGACGTGTCGCGTCCGCACATGCGATCGCAGTCGCCCAGTCGACAATCTGTCAGTCGGTGCGTCGAACGCCGGGCGACAGGTGGGGATCGGGGCCGTCTCGGTAGCTGCCTGCCGTTTGTATTTAGTTGTTATAATTAAGCGATTAAAATTCCTCACCGGCCGCGCAATGACTTTTATATGTGTTAATATTTAGTTTATTATTTGAAACAGCACGTGTTCGCGCACCAGCCCCAACTCAGTGGGCCCAGCTCAGTCAACGAGCCATCGCGCCATCGACCAGCCAGCGTCCACCCATCCATCCTCAAGCCCTGCCACTCATCCCAAGATGGCACGCCGTCGAGCCCAGTCGTCGCCCCCAACAACCGACAACCGACACCGTCCATCGTCCACCGTCCACCGCCCATCCTCGGGCCGGCGGTCGAAGTCAGAACTAGAATAGAATTTGAAATCAGGCTGGGCCCGAGCGGTCGAGCTGTTTTATGGCCTCGCTACGGAGGTGCTACATAAATTTTATAGTTCATTAAAATTATAAAAAACGACAGTATCGACAGGAATTTCTAAACCCGGCCCGGCCCGGCACCAGGTCCCGATCCCGCCCTCCTCGGCCTTTAGTGGGTGTCAGAATCGATCCGGGACGGACGCTTCCGATTGAGCTCGAGCCCGAGCCCTCCGCCTCCCCGTGACAGCGGCCAGCCTCAGGCTCGAGGGCGGCCGCCCCCAACGAGCTTCTCTCGCCACTGCCTTCCGGGGCTCGAAGTCAATGAACTTCATCATGTCGTTCGGCGCTGAACCTCATCACGACAGGGCGCAGGGCGCACGACAACCGACCGTCGACCGTCGACAGCGTCTCATTGCGCATAAAATTAATGATGAAGCCATCGTTCGTCGGTCGTCGGTCGTCCCCGCAGCTGCTTTGGGTGGCCGGAGGCCGCCGGATGATCGGCCATCGGCTCGGATTTATGTGTTCCACATCGCCGTGATTGGTTTATGCCTTTGAGATGGATCGGAATTCTCGGGCGGGCGCCAAAGCGATTTGTCACTCGAGCCAAACGCGAGCTTCTCCTGCGGTGCATGGACGACGACAACGAACGAAGAAGTGATCGATGCCGGAAAGAACAAAATTTCAATTGTAATGCACTGTACAATTTCAATTTCAGTATTCAAATTCAATCCTCAATTTCAACAATTCAATATCCCAATATTTTATGAATGAGTGAGAATTGGTGGAGAAAAATTTGTAAAACGCAAAACTCAACCTTAAGGCACCACACGCTAATAAATCAATTGACTAAACATTGTTTAGATATTAAAATCAACCAAAGCCAATCGATGTATTCGATTAATGCGGTTCGTAGAATAAAATTTGTTAAGTATCAAAAACAACTACGAAGCAACCTGAAGACTAAGAAACTAAATAGAATAAACGTTGTTTAAATATTCAAATCCACTAGAGGCAATCAATTAATTCGATTAAAACCGTTCATGGAATAAAACATTTTCAATAATGAATCCAAGTACGACTGCAAACAATTGATTTACAATAACACTTAAAACAATTGCACGTGAAGATTGCGATTTATCGCGAATTAATGTAAAACTAATGGGAACATAAATTAGTAAGCATGGCAATTGCAGCTCGAGCCTGCCGCAATCGACCCGACGATGGGTCGAGAGGACATTTGTATGGGCAGCGAAGTCGAGCGTTGGATTTAATGGGCACCGATTTAATTATCGCAGACACAGCGATTAAATGACGATACCGAGTCGGTTGGCAGCCGGCCGACCCTTCGCGGCCCCCAATCCATGAATGAAACCATCGGCCATAAACTTTCCACCGACGCGCAACGGCACCGCAACACCGTGGGTGGGAGGGAGTCAAACAAAAAAATCACGGCGAGTTCTTTTCAATAAAATTATTTTATTACATTGCGAATCAAATGTTCTTTTTTTTTGTTTTTGTTTTATTACAAACACAAGTGATTTTCCTAGACTACTACAGAAATCGACTAAACTTAGGACTAAATCGAGACGGGCTACTTAGGTATTTACAATAAACGCAGGACGTTCCTGGCTACACCAGAGCGCCTGCTGCAGATTTGATAATAATACAATTGATCAGATGCCGCCGAGGCGGGTTGGAAAAATAATACAATTCATACGATTCAATTCAATTCAATTCAATTCAATTCGAGACGACTCTCGCTATGTACAATAATTCTCGTTGTCGATCGAAACAAGTGCGGTGCGGTCCCGCGAGGGGGGGCGGCCGGAGAGACCGGGGGGTGAGGTGAAAAAATTGATTCTACACTACGACGAACTAAAATTAGTATTTGGAATAATTGTCTCGCTCACGCTCTCCGCCTCTCGCGCGCTCCCATTTGTCTGTGGCCCGACTGGGACGGCCAGCAGAGCGGCGCGAACCGATCGAGAGAGAGAGAGACGGAGAATCCATTTGCATGCGACTGGAGGAGACGAACGGAGGCGAGGCTCCTCCCTCCGGACCGGCGTTAAACACAGACGAAGATGCCGCGCAGGCTGGTCGGGTTGCTGGCGAAGCCGTTGAAGCTCTGGGCCTCGGCCACCAGCTTCTGCCGCTTGACCAGCTCCGCCGAGCTGCCGTCCGACGAGGCGTCCGACTCGTGCTCGTGCTCGTGCTCGTGGTCGTGCTCGTGGTCGTCGCTCATCTGGTAGAACTTGCGGCGCATGGCGGCCTGACGCAGCTCCTCCTCGCTGGCCTCGCTCTGGCCGTCGCTGTCGCCGCTGCCGCTGCCACTGCCGGCGCTGGTGTTGAAGCTGTGGACCGAGCTGCGCGACGTCTTCATGCTGAGGTCCATCGGCCCATCCTGGTCGGCGTCAGCGTCCGCATCGACGTCGGAGTCGCGGCTGTGGGGCGCGGTCTCGGCGCCGATCGAGCAGACGGAGACGGGCGACAGCGACTGCATCTGGGCGGCGAAGCAGAGCGGCTGGGCGGGCAGGCGCTCGGCCTCGTGCTCCTGCTCGTGCTCGTGCTCGGACACGGGCTCCGGCGTGCGCGGCTGGCTGGTGGGCGGCGTGACGGTGGCGACCAGGGCGGAGGGCGAGGTCGAGGTTTGCAGGGCTTTGGGCGACTGGGCGACGGCGGCGCGGACGGCGATCGGGCTGTGGATGTGGTGCTGGTGCTGTTGCTGGATCTGGTGGTGGTGGAGGGCGGGCGACGTCGAGGCCAGCGAGTGGTGCGGCGACATGGCCGAGCGGCGCTCGGGCTCCTCGTCGTCGCCGGACACGCAGAGCACGGGCGACTGGCGGGCCGATACCGAGGCCGTGGCTGGGGATGAGGCGGCGACCGAGCCGGGCCGGCGGTCCTCGGGCAAGGAGGAGTGCGTGGAGTGGGTGGAGTGGGTGGAGCGGGCGGCGGGCGAGAAGCGCTGCGACTCGGCCGAGTCGACCGACTGCCGGTGCTGGAAGAGGTCCGAGCGGTAGCCGGGGTAGCCGGGGAAGAGCAGATGGGGCGGCAGCTGGAAGGCGGACGGGGGCGGGGCCGCCGAGCCCATGCCCGGCAGGCCGTTCATCATGCTGAAGAAGGGCATGGCGGCGGCTGCGGCGGCGGCGGCAGCGGCGGCCGAGTGCTCGGCGGGGTGGTGGTGCGGCGAGGCGAGGAAGGGCGACATCTCGGGCAGGTACCCCGGGTACCCCAGCAGGCTGCCCATGTGCTGGGCCATGTGCGACGACCGCTGCTGCTGCTGCTGCTGCTGCAGGTGCTGCTGGGCCGCCGCCGCTGCTGCTGCCGCGGCCATGTCACCGACGAAGCCACCACTCGTGCCGCCGGCCGCTCCCGTGGCCCCGGCCGCGGCCTCGACGGCCTGCTGCTGCTGCTCCTGCAGCAGGCAGTGGATCTTGAACCAGTTCGAGCGCCGCCCGTAGCGCGAGCCGCCCTTCGACATGCCCACCGAGTAGCACTTGCGGAGCCGGCAGGCCTTGCAGGTGGTCCGGTTCTTCTTGTCGATCACGCACTTGCCGCTGTTCTTGCACTCGCTGATCGACGAGAGGTTGTTGTAGGAGCGCCCGAAGAACGACTGCAAGGAGGGAGAGCGGAGGAGGAGAAGAAAGCAATTAGTACGGAGTTGGCGAGCGGCGGGCGAGGGAGGTTTGGGTTGGGGTTCTGATGATTGGGCTGGGGGTGAGGGCGATCGGTTGGGGTCCCTTGGATAATTACCTTGCAGCCCTCGCACGTGAAGGCGCCGAAGTGGAAGCCGGCAGCGGGCTCGCCGCACACTTTGCATATCTGGTTCATCTGCAAGGGAGAAGAGGGAGAACGTTTGTGATTAGTTTTGGCGACCGGAGACGGCGTTGGGGGGTCGGGGATCGAATGTCGTGGGTCGTCACTCGGAACGCACCAGGTTGAAGCCCATTGTGACGGCTTATTGAACTTTTATTCCAATGTGTTCTGCACTCCCGATCGAGCGCTCGGATCGAGTTGAGGACGGCGACTGAAGGCGCGTCCGGGCCGTGCGTTTTTTTTATGTGAGTCTCGACTCGAACTCCCGAGGACTTTTTATGGCGCGACTTTTATGGCTCGTGGACAGCGCGAAAAAACTAAAGCTGCCGGATTATGCAACCCTAATCGGCCGCACTACGCCGGCGCGCCTCAGGTAAGCGGAGTTTTTTAACTGCCAGCGCGAGGACGTGCAAAAAAAACACACGCAGGACGCAGCGGACGTCGAGGGTGCGACGCGTCCTTGACGGCGAAGCGGTCGTAAAGGACGGTGGGCAAAAATCGCGACGCGCCGAATTCGTGTAAAAAACGCCCTCGCCCGTAATGAGCGGATGCGATTCAGGACGAGGACGCGGGCGACGATGACGGTGTCTTGTGCAACAATGTGCGTGCGGGATTCCGGGAAGTCCGGGTCGCCGAGGTTTTTTAATGTGACGGCGCGATCGGGAGTCGCCATCGTGGAAATCGCGCCGTCGGCCGTCGAGCCATAAACAGCCTGATGGCCGAGTTCGTCGCTTGAGTCTTTCGATTTCCCCCGAGGGCGACCCTCGGGCAGTCCGTTGACGACGTCCGCCGTTCGTGGCGTGGGGGAGGTCGGTTGGGACTTACCTTGAGAGTGTTTGTTGTTGTTGTTGTTGCTGTGCTGTTTGTTGTTCGTGTAATCCTTTGGGCTGCAGCTCGGGATGGCGCGAGTGCACTTTCGAGTGAAGAATGGCTTGAGGTTTTCGCGAACTGCACTTTGGTTTTGTAAATTTTCTCAAATTGTTTTTGTTTTTACTCCCTTTTTTATGGCACTTTTCCGAATTGTTGTTGTTGTGGTTTTTTCTATAAATTTGGGCGCCGGTGGCCGTCTTTTGAACACTTTCGTTGCTCGACAGAGTCAATTTCGGTTTGAATTATTGGTAATTTTGTTGTTGTTTTTTTTTATTGTATGTTGACAGAATGACTTGATGCAGAATTGAGAATGAGAATCGCTTGCCGTTTGTCGGAATCGAACGCGCGCTCGAGCACTTGAGTAACTCACACTTCAGCTGCTAGCAGTCGACTGATTGCTTGCTCATGCCAGCGTCTTACAAGAAGCATTTCGTTCTACACTAAATGTTATATACTCGGCCGCCGTCGTCGTCGCCGTCGCTGTCGCCGTCGCCGTCGTCGACCTGGGCAGCGATCGCGGCTCTACCTGGGCGCTCTCTCGGCGTCCGCAGTTGTGCAGACTCGGCTCAGCCGGGCTCGACTCGGTCGGCGCAACCCTCGTCGTCGCCATGAATGGCTGGCGAGCGGAAGAGCGGCTTAACAGCGACCGACGACGACGGCTTAGGCCACCTCGTTCGTCCGCTCTCGGTCTCGGTCTCGCTCTTTCGCCGTCGCTGCGGCTGCGGCCGCCCGGAGCTCCTGGCCCTAAGAGAGAGGCCTCTGTTAACCCCACATCGGCTGCTCTTCACCAGTCGCTGTTGTCGCTGTTGTCGCTCTTGGCGATGCCGCCATCGTCGTTGTTGTTGCTGCTCCCAGTTGTCTGCAAACCCAGTGACGTCTCTCCGATCGCTGCGGTTTCATTTACTCGCTCGAGCAGCGCCGCGATTCGTGATCGGGACGATCGACGCTCGACGCTCGTCGTCCGACGCTCTCCGCTCTCCAGTTCGTCCAGTTCGTTTCGCGTTGTTGTTGTTCACCGTCTCACACACGCACACGATGATTCGCATGTGTGTGTGTGTGTGCCGCGATCTGCTCTGTTTTTTTCTATCGCTTCCACTGCTCGTCTTCTGGTTGCCGTTGCCGTTGCTCTTGTTGTTTTTGTTTTTGTTGTTGTTCCTGCTTCCCTCTGGCTCTGGCTCTTGCTCTGGCTCATGGGCGGAGTTTTATTCACAGTTTGGTCGTGCGTTGTTGTTGTTGTTGTTGCCGCTGTCGAGTAGCACATTACAGTTAGTTTGTTGTTATTGCTCAAATTGACTTCCATTTGTAGATGGCTTTGGTGTTGTTGCTGCAGTCGTTGTTGTTGTAATTTTCCCTGCACTTCGTTCATTTTCGCCATGCAAGATGTTGTTTGTCTCCCTCACTCGTCGGCAAATGTCGATGGTTTGCTTTTTTTTTCCTTTGTTTTTTCTCAATTTCGATTTTGACCAATTTTCAATTTTCCGCCTGAAAATCGAATGAAAATCACGTCCTGAAGCCGGGTTTCAGGGACTTCAATGTTTGGTCAATTTTCAATTCTCCGTCAAAAATCAACTGAAATTCCCGTCCTGCTTCCGTCGGGCTTCCTCGACCTACGGGAGTCGGATCGCGCCAAGAATTGTCATTAAGAACCCTTCACTGCCTCCAACGTCCTCCAGTCGATGGGCCGATGACGGGGCCTCGAAGTGAACCAAAGTTCCGAAATTTCCTCAATGGGCGAACGACGACTTTTTCCTTGATGATTTTTTGGCAAAATCCGAAAATTCTCTCCGCGCCCCTCTCCAGCCGGGATCCAGCGCCTGCCTCCGACGGAGCCTCACACATGACCGGGCTGGGTCGGTCAGTGGAACCAGCGGTCGGTCGGCACTTGCCGTTGAGGTTGGGCCCGCAACCGAACCCCGATCGCTTCCGCCTTCGACCGCGATGGGCTGGACTGGGTCGGGTCGGGTCTGGGGCGCCGCCGACCCGGTCTGGCCAGCGACGACGCCGGTTCCGACTCGATTTATGCGTGTCCCAGACGGAAGACAGGCGTCCGTTATGCGTTGTGGGTCGCGAGGGGTTTTCAGATGACCTCAAATGGCTCGAGCGCTGGACGAAAAGCAAGCGAAATCGAGCGAGTCGTCGTAATTATGACATTAGCAGACGTAATTAACTAATTCGGAGTGGCCAGTGCAGAGCAACAACAAGGACCGTAAGCACAACACACACATGGGGACAGCAACAAACAACGACAACGATAACAACAACGACATCAGCAATTGACAGCAGTTTGAAACTAGTTTCATCGCCAGCAAGCCAAAGACAGATCGACGGACAATGAAGAGGAATGCAAATGAGGGAAGAGCAGCAACAAATACAACGACAACAAAACGAAAACAACAACAATCGCAGCAACGACGAGCAACAACACGAACGATTGGAACAGCAACAACATGAACGACAGCGCCAAAAGTTAGCGAGAGCCACTAAATCAAAAATGCAAATGAGCGCTTTTAGCAGACGAAATTAGAGACGAGGATGATTGATTCGCGGCAATTATTTATGGGTTGTTTACAGACAGCCACAGCCACAGCCTGAGTCGGACTCGGGCCCGGGCCCGGAGTCACAACCACAACGACACCAACAACCACATCCACAACGACGACCCCATCGCCACCAGCGAGATCCACAGCGGCGACGGCTACGGTGACGGCGACATCGAGTGGGGTCGCCCGGGGCGTTCGCGTTGCTGTAGCGGGACCCGGGCGGTCCGCATGCAAACGGACTTGATTCAGTATTAACAACAATGGCAACAGCGGCCGCCGGCCATAATAATAATCATACCAGAAACGGCAGCCACCGGCCGACCGACCGCATCTGTAGCAACGACAACGACAACGACAGCCCATGATGCAATCGTCGAAAGCGACCGCGGAGGATCCCCAGAGCTCGCCTCGCGTCAAATGGCGAACGAGAAAATCGCCTCGAATTGGGCTTTAATTGGGCGACGACGACCGCGACGTCGACGGCGATGGCGATGGCGATGGCGACGTCAGTGTCGTTGTCGCGTCGTCGCCTGTTGGCCATAAACAGGCGCGTTTACTCGCGGCAATTAACGATTTGACTTTTGGTGGCCGAGCGCTGCGGCCATTGTTATGCAAGATCGGACCCTCGCCTCGCCTCGTCCCGCCCGAGTCCGGACCACGTCGCGCACCCCAGGCGAGGGTGTTTTTTAAGGTCCTTGTAAAAAAGTCGCGGCGTTTTTTACACTTCCGCGAAACCCTTGACGCAACATTGCCATTAACTTTCGCTTTATTGCCGGCCAGGACGACACATGCTGTCGTCAGCAGCAGCCACGGAGGCGACCGAGTCGGCAATTATCCTTTTCCCAAAAAAAAAATAAAAAAGAAATGTGAAAAAACGCGACAAGGGTGCGTAAAAAAGTGACCTTTTCCGACGCAATGTCGCTCGGGTTGAGCGGCGAAGTCAGGGTCGGGGTTGCCGTTGCTGTTGTTGCTGTTGCTGTTTATGGCCGCGATCCTTTCTGCTTCAGTTTCCCGCGACGTCGGCGGCGGGTGGCGGGCGTAAAAAATCAGGACACCGCGCGTTTATGGCGCTGGATCTTGCGGCTACCTAAGCTCGCAGCGCTCGTTACCTAATCCGGCTAAGCCCGGGATAATCCTTACCTAAGCTACAGATAATCCCGGATCATAATTACGATACCTGCCGCCCTCGTCCGCCGTCCACCCACTCGGCCTCGTTCGGCAAAAAACTTAATCCCCGCTTTAATCCGCGCTCTAATCCCCGTTTGCCCGGTCGCCTCGCTCGTCGCTCCGCTTGTCGCTCGTCGCCTCGCGCAAAAAACTCCGAAAGGACTCGATTTCGGGAATCGCGAAAGGAGCAGCCGACGGCCAGTTAAAATGAATCGATTAAGCGACCGCTGCTTGAGTTTCCACAACGGCCGCTCCTTTTCGCACAGCCTCTCGCTCTCGCTCTTTCTCTTTTCCCCTGCCCGTGGCCGGCCACTGGACGCGTTTTTTATGTATATATTGTTTTTAGCTCGACTCTTCCTTGACTTCGAGGCACACAAAGGCTTGCGTTTCGCGAATTCCTTTGTCTTCGTTGAGGACGCGGTCCGTGCGTCGCGAGTCAATAAAATTTCCGACGAGTGGAAACCGAAACCGATGGCATCGTCTGAGCCCATTCGGCGAGAAGTCAAATGCCGAAGAATCGAAGACAACAATGTGGCAATAACAACAAACCATTATTGTTTAATACTTCCACGTAATTTGCGGAATATCGAGGGAAGAGGATGTGAAAAGTTTCACAAGCCTTGCAGAAGTTGATGCGGTGGCGGGACGAGGACGGAAAATTGTATATAAAAAATTAAGTGAAAAGGTTTTTCCACCGATCTGGACTTTCATACAGTCATCATGATCACTTTCCATTAACGATAGTCGAACTCTGTCGGAACTCACAGGTGATTAATTCTAAAGCCGAATTCACTATTGAATATTAGAAATGTGCTATAAGATCATTAATTTTCACAAAAACCCTACACGAATTTAAAGGCTGAATGACTGAAAGACAATTGCGTAAACCACGACCGACTCCAGCCGACATATGGACGAGAGGAATGGAATGGAATGAATAAATCACTAGGCCAAAAGTTTTTCTCTCACAACTAAAACATACTTCAAAATGTTGACAAGAAAAATAAAGACTTCTCCAGTGTTTTCGACACAGTTCCGTGAATGGGTTTTACATCTCACTAGATCTTTTCGTTTAGATTTCTACATTTCTGTATTTATTCATTACGCAGACAATTTACATGCGAATCGATATCGTCAAAGTCTTTCGAAGACCCCAATAAATCATAATTATCGCATGTTCCAAGTTCATATTCATATTTCACGGTAGCTTTGTTTTCCCCGAATCAATCGTAATATTTCCAGAATATCGAATTGAATATGCAAATCTCCGGCGATCTCTGCGCTCGAAAGCCCTTCCGGGGTTCCACAGCCCCGAGGCCGGCGGGTCGCCACGAGGTGCGGCACGGCTCGGCTCGCGAATTCCTCCCTCCAGCCGGGTCCTCGGCCTGACGCGGCGTGACGACATAAATAATAATCGCCTTCTCGTACAAATTATGATTATGAGTTTCGTCGAACGCAAATCGTCATCGGCAGCATCGATCGACAGAGGGCCGAACTTTGATTTATCGCCCATGAGGAAGACGTCGTCAGGGAAAGTTTTTCGTTCTTCTAATGAGCATTTAATTTCTTCTCCACATTAGCGAGCGCAATCCTTTAATCCCCAGGACCAGGCCCGGGACCACAAAGGAGAGGAGCTCGCACTCTCTCTCAATCGCTCACTCTGCATTTATCCCGGAGGGAGATTCCAAATCTGAGCGGGACTGAGAATTCCCATGTTCAGAAAAAACCACAATCGACTTGTTGTGATCTGATCGACCAACGACGTTCGTCCAAGGGCAGCTCGAGCTCTGGACCGTCATCTGGTTGGGATTATGGAGCGCGGAAAATCCTGTTTCGGAAGTTGCGGTCGCCCAGGAAGCACTGGCCGACGATCATCGATCATCGACGATCGCCGACCGTCGTCCCGTCCAGTAAGATTTGAAAAACCACATCGAGTGCGTGGGATCGGGTCGGATCGGGCTCTGGTTTTCCTGCGGTTGATCTCAATTAAATCCGGACGGCCATTAGCCATTAGCCATTAGCAGCGAGGCAGCAGGAGTCGCGGATCAGAATTTCCACGATTGCACAAGTTCGTCGTCGTCGTCGTCGCCGTCGTCACGGGGCCAGGAGCAGAAGCAGAGCCGGGAACAGAACTCGCGTAAGTCGCGGCTAATGCAGCTTAAGCCGAGTTAAGCTGGGAAACACGCACTCAATGGACGCGGCTCGACGATCACACGGACGACCACCGCACGTACAGATAGACAAACAGACGGCAGGACGGGCGGACGGCGGACAGCGGATGGATGAACGACGGTGGAATTAACTGCGAGAGTGTTGAAAAAACCAAATAAAGGATTATCATTATTTGGTGTGGCTAAAACGGCAGGACGTCGCACAACATTCGAGGCGAGCTGAGGCCAGGGTCGCTCAGCAGATCCTTCGGCGAGAGAGAGGGAGAGAGAAAAAGGGGTTGGGAACAGTCAGCCAGGTAAAACCGACGGAACTGACAAAACTGTTCCCACCCGGCAAGGGAAAGGGCGACGCTTAGCGCGGACACAAACCACAGAGGCAAGCAGGCCAATTGGACTATGATTTGATATTCCGAATTTTCCACTGAGAACCGCCTGAAGACGATCGAGAAGCCACCGAAACCGTTTGCATTTTTTCAACCAACCTTTCGTTTTGACATTCGAGCGGCTGCGAAATCGATTTGCGATGGCGCAATATGCAAAATAATAATTCAAATTATCAATCGATCTCCAAAACTCCTGCCATTCCACCGTGAAATGCCATCGAAACCGAATTTTGCGTGAATATTCCAGTTGTCCATCGGCAAGTGGAGTCCGTTGCACGCTCGCTGATTAATTTGTTTTCCTCTAAACGATCGGGGTTTCGATAGCGATGGCCTTTTGGTTTCACACTGCAACGAGATGGGCCTGAAGAAACCACGGACTGGAGAACGGACTGGGACGAGGAGGAGCCAAAGCGATCGTCGCAATCGAGTTGAAATCGCTGAATAAATCTATGGAGCGACGATGGAGACGGAGAGCCATCAGAAGCCACCGGCAGGCAGAAGATCAAAGGCTCGGATCGTGTCCAACACGGCGGCTAACGACGGCGCTCCGCTGGATCCGGGACCGGGGCGGCATCGGAGCCGACCACAAAGCGGGAGCGAGAGCCCTAATTAGACCATTTGCATGCGTAATTGCAGCACTTTCGACACCCTCGGTCGAGTGCGGGGTGGGGGTCGAGGCCGCGGAGGAACCCGGGAGTCGGGGCGGGGGTCTGGAGTTGGGAGTCGAGCCGCGAGAACATAAAGTTTCGTAACATGCAGACAGGCTGACGGAAGACCGGCGTCCAGCTGGCGGCAGGACTCCGAGGCCGTCGTGGCAATTAAGACAATGGATGGCCCGACAGCGGCGACGGTCGGCGCGACGTGTCGAGAAATCGAAAATCAATTAGAATTGTAACAGCACTTGGAACAAGGCCCGATCGATCCACCGATCCCCGGATCGATCCGGCCGAAGCGGGACTCGGGGGCTTCGTCGCTGCACTTGTCGAACATGGGTCCGAGCGCCCACGCTGCATTCTAATTCGGAGTCGCAGGACCAAAGGCTTCCGATTCCCATTCCGTGGCCCATTCGAATCGCATCGAGCCGGCGATTGAGACCCGTGTTGAGACCACATTAATAAGCCATTAAATCGAGACGAGGCGCCAGACACCAGACGTCCCAGACGTCCCAGTCGTCCCAGTCGTCGCTGTGCCCTGCATTCTAAGCGCGACAACCACGGACCGCCCCGCTCCGCCCACCTGGCGTTCGCTGCTCGCGATGTTTTGTTCGAAATCCGAATTTGAGTAAATTCGGTGGATCTCGCTGGGAGCCGGTGGGCTGAGGTGAGGTGAGCGATGGAATGACAAATCACTCGGCGCTGGTCAGTTTGATGACCCCCAAGTCGGGGCTCGCTTAAGCATGCAGGAAGCGCGCACACACACACACACACGGACGGACGGACGGACACCGACACCCAGTGAGCTGGCTCGCTGCACATGCACTTGAAATTCCAATGCGTTCGGACGACGACGTCTTCGTCGCCCGCCCTCGCCTGCGCCTGCGCCTTCGCTGCTCGCCCCATCCGCCCGTCGCTGGTGCAGCGCGTTTTCAGTTTTCAGCTCTCGTCGCGCACTTGTCGAGGCGTCGGTCGCGGTGTGGGTGCGCGTGTGCGCCTGTGTGCGTGCGCATCCGGTCGCGGACGTCTTCGAATTAAATTGCCGGCGTCGACGATCGTCGCGATCGATGCAGTTGCAGTCGAAGTTGCGCCTGCGCCATCGCCATCGCCGTCGCCTGACCCGGCCCGGCCCGGCCCCTGGAGTCGACGCCAACTTGTTTCGTCGCTTCGCCGATGACCACATGAGACGGTGGACGGCGAGGAGGTGGCGCTGGTCACTCGGTTGCGGTTCAGCGACCTCCTCTCGCCACGAGCGGATGTGGCTGTGTGGGAAATGAACAGTTTTTCGTAAACGCCGTTGCGACCACGTTTCGGTCGAGTCGTGGCCGAAAACCGAAAGAAAGTCGGCAGCCAGGAGTCGACGACTCGAGGACCAGGAGTCGACGACTCGAGGACCAGGAGTCGACGAGTCGAGGGCCAGGAGTCGACGAGTCGAGGGCCAGGAGTCGACGAGTTGAGGCCAGGAGTCGACGGTTCAAACGAAAGCGAAGCCAAACTCGATCGATCGACAAGAGACAGACCCGTGAACTCGTCACCAAGATCTGCCGCCCTCTCGCCCTCCTCCTTTCATCAGCTCGCGGATGCTGCACTCGGTCTCCAGCCCACCTCCGAGCTGCCTCGGCCGTCGTCGCCTCGCCAACGCCATCGTCGATGGTCGGGCCCGGCTCGCCTGGCCTGGGCTCGCTTTTACGACCCCCATTCACTCAACGCACTCCGCGTAGCCATAAAAATAAATCCCAACGCGAGCTCCATTTTGATTCACATTTAAAATAATTTCAGATTTGCAGGTTGTAAACATAAAGGTTTTCACTCCAGTCACTCCCCGTCCACAGTCGACCCCCGCCCCCTTCTTCAGATCGATCCACATACGATGCGTGCGGTCCGAGCCCAGTGTGGCGCTCTTCGTTGTAGTTGTAGTTGTTGTTGTTGTTCCGGCTGTTGTTGCCATTGTGGCTGCTGTGATTGTTGCATTTTATTAGTGGCGATGTTGTTGCTGTTATAATCTAGTAAATTTACAGCAGCTTAAAACGCACTTCGCCGCCGCTCAACTCGACCGACCGACCGACCGATCGACCGAAAAATAAAGGCCCGCGTCGAGCCCTGGCCTCTAATGCCACTTTATTTCCCCGAGATTTGTTGAAGTTTTTATTTACATATTTTTCCTTCGTTATTATTATTATTTTCCTGGCCACTCGTCGCCCTTACTAGCTCTTTCCCTCTGTCCAGCTCTGTCCGTGCCATCGCCGGCTTCTGGGCCTTCCCTGGGCCTCGTCCGACGCCGGCCCCCCTCGACTTTTACTCCATATTTTCAATAATAAAGTGTCTGCCTTGTCATAAAGGCTCATCGAGATGGACCCGCGGCGATATTGATCCCGATCATCGAACGCGAGCGGGCCGGGGACACGGGCAGGGCTCGGCTGACTGGCTTTGGCTTGGTTTGTCTGCGGCTTTGATTGGTTTCTCTTCGATTGGCTTTGACGAGCGGCTCCACCTGACACTTGTTGGTGGTGGCGGCGGGAGGCGCGGCGCGAGGCGGTGGAAGTGACAACAAATGAGCCGCGATGCGACAACAACAACAACAACATCAAGAACACCACCACCATGAACAGCAACGCCAAGATGACCGCAGACGGCGGCTGCCAGGTGCGTCGACAGCGGCCGCATTCACTAAAGTGGTTTTTTATATGCAAATTCGGCGTCCCGGGCGAGGGGTGCGGCGCGTACGAGGGTGCGGCGAATTGAGAGGCCGTCAATGCGTCAATGACGGCGGCATCATGGGCGGCCGCGTTGCCAGTCACTTGCGACAAACGACGACCCGGACGCGCACGCGCTGCAACGCAATCGGAAACCGGAGCAAAAGCCGGGGTCTCGGTCTCGATCTCTGCATCTGCCTCGGCCACCACTTGGACCTGCTGCTACTGATGCAGGTCTTCGTCTTGGTCTTCTTCTTCTTCGTCGTCGTCGTCTGCTGCTCCTCTGCTGCTCTTCTTGATATGCAAATGATTCTGACGCTGGCTTAATGATCAATTTTTGACCGAACTTTATGCGCCGGCCGCGGACGCCGTTGGACCAACGTCGGCCTCGTCTCGTCTCGTGTCGTCCACTGGCCGCCGTCGGTTGGGGCCGTCATTGGGGCTGACATTTAGTAGCTGTATTTCACGAGGAATCACCTGCAGATTACGTTTATCTGCTCACATTACGATTGCACGTTTAGCGTAATTTACTGGACTGCGCTCCGCGACTCCGCGACCTGTTGCGTGGACCCCGGTCGAGACTCGCTGGAGGTGGGTGGAGGCGTCAGGGGCGGCAGGTGAGGGGCGCATAAATTAATCGCCGACGACATTTCCCGGAAATTACGCAAGAAAGTGCGGCGGAAAGTCGACGACTTCACGCCGTGGACCGCGACTGCAGGCCGCCGAGGTGGGTCGGGGACGATCGAGGAGTCTCAACCGAGGATCGAGGAATCTCAACTCACCAGAACCGAACCGAACCGAACCATATTTCACGACAGGCGATCAGCCGTAGCCATCAATGGACGACTTTTTCCCACCACTGGCCACCGAGCTCTTGCCAGACCTCCAGTTGGAGACAAACTAGAAAAGTTATTGTTGTTTACGTATGAGAATTTACGATGAGAGAACTTGAAGTAGGTAACAAAGTGTTTAATTTTATAGAAATGAAGAGAACTTGTGGTTGGTAACAAAGTTTTTAAAATTATTTGATCGACATTAAGAGAACTCGAAGTTGGTAACAAAGTTTTTAGGTTTGTAGAAATTGGAGGACTGGTCGGTGGTAACAAAATGTTTAACTTTATAGATGTCTTCGAGTGGAAATTTTTTGATTTCAAAGAAAGTTCTTAAAATAAACCCTCTTATTACCTACACGAATCCCTCGGTCATGGGCCAAATCAGGCACTAAACTAACGATTTGTGTGAGAAATGGAAATGGAAATAAATCCTGATCGATCAGAGCGGTCGTTATGGAATAATAACATGGCCTGCGCAGATTTATGCAAATGTGCGCCACGTCCCTGGGTCCCCTGGACACCGTTCGAGCTACTCCTTCCTCCTTTCGAATCCACGCACGCACGCATGCACGGGGGGACAGAACGAAGCCACCACCTCTTAGGCCTCCATTAGAATGTGGCGAGGAGGAAACCAAGGAACCAAGGAACCAAGAACAACAACTCCGCGAAAAGTTTCCCACATTTAAATTCGGTTGCATTTCCACGCGCTTGTCGGCCGCTGCCCGGTCGCCGTGGCCATGTTTTCGTTACCGACGGCTTCTGCGCTTTTCTCCCCGCTTTGCTCCGACCACCTCCCGCCGACGATCCTGCGGAGGCCCAGCCGCGGTCTTCAGCTCCGTCTTCAGCTCCGTTCTTGCGGCCGCCACATGAGCCCGGTGTCTGACGGCGAGACAGACAACGACAGGGAGCCCCAGACGGACCGAGACCAAGACCAAGGACCCAGGGCGGCCGAGAGAGTGCAGGAGCGAAGGAGAGGGAGCGACCGGAGATCATGTTCATATGTTGGCTGATTTCAGCAACATGACTCCGACATGTTGGCCACTTTAAGCAGATTTGTTCTGGCCAGAAGTCGGCATGTTAACCGTTTTTAGTTTGTTGTTCCGAGGCGATTTACTTAAGATTAGCTACGGGCCCGAGTCCGAGTCCGGACGAGTGACCCGGGGAGGGGACGGAGGCCGTGTTACCAATACCGATAGTGGCAACAGACACGATCGCGCCATCGATACCAATGCAAATTTCTCGCACTTTCGCACACTTGCCGCGCCGACTCCGACTCCTACTCCGACCGATGCGCGCCCCCTGTCCCGAACTGGTTCCTCGTCCAGCTGCAGCCGTACGCGGAGATTGATGTAATTTGCTCCTATCGCAGCACTCAAACGATCCTCCTCCGATCTGTGCCGGCGTCGGCGGCATCGGCGTTGGCAGTTTATGGGCCATGCGAGCCGCACTATCGCAGTCCCAGGCGCGTAACTCATAACCGTATCTCGGCAAACGGTCCCCGGCGGACTCCGGCGCACTCCTTGGGGCGGCCGCTTTCCTTCTCCCCTGCGATGTGCGCCGGTGTCGCCGCCGTGAGCCGCATCGTCTTAGTCTTAATCGGCCGCCGAGTCCGCCGAGCATCGACCGCTGTCCATTATAGAGCCATCGTATCGGGCGATCGGGCTGGAAATGGCTTGAAATTGCTTTCCACTTCGTCGCGAGAGGTCAAGTGGGAAATTAATCGAAATGTCGTTAACATTGCGATAACACGAATTCCTTCTTTACGATACGCACGCTCATAACTTCACTTTTTCGGTGTGAATTGTGGTTATGCCTCGAATATGTTAAGCCAAGCACCATCGACTCAACTCGGTTCGATTCGTTTCGATTTGATTCGATTAGATTCGACTCTTCTGTTGCGCATTCCGAGTTCCTCCGACCGGCCTCCGATCCCCCAACTGTTTGTTAATTTCCTCTGGCTTACTGTTTATCCACCGCCTTCTTCCTCTGTCTCCCACTCAGCCACCACCGCCTCGTCACTGCTTTGTCCATTCTGCCAACCACAGTTCGCTCTGCTGCAGCCACTCGTCCGTCGATCCTCAGCCTTATCGCTCGATCCGCTCATCGAAGTCGCTCCGCTCGCAATCGGTCCGTTTATCGATCTGCTCCTCTCACCTTCTCTCGCTCGACCACCGACCACCGACAACCGATAACCGACCACCGATTCACGACCCCCAGTCGCCCGATCCGTCCGTCCGGTTCGTCGCGCTGTCCACACCGTTCTGTCTCTCCCTCAGCCGTGTGCCCGCGGCGACTCCTGACCACTGGACGCCGATCCTCGACCCAGCTCGGCTGGCCAACTGGGTTGACAACTTTCCACCTCGCTGCCCCCGGCGACGTGCGGCCGGTCGGTGGATCGAGGTAATTAAGGCCCGAAGAGTTGCCGCTGCTCCGTCGTGGTCGCCGTCGCCATCGCCGCTGCGTGGGCGACAGAGTTGCGTGAGAAAATTTGTCTCTTTCTCGGCGACGAAAGTGTGAAATGCATCCTGGGGCGAGGAGCCGGGCGAAGAGACGAAGCCAAGACCGAGGCCGTGGCCGACACCTTTCCCGATGACGGACTGCACCGGCGGCCGGTCGCCCAGACCTCCTCGGCATCGCCTCGCAGTGGACCAAATAGGAAAGTCTCTGGCTCCGTCTCTGGCCCCGTCTCTGGCCCCGTCTCTGGCCCCGTCCCTGGCCCCGTCTCTGGCTCCGTCTCCCACTCGTCCTGCTCGCCATCGTCGCCCCCACCCATGCGTGGTGCCCACAACGTGGAGCTGGCGACCGAGGAGGCGGCGGATGGGACGAAGCCCTGGCTGGGGTTTGGCTGCCGGCCGAAGTTATTAAAAATGGCTTTTAATGTGGGTGGAACTGAATCGTGGGAAATCTCCGGCTCTTCGTCCACGCCGGTCCATCGCGCGCCGCATCTGCGATGACCGGGAGATGGGCAATTGCATGTCTACAACTACTACAGCAATAACGAGAGGAACAACCACAACAACAACAACACCAACAACAATACACTCAGTACACACTCCACAACTCCTCCGACCATTGCAACAACAATCGCTCGGCACTAGCTGTTCCATTGTCCGCCGACCACATCCTCCGCGGCCAGCGTCGACGCCCCCCGACCCCCACCCACAACACAACGGCGTTTGCCCCCCACTTCTCCTCGCCCTCCTTCACCAGGCCGATCGTCGATTGTGATTCACATCATTTTCGCCATCGGAACGAAACAAAACGAAGCGACGAAACCTCGCGATCGCCGCAGAATTTTCACGTGTTTCTCGAGCAGGCCGCGGCCTCCTCCACGTCCCCTCTCCTTCCTCCGCTTCGTCCTCGTCGTGGCTCCTCGGGTCGCCCTTCCATGGTCGCGATCCCGTCCATGGGCGACGTGTGTTGGAAATTGTGTGTGTCAGCTCGTTGGCCTTTGGTCACCTCGGTTTAATTCGCCCGCTCGCTGGCCCTCCATCGCTCTGGTCGCCAGTCGTTCCAGGTCCCATCCCAGGTTGCCGCACGGCATCCCGAGTCAGCCCGACTCATCTCCGATTCTCTGCAGTTGTGCTTTGATCCCCGATCACTGGCTGGCGGAATTTATAGCGACGATTCGGAGGAGCCGGTGGGCGATCGGGAGGGTCGAGGACGAGAACAATCGCAGATAGAGCTCGGCGCTGCTACACGCCATCCAGAGCCACACATGCTCGCTCTGGCCGAGGCTGCCTCGCAGCCACTGATGATCAATGATCACATGTGGGTCTGGATCGTAGCTGATGATGAGGATGATGACGACGGTGATGGCGACGGCGATGACGACGGAGATGAAGAAGGCGCTGGCGATGGCAAACACGATGTTGATGTCGATGTTGACGACGATCCCAATGAGATCAATGGATTCGCATTGAGGGTCTTCTAATTGAGCCTCTGGAGTTCATCGTGCCGATCCTCGCCTCCCCTCGGTCCAACTGACTGAGGGGTCGAAATGGATGATGGAAGATGGGACGGTGGTCGCCTGTGCAGAGCGAGAACGACAGACATGATTGCGAGATGACATCACAGGATGCTTCGATGACTTCGACTCCATCAGACTCGGAGATCACTCGAGGCTCACAAAATAATCCTACGCTTGGAACTCGTCAAGTTCGAAATCGACCCCGCGACCCTGCGACTCGTGAACCACGGCCAACTGGGCTGCCAAATCGCTGCCAACTCGCCGAGCGATCGGACGCCAGCTGGTGGATCTGGGCAGCGATGTGAAAACTTGAATAATTAAACGAGTATAAAATATTTATGAAATCCGGGCTTCGGTTCGCTGGAATCGTCGGCTTCCACAACGAGCAGTTGACCTTTTGGCCTGGCCTCTGACTGGCCGCGGTCCGTCCCACGGATCGTTCGAATCGATCCCCACCCATCGTCCCGCGATCGCTGGACGCTCTGCAAACAATCAACTGCTTCACACGGAATCCACCCATCGCCGCCGCTGAAGATGCTCGCGCGCTCATTGTTGTGCAACGCGCTCCTAGAGCAGCGCGGCCCACGGCCTCCGGGCCGCCGCGGCGCAACCGACCCGGACCCAGGCCCCAACCCGGACCTGGACCTGGACCTGGCCGTGGACCTGGCCCGGCCTGGAAGCGACGGCGAACGTGGCCCGTACATGTGGTCCAGTTAAATCAAAGCGGTCATCGCGGACCGCGGAGCCACGACTTACAAATGTTTCGCAGTGGAAGCCGACGACCAGGGGACCGACAGACGGACAGACGGACGAATGGTTGGATGGCTGGGCTCGACGAGGAGCCGGAGGGGTCCGAGGGGCGTTCGAACGAGCTGGGCTAAGCAAATATTTATCGGCTTTTAACATTTAAACAATCGATCGATCGCGATCACTCGCTCGTTCCCTCGTTCGTTCGTTCGTTGCTTCGTTGGTCGCGTCCGTCCGCCTGATTTTCCGACAATTCGTCTGTCTCTCTGTCTCTCTCTCTGTCTGTCTGTCGGCCTGTCCGGTCCTTCCCTCCGTCCACCAGTCTTTCGCTCTCCACTCGCCTTCATTTTCCACGGCTTTTCAATGCTTCCCACTGTCCGTCCGTCCGTCCCTCCGTTCGGCTGTCCGTGTCTCCATTTGTCTGTCGCTGCGCCTGCAGTTGAATTTGTTATGATTTCAAATTTCTTACTCTGCTCCGCTTGTGGTGGCCTGGGGGCGTTGGCAGGGGCGGTCCTGGTGCAGCGTGAACATTTAATGTACGAGACTCGGCCACGTCGCGGGAAGCGACGGCGACGGCGACGGCGTCGTCGAGGAATCCACTCCGAAGCGGTGGAAACTGGACCGAAACCCAGGCAACCGTGGTCGATGGTAATTGGAAGAAATTGGACGAAGGAGTTGTCGTCAGAGAGAATTCCATTCTCAAAATTAGAGAAGTAAATGGGAAATTTAATGAACATGGGATCGAACAAACTGGGTTCAGGAACTGAACTCAGGTGACGAATAATGAACGTTTTCGGTAAAGGATTCAAGCGAAAGCTCGACCCCAACCCGGCTGGATTGGCTGAAAACGCCCAGCCGGCTCCCGATTTCTCTCGGTGTAGTCCGGATTCATTCATTGCGCCGATTCCCATAGCAAATCAGCGACGAACCGCGGCGCCGAAGGGACTCAGGCGGGGACAGGGCGGGACGGGGACGCGGCCGGCTCCACTCGATATCGGGCGCTGATCGTGCCTCACTTATAACAGTTAAAGGTCATTGCTATGAGTGTGTGAGTGTATGTGTGTGTGTTGGTGTTGGGGTTTTTTCAGATGCCGTTTAGGCGATTTCAGGCGATCGCCGTGGTTTGGTTCGGTTCGGTTTGGTTCATCCTCGTGGTTTCTCTGATTTGAGCCCTGAGTTTCTTTCGCTGATCGTTTTTCGATTTGCACTCTACTTGTTGGTGTTGTTGTTGTTGTGACTTGTATTGTTGTTGTTGTAACCTGTCTTGTTGTTGTAGCTTGTAGACGTTGTAATTGTAATTGTTGCTGTTGTAGTTTTGGTTCTCTTGTTCCTTGGCTTTTTCTTCCACCCACACCGAATTCCAGCTCAGATCAACGGGCATCAAAATAGTAACTCTGT
Source organism: Coelopa pilipes (assembly GCA_947389925.1). Classification (NCBI taxonomy): domain Eukaryota; kingdom Metazoa; phylum Arthropoda; class Insecta; order Diptera; family Coelopidae; genus Coelopa; species Coelopa pilipes. Next base: position 6,344,454 of record OX376699.1, read on the forward strand.
TTCCCTCCCCCCCCCCCCTCTCTCTCTCTCTATCTCTCTCTCTTGTTGTTGCTGCGAGTGTCCTCGGGGCGTTGCGATCGAACTTGTTTTAAAAGTTGATTGCAATTGTATTTCGTTTCCTTTTGCAGCATCTTTATCGCTGTGGCTTATTGTTATTGCTAATGTTATTTTTGTTGCTGCTGCTGTTGTTGTTGTTGTTGTTGTTCACCACTGATGGTGATGGTGTTGTTGTTGTTGTCGTTGTTGTGGTCGTTGCTGGCACAGCATTTGAATCAGATCAGACGGAGTTTTCCAAACAAATCGTTGGCAATTGTTCGAACTCCTCATTCTTCGATTGTTCGCCATCGGAACAATGAAATTTCCATTTGTACCAGAGATGTTCATGATGCTCTTGTTGTTGTTTTCGATGGTGTTCCTCTAGTTGTTGGCTGAATTAGTTGTTGTTAGTCCGGCGCTTGTTGTCGTAGTTCCCCAAAGTGTTGCCGTCCTGGCCACGCCGAGCCCTCGTTGTCGGCAATTGCGCGATAAATGGTGCTCCGAAGCCCCCACGACCCGCTGGCCCCACCCGATCGACCGACTGAGCGTCCGCCGCTTCCACTGGCGGCTGATGGAGAAGCTCGTCCATTTGCCGATCGTCAGTCAGTTGCAGTCAGTTGCCCATCGCCGTTGCCGTTGCCGATGCCGTTGCCGGTCGATTGTTCGCCCTCGGCCGGCAGAGTCCCGTCGAGGGCAGGGTTGGCGGCGCTGGTCATTGTTTTCGGAAACGGAGTCGAACTCGGGGCTGCCGAGGTGGTCAGGGGTGGAGCCGCAGAGCGAGAGGGAGAAGGAGTCGAAAACGGAGTCGGAATCGGAGCCGAAGTCGACGTTGGGGACGCTCACTTACCCGCTGAGCGATTGGCCGGGGTCAGAGGTTAATGGAGGCATGGAAATTGCACGTTGTCGATCGGCGCCCGGGGCGGCCGTACGGAGCGGAGGTGTTTGAATGGACGAGATCGGCCGCAGCGATAGCGGAACCCATTGGCCGAACCCTCTCCAATTTTCATTTCCATTTCCAATCGATCTACCGGGTTTTCCGGCCATCCGCGATCGAGCCATGGCCGGGCTACTACTGGGACGCCTCTCGACGTCCCGGAATTGATCGACCCAGTCGCCGTCCCTTCCCCCACCGGCATGAACGCGTACTGAAGCCAATCGGCTTTAATTAATCGGGTTCTTAAAGCGAAGCATAAACTCATTTGGGAGCCAATCAAATTGTAAAATTGTCATCGCAGTAACGACAACGCCAGCGACAGCGACAGGAACAATCAAAACATAATAAAGGCAACAACAACGGCAACCAAACACCGGCAGCTCGAGCCGAGGCGAGATCGGCATCGGAGTCGCAGTCGGAGTCGGAGTCGACATCGAGACGCGGAGGTTGATGGGGAAATAAATACAAAAGAATTATACGACCGGCTGCCAAATGAGAATTCACAGGTCGATAAAACGTTTAAACTGATTCTAATTAAACGCACACGACCGAGGGCGCCTGCGACGAGGGCCGGGACAAACGCCACATGGTAATCAGCCGTCATTTATTTCGGATCGCGAACATAAGGCACGAAGCACTTGTCGCTGTGTCGCTGGCTTCGGCGACGACCAGCCGATGCTCCGGTGGAAGCCAAGCAAGAGACGCGCGGCGGCGGCGGCGGCGGCGGCTCGAATTCGAACGAACGCGAACGCGAGCTCGAGCACCGGCAGCACTAGCGCAGGTCCAGGTCCCGGTCCCGGTCCAGGACAACGACGGACAACCGCCCGACGCTGCGCGGCAATAATTCTTCGCGGATATAAATTAGCGAATTTAATGCTGACATAAAAACAAGCACTAAAATCGCATTCGACTTCATTCGACGCATGCGGCGCGACCCGAGCCGTCTCCGTCTGCGGCCTGTCTCAGGTGGCCCAGGTGCGGTTTCCCCACTCGCGGGCCATGGAGAAGGCGAAGCGGGCGGACTGAGCGAGATGCGAAAATGTTGTGCAAAATATTTATAATAATTATTTTGAATTTCAGTTTCGCAAACTACTATTCGTTACATCTTACAATAATAACAGTAACTGTTGCAGAGAGCAGCAACTCATTAGGCCAATGGCCAATGACGACTGGGTGACGCGACGACGCGACGACGAGGGGGCGACGAAGACTCGAGCCCGAGCCGGAGACGGAGCATGAGCATGAGCTAAAGAAGATGATTTACTTCCGAGGCGAGTGCGTATTTCGTGGGCGAAGCATCGGCGGCGTCAACCGGTGACAACGGCGTCGCCTCCAGGGGGCCGGCGCAGCTGCGGGTCTTCCCAGGACGCGGAGACGCCGGGGCGAAGACATCGAGGCGAAGCGATCGATATCCAGAGACATCGCTGCGGGACGATCTGGGAAGTCGCGGATCCCGGGGACCGTCGGACGTTCGGGGACGGTTGGCCGGCTGCGGACGCTCGCTGTGATTGTAATTTGAGGCTACTTAATGAAATCGGATGAGCGACGACGGTCGTCAGCGTCGCCGACAGCAGCAGCAGCAGAGCAACAGCGACAGCGACGACACTGGCCACATCAACGATGACAATTCGATCTAGTCGGGGAGCGACGCCTGAAGAAATGTCTCAAACGACGTTGCCGAGGAATCGAGGAGCGACTCGACTTTGTTCCGCCCTCCCTGTCCTCCACTTCCTCCTCGACTCCCTGGGCCCCGTCTCACTTGGTCCCGTCTCGTGGTTCTCCGACGTTTACGGCGAGCATTAAACGGAATCAATTTCGACTTTTAATTGGCGAAGAGGGATGCGAAAATTAGCCGAGGCGAGCTGTAAAGTGCAAAACAGTAGTCGAGAGGGAGTCGCGGACTAGGCGGATGGCAAGGGGGGGGGGGGGGGGGGGGCTGGACGAGGGTCGGCCCAACGACCTGGAGTGGATGTGATTCTCCGTCATTGTCCGAAGGGCTTCGTGGATTTCACTTGGCTCGGTCAAGAGGTCGGCCCCGGGTGCAGCAGCGGCAGGGGCGAAGGACGACCTGAGCGAACTGAAGAGCGATGGTGGGATTCGCGAAACCAGGAGAAAGGGCTTTCGCTCCACGAAGAAGAAGGGAGAGAGATTGGCAAAGAAATTCTAATTAAAATTAATGAACGACGTCGTTTTAATTGCCCTCGATTGGTTCTGCAATCGATAAAATGCAATCACTTGGCGGATCTGTTTCGAGGGCACGTTGTGCAAATATTTTCGTCGCTCGAGGCAATCGATTCGGGCGGTCGGGCCGTCGGGCGGTCGGGCGTCGGTGGGCGTTCCACGAATATGACCACGTTCGGCAGCGGCCGGAGTCGAGGCGGGCCGGAGTCGAGGCGGGCCGGAGACGAGGCGGGCCGGAGTCGAGGCGAGTCGCGGCGAGATTTATTGCAAAACTCCGTGGCTCTCGACACTTGCGGCCTCCAAAACAAAGAGACGCCAACGCGCGAGTTTCCAAAGCGGTTTCTAGTTTTGCCCCCACCTCCCACACCGCACCCGCACCCGGTCCCGCCACGCCCCGTCTCGTCCTCCGCCATCGGTTTATTAATAATTTTCAATTATTATTAAGCAGACGTTGGTCTGTCGCTTTGTTTTTCCCTTGCATTGTTTTTTCTACTTGTTTTTCATCTCCGTCCGCCGGCTCCGAAGACTTTTCAGCCAGTCGACCGTAAAACATGACGAGGCTCGACAGTCGATTGATGTGCGGAGTTCGCGGAGCTCGTGGAGCTCGAAGCTCGATGCACGGAGCCCCCTGTGGCATCGCAGGCATCGATGCGTTCGATTTTGCGATTCGTCGATTTTCGCTGGAGCGTCGTCTGCGGAGCTCTGCGGAAAGGAGGTTAATAATTGAATTAGTTGACTTAATGATAGTTTTTCCGCGGCCCTCATTAAATGTGAACTTGAACTGCGGAGGTCGAGCCGGGCCGGCCGGGTCGGGCTGATGCAACAGCAACAGCAACAGCCGTCGTGTGGCAACTCCAGTTAAATGAGACATCGTCGGTTGCAGCGACGAGCGATCGTTCGCAGGCTCCAGTGGTTTCGCGGCGACAGCTGGGCGGACGGACGGACGGAAGACAGGTGGACGGGTGGACGGGTGGACGGTTGGCCCGTTGGGGAGGCCAACGGCGGCGGGTTGCGAAAAGGCTTCGTCTCGGTCTAGGTTTGGCGCTTGGGGCTTTCGGCTCCAACCCGCCGTCGAATCCGCCGAAACGCCGAGTCCGGTCGCCATTTTGCGGCACTTGCGGCCATTTCCATCACGTCCGACCGCGAGCGAGCGCGAATTCGTGGCTTTAATTGCCTCGCACCCCCCACACGCCACACGGACGTCGTAAAAATTCAATTAAAGCCTTATTTATTTATTTAATTCCCCCGCTAAACGGCCAGCGTCCGCCTTTGGGCCGCGAGCTCGCCATAAAAACGAGCGAAACGCAATCAACGAAACCCGAAATCGACATCGCAATCGACATCGACATCGACAAAAGACCAACGGCTGAACGATGAACTGACTAAAGCGAAATGGGGATAAAAACAGTGACAATGAGGAGGGCGCCTGCGGGCCGTTGGGGGGGAGGAGAGGACGAGAATTGAGTGTTCAACTAAAATGATTTAATTTCAACTACGTGCCATGCAAATCGACGACGCCGGCCGACGGACGATGCGCATAAATCAGGCCGTTGTCTGTGGCTTGGTGTGGCGCGTGATTGGGCGTTGAATGGAAACGGACTCGACTCGACTCGATTCGACTCAATCGAATCGGAGCGAGAGACGGCCAAAATTGACAGCTCACTTGTCGGTCTTCGGGCGCTCGGAGCGGACCTGGTTGGACCGAAGCCTGTCGAACTGGAGCCGTTGTTGTTGTTGTGGTAGTTTTGGTCATTGTTGGCCCCTTGTTGTTGTTGCCACCTAAGCCTAGAAGCCGCGCATTCCAGGCACGCACTCGCCGCTCTCGGCCGCCATTCCGAGCCCGAGCCCGATTCCGAAATTCGCGCTAAATCATAAACCCAACAGAGCCCCTGACGCTTGTAGGCTGTCGGCGGTCGGAGTCGCCGAAACGCATGTCGTTTTCGGCTGTTCGCAAGTGTGACATTAAAATTCCTGCGCTCGCGTTAATTATTGCATTTATTAAATGCCATTCGCGACAGTCCGAACCCCATAACAATGGCAATAACACAGCAACAACGACGAGTCCACAATCAGCGTCATCGCCATGCACTCGATCAATGGCTCGACCACGCATCGAGCTCGAGCACCAAATAATTTATATTAAAACAATATTTAAACATGTCGCGCATTTATAATCGCGGTCTATCGCTCTGGCCCGCCACTGGCCACTGGCCACTGGGGAGCTGGTCGTGGGCCCGGCGAATTCCTGCGGAAAAGGATACCCTTTCTGTCCTCCCTCTCCCTCTCTTGGCGGAATCTGCTCCAGCCTCCTCGACGACGACGACCGGGCGCTGCTTCTGGGGCCGCCCGGCCATCGCGCACGTGTGTGGAGGGTTCGTGCGCCTGTGTTGGTGGATGATGAATGCATTCCGAGATTGGCAGCCGCAGCATCATTTATTAAATGCACTCAATTCCGTTGATTTTTAATTTATTGTCCCGTCGTCTCCGCCTCCTCGCCTCCGCGCCCCTCCCTCATCCTGCGGCCTCTCGGGTTCTGCTCTTGTTTTTGTGCCCGACACAGGCAGACCGAGAGCCAGACGAAGGGACGGACGGACGGACGACAGTCGTGGTTTTATTGTCGAAATTTAACTAAATGCCTGGTTGGTCGTGTTTTTGTCGCCATCTCATCGGTTGCTGTGGCTGCTGCTGTTGCTGTTGCTGTGTCACAAATGAATGAGACTTGCGTGAGAATAAATTAAGGCGACTGCCTGCTGTGAAAAGGTGTTCAATTTGGGAGAACGAAAATATTTGATTTCATGGGATCCATCAATCGGAGGCGAACAAAAGACTCAGGCGACGAACTCGCCTCGACAGCAGCGACGTTCGTCGTTCGCCGCGCTCGTCGCCAAAGGACCCCGGACTTCGAGTGACTCCGCTTGACTAATGGAGCCAGACGACTAGACCTCGCCTCTCGCCTGCCCTCTGGGAATATCAAGTACATGCAATCAATTAATCGACGGAGCCCGCGTCACGTCCGTCGGCCTTTTGTTCGCCCCACTTGCCTTCGGCCTTCTGCCTTCTGCCTATTGGGGATGGAAACTCGGTCGTTGATGTCGGTCCCGATCCGCTGATCGGGCAACGCCGCACGCTCTCCATCCATCCATTCGCACAAAAACGCGCCCATTCGCACGTTTCGAGCGCAATCGAACAAAATTCCGGCCATTTTTCGCTCGACGCTCGACCCTCGTGGCTCGACAAAGGGACGACGGGACAGGACAGGACAGCAGCGAGCTGGCGATAAGCGAGAGCGGGAGGAGCGTCGGAGGGTGCGAGGGAGACGGGGCGACGGGGCTAGGGGCGACGACGCATTGCAGTCGTGCATCGTTTACAAATTATGCTTAATTAAAATTTCTGTATTAAATATGACGCAATGCTCTGAATTCCAGGCCGTTTTTGTCGTCGTCATCATCGACGTCGTCGCCGTCGCTGCTCGATAATTACAGCTGTCTCTGGCTTTTTGTCCTCCCAGCCCTTGTCGTCGCGATCTGGGCATTTTCGAGCGCGGCCGTTTATGATTTCATTTTTAAGATGCACAACATTTTGATAAGGAATCTCTCGTTCTTTCGGCAGCGACGCCGTTTGCTTTTTGCCTTTTGCCCGTTGGCTGCCCATATGCGGAGCGACGAGTCCTGGCCAGGATCGATCGACCATACATCGCTCGCATATTAATAAAGACGGAGCGACAATTTTGAAGCAAGCGGAGCAGGGACTCGCGGCCAGTTGCCAGCATCAGGAGCCTCTGCTCTTAATTAAACATCGTCAAATTGTTGGCAATTATTTGAGCGGAATTCGTCGATATTTTCGCGACGTCTCCTCAAGAGCCGAGAGCCGAGCTCTTAACGCGATCGATGACAACAACGGCGGTGAAAACGTTGTCATCGATCGCGGCATCCTCGACGACGATGACGACGACGACGACGACGACGACTCGAAATAACTCACTTTTGGCCCTCGCTCCACACTCAGCAGCCCACTTGGTCGGCCGCGACTGACAGCCATAATTCATTTCAGCCAACTCCGGCCCTCCACCTCCACCTCCACCGCCGTCGCCCAGAAGCCTCCTCGATGCTGGGCCCTTGATCGTCGTAATTTACGCTTCTCGTTGTCGCTGTCGATGGCGATGGCACGTCCGCAGGGACCGGCCTGGGATCGGGCTGGGAATTCGGAGCCCCCGGAGCCCCACGCAGCGGGTCAGCATGAATTATTAAAGGACGAAACACGTCGGCCCGGCGATCGCGATCGGCCGGGCGACACCGCCAGTGACAACTGTGGAGGCAGCAGCAGCAGGCGACCAACAACAGAGCAGGATCCATAAGGACAGGGCGACCAAAAGCGGCCACAGCTCGCTGGGCAGGACCGGCCTGGGCAGGATCAGCTGGGACGCGAAAGTCAAGTGCATGGCCGTCTCGGTATCAGCAGCAACATCAGCAACATTAGCAACAGCTCCCGCTGTCGTCCTCAGTTTTCTTCTGACGTCCTCTGGTCACTCGTGCTTGATCGACCCTCCTTGTTCGATCGCTGGTTGACGACATGATTAATGGGTTCACAACCACTCAGTAGCAGCAGTCACAGTAGCATTTAGAACAAGTCGAAGCACCAGCGACACCAACAAGGACTCCAAATCTGGCAACAGCTTCAGAACGAGTCAACAAACTGTCAGCAGTGACGGGTCGAGGAAGGCGAGGCCGAAGGGAAGTCTGTGGAAATGACCTCAAGTGGAATGGACTGGCGACTGGACGACGACTGAGGTTCAATTTCGATCTTCCAAATTTCGCAATTCGCATTGCGCAACGGCTTCGGCGTCGGCTTGCGCAAACTCACCGGAGCCGAAATTGAATCATTGCCATTGGCAGCGCGAATGACTCGGTGATGAAGACATGCCGAGCTTCCAACTGACTTGTCGAAGGTCGTCACATCACCGAGCCAGACTCCACCAGCACCAACGAACTCCCAAATAGAGAACGCAGAATGGGCGAAGAACAGCAGCAGCAGCACCGACAGCCACGGCAGCGGCAGCGGCAGCGACAGCCACAATGAAAACAACCAATGAGGTTCTAATGAATCACCGTGGCAAAGTTTAAAAATCACTTAACGCTCCATAGAATCATAACAATTGAATAATAGGCACAACAACAACAACAACAACAACAACAACGATTACAACCGCAACAAAAATAGCAGCAACAATGACAATGGCAACAACAATCGTTACAAAGTGATGTTTCTAAATGCCAACAAAATTATGAGTTGCCAACAATCAATCAACGACAACAACGGCGGCAGTCGACGCAACAACAACATCAACCAGAACCACAACAACAACAATAAGAACAATAACAAGAAGAAGAAGAACAACAACAACAGCAATAAGAACCACATCAGGAGCGACCGCAGTCACAACGGCAGCAGCGGCGTCCGCGATTCTTTTCAATTCTTTGATTTGATTACGATTTCTATTTGTTTATTTAATGGCCATTGTTGTTGCTGCTGCTGCTGCTGCTGCTACTCCTGTGATGTGGTCGTAGTCTCGATTCTTGTTGTTGTTGGCTCGGCTGTTGTTGCTGTTGTCGTCGCATTGTTCGCATTTCTTCACAGTGTATAATTTTCGTTAAACACCCGCAACCACTTGGCCAGCCACATGAATAGGCAACGTTCCCCCCGCCCGGCCTGGCCACGTCCCCTCCTCACCCTCCTTGCCCTCATCGTCTCACTCCAACCGCCACCTACCCACTTACCATTCGCCCCCGACACCCGGACCCCTCGACACCACTCCAGCGACTGTCAGAACAGCCCGAGTCCGAGCCAGCCCAGAGCCGCAGCGACAAGTGAGGGTGCGGGGCAATTGTCGCTGAGTCACCGAGGCCGGCAGCGACGCGCGTGCGCCGTGGACGCAAATTTGGCTTAAGAACCGCTCCTCAACCTGGACGTCGATGTCCGTGTCGACGTCGACGTCGGCCGCGCCATTTAAGCCGGAAAAAAGACCATTTGGACCAATTTGAACGCTTCATTAGAACAAAGTGTGAGCGAGATCAAAAGCGTGGCGCGCCGCGTTTTTTGCTCGCTCGTGCTCGGTCCGTGTCGGTCTGTTCGTTGTTGTTGTCTGTGGCGATGGCGATGGTGTTGCTGTTGGTGGCGATGGAGTTGTGATGTTTGTTGTTGGTGCGGCTGGAGTGCGTTACAAATTATGTTGAGCGCCCCGGCGCAATCGGGTCCCGGACAATCGGGACCGTGGAGTAATTACTTGGCAACTCTGGATCACCGTCTAATGGGGGGAGATCGATCTGCTCGTTCTCGTTGTTGTTGTTGTTGTTGTGTTCTGCTGATGACGATGACTTTATCGCCGGCATTGTTCTCGCTGCCACTCTTGTTGTTGTCGTCGTCGTCGTCGCGGTCGTTCTTGTTGTTACCGTGAAGCGTTTTAGGCATTTGGGCGATGGAATCTCTCGAATCGATCGGAAATGTGTCAGGGCGAGTTGACAGCTTGATTTGATTTCTTGACATTATTGTTCCAAACCCCTGGGCTCCTGGGCCCATTTCCAGCAACAGACCAGGGCAGCTCGGCCGCCGGTCGTCGGTCGTCGAACAAACGTCTCGTAAACGAGTGCCTTTGTCAGCCTTTGTTCGCGCAGCTCGGTAGGCAGCGATGGGCAGGGCCAGAGAATGGTGGAGAGAAGCAAAGACGGGGCTCCGGGATCAGGCGGTTGGTTGATTGAAGCAATCGCGGGACGGAGGCGCAGAGGATGATGGCAAATATTTCGTATTGTCAGAAGCCCCTCGGACACGCCCACAGCCGCCCTCGTATCTCATATCAGCATCTTAATTGAGGTCTCGTACCGTCGATCGCCTGGGGGCAGCGGGCAGCGGGCAGCGGTCAGCGGGCAGGCAGAGGAGCCGCCGTTGCGAGGGCCTGGGGCGACCCACGCACTGGGTCTCGGGTTTGGGGCTCAACGAGGTGTCAATAAACACTTCCACCGGGCTTTGTCCCTTCCGCGCCCTGCCAAAACATTCCAGGTCTTCGGTCGGGCCGAGGCTGAGACTCGCCTCGACTCGAATCCACTCCATCGACTGGCAACGGCTTCGGGCCTGCTTCAGATACGCATTGTTTACAAATAAACGATGTTCTTTCGCTTCGGCTTCGGCTTCGGCATCGGTGCCGATGAAAATCTCCGTCGCTCGAGTGGTCAATTAAAAGCTTTTGTTCTTGCGGTTCCCTCTCGACGACCCATTTTCGCTCTACAGTTATCGCCGACCACTTCTTCGTCTTCTGCGGCCTCCGCGACTTCTTCTAATTTCCGACATTCCAGGGCCGAAAAAGGAGCCGCAGACCCCAGCGGATCGCGTGGAGTCGGCGGGGTTTTCACGATGCCAACGATTGCGGCGATTTGAACAATTTCGACGAGTTGGGTCCGAATCTAGGAGGAGCTCCCGACTTTATCGCAGCGATCTGATCAATAGGGCTCGCTGACGAGACGCTTCCGTTGCGTTCCGTTCCGTTCCGAAAAATCCGCACGAACGCACGAGCGACGCAGCCGCTTCGCTGCGAAACAAAAGACTCAAGCAACGAACTGGGTCCGCGTGTCCCTCGGTATCGCCTGCAATCGTGAATCGTCTCCTGCTATCGCTTGTCGTTATTCCACGCAACCGCGAACGTCTTCGGCCCGCGACGACGATGAAGGCGACGGCGACGACAATAATAAAAACAATACATCGACATCGGTAACAACAGGGGCAGCAATAGCGGCAGCAGCAGCGACGAGAGAGGGCGAAACTCACGACTATCAGGTCGACAATCGATACATGAAAAGTGTAAATTGATACCACACCAGAGAACCAGGCGAAGGGACTCTAAATAAAGCAACAAATAAAATCAACGACAAACGAAATCAGCAACAAATAAAGCGAGGGAAAAACGACATGAAATTCGCAAACACCAAAAACAAAAAACACTCCAGAGCCAGCGCGACAAACGCATGGAATTTTAAAGCCCCAAGATCGCATCTCGGCCGGTGATCGGACTTGCCACAACAACAAGATCAAGAACCAGAACCAGAACCAGAAGGACTTCTACAACAAAGCCCAGTGAACAAGCAGCTAGTTATTTAAGCCTTCGTGGAACAATATTGCGAACGTGTTGCAAATGCGAGCACCAACAGCAGCAACATGAACCCCAACCCCGAGCCACCGAGGACAACCGAAGACAAGCACGCAGCAGCTACCAGGCAGCAGCTCGGGCTCGAGGTTGGGGACCGGCGACCGGCGACCGGGGCGGCTTCGCGCGGTGAACCCGGAGCAGTCGCCGCGGGAGAACTGCTCGAATTTCCGCACGTGAGCCGGGGATCGTGCGTTGCTCGATCGACCTTAATATCGCCGGACCCAAGCCCTCCTCATCCTCGTCCAGCTCTTCCAGCTCCTCACTGTCCTCCTCCTCACCCACCTCTTCAGCCTCCTCCACCACGGCCTCCTCATCCTCCCCCTACTCTTGACAATCGTGTCGACTTCTACTCCCGCTTTTTTTTTGGGTCTCTCGACCATCGCCGACCCTTGGCTTCTTCTTGGCAACGCCTGGCCTCAGTCGTCCTGCTCCGGATCGCGACACGCCACGACATGGCCGCGCGAAGCCTCGACATGGTCCCGTTTCCTTGCACTGCGCTTCACTCGGCTGGAGGCGCCAAAATCGACGGATGCGGCGGTCGAGGCGGCCCCAGTCGGAGTCGATTGATGGAGAAAGACGCGGAAATCGATCGGGATTCGCGAGGAAGCGTCGTCGGCTGTCGGCTGTTGTACGTTCGATGATTACCGCAAGCAGCGCGTTGTGCCGTTGCGCTCGTAAAAGACCCCACCTTAAACGCGATGCGATCCCCTGCCCAAGAGCCATTAGAACGAACTTTCGGCCAGGCTCAGGCACGGGCTCAGGCACGGGCACGGGCCAGGTGTCCACTTGGTCTTCGGGACGTTCGGTGTTGGGTGGTGGATCAATAAAGCGATGGCGAGCGATCGAGTGGAGGATCATAAATTGTGTGCACAAATCTAATCATCCGACTGAATCGACCTAATGTCGCACAGCATGAATTATGTTCCTGTAGGAGTCGCGGCGAGGGTCGTTGGTCGTTGGTCGATGGTCGAGTGCGAAGGACGGGCCGAGCGATTGGATCTGCCAGCGATCGGCAACAACAACACCGACTGGCATACGTGGAACAATCACATGGGAAGAAACAAACCTGACCGGCCGGCCGGCCGATCGACCGCAAGGTGCAGACGCCAGGGTTCAGGCTTCGTGCCGGCGACCTCGTGTTGAGACGGGACGGACGGACGGACGGACTGGCAATAGAAGAGGAGCAGACGGAGGCAGCGAAGATAATGGGAAGAGGAGTGAACTCAAGAGTTATGAACTCTCGGCACAGGACGAGGGAGTCGAACGAGAGGATCTCGGAGTAGGAAAGGAGTAGAGACAAGTGTTGGAAATTCGTAGTCAGTCTGCTCCTTTCTCAGTTCCCACTTCGGAGTGCGAGAGGCGTGGGAGGCGCTCCTCGGCCTCGAGTACGTGAACCCAGCTGATCTTCGTGATATCGGCCTGCTGTTGCCTTCTCCGTGCTTGTTGTTGGCATTAACTGCACCGATGGCAGGCATAGTACACAAAGCACTGTTACAGCGGCGTCCCAGCGGGATCCGAAGGGGAGGCGATGGCGGAGGCGGAGGCGGAGGTGGAGACATGTGTTTTATTGTTCTTGGCTCCTCTCCCTGGTGCCGGCGCTCTCGACTCAGTGCCGCTGATGCTGCCGACGCTGTACAGACATAAATAACAGCTAGTGCTGGTGGGAGTTCGCGAGACGGGACCGGGAGAGGATTTTTAATTAAAGTCCGCTCTTATCTAGAGACAGCAGACGGCTGGCCGACTGGACTTGGCTGCAAGGAGCCTCCTCGGCCGACTTCTCTGCTGCCAACAGAGGAAATTTCGACAGAGCCGGTGCCGAAGCTGGAGCCAGGCTTGCTCTTGGACGCACCAGACACTTAACAGTCTCTGGACAGCTCCAGCGCTCGGCTCGAGAGACTTTATAGGAATTATAGCAGCTCCCCAGCTTCTGCTCACTCGATCACGCTCTCTTTATGGCGTGCGGCGGCCGCTCGTCGTCCGTGGCTGCCAGGAACAAAACCTGGACGGCCGAGTCGGCGGCCGCGCAGTCGGCACGCGGTCGTGGCCGGAGGACGACGACAGCTAGGAGTCGAGGAGCCGCCGCCGCTCATCTGCCAATGACATGAGGAGGTCTTGGGGAGGGGGGTGGTGGGCGATGGGGGAAAGTCCGGTGTATTGGAAAATTTATTGGAACCGAAAACTCTACTGAAGTGGAAAATTTTAGTGAAATGGAATTTTTATTCACACGGAAAACTCGCTGAAATCGAAAATTTCCCCGACACGGAAATTCGCTCGTCCAACACCCAGCTCGTCTCAAGATGAGCTTCGTTGAGTTTTCACCGGACTCGCTCCGTCCTCGCCGCGCCTGAGCGGGGTCGATCGGCGGCTGACGAGGCCCGCGCGCGACCGGGCGATTTTCAGGCGATCGGCGAACCCGATCGTGACCCGCAAAAGTTTATCACGGGCGCGATGTTATCGCGACGGCCGCAGCTGGCGAAATCGGCGACAAAAACGGCAGCACCAACAGAGAGCGGTGACAACTTAAGAGCTGCAGCCGATCGAAAAGCAAATAAAAATTAAAACTCTCTGGGGGAATTCAACACATTTCCGCTCGAGAAAAAACCAGTGGCTGCAGCAACCGCACAACAACGACGATCTCATCGCATCGCCTGCGCCCTACAGAGCGACGAAAGCCAAAGTTGTGCTTGTTGTTGTTGTTATTGTGGTAGATTCCATTGATTCTGCACATTTCTGGCGAAGGCTGGCAACGCTCGGCGGCGAAATAAATTTCCGCGCCAGATTCGAACTCGCAGATACGGCCGCGAGCTCGGTCGAGCCTCGATACAGTTTTAAAAGAGTTGCAATTGCAGTTGCAGTGGCAGAGGCAGTTGTTGTTGTTGTTGTTTGGCTGTGGGTTTCGAATCCCAAATTGAAATTATCTCCAAGGTGGATTGGGCGATCTGAAGCGGCTGAATTGATGGCCGTTGGAAAAACTGAGAAACTGTGGGTGACACCGTCGGTGAAATTGTGGGAAAATCGCGGCCCGAAGAGCGGCCGAGGCAGCGAGAGAGAGGGAGAGGTAGAGAGGGAGAGATCGTCTGAGTATGGGCTTGATTTATTTTTGGGCAACTTTCCTTAATTACAACAACGATGGCGACGACGAGTCGAGGCCCGAATGTGGAGCAAGCGGTCGTGGAGTCGACGACGACGGCCGGGTGTGGGCAGAGCCTGGGCCTAGGCCTGGGCCTGGGGACGAGGGACCGAGGACGGAGACGGGTTCGATCGCTTTGCTTTCAGCTCTCGCCTGCAGTCGCCGTCGTCACCGTCGCCGTCGTCGTCTTCGTTTTCCACTTGCAGCGCATCCCGATTCCGCAACTGCTGCTGCCACTCACACACACACACCGACGCTGGATTGTCAGTCAATTGGCGGCGCGCGCGCCATCTAGTGGCAGCTCAGAATGTGGCCATAAATCATTTGGCCAACATCGAGGCATAAAACTGTCGATTTGTTGAATTTTTAGCATTTGACAAGCGATGCTTTTGACCGGCGCACGTCCGCTAAAATTGTTTTCTTCGCATTGTTGCCTGTTGTTTTTTAATCAACTCATTTATTGGGGTTGTGTTTCGAAAATAGAAAACAGGCAGAGGCTCGCGAGGCGCAGCAATTTGGAATTCGGAATTTTTCGCGAGCTGCTCGGGGTCAGCGAAAGGTGGAGCGGAGCAAAAGACTGTGGGAACGAACGCGGCCGCGTTCGGTTGAGTCCCAGCCAGGTGCCGGGGCCTCGGCGATTGCTTGATTGGCCGATCAACGCGGACGCCATCGTTGTTGCCTTCGCCATCAATTTGTTACCAACTTGTCAGCGACTTGTCATAATAAAATGCATACAAATCGCGATTGCAGAATGTCATAAATGTTGCACGTCGACAGCGGCGCTGCCGACAGCAGCAACAGCACAGCAACAGCAGCAACCGCGACAGCGACACCGACAGGCACGAATTATTAGCACCCAAGTGTAGCAACTTTTTGCGGCGGCCGCAGGAGCCGCGACGACATCGACATCGACGCCGCCGCCGCAGCTGACAACATGAGCCGTGTTGCAGCGACGATGAGCGATTGACGTGCAATCGAAACAATTGATACTGACATCGGGAAATGTCGTGTCGCAAGTGCTGTGGCCATTGTTGCTGTTGGCCAGGCCGGAGTCGTCCGCATGACGTATTGGCGACTGATTTGAGCGCATTTGTCGTCGCTCGCATTGCAGCAGCGCGCCGCACGTAATTTATGCAGTCCACTCTCGGCCGCGCACGGACCGCGACATCGTCTCGACATGCCGAGCCACGAGAATCCTGGCGGCAATCATAATTAATTGAAACATTTGTTGTTTATGGAAGCGGGAAGCGATTCGGCCGGCCGTGGAATGCGGCAGGTGAGCCGTGCGCCTGGCATGCGAGGCCACGTAGAGAGAGAAAGCCAATGCCCTCCCTCCAGCCCCCTCCAACGGCCACGGCATGGCTTGACCGATTGATCTATAGATCGCTTGATCGATTTGAATCCGCGCCAATCGTTCTGCGGAGCGAAAGCAATCGAGTCTGGCTCTGGGTCTGGTCTCCGGGGATTCAAATCGGGAAAACAATTGACTCATCGTCTGGCACGGTGATGAGGCGAAGCGCGATAGCCACTAGAAATTCCGCGCGTGTTGCTCCAGTTGTTGCCATAACGAGCGCCGCATTTGACTTGCAATAAATAAGCGCGCTGCCGTTGTTAATGGCACTGGCCAAGGCGCCAAATAATTGAAATTTCGCAGGCGTCCCGATCGCATGCAGCCAGCTCGGAAAAGCGCTGAAACGCATTTTAATTGAAAGAAAACAAAAGACAGACGACGAGTGCCACCAACAATCACCAACAGCGTACAATTACAACATGCAACCAGAACTGAGTGCAGCGGCAGCAACAACAACAGCAAAACCCAATGAACTGCGAACGAAGCGAGCGCGCTGAGTGCGTTCGCATTTTTCGTGGCATACTTTTAGGCATATGTGAGATTGCACGTAAAGAGACGACGGACGGACGGACGGACGGACGGCCGCCCGGTGTGTGTGGATAGCGGGAACGTGGGCATGTGTCATCGCAGGGAGATCCCCGTGACCCGCGAGAGTCGAGGGAGCGAAGTCGGGATTTCCGTTGTCTCCACTACGGGGGTTTCTCAAGTCGTTGCTGAGCTCGTTTCCGACAATCGCGGGAGTCCGAGACCGACTTCGACTTCGCCTTCGATCGACTCCAGGGACTTTTCCGCCGCTGCCGCCTCCTCTACCACGAATCCACCTTGCAGCTGCACAGTCCACTGCATTTCACTGTCGCTGCTCCCACGACATTTTCCCCAGCTCACATTGCGGTCTAATCGATTGCGTTTGCCGTTGGCTCCGGGGCAGAAGTGGCCGAAAAACGGTCTCTCCACGCCTCACACGGCCGCGGCGAGGACTTGTATCTCTCTCTCGCTCTCGCTCTCCTCTCTTTCTGTTTCTCTGCGGCTTTCCGCCGCCAACACAGCGTCGTGGCCGCTGCGGCCGATGTTGTTGTTGTTAATTAATTAACCCATTTAAGGCGTAATTGTTGAATTCGTGATCGGCTCCGCCGGCCTGCTCCACATAAAAATTTATCTTCTCTCTGCTCGGCTCTGCTCTGCTCTGCTCTGCTCTCGGGAACTCGCAGCCCATTTTAGACAACTTGATTAACTGCGCTGTCGCCGCCAACCGGTGGGTCTCGCGGTCCTCCTCCTCCTTGTTGTTGCTGTCGTCGTCGTCGTCATCGTCGTCGTGGTCGTTGGTGCTGCTGCAGATGATGGGCTTGTTGTTGTTGGCTCCTCCAGAGAGCGCCTGCAACCTGAACCTACTCTGATTCCTTGCGTTCCAAAGATTGATGACTGCTGATTGCTGCAAGTGCAGCTGAAGTCATTGCTTAAGATCCCCTGGCTGGAAGCCTGCATGTCGTTGGCGTTGTAGCGCTTACTCTTCTTGTTGTTTTTGTCCTCTTCATCGTCGTCGTCGTCGTCGTCGCCGTCATGTCGATGGCAGCCTAGTCATCATTAGTGCTGATCACCGATCATCGAGATCGTTGATCGTGGCTGATTGTCGTGGGTGTAAATTGCAGCTCAATTTTCGCCGTCCTCCGCGCTCCGAGCTCATGACTTTGATTTTAAATGAAGACCTTAAGATCGATCCCTCGATAGAAACGCGACTCGACTCGACTCGAGGGAACCGACGATCGAGTGATCGCCGGAACGATTCGATCGATCGATGGTTCGGTGGATCGTGCGATCGGCAGTTGGCTGCAGCGCGATTCGAGGTAATGACGCGCGGGTTGAAAGATTAACGTCGTCAGTCGGCCGATCGGTCGGTCGGTCGGTCGGCTGGTTGGCGGAAAAGTGGGTGACATAATTTGGGGCATAATTTTATTTATTCCACACAATTCGCCCTCGCCGTCGCCTCTACGCCGGGCTGGCTGAATAAACAAGCGTGAGAACGGAATTGTGTTGATCGCTTTACAGCCACATCCACAGGCTGTACCACCATCATCACCATCAGCACCACCAACGCCAACACCAACACCAAGCCGTTGGAGTCGTTCCAGTAATTCGGATAAATTGGCGCAGCGTTTGATGGTAAAACAACTCCACAACAACAACCCAACAGCGGCAACAACAAGCAGAAAACCCTCCTTGTTCATGCTGCCTGGGTTGGCTCTGATTTCACAGGATCAGTTGAGGATGAGGTTGAGGATGAGGTTGAGGTTGAGGATGCGAATGATTCAGCGCCCGCAGCACTCGGCTGTCATAAAGCGATTGCCTGGTGGAAGTTTTATGTCCCAGGTCTCGACTGCCGGCTCTCGTCGACATAAGTCAGTCTCAGTCTCAGTCTCAGTCTCAGCTGGTCATCGGTTCGTATTTTAATTACGTTTCCGTTGGAAAGCCTTCTAGCCATAAATTCGATTGGCGGAAGGGTGCTAGTGGAAAGCCATAATTTATACGGCTCTGTTTTCCCTGGATTTGATTTTTATGCCCACCCCCCTACTCCAGTTGGTCGTGGCCTTTGTGGCAAGGTAGGTTTGAATTACGTTACCACGTTCATCAAAAACGCCTCCTGCTCGACACAGGCGACCTCGATTGATTGCCCTAATTGGAGCGATTTTTCGACCTCATTATCCGGGGTAGATTTTGTATTATATTTTCAAAATCCTTCAACGCATTCAGGCCTCAAGTCATCGTGATAAAATTTAAATCATACACGTACCGGCTGGGCTGGGCTGGGTCCAGTTCGAAATGAGTTCACCGTGTTCGACTCCATGTCGCAGCCATGGAACGGCTTGCAATTAATTCAGCCGGTCGCTAATGCGATGCAGCGCGTGTTTCTGTCGCTCACCCACACGGGCAACGGGTCGCAATCGTCCAGCAGCAACCGCGTCGTCATCAACAGCCCCAGTCCCAGTCCCAGCCTCAACCTCAAGCTCAGCCCCAGTGGCGCGATCGATCGAAACCGATGCCGATCCCGTCCCGATCCCGAGGCTGCGGGGCGCTGCGTATCGGGCCGGCTGCATTTGAATCGATGTGGAAAATTCGCACGACGTCGGCTACAAAACGGACAAAATGGCGGCACCACGGCCTTTGATATGGAAAGCGTCATAAACAGTGGTCGCGAGTCGGGCGGCAGAGGCAGGGGGCAGGGGCGTAAACAAACACCTCGCGGCGTAATCTGGCAACACATGCTGATCGCGAGCAGGAATTAACATGTTAAACGCCGCCAACAACGCTCGCCTACGAGCAGCAGCAGCAGCAGCAGCCAGAGGAGGAGCCAGGACAGGAGGATCAGCGGCAGCAGGAACAAACGTGCCAACAGACAATTAAACCACCGCCCTCGAGAGGGGGCGGCAGAGCGACTTTCGGCGCGATCGGCGATCGGCGGCCGATAACAAAGGAGCCAACGAGGAGCACTTTGCATGCCCCATGCCCCATGCCCCCATGTGTGTGGAGTCTGTGCTGCGCATGTGTGTGCGCTACTGGCATCCGACACGGCGGCAGCGATGTCGGCAAAGAAGCGAATAAAAACAAGTGAAAAAATCTATAACATCCGCGAGTCTCTTCCGCGCCTCTACTTAACAAAATGATCGACTCGCCTGATCGCATGTCTGTGATAACAGACATTTTTCACCTTAAGCCGCTTGCGCGCAACGGCAGCAGCACCAACTGGCAACGGCAGCGACTGTTGTCGAGCCGGCGGCTCCGCGCCTCTGCAACACGGTAGCTAACATGCTTAGGTTTAATTAATGATAAGGAATCTGTATCTAAGGCCTGCATCGCCTCGTGTTCCGACTGGGGTCCGACTCGGTCCTGACCACGAGGCGGCCGCCGGTCGGCCGCGACTCCCTTCGGCACATCGGCATCTCAATAACATGTAGATTTTCGCTAATGTGCTGCTGCTGCTGCTGTTGCTGTTGCCGCCGATCCCTCCGCCTTCGCGTCCACAGCTGCCCGGCTTCACCGCCTTCGCGGGCCCGTCGGATGCGGACACATTATTACGCCATTAATTAGCTGAATTTATTAGATTGAAATCGATGTGTGAGAAATTTAGTTGTAATCAGGCGAGGAGCAACGAGGCGGCGGCGGGTTCTGCGGCCGGCGCAATGGACGACCACGCATGCGCCTGGGAATCCACTGTGTTCGCATTCCGCATACTGCGAATTCCTTCCCGCACTGGATCGGGGGAGATCGAGGTGGATCGAGGCGATGATCGGGGTGGTGGAGATCGAAAAGCCGGAAATCGAGGCGGTGAAGTTCGAGAAGTCGAACATCGAGTCAGGAGTCAGCGATCGCGGCCCGATTTGATGCCTCTGGCTCTTGTCTTATCTGGAGCTGATTGTGAGGTGTTGTGGGGGAATCCGGGGGCGGCGACTGAAGATCAGCTGAGGCTGTGGCTGGCAATCGACAGCCAAGTGATGGCCCGGCGTGATCGTGGCGATCGAATCGCCAGCGCAATCGCACGGGGCGTGAGGTGTGAACAGAAAACATTGTCAAGATACAGACAGAAGGAAGGAAGAAAGGAAGGCAGAGTGGAGGATCGAGAGTGAGGGATCGAGAGTGAGGGATCCAGAGTGAAGGGTTGAAAGTGAGGGATTCATAGTGCAGAATCCGGAGTGAGGGATCCAGAGTGAAGAATCCGGAGGGAAGGATTCAGATTCAACCTCTTCAATACGTTGATTCATGCAACAATTCTATGGAACCTCGGTAAATAAAACGTCGAAATCGATAAATCGTCCTCCAGCCCAATGCAAATGTCGATTTGTGGCTCCATTTTTGGAGGGTTCGTCTGCGATACGAACCACGTCAATGGTGCGATTTTCCCGGGACCTCCGTGAAAACCGCTCTCCACTCACAACATCATTTATCCTCGCCGCGACATAATTACCTCCGCGGATGGCGACGACGGAGTCAACGAAGCTGACGACGACGACTCACACTTGGTCAGATCCAAGAGCCGAGACCCGTGAGCCGGGAGGCAGCCAGGCAAGGAAGAAGGATTTATGTGTTACACGATGTGAATTAAAGCTTCGCCGCCTGAGCGGACATGGGCGGGCCGACGACCAGACGGGCTGAGGGAGGTTGGGAGAAGGCTGGGAAGAGACTGAAGGAGGTTGGGAAGAGACTGATGAAGGCTTGGAAGAGGTTGGAGGAAGCCGAAGGAGGCAGGACGTGGTTGGGGGACGAACGAAGGAGGCCGGGTAGAGACAGAAGACGCTTGAGAAGAGGCTGAAGGAGGCAGGTGGAGGCCGGAGAAGGCTGAGGCTGGTTCGGAGCCGCTCTGTGGACCACGCGCGCAGGCCGCAGACCGTCCGAACGTCAGACCCAGATGCATATCGCGGAACGCGCGCAATTGTTCAACACCCCGCGGCGTCGATCTGATCGATTGATCGCCGACGTCTCCTGCCGCACGGCCTCCGTTGGCCGATTGATCACGGCGACTGCGATGGCGACGCGACGGCAGTGGTGTCGGCGACTACGCGAGGGCCCCACAGCGGGACTCGTTCGGACGGCCGAGAGACTCGGGCTTCGTCTCCGGCCCCGTCTTCAGCTCCGGCTCCGGCTCCGTCTCTGACTCCACGACGACACACGGCGAGCCCATTTGTCGCGAGTGGCTGCGCGAGGTGAAAATTATACACATGCCACCTCATCGGCGACGGCCCCCAGACCAACCTCTCCGAGCCCCTCGGCCCACCACAAGCCCCTCTCACTCGAACCGAAATCAACATGTCGTCTGCATTTTTGTCCCCGTCGTGGCCGCGCCGAGGACGAGCACGAGGAGGGCTGAGCCGGGAAGGGGTCGGGGATCGGGGATCGAGGATCGAGGAAGGTTTCCCGCGGTTCCCAGCGAGCGATCGCCCGGGGCGGCCCCTTTGATCGGGCTCCGCGCTGGTCTGGTCTGGTCTGGTCTGGTCTATTTTCCTGCCCACAAATCAGCGGCGGCGGCGGCCAGTCGATCGATCGATCGCGGCGTTGTCGATCGTCGCCTGATCGTTGTTGACAAGATCAATTGCAGCCCGGCCGACCGGCAATTGGAAGTCGCCCAGAGCATGGGGCAGGAAGGCAGACAACAGCGGCATCTCAGCAAGGTGGCTGCCGTTGCTGCTGCCAACGGTGGCTGCCGCCGTCGCTCGGATCCTGCCTCTAATTCATTGGCGGCTCCGGGCTGCAATTATTCGGCCCGATCGCGCGCCGTCGCCGCCGCCGTTGCCGCCGCTCGATGACCGATCGCCGCCGCCAAGGCGCAGCGACGACGACGGCGAGGTGTCGGCCTGCAAGACGAATGGCCGTTGCTCGTGCTCGTGCAGGGTGTCGGAGGAGGGCCCTGGGGTCGTCTGTTTACCTTAGAGGCGCGCAATTAACACGCGGCCACCGGGAGCCCATTTATTTATGGTCTACATTGGGATCGCCGCGAAGGCCGACGCTGGCCGTGGGAAAGTCAGATTGCGATCGGGCCGAGATGGAGCGGGGCCGTTCAGGGGGCGGCCACGGTGGGGGACGTGGCTTCTTCTTCACGTGGTCGCAGGCCTCGAGGAGCGACTTCGGATTCCCGATTCCCGGCTCTTCATCCTTTCCCTGTGCCAAGTCAGTGGCCCGAGGAGTCGCCACCAACACCCTCGATGTCCTCCATTAACCCCGTTGTCTGGAGGAGGCCTCGGGGAGGAGGATGGCGAAATTCGCCTCCATCGCAACCTCAGCGGAATCTCGGAGGCCTCTGCCCCTCCCTTGTCAAGCGCCTCCACCTCGACCCAGTTGACAGTTACAACCAATTGCGGTCCACCTGACCCGGTTCCGTTCGATTGCCCGGGGCAACTTTCGCAGTCGAACGCGAAGCCCATCCAGCCAAATCCAATCGCAATCGTCGCTGCCTCCCCTCGGGGCCTCCCAATCGTCGGGACTCAATAAACCCGCCACCTAATTGCATTTTAATATCGGGCCGCAATAAATAATCGAATTACGGCGGCGACAAATTCATACTTTACGACCACGGCCCACATTTACAAACAATGCCGTCCACCGGCCGGCGTCCGCGGCTCCTCATCATCGGTCGTCGGTCGCCGGTCGCCGGTCGCCGGTCGCTGGTCGTTGGTCGTCGTCCGTCGGTCATCGTCGTCGTTGTCGTTGTCGCCACCGTCGTCAGTGGCTGCCGGGCCGACATAAATTTCGCTGCGACTCAGGCGGACCCTCGGACGCCGCTCGCAGATGGCGAGAGAGTGAGGGAGAGCGAGGCATTCGTGTCTCCGAGCCAGGGCATCGCCTCCGCACACTGGACGGACCCGGACTCGGCACTCGGCGGATCGACGGACGACTGGACGGCTCTGCTGGTGCTGGTCGCCGATCTGCATCCTCGCGGTCCATCTGTGGCCATTGTTTCGCTGCCGACGACCTCCTCCCGCTCGAGTCGTTGCCACTGACGGCCGTCGCCGCTGCTTCTGCTGCTGCTCCACCCGAGCCCGAGCCCGAGCCGAGTCGACTCGAGTCGACTGCGAAATTGCAATTTGAACATAATTTTCATATGTTGGCGATGTTCACAGCTCGTTAGAGAGGAGCAGCAACAAACATAAACATCGGCAATCGCGCTATTGTTGTTGTTGTTCTCCCTCTTCTTCTTGTTCTTCTTCTTCTTCTTGTTGTTGTTCTTGTTGTTGTTTTTGCCATTGCTATTGTAGGAGTTGTTATTGCCGTTGTTGCCGAAGTTGTTCATGAAGTTGTTGCCGTGGCTCGGCCGTCGCCTCTGAGCTCGTGGATTTTCTACTGGAGTTGTTGTTCTTGTTGTTGTTGTAGTTGTTGTTGTTGGGGCAGTAAAACGCCAAAACAAAAAGGAATGAAAGCCGAAAAAAACTCCGTTGACCGTTGCGAAATTGAGATGCGTCTTCATCGATTTCTCCTCGTGCACGGGCGAGCGATAAAGAATTATAATTGGCGTGCGTACGAGGCGGCCCCGATGGACCGATGGACCGAGGACCGACGACCGATCCTAATAGACCCGGCGAGTCTATCGGCGTGTGTGTGTGTGTTTGGGTCCCCTCATAAAATCGGATCGAGACTGCTTTGTGCCTTCCGCTGGCCTCTGGACGTCCCTCGTCCACTCGCCCCAGAGAAGGTGGCGCGCGGACGGATCGAGTCGCGGAGGCACCTCGACTTTTCACGGAGATCCTCACGAGTCCATCGCAGAGGGAGGACGAAACGAGTCGAGATCCCGAGTGAGCTCCTCGACCACTGAATTCAAATAAGGAGCCCGCATCCCTCTCGGCCTCTCCACCTCCCTCAGGTCCCTCCACTTGTTCGTGCTTTCGGATCCTCATCTGGCCGGAACCCTTCATTTGCACTTCGTTAATTGAGTCGAGCAGCATCGGCATCGGCAACATCATCGCCAACGTCATCTTCAGCACCGACGCCATCACCAACGGCGGCAGCAACAACGAGCGGGAAACAACCGGCAACAACCGCCGGCTGCCGTAGCAACAGCAACAGCAACATCGACAACAACAACAACAACATCGACAACAACACGATCGTTAGTAGCGACTAAACGATTGCGTGGAGTTAATTGTGGAAATTTAATACAACCTCCTTCCCCACTTGGCCCGGCCTCCGCCTCAGCCTCTGCCGCCGACAACTCGCAGCTCGAAGATGAAGACGTTCTGGAGCAGCAGCAGTTGTTGTTGTAGTTGTTCTCGTTGTTGTTGTTGTTGCGGCTATTAGTGTTGTTGCTATTGTTGCTGGATGCCGCAAACACCTCGTTGCCTCGAGTCGCGCTGCCCGGCCAGCGCTCTCGATATTTATGCGAGGCGTGTGCAGCGATTGTCACACGCACATGGTGTTGTTGTTGTTGTTGTTTTTGCCATTATTGTTGTTGTCGTTGGCTCCGTTTAGCTTGGCTGGCGTCGCCGTCGTCTCGACCAAGGCAATTGATTTAGAGCAGACGTCGCCTAATTGCATGTAATTAAATCGGCTTTCGCCAACAGCGCCGCCCGCCCAGGGGAGGCGACAGCACGACGACAACGACAACGACAACTACATCAACCAGAGGCCGGTGGACCTGGGGAAGGCAGGGGAAAAGTTCGCGGTGGGAGAGAAGTTGAAGAACGGGGAAAAAGTTGACGGCAGAGGAAAAGTAAACGGACGGGAAAGAGTTTAAGGATGGAGAAAAGTCAAAGCAAGATTTTAAGGAAGAGAAAAAGTAAAGACCAGGTCGATGAGGGATGAGAAGAAGCTCCATCGTCTCTTGTCCATCGATTTCGATCCGCCGAATCCACCGAATCGCTCGCAACCTGCGCATTATCGGGTTCAAAAGTCGCCGACCACGACCCGAGAGGGCAGGGCTTTGGGGGGGCTGAGGAGGTTGGGCAGGTCGGTCGATGGAGGAGAAAAGCAAATCAAGCCAGCAAAATAATTCCCCAAAAACCGTTACACGTTGCCACATGCGCCACGCCAAGCGGCCGAGCAGCAGCTGCTGCAATCGGCGATCGCCGTGGCATCTGCAAAGACGGGGTGGAGGAGGAGAAGGAGGAGTCGGTGACGAGGGGGCGACGGCGCGATGTCTCGAAATTGCCGTCCAAACTCGGCTCGCTTTGCATTCGGGCGGACGGCGATCGCCCATCGATGGCGCGATCGGCCGCGCGATCGAGCGATGCATGTGCAGCACGCATGCGCGACCTTTGAGCGGAGACGAGGAGCAGCGACGACGACGATGGCGACGGCGGTGGCGACGACCACGTTCAAGACGACGGCGATGGCGACGGCATCGCCGGGTTCAAATGGCCATTTTTTGCTCTACGACGACGATGAAGTTTGTGCCATCGGTTGCCGTTGTTGTTGTTATTGTTGTTGCCATCATTTGTTGTTGTTGTTGTTGCTGTTGCCGGCCGGTGCATATTTTGGCAGCTACGCCTGCCGTCGAACCGCGGCTACACCTGCTGCGACGGCTTCAAGAGGCGCACGTTTCGATGGCGGAGGCGCTGGGATTTCTGCAATGTTGTTGTTATTGTAGCCATCGTTTTGTTGTTGTTGTTGTTGTTGTTGTAGTAATAATGCCATTTTAATATGTGCGCCAAACGTAGCTCGCGAAAGCCCGACTCCATGCGCGATCCCAATGCGAGATGAGAAATTTCCCAATACCTGCCCGCCCGGCTGCTCCCCCCAACCCTCGCTAAGACCCCCCCCGCCTCCCTGCCACTCCTCATCCACCTCTCTCAATCCGCCCCCCACCCGCTGCCTCCCTCGAGCGCTCGCCTGGCGGACGGCGTGCGTTTAATTTAAGTTAATGGAAGAAACAAAACTTATGTACAGACAACAGCAACGACTAGAGGCAGAGGAGGGCGGGGAAGGAGAGGAGCCGCGTTCGAAGAGAGCGGGGCGAGGGGCGAGGCGAGGGGGAAATCGTTAATGGGTGCGTCCCGGCCCGGCTCACCGCAACCCCCTCCGGGTCGGACCCACCTCGCCGAGTGCAGAGTGCAAAAATGTATGTTAATGAAGAAAATTTTATATCACCACGCAGGCACGTCCGCAATCATTTCATTTCACGGCTTATTGCCCTGGCTGCTGCATCTTCGATTCGGGTTCGCCTCTGGGGCGCAGGAGGCGGTGGACGGCGTCGTCCGCCGGCCAGGGAACGGGGGGAACCAATGCCTTTGCCGCTGACGGTTCCTCTGGGCAGGTTTTCGCGTGAGAGGGGTCAGGCCGGTGATCGTGATCAGTGATCGTCGGTGGCGTGTGTGTGTGTGTGGAAAGCGGGTCCAAGGATCGATCGACTGTTCAATGGAGTTTGGTCTCGAATGGTAAGAACTCAAGTGATTTCTGTCAAAGGATTTCTCGTCCGGTTGATAGGAAAGTGTTTAAAATTTCCACGATAATTGTTGTGAATTGCATTAAAATCCCTCTGTTCCCTTCGTGTCGTGGTCGCCAAGGCCGATCAAGCTCGATTCAGCTGCGAGCCACCCAATTTTCAACTCAAACCAATTTCCCCGCCAACCCACACATGCTCACTTTTCCCCCCGGCAAGACGAGAAACGAAGCCCACTCCTAATGACTTCTTTATGCACGGCCCAGCTCCAGACCCTGACTCAGCCTCAGTCTCAGCCTCCGTTCCAACCTCATCACCAGCCTCAGCTCCAGACTCAGCCTCACCCTCAGCTCCAAACCCAGGCTCAGCCTCAGCCTCAGTCGCCGTCGCCGTCTCGAGCCCAGCCTCGACCTCGATGGCCGCGGGAAGAAGACGAGCCAGATCCAGAACAACCACGACGAGGCCGCGTTACCGCAGGCACCAGGGTCCAGCAGCGGAGCAGCAGTCAAGGAGGGAGACGAGAGCCGAAGAAGAGGGGAGGAATCCGCACACCGAGTTCATGATACACAATAAATGATTATGATGGCCAAAATGCTTGAACCTCATTCATTTGAGAACGTGAAGCAGAGTGGCGGAGGAGGAGGAGGAGGAGGAGGAGCGGTTGGAGGGGGTCGGGGGTCGGGAGGAGCACCTTTTGACTTCCATTACCATTCATTATAATTTATCAACATCGAGCGTTGAAATGCTCGTAATTCAACACTTTTGGCCATGGTCGCAGGAGCCGGAGCCGGAGCCGGAGCGAGGGCGGCGACTGGGGCGACTGCGAGACGATCGAGCATCATCATCGGCATCTTCAGCCGCGATGGAGGCAGCCGCAGAAAGTCTTATTGAAAATGGGCAGCGCGGCGAAGGTCGAGGGGAGGCCGGTGGGGCGCGGCGGAGTCGGAGGCAACGGCGAAGGAACTGCTGTTGTTGCTGAAGTCATTTTGAGTGGTAAATAGTTTTGGCACGATTTGTTCTGATTCCCACGATTCAAGTGCAACGTTAAGTTGGCAACGCCGGGCAACAACAACGATCATCGAAACGAAAACAACAGGGGTAGACTGCGAGACTGCGAGAGAGAGAGAGAGAAAGGGCGACTGGGCATGAGCAAAGTTAAGACAAAGCCGTGGAGGGCGAAGACGCTGAGCAGCGGACGGAATGTTCGAAGTGGAGCAACAACAACAAGAAGTGGAGAAACGGCCACAAGAAGGGCAGCAAAGCGGCCAACACAGCTGCGGATTTTTGCCCGAACCGAGCCCGATCGCGAGCACGGAGAGATCTTTTCGCCCGATCGTTCGTTCGTACGATCGTTGGTTCGTCTGTTCGATTTTTATCGATGAGCGATCGAGCATGCGATGAACCCGTGTTGGTTTTCGACCCGTCGGTCAATCGCGGAGGGGCCCGGGAAGGACTGCGAGGCACCGGGAGGCACCGGCGGTCCAGGGCGAGGGGAAGGCAGGGATCCGGATGGAGTGGGGCGAAAGAGTGTGGCGAAAAAGTGTGGGGAAAAAATGTGTGGCGCAAAAGGTGGGGAGGCGTGGATGAAGGGCGGGGGTCGGAGGAGGCGGCTGGCGATTTGCATCGACTGGGAAGGCGACTTGTTGCCAATTAATTGCCCTCACAGCGGTCGCACCGTGGCCAAAACCAAGCTCGGCATCCCTCGGAAACCACGCGGACTCGGCCTCGCACTCGGTCTGGGACTCCGACTCGCTCTAGGACTCAGTCTCGGACTCTGATTCAGTCTCGGACTCCGCTTCAGACTCAGACTCGGTCTCCAACTCGGTCTCGGATCCCGTCTCGTTCTCGGCCACCGCCCTCATCGCCTCCCACATGACGGCCCAACGTCCTCCGACACCTTCCGCCGACGACGCCGATGAAAACAGCGCGCTTCATTAACAACGGCTGTGGCTCCTTCGGCTCCTGCTGCTGCCGCCGCTGGGCCCGCTTCGTTAGGCCGCAACAATGGGCAGTGTCGAACACGGCAACACTTGTAAGTACCAGCATTCCGGCAGCAGCAGCAGCAGCTGCAGCCACCACCACGGCAGCAGCAGAATCGCCACATCGCACCTCGAGCCGTCGCTGGAATTCCTGGCGATGACAAAAAGATGCGCATTTCCTGATAAAGCTTCCTTTTATTGACTCTTTTTCCACGGCTGTTCCAGCGCTGTTCTTTTTGTTGCCATTGTTGTTGATGTTGTTCCTGCTGCTGCTGCTGCCGATCGGGGGATCCGGGATTCGCCCCGAATTCCCGACGAGTTGGTTCTGTTGTTGTTGTTGCTGTTAATCTTGCCGTTGTTCTTGTGGCTCCGCGACCGCTGCCCATCTCGATCGGTGGAGTTTTGGGGAACTCGTGGAGCGGAGACGCGGCGCGACTCGATGGATCGATCGAGGGGCTCCACCAGGGCTTCCTCGCACTCCCACCCGCACCCGTCGCCGACGACCTGGTCTGGGTCGCGGACTTAGGAGAGCCAGCGAATCGGCCGCCATCCAGCGATAGCCTTAATTGTTGCCTATGTTAATTTAGTGGTTGCACACGACCGGCAGCCGTTGTCGAGCCACAGTCGCAGTCGCAGCCACGGCCGAGGCCCACGCCCGATACCGATCTCTAAATTGGTTCGCACTTCGACGCGGTGCAGTTTTCGTTTGGCAACTCACTTAGGGCGGCGTTGGCACGAGGGACGGGAGAATTTATCGCTCGGAGACGTGCTGGGAACGAGCCGGAGTCGGAGGAGTCGAGGCAGTCGATCGTGTCGAACAAGGCGGAACACCGGGGTCTCGAGCTAATGAGCCCACGGCGAGTGGAGCATAATTTTAGGCTCCCGAGGAAACGCGACGACGCACGCACCGGCGCCGCCTGAGCCACGGCCTCTCGCTCGCCAATCTCTTGGCAAGATTAGACCCTTCGGCCGCTAATAACGACATTCGCGATCGCCTCCCGCCGCCGTCGCCGCCGCCGTCGCCGATTGACGACGACGATGCGCCCATCAATCGCTAACAAGGCGGTTGCAACAGAGGTCGGCCAAAGGCGGCAGCGGCGATCGGCGCTACTTCGCATAAGTCGTTGCGACATTATTTATTCTGACTTAATTTTATTTCAATTACAAGATAACTATTTAAGGCATTTGGTAATGGACGAGGCGGAAGATGCGCCAAGCCGGGACGATGGACGTTGGACAGCGCCGTGGACTCCGTCGTCGTCGTCGTCGTCGGTCGCTCCTTTGCATCCGCGGCTGACTCGACCGGCTCGGTTGGAAATGTGAAATTTCGCAGAGAGGAGAAAATACGTGAAATAATCTCGGCTGCCAGATCGAAGCCGCTGCCTGGGAGCACGGCTGGAGTCGGTGACCAGAAGCGGCCACGGAAGCGAAGGATGCCAGGCATTCGGAGGGAAATAAATAATCGGTCAGAGCTTTTGCTTTTGCGCCGACGAAGACGACGACGCCGACGACGACGACGACGACTCGATTCCAAGTCGATTTCATTAAAATGAATATTAGTTTTCGAATTACTCGGGACCTGGCTCGATTGAACTTGGCATTTTTATGGTAAGCGACGAGTTCTAATGGCTGTTGGAATGGAGAGCACAATCTTGGAAATTGATAATTATTAAATTAATTCCATTTCGTAATCTTCCTTATTGGATTTGAGCACTCAATTCATTAGTTTGGAATCATTTATAATTTCTTGAAGTAAAAACAATTAACTTTTTGTATAACTTTATGTTGCAATCGGTTGGTTCTTCCAATTAACAGATTAATAAATGTAGGTTGAAGTGAATTTTTCTATATTTCATTTCCGCAGAGCTCTCAATTTAGTGACTCGTGCGTCTCTCGTCCCTGCGAACTCCCAATGGAATTAAATCCAGCCAGATGTCTCTGTCGTCTCCACAATTCGCCGCTCTTCCAACTGCCCCTGAACCCCAGATGGATTCGTCCATTGTTGTCGACGTCGCGGGGTCGCCCGGTCGTCCAGTCGGTCGGCAAAAGTCGGCTGAAAGTCGGCTGAACGTCGGATCTGCGGAGCTCTCCGCGCACAAGTGCAGCGCGCGCCCGTCTATGCGAGGAATCTGCATCGACATCGACAGCGGCCGTGAACGTGCAGCCGCAAATGGTATGCAAGAACGGTGCCTTTTCTGCTGGCCCGACACAAACACACTCATGATCCTGCTCTGGCTCATACCCGAACCCAAGCTCATGCTGATGGCCGCCGCCCGAGCTGCAGCCGGACACATGTGGGAACGAGACTGGGCGCTGGGGGCCACCACTCAGAGACACACAGACGGACGGACGGACGGACAGTTGGACGGACAGAGGGATTAATAATTTCTGAAGCAGCCCAGAGTTATTGAAAATTTCGCCTCGCGTCCGCCGCGAATTTTATTGGTAGCCAAGAATTCGACAAGATACCGAGCGGACCGAGGGCTTTATTTATTCGTGGGCTGCTGGTGGTGGTTGTTGTTCTTGTTGTTGTTGTCTTCTTCGTCTTTATTGTTGTTGCGCTTGTTACTACCGGCTGCTTCTGCTTCTGCTGCTGCTGCTGCTGGGTTGTTATGGGTCTCTGTGACAATATCGTGATTGAGATTTTGAGTTCCGCATTGAGGTGGCAGCAGCATGTGGCGGAGATGAGAACAATCGAGGCAGAGGCCGATGGAGCGACGGCAGCAACGTCGTAGGCAGAAGACGACAACAGGCGACGACGACCACGACGACGACGACGAATTCAGAGCCGATTGTCCGGGCTCGATGCCATTAATCCATTAAATCACCCCGCATTCCGGTCCATTTCTCGCATTTCTTGGCATTAATTAATTGCCGACCGGACGGCGGGAAGACAAACGGAGAGATGGACGCACAGAGGCCGGCGGCGAACCGCAAGGCGGTCGGCGACGACGGCATCGCCACGCAATTAGGCGTCATTAGACGTTAATGTGCAATAATTTAGTTATTATGACACTTAGTTCGCAATGTGATCGCATTGCACTCACCGCCCAGGAATGCTGAACCCAGCACAGACAGAGAGAGAGAATGACGAGAGAAACAAAAGACTCGAGACGCGAACCTGGCTCTCGGGTCCAGCCTCACGGCTGCTCGAGGCGCGGAGGCAAAGAGAAAACGCTTCGGCCCCTTTGGTCGCCGCCCACTCTCGTGCGACGACAGCCAGACACATGGGCTGGAAAATTAACCAGACAAACAACAACACCAGTAACAACAACAGCGACAGTGACAGTGACCAAAACAACAACCACGAAAGCTCCTTCAATATTGACAGGCGTCTGCAATAAACGACAAAATTCGCCAATGCCCGTAAAATTTCGTTGCGTTTTTAGCCGTTTCCCCCACGACACAGCAGCGGGAACAAAATTGGAAACAACAGCAACAGCAACAACCACAGTGCGTTGTAAACGTAAATCAAACTATTAAGTGGGCTTTGGTTGTTCGCCAATAGTTATCGCCATTGTCGCTTGTTGCTATAATTGCTGTTCCAGACATGATTCTGAAACATTGTCTGTTAATGACCGACCTGCGGCTGCGACTGCGGCCGACATTTTACGGCCCCAGTAGACATGGATTAGTTCGCGAGTCGGATGGAGTCGCGAAAGGTCGGGGGCATTGAGGCATGGGTTTGAGGACGTAGGGCAAGGGCAAGTGCAGGAAGTTTCAAATTAGAAAAATCTTCATCTGCTGTTTGTGACCTGCGACGATTCCGATTCCGGCTCCTGCTCCAGCTCCAGCTCATGGGACGGCGAACCCATTGCTCCACGGCTGTCGGCAGCTCGTCCTCGATTGCCATCGCAGCGACCGTATTTGTTCGGCTCTCCTCGCATTGTTCGCCGCACTAATTTGGCTCCCGATCCAGCTCCCGTCGAGGCGCTTCAAACGTGTCTATCAGCGGCAATCTAGAACATTTGTGGCCTGCGCTTGCGGCATTGTCCACTGCCAACTAGGGCCTAATGAAGGCGCTGCGGGCCCCAGTGCATCGAATGCCTTCGAGCAGCGAGCATCGACTGGCCGTGGGCTGTTGGCCGTTGGTCGTTGCCGCAATGGCAAATGAAATGTGTCATAAATTGCTGGCGATCGCCGGCAATAATTATGGTCAGGCGCTGACAACATTGACAGCCAGCCAGCGAGTGCCCGGCACGCATGCCGGAGCGATTTATATCCAATTCCAATTCCAATTCCGATACCAATTGCGAAAGGCTGTTGTTTTACAGCTCTCCGAAGAGAACTCGATCTTTCATCACTTTTCGTGGCCTTTAATTGGAGTTTATGGCTCCGATAATTATGACGATTCCGATCTCCACGAATCCATCTCTTTATTGGCTCTTGGGATTAGAGAGAGAGGAGGCGGTTGCAGTCGGCATTGGAGGCAGCGAGTTCGTGGCTGGAGTCTTTCGTTTCCCATCGACAACCATGTCGCCGTTGATTCCGAGCAAACAGCAGACAGCAAACAGATTTTCAATGAATACAAATTAATTGTGTTTGTTTCTTGAAAAATTCATAATTCATAATTCATAAATTCTCTGGGCCAGTTACGACGAATCGATTTCACGGCCTAAATTCATGCGAGTGGAAGCCGCCGGCTCGTAAAGCCAGCGACTTACGATCGTTCATTCAAATTGAAAATTACACGCGTTCCAATCGAGGTCCAATCGAGGCCTCGAGTGCCGGCCGAACCGAACCCTTGGGAGCGCATTAAGTTTACGAGTCCGGAGCGAGTTTCTCGGACTCGCCTCCACTTCCTTCCTTCGAGTTTACGGCTTCGCACCCGCATTGAGCGACTCTTCCGACTATTCCTCATTCCTCATTCTCTTCCTTCCCGCTCGCTCTCGTGTTTTCCCAACTCTCGTTTCGCTCGCCTCTCCCCATCGCACGAGAAATTACGCTTTTCGGTCGACCGGCAGCCACCAGGACTGCGCACGACGAGCGCCTGAGACCAGCAGCAGCGCCCGGTAGTCTGGTCATGTTGTTGCTGGCTCGGCCCCCGTAGCTGTTGCTGTTGTTGTTGTCGTTGTTTTTGGGGCCGTTGCAGCCGCTGTGCAATCGGCGAAAGTCAATTGCAAATGTCTCACGTTCTGATTTCGTTCGGCTCCCAAATCGCGCACCTTTCTAATGCCTTCCTCCGTGTTCTTCTGCCAACTGATGGTGTCATTGTTGTTCTTCTTCTTCTTCGTCGTCGTCGTCGTCTTGTTGTTGTTGTCTCAGTGTGGCCCCTTTGGCCACAGGCTCCCCCTGCCAGCATAAAGCTCCGAGTGGTTCGCTTTAATTCTGTGCTAATTTAGTTCTTGCCCGTCGTCCCGTTGGCTGCCGGCCTCTGCCGTTGCCTCTGCGGCCGACTCGAGGCTTCCTGCATTTTTGCACAGCTCCCGCGCGCCCCACCTTCCTCCTCAGCACCTCGCCGTGGTGTTGCATGAGCCCGCATTTAATTTACGCGCATTTAAATGGCATTTTGCCAACCGTAACAGCGCATGCGCGAACGCGAGGCAGTCGAGACCGCGATGGAGTTGGAGACGAGCACAGAAGCAGGGTCGGAAGCGGAGTCGGAGTCGAAGACGGAGGTGCCGCTGGAGGCCCGGCCGCGGATGCCGGCCGCATGAGCTGCGGCTCCTGCTCTCTGCCAGCGATTAGCTAAATGCGAAAATCATGTTGAAACACAAATTGAACACAAATTTAAATGGTGCGTTCGGCCGGGGACCCACCGAGCCACCACCGAGGCACCACCGAGGCCCCACCGAGGACGTCCCCTTCCTGCCCTTCTGGACGATCGGGTGCTCGGCGAGTGTGTGGGGAGCCTGGTGTTGATGTCGGTGGCCGTTGCAAGCGGTGACAGGCACGCAGTCGCCTCGGTAATTAAAATGTTCGGCGACAGTGGTTGCGGCCGACGAATGGGGCGGTCACGAAAATGGCCAAGGGGCTTCGTGGGGGTTGGTGGAGGAATTTGCGTTCACACAGAAGGCCTCAGGGGTCGACTGAGGCTGGCAGCTCTTGTTCGGGACAAGTGCTTGTGAAACGTTTGACGAGATCGAGACGAGATCGAGATGAGTTCGAAGGAGTTGGCGATCCATCGATCGTGAGCCGTGCCTCGGGCCCGTCAACGCCGCCCCCACTCGTTCTCCCACCTCCCGCCACCCGCCACCCGCCGTCGACTTCAGGTTAAAGGCCAGCGTGGCCATGCGAGAGCCGGTCACAGCCATGCAATTATAAGCGATGGAATCTTCCGCGTTGGATGGGGGGCGGGGCCCTCGACCACGAGACTGGTAATTACATTGCTCGCAACTTTGTGGGTCGATCGGTCGGTCGGTCGGTCGCTCTTGTCGGCGTCGATAATTGGCGATTTGCATGTCGGCGATTCCATTTGCGATAGAGCAAATTTGCCTTATCGAAATTATATAGAAAATCATCGGAACATCGGAGCTTTCGACTCGATTCGGCATTTTTCCTCTTGACTTCTTCGCTCGACTGAAGCAGGTTTGCGCCTTCAGTCAATCGTTCGTCTTCAGTGTCCGAACCGAGTGAGTGAGAGTTCGGTTCGGTTCGGTTCGGTTGGAGGCCCAGCGCCCAGCAATTTGGCCCTGGGTCTGAGTCCTGTCTTCCCTCGTCCCTCGGCCCATTAATAATCATTACCACACACACACACACACGCAGGTCGCGTCGCGCCTTCTACGGGAGGGCGATTTTCGGTAATTGATCCAGATTAAGCCGAATGAGAGCGGCCGACACGCATCACGGGATTACAAATCGAGCGGCGATTTATTTCGGGCGACGTGACGCGAGCACGACTGAGACCGCCGGGGTCGGGCGGAGTCCGCCAGGGCCGAGGGGCGTCGTCCGAGCTCCGTGGCCTGATGGGTGCAATTCATTTATTTTTGGGCTCCTCGAGGCTCGCTCCCAAAGCCGCAGCAGCCCCTCGACTCCTCCGATGGCGACGGCGCCATCGCGGTCACCGCCAAAAAGGCTCGAGCGCGCTCCATCCCTGGCGACGCGGCCGACGGCGCGACGCGACGCGACTCGCGATGGTCGGACGTGTCTCGCGTCAGCGCGATTGATTCGCCAGCGAAATTTACGCGTCGCCGCCAAAACGACAAGCGACGACGAAACACCAACAACCACGAGATCGGGCCCGGGCCGGGGCCCGTCGTCACGTGACACACATTCGTGGCGATGGTGACGGTGACGGTGACGACGATGGCGACGCTGACAGCGCGGAGACGCGTTGAAATGTTAATCGAAGCGCGGGGACAGCGAGGGGCGGCGGCGGCGGCGAATCTGGCCGAAACCCATTTCCCAGAAGCCTTTTCGGCCGAGGTGCACGAGGCAGGGGAGGCGGAGCAGGAGGCAAAGGCAGAAGAGGCGGCCAAAGAAGGCGACAGGAGGCGACCGACCGACCGAACGCGGCCGTCCCACGAAGTACGGCCAGGCACGAGAGAGGGGGGGAGACTGAGCATAAAATAAAAGGTCCCATCGCAGCCCATTCAGATGTCAGAAATCGTTTGCCAAATCGAAGCGACATGAAATAGTTTCGACAGTTCAATCTGCCGAGTTCTGTCGTTCTCTCGGCCAGCAGTGGCCGGCGAGGCAGCAGCAGCAGCAGCAGCAGCAACCTACTGCAAATTGATGCAATCGCTGGGCCGATATTTCCCAAAGTCAGGCCCATGACATTCCTCCCATATAATTCCGATGGCGATATCTGCAGTTTCTATTTTGTCGCCGATGTCGATGTCGCCGTTGCCGTTGCCGAGATCGTTGTCGATGTCGATGTCGTCGCTGTCGTCGTCTTCCTTGTGGCCGCCCAAGTCAATTGGCCGTTGTTTGTGTTCGGCCCGAGAGCTTTTAATTTTTGCCGCCAACCGACGTCAGCCACCAACATCAGCCACCACCAACACCAATAGCAATAGCAACAGCAACAACGATCTTCAGAAGTCTCCGCTGGCTGCGATCGCAATCGACAGCATTTTATTGGCCGTCACGGGGCGATGGCAGCCCCCGATAGAGCTAGAGATGACTCGTTGTCGTTGTCGTTGTCATTGTCATCGGCATTGTTGCTGCTGTTGAGGCTCCTGAGCCACGGAAGAATTTCGGCAGTAAATATGAAGGCAGCCTTTTTCCAGACGCTGTCCGGGCCTCGGTTAATTGCAGTTAATGCAACGGCCGCTTATGACGACTCGGGCTCGGGCTCATGAGGGCTCCAAGCCAAGGTGGAGAGGTCGAGGAGTCGCTGAGTCGTCAACCTGGTCAACCTCACCTCATTTCCCAACTCCCTCCTCTTCGGATTCCGTGAATCATAAACCCATTTCCACGATCGCCTCTTCCTCGGCCCGCCGTCCAAACAACGGCAGCCGACATCAACTGGTAGCAACAGGCAACATGTTCAAAACACGATTGCGATTCTGTTGCTCTCGTGTTCCAACAACCTCCCTCACCTCCCTCAGCTCCTCCACCCCTCTGCTTCTTGCCCTGCATTCTTGCCCTCCCCCGGCCGACCTTGTTCGACTCTGCATTTGCTGCTTCTGTTTGTGATTTTTGCGGTTCACTTGAGTCACGACTTTATTGGTCCGAATCCCCGCGTCCTCCTCCGGTGTTTTTTCCCAACGACAAATGTATGCTTTGTTGCTGCTATTGCTGTTGTAGTTCGAGTTGATGCCGATTTTGCGGCTGCTGTGCTGTTCTTGTTGTTGCTCATACTATTCTTGCTACAATTGTTGCCGCTGCATTTTAATGCAATTCAATAATAAACGTTGCCGTTGTCGTTGCTCCTGCTGTTGCTGCTGTTGTTGTCAATGTCGCTGCTCTTTGCTGCCGCCGGCCGATGCCCGCGATCGATAGGGAGCTCGGGCTGTGGGTCCTGGTCCGCGGTCGTCGGGTGGGAGCCGCTCCAGTTCCCACTGTTGACAAATATCTTAATGTCTTCATCGGGCTGACGAGGAAATTTCGCCGGCTCCCCGGGGAGATCGCGATGCCGTGCGGCGGGCGGGACGGACGGCCTGGTCCACTGTGGAGACGGGGTCCGGAATCGACTCCATCTCGTTCCTGGGCTCCAGAGGAATCCAATGCGATTCAAAGAAATTCCTTTCATTTCATTTGATGCATTTAATTTTCATTCAATTAATTTTGGATAGAAATAATTCCAATTTAAATGATTTCAATTCGAGTGAATTAAATTCAATTTAATTCTATTCAATTTCATTCTATTCAACTTCATTGAATTCAATTAAATTCAATACAATTTAATTCTATTCATTCAGATTAATTCATTTCAATGAAATTCGATATCGAATGCATTTCCATTGGCCAACTGCGTCGTCCAGGACTAGGATCGAATTTCCGAAATCGCCTTCCACCCCCTCCCACTGGCCGCCGCCTCCTCACCAGGGCCCTCCGCCCACCAGGTCGTTCGATTGAAACTGTTCGTAATTGATTCCTTCCTCCTGGGCCGCCTCCGATTCCGCGCCGGCCCGCAGGAAGGTGTCGGGAATTATGACTGTTTACTCCCCGATCCCAGCGGCGTCGATCGGCCGTTCCCAGCGGTCCGCAGCCTGCCGTGGGATCCTAATTTATTCGAAATTAATTTCGCTCATTCGCGCCTTAAATTAAAACGCCGAGCGGTCGGCAGAGCTCGGTGGAAGTGGAGGCGTATCTCATGGCTCTATTCGGCCACACCTTGGCGGAAGCATTAGCCACGAGCAGCCAGCAACAACACGGCCAACAACACACAATCCCAGCAACGTCCGAGGCAACCTCGCCTCGATCCTCGGATCGCTGGAGCCCATTTCGCTCCGACAAAATATCAATATTTATTCAAACGATAACAGCTCATGATTTACTCCGGCCGCGGTTCGATAACTTCAAGGTTGTTGTCGGGCCGTTGTGTTGTTCTTGTTGTTGTGCGGTTGGTGCTGCAGCAGAAGGAGAAGTTGTTGCTGTGCTGTTGCTGCTGATGATGATGTTGTAAGAGCTGTTGTTGTTGCTCGTACCGAGGCATCGGCAGCAATCTTCTATTAACAGCTCGACAGCAATGCGGCCGGCTACCGCAACACGCAGGCCGGCGAGGACGACGCCGACGACGACGACGACGACGACGACGCCGACGACTGCGAGACAATCCCCGAGGAGCCATCGAGCGAGCGGGAGGACGTCGGCTGGCAGGAGGGCGGGCGTCGGCTGGCGGCCGCGTCGAGCAGGAGCAGCAATTTTCGCGTTAACGCCTCGCTCGAGGCGCGGCGGGCCCCGGCAGGAGGTGGCGGCGCGGCGGGGAGGAGGAAAAGGGGGCGGAGGAGCTGGGGTTGGGCTGGGGAGGGGGTTTGGCCGGGATGGTGGAAACTGTAACGTGTTGGACACAATGAGCATTAGCATAAATTTCGAGTCGGCCACTAGTCGATTGCTAATATAAGTCTCGACAACAACAACAACAACAACAACGAGAATGAGAACGAGAAGAACATCTCCAACAGCATTGGAGCGATAACAATAACAACAACAACAACAATTACACGTGCATGAGCGCGAAAAATGGCAGCAACAAATCGAATCTCGCCAACCAGCCGACAGCAGGGAGGCGACAGTGGGGGAGAGCGAAGGAGAGAGGGCGAGGATGAGGATGGGGATGAGTCGCTGCAGGATCGGCGGCGGGACGGGACCCTGGAAATAAAAGTTGTCAGCCATAATTTGCCAGAGCTCGCGAGCGCGTTGCTGTTGCTTGAGAAATCGCTGCAATCGCTGCCTTGCCGTTGTCGCTGTCGAGCAGTTGCTACCATTGATTCGCGCCAATTGTACAATTATTATTTATTGGCTTGTTATTAGTGCGAGCAACTGTTGCAGCGCAGCTGTTGTTGTTGGAGGTCTTCCTGCTGCTGCTGCTGCTACTGCTGGTGCTCGAGAGGAAGTCGCGGGTTCCCGTCGCGGCGACTCCGTTCTCGAGTTCGCCCCGACCGAGCGTCCACGGGCCCTGATAAATAATTCATCGCGCGCTGCCCGGCACCGTCCGCGACCCCCGCCGGCCCTCCGTCGGCCCTCCGTGGGCCATTAACGCGCGTCGTATGCACGCATGCGCTCCACGCTCTCGGCGCGCCATTCTCGGCATTCCGCGGACCCCGACTGTGGGGCTGGTGGGGGCGAGACGGGGGCGGGCGAGGGCAGGCGGCCGCTGGACCACGGCCAGCAGAAGCAGCGGGAGAAGCAGCAGCAGCAGCAACGACAGCCACAGCATCTGCAACAACTGCGTCCGACCGCTGCCAGAAATGGTAACAAACAATTACATAAATTTATGCGAAGCACTTCGGAGTAATTTTCAGCTACTTTTATAGTAGCAGCAGCAGCAACAACAACTGCTGCTGCCACCACCACGACAACGACCACGTTGACGACATGT
The DNA here is from genome assembly GCA_947389925.1 of Coelopa pilipes. NCBI lineage: Eukaryota > Metazoa > Arthropoda > Insecta > Diptera > Coelopidae > Coelopa > Coelopa pilipes. Next base: position 6,384,533 of record OX376699.1, read on the forward strand.
TGGAACAGCAGTAGCGACGACGGTTCGCTGCGGAACTGGTGCATTTGAAGCCAAGTGTTGTGAGAGCTTTCAGTTTCCATCCGATGCTCGACACGTTGTCTGTGGCGTGGCCGTCGTCGCCTCGGTCGGTGCTGGTGACGTCTGGTGTTGCCGACTGGTGTCGCTGCCCTTATTTGGCCGCCGATAGTCATCGACGTCGCCGGAGGCCGCTGGCCAGGGCGGAGGCCGGGCCGACCGAGTCTTTAATTAGCCATGACCGATTGCCCAGCGATAGCAGCGACGGCCCCTAGAAGGACTTTCCATTCCCGGCGGCCACATTCCAGCCGGACTCGGGTCCCCGAAGTCCCTGGCGACCGCCGAGGAGTAGCGTGAAGACCGTTGAAGACCAGGGTCATGCCGTTGATGACCAGGACCGGGCCGTTGACGACCAGGACCGTGCCGTTGACGACCAGGGTCATGCCGTTGACGACCAGGACCGGGCCGTTGACGACCAGGACCGGGCCGTTGACGACCAGGACCGGGCCGTTGACGACCAGGACCGGGCCGTTGACGACCAGGACCGGGCCGTTGACGACAAGGACCGGGCCGTTGACGACCAGGACCGGGCCGTTGACGACCAGGACCGGGCCGTTGACGACCAGGACCGGGCCGTTGACGACCAGGACCGGGCCGTTGACGACCAGGACCGGGCCGTTGACGACCAGGACTGGGCCGTTGACGACCAGAGCCAGGACCGGGCCGTTGACGACCAGAGACAGGACCAGGCCGTTGACGACCAGAGCCAGGACCGGGCCGATGACGACCAGGAGAACCCAATCCCGGGATACGGAACCAGACCCGAAGTCCCCCCGAGCCCCTGAGGTAGAAGCGAGTTGTCGCCGTTTTTGTCCCAAGGACCCCCGACCTCGTTGGTAACTCGGTCTGTGCCCCGGTCCGGTCGACCCGCGACTCACGTGGCTTCCACACGCGGATAAACGTCAGGCGTCAGCGAGAGCAAGAGCGTGAGGTGGGGATGGCGGTGGCGATGGCGGTGGTGAAGGGCGTTGGGCGGAAAACTGGCAGCTGCACTAATTACACGTCTGTCAAGCTGCCGATTTGAACGCCACATGGCCCGAGATCCGGCCAGGATGCGCCAGACGCAAGGCAGACGCAGGCGCAGACAGACAGGAAGTCGAGGAAGGACAGAGGGACGGACAGGGGGCAGAGGAACAGACGCCGGACAGCAGGACGGACTGACCCGGACGACATTCGAAGACACACGAGGCGAGTCGCGAAGCCCCGACATGGCAACGAGTGGATCAAGCGACACGAGCGGACGGACGGCAGCCGGCTGGATGTCTAGCCGAGGATGGCTGCCTGGCTGGCTGGCTGATGGAGAGATCTCGCGGAAAGAGAGCAGTGGCAAATATGCAGATATCACGCCTGTTGACTCGAGGCTGACGAGCATGGATAATGGTATCGCGCGGATACGCGACGCACGTACTTAAGCGAGAAGAGCCCGACACACGGAGTCAGCGTCCGACTCCGGCTCCGAGTCGGATTCAGATTCCGAGTCGTAGTCGAGAAATAGATTTATTTAACGGACAGATTTGGAGCAAGTGGCGCATTAGCCATGGACACAGACACACTTGCCGCGAGCCTCCGCCGTCCGTCCGTCCATCCGTCCGTCCGTCCGCTGTGCGTCCGTTCATTCAGCTGTCCGTATTTGGATTCGCATGTCCGCGCGTCCCGCCATCGCCCGCGGCCCCTCGCCCCGCGCCGGTCACTAATGTCGGCCGACGCATTTAAATAAATTAAAGCGATCCACTCGAGTCGCGTCCGAGGCCGAGTCGAGTCCGCGCCGCTCGTCATGTCTGCGAGCCTCGTCTATCGCCAGTGGTGGTGCGTGTGTGTGTGTGTGTGTGTGCGTGTGTGAGTGCGATGAATTCATTTGCGCTTCGTTGCACTTGCTTGCATTTGGATCGGCGCTCGGACATGTGTCGGAATCTGTGGTCGGCTGGGATTTCGTTCGTCCCCGAGTCGACACAAGTCGATCCAAATCCGTCACAGGATTTCCACAGAGATTCATTCTCCTTATCATCTCCCATCTGGCTACCCAAAGCATCTGCGGAATGCGCCGAGAGCCGCGTCCAGATCGGGCTTTCTTTCACACAACTCCGCAGGCGGCCGGGCAACCGCGGGTGAAGATCTCTGAAGTTGTCTGAAGCCGGCTCTTTTTTGCTGCTTCCATGAGCCGTAGTTCTGGAGTTGCGTTGGGTTCCACGCTCCCAAGGGCGTCGCCTTCCCGGCCTTCCCCGACCCCGGCTCAGTCCTGGTCCTGGCTTCTCCACAGCTCGGCCCAGCCTCAGCCTCAGCCTCAGCGTGATCTACGGGCCGCATTAGCTCCAAGAGTCCACTTGTTCTGGTGCGGATGCTGGCGTGCGTCTGTGTGAGTTTGATTTCATTTTAATTACAGCGCGGAGCACGGCATGAAAAGTGCGTTGGTGCCCGCGGAGAACGTATCTAGGAAGCGTGTTTGGCAAATTGCTCGCCGGAGATTACGAGGCGAAGACCGCGAAGCCGCAGATTCCGACTCAGATGCAGATTCGGATTCGGATCCGGACCCCGATGCTGATGGAGATGGCGATGGCGACGGCGATGGCACCGAGGCCGGCACCGGCGGCGATGATGACGATGGCTGGGTGACGGGGACGGGGTCCGGCCAAGTGGACTAAATAGCAAGTCGCGCCTCGGGCGGGACGAGGCACGGCAACACTTGACGGAATTTGAGTTATTTTTAATTATGATTATTTGGAAGCCGGGGACGGCAGAAGGAGGCAGAAGGAGTGAAGAAGGAGGCGTTGGGAGTGAAGCAGGCGACGTCGGGAGAGAGGAAAAGCATCTGAAGTCAGGCGGCCGTCGCTGCTCGGGCGGAAAAGTCACACGGCTTAGCGGAATCTGTAACAGGATTGTCGGCAGGAGTTTGTGGAGAAGCAAATGGGGAGCGGGGTCGTCGAGGCAGGAGGTCACGATGGAAGGGGTCTGATGGAAGGCGTCTCGAGCTGCGCCGAGCTCTGGTTTGAGAAGCCGCCCTGGAGGGAGGAGACGATGGTGGTGGCGGATCCAAGGGGTGACGGTGACGGTGATGACGGCGGTGACGAGACCGGGAATGTCTCAAGTCGACGGGCGGCCGGCTGGACATCGCTCAGAGGACCATCAGGAAAACGCAGTCGCCGAACTCGCTCCTGACCCTCCTCCAGGCCTCCCGCTGCCCCTCGCACTGCTTCACAACCTCCTGAACTCGGCCTCACCCCAACAACGGCCTCGGGTCCTCAGCCTCAGTCGCTCGACGGCTGAAAACCTTCGACCCACCTCTCTCTCGCTCTCTCTCTCAAACCTCCCTCTCCGCCCCAACGGCAGCTGCAGCGTCGCCGATGGTCGACCAGTTGTTGCTGTTGTTGTTGTTGTTGTGGAAATTGTTGATGTTGTCACAACAAAGAAGGTGCTAAATGGGCGACAATGTGATTGTTTCCACACCAACGACCCCGACGACAGCGAAAACAAAACCGAGGCGACGCATCGGCAGAGGCGCAGACGCTAACAATGTTAACAACAACAACAAAAACAACAACAACAACAACAACAACATGAACAACAATGCCAGCACCAACGATAGCAACATTAGTAATCACAACAACAATTGACTCTTGAACACGAGACACATAATAAAATAGTTCATTATTCGACGAGCGTGCGGGGCCAACGGTTTTGTTTTGTTGTTGCGATGATACTCGGAGTTGTTGTTGCTGTTGTTGTCATTGTTGCTCTTGTCGCTGCCGCGGCGCATTTGCCGGCGAGGGGCGTCTTCGCAGGACTCTCGACGCTCGACTCTCGACTCCGGCCTTTGTCTGCGCATCGTCCACAGGCCGGCGAGTCCTTTGTCGCGATAACTCGGCGAGGCGACGACAAAGAGACGGGAAACGCGAGAAGAGGAGAGGGTGAGTGACAGTGAAAGGGAGAGGGAGAGCCAGGGACGGACGCTTGTTTGCGGTGCTCGAGCAAATTTATTGATTGATGCGAAAATGTTCCGTCGTCGTCGTCGTCGTCATTTGCTTGCATTGTTCCAGTTGGTGTCGATGACGACGTCCTTCGCCCGTTGTCGTTGCTGTTGTGATCGCCATTGTTGTAGCTGTAATTTACGAGCGTCCCGGGGTGGGGGACCCGCGGCCCCCGACCCGCGCAGCTGTAGCGAATGGCGAACAATATTAAGTTCATTATTTCGCAATAAATTGCAACCTTTGCGATCGGCGGCATAAGTGCGAATTGATTTCGAATGGTCGACGTCGGCGCTGGCAGCGAATTCGCGTCGCTCGACACCGGCCGACGCTAATGGGTTTTTAAATGTGGGAACTTTTGGAATTCAGTCGGGCTCGGCTCGGCCCGGCCCGGCCGTGGGTCGCGTTCATCCTGCGCAGCGGCCTCAGGAGCCTCCGCCCTCTCCCACTTGAACCGAGCTGGAGCCCCTCGAACCGAGGCTCTGGCTCGATTGCCGACTCAGGCCCAAATCAGAGGCGAGCCGAAAATCGTCGCCTCGCCGACAGGTGGCTCCGGCATTTGCATAATAACGAATTTCGACGTCGCGTCGATTAATAAAATTTTTCATGCATTTCCATAAACACGTTGTCGGCCACTCGAGCGACTCGCGGGCGAATCTCTGGGCCCATAAATTGTCCCTATCGCTTCGCTCCGAATGAGCCACAAATTTTATGCAAATAGAGCAAAGTTCGCCCTGAACCCTCGGCAGACTCGACTCGACTCGACTCGACTCGACTCGGACTCGGCTGTTGAATCGATTTGAAATTCGGACGAAATTCGGCGGCATCTCGAGGCATCTTAAGATGAATTTTGTATTTGTTTGGGTTTCTACGGCTGCGACAACGACAACAACATCGCTGACAATAGCAACATCGAATATCAATGGAACAGAAACAACAAAATCTATAACAAAAACAGAAATAACAACAAAAACAATAACAATAGCAATAACAACATCAATACAAACAAATATGTATTCGATAAAGATTATGGGATTTTAATGAATTCTCGAGTCGTGGGGCCGCGCGGGGCTCCGGTGATGTCATGGCCAAGTGGGCACAGATGTGGAAGAGCACGTGAAATGGATCCAAACGCGGTGGCGCGAAGTCGCGAGAGGTCAGCGGTCACCAGGCGGAGAATCCGAGCGGAATCTGGCACCAAAGTTGATCGGAGAACCAGGGCTGGAGAAGGAGGGCGATCTCAAGGGTTTTCTCGGGGCGAGGGAAAACAAAAACGACCCGTGACTAAGAGAGTTTTCTCGTTGCCCGAGGAAGCCCCGTGTCTTCATCGCCAGTGAAAACCCCGAGCCTCCACCTTGGGAAACCGCGGCTGGCGATCGACGATTCCGGTGACGTTTGCAGTGACATCGCCATCGCCATCGCCATCGGGTGGTCCAACGATCGACCCATCGATCGACCCGTTTCTTGACCCCCATCGCCGTCCCTTCTTCAGCGGCCAGCGGTCGCCGGTCGTGGGACTCGACTCGACTGGACTCATTACCGAGCCCGCGACGTCGTCCGCTTTGCATAAATTATGATCGCCTTAAATTTTCGGACGTTTGCCTCGGTTTCGGCGATTTCGGCGATCTCGACGATTTCTCCTCAAGCCCAGCGACAGTTCGAGCTCGGCCGATTTTATTTCGATTCCAATGCGAACCCCTTCGGGCCCTTTTATTCCGGCCATTTATCACGCTTAGTCGGGGACTGGAGCAGGCGGGCGAAGTCTCGGGAATTATTTGAGCCTACCTAAAGGCCACGGCTGTTAGCCGACTGTTGTGGGTCGATCGGTTGACGACGGCTGTTGTTCGTTGATCAGTTGGCGGCGACTGTTGGCCGACTCTTGGTCTGTCGTCGGCGACGGCAACAGAGGTTTAACAGCGGACCGAAGCCAGGCATGAATCGAACAGGGTCGACGTCGAGCAAGGTTCGAGAGCTCGGTTCGAGAGCTCGGTTCGGGAGCTCGGTTCGGCAGCTCGGTTCGGGAGCTCGGTTCGGGAGCTCGTCTCGTTGTCTGCAGAGAGACCTGAGATCGAGCCGGCCCAGAACCAGGTTGGATGAGACCAGGCGAACACGGTTCGAACTCCAGAAACTCCCGATCGCACAGAGCACCGTCGACGGCAGGTGGCGAGACAGAGAGCGAACGAGCGTGAGAAAGAGAGAGCTCGGGGTCCGACCACATTCAAGCGAAATTGGACATAAAGTTAAGAAGCCATAACACAACAATCTCGTCGACCAAGGTAAGCGACCAAGCAACGAGACCGCCAGAGGAGGACGAGAGGGCGGGATCCCCATTTACGAGGCGATGGGTTCGGGTCGGGTGGGGTCGGTTGCCTTGGAAGTGGCGGAGGCGACCCTCAACGAAGAGGAAGTCGGGAGGAGGAGCGGGAGGAAGAACTCGGTGGCCACAGCTCAGACTCGAGTTCTACGACCATCGCGGATTAGCAACGAAGCCGAGTGAAGAGAGCGAGTGAGAAGGGTGAAGCGGGTGTGAGAGGGAGGGAGAGGGAAGATTTCCAGGGACCAAAATCCGATTGCTCTTATTTGAATTTCCAGATCCCAGTCCGTTCAACTCGGCGTCCTTTCACGAAGCCTCGTCTTCGTCCTCGTCCTCGTCCGCGTCTCTCCCGCCGCCTCCTCCCTCGAGCAATTCTCTCGGGTTTCCGCCATTGAAAAATGACGCTCTCGCCCCCTCTCGCTCCCCCGTCGCACGCTCCCCACCTGAGCCCCACAATGGACCTCCCTTCCTCATTGTACACAAAGGCTTTCGTGAGCTCCGTCCGTCCGTCGTCCGTCGTCCGTCTGCTCGTTGACTGCGGTTTCATTCATAGCCCGGCCGGCGTTGCCAACCACGGCGCGCGCTGCACTTGAAAGTGTCGGTGTCGGTGTCGGTTGACCTTTCCACGTTGTGTGCGACGGCGACGTCGACGGCGACGCCGGCTCGCAGCCTCTCGTGACATTGACAAATGCCAGCGGACGTGCGCACGCATTTTTGCTATTTAGCGTTCGCTCCGCTTTCGGTCGGCCCGGTCGCCCGCTCCATCTCGCCAGTCCCTCTGTCTTCCTCTGCCTCTCTCTCTCTCTCTCTCCCTCTCTCTTTCTCGCAGTTCTCTCGCCATGGCCTGGGCCGCGGTGGATCGGTCGGTTTCGCACTTGGTTTCGTTCTTTGCCTAGACGGAAAAGTCGCAAAATGTTTTCAGTTGGCCTTTAATTGATCCTGATTTCTTCACAATTAAACATTTTCCCAAAAGCGAAACTTTTTCCAACAAAGCCCGGTCAAGGCGGAGAAAAGGCTCGAAGTCCGTGTGAAAATTTGAGCGATTCAAACCATTTTCTCCTTTTCTAGGCCGCAATTCGCCATGATGTGAAATCACGGCACATCCAGTCGTTGCTTCCGTCGTCATCGTGACCATCATCACCACTATTGCCCATTCATTGATGAGTCCGAGTCCTGGCGATAAATCAATGCCTGCTCAGCCGATGCCACCGGGCCGAGCGGCTGGACAAATACGGACGAACCACGGACCACGGACAGCGAGAGTTGCACCACAATTTCACGCACTCAGTCCCAGGCATTTCTCAGCTCATCTTGTTGGTGTTGTTGTTGTTGCTGTTGCTGTGGTCGCCATCGGCAGCGTCGTCGTTGCGGTGACAACAACAAGTTATCATAATTTCTGCCGCCATAAAGAAGCGACAAGTTAAATGACTAAAATGTCACCATACGATAGGCGCGGAGGCAGCGGCGGCGGCGACCGCGACAACCTCGAGCAACCGTAGCAGAAGCCCAGAGCAACAGCAGCAGGAGGTGGTGGACGAGGGAGAGGGGAAGACGACGAGCCAATCGACAGCGTGTCAAAATTAAATGCCACAGATACATTAAATATGGTGGCAGGAATTAGCACCGCGAGCCTGTGATAAGGAGCCTGGCCACAGACGGCAGCGACATGGCAGCAGCAGCAGCAGCATCAAGAGGCAAAAGTGAAGCGCTGGGAAAGCCAGAGCTGTGGGAAACAAGGAACCGGCGGACGGGGTTCGAAGGCCTCTGGCCTGGGAGCGCGGGAGCGAGAAAGGGGTGTGAAAATGGCATCGACGTCCTCGATGGATCGGTCGCCAATGGTTCAAAAAGCCACTTCTATTCGACTGGCTCGTCTCAGGCCTTTAAAATACACCTGCCTTGAAGGAAATCAATCAAGGACTTCTCCGCCATCGATTCGCTTCCTTGGCTCAGCCAGTGAAAAGGCACCTGGCTCTTGCCCTGGGAAGATTCTCGCGACCCCTGAAATTCCCGGCCACGACCGCGCGACCCGCAGGCCCAAGTAAGAGCTCAATTAGACAATTGATTGCCGCGATTTCCGGCGATCGTCCGGCGCGGAGCAGATCGATTGCTGTTGCTGACAGCCCTGCGGTGCCGCAACGGCTGGCGGTGGAGGCGACACCGATCTCTGGACAAATGGCCGGGCGCGTATCGCGATCTCGCGGTAACCCGAGTCGGCCGCGGTCCGCCGAAACTAGAAAATAAACACCCTATTTATCAAGCCGATAAGCGCGGAGAGGCCGCGGTCTGGACCACGTCCACCGGCGGCCCGACAACAACAACGACAGCCCGCTTCCACCGCACTCCGGCTTCCCACTGAGCGGGCCGAGGCGAGTGTGTTTTCCGTGCGAGCTGCTGTTGATCGCCGACGTCTGCGTCGAGCGTCCTCCACCAGACACCGGACACCAGACGCAACCAAAAGCGTTGCAGCCCGCAATTACGTGATTTGTATTCAAATTCGATAGCCGATCGCAACGATCGCCGGCGAATGTCTTCATCACCCGGAGGTTGGGGCGGAAGGGAGGAGACCTGGGGATCCTCCGACTCGGCGACTGGGCTTTGGCCATAAAGCGCGATGATTTATTGGCTCGCCTCGTGGAAATATAATTCAATTCGCACGGCTACAACTCTATTCAGGCAAAAAGCACAACAATCACAACAACAGCAACAACAACCACCACATCGACACCATCGCCATCGCCATCGCCACTCGACCGATCCGATCCGATCGCGCTGATCCGCGTGATCCAGATCTGGCTGATGGCTGCCGTAATGGCTCCCTATGCCCGGACCTGGAGCTCGGCCTGTAGCCCGGCCTGGGCCAATAAATCAGCCGTAGCTGGAGCCACATGTGGCCGATGTCGTGGATGCCATTGTTGGGGCATGGGATCGTCTTCGCCCGGACGAAAAGGACTTGGCCATGGCAAATTTCTATCACGCGATGACGAGCTGTCAGCGCGATCGTGTTCGGGCACGGGGGCAAAAAGCTTAATTCACTTACTTTGCGTTCGATGGCACCACTTGGGGCTTGTTGGTGTCCTCGCATTGTTGTTGTTGCTGAGTTGTTGTTGTTTTTCTAACGTTGTTATTGTCATAGCAGGGCCCATGGAAGCCGGCCCGCCGCATCCATCGCCGTCGTCCATCGGCCGATCGATCATTTTACAAAAATGGTTTCCAGCCGCGCAGCCCGAACACCAGCGCATGTCCATAACCGAGGACCAGCACCAACAGCAACAACATGTCCACCGTCTCCTCCATCGGCAACGACACGTCAACCGATCCACCAGTCGACGACCATTCGCTCGATCCAAACCAAACGATCGAAGGAGCAACTGCGGCCAACTGCAAGCACAGAAAAACTTTGCTCGAGTTGTGATTGCAGCGGGTCTCCATTTGGCCACCTCCAGCCCGTCCCTCGCTCCAGCCTGTCTCTGTCTCTCTGTCCGTCCGTCTGTCCACCTGTCATTGGGATGCTTCATTGAAACATCGGAGCCGGAGCAGCGAAGCAGGCGAATATCGTTTGTCGCCGAGATTTTCGTTATTTATGAGCTGGAGTTATGCCTTTTTGGTATCCCAAGAATTTAGTCGATCGTGCGCTCACATGCAATTAATGCCCAAATTAGTGGCTCCCCTCTCACCATCCCACCCTCTCACTCTCTCGCCGTAAGGGAGTGGGGTCTCGTTGTGATTTACGAGCATTTCTGGTATGGGACGTTGGTATGGAAAATGTCAGAGTAACTGTCAAGACTGTATTGAATTGACGATAATGAACTTTTTCCCGGGTCCTCCGAGCGAGCGCCCAGTCCTTAACGGGACAACGGACGACGGACGAGCGCCCAAAATGGCTCGAATCTGGGCCAAGTGGAAGCCTCAGGTGGGCTCAACTTGGGTCGACTGGGCAGGACTATGTGCGGTGGACTCGACTCCCTCATTGAGTGGTGCTGAGTAGCGCTTTTAGCAAGCCGATGGCGTTGGTCGTCTTGGGAGACTGGCGGAAGTGGCCGAGGAACCCCTGGCGTCAGGGTTCGGGGAAAGTCGTCAGGTGTCGACGCTGTGTTTGCTCTGGCTCCGACCTCCAGCCCAGTTCGAACCAGCGATATCGTCTCGTTCCCTCCCCTCCACACACACGACTCGCCAAGTTGCCTGGCCTCGACTGGAGTCCCTCGTGGAGCAGAGGATCATTCGCGACGTTCCCATTCCCAGGGCTGGTCGAGGCCGGAAAACCGCTCGATCGTAACTCAGCGATTTCTCCCAAAACTACGGATTCGTTTCGACTGCTCCACTCGGAATGCATAAATTCATAAAACGCCACAAGAGGACGGGAAACCGGGCCAGGGTCGGAGGGGACCCCAGAAGGATGAATAAATGTAACAATATTTTGATAAATCTAGGCTCGTCTCCGGAACCACAGCCGCGGCCAGGGACGAGGACGGCCTCTGTTGGGACGGGGTCGGGCCGAGACTCCGTTGCCCGCTGCTGCTGTTTCTGCTCCACAGTGGCGGCGACGGCAATAAATTGTCGTTGTAAGTATAACAATTTGTATGCTAAAGAAGCGCGAGGCAGCAGCAGAGGAGGAGGAGCGACGAGGGCAGGATGGACGAACGAACCACGGTAGTCCATGGGGAGTTGTTGGCTCCAGAGGTTGCCGGAGCCGGTGCCGATGCCGGTGCCGATGCCGGTGCCGATGCCGGTGCCGGTCGCCGCTCGCCGGGATGCCAGAAGGAGCCGCGGCGGCCGGGCTCGGAGCACAGACAATGGGTCGCAAGTGCTCCGTGGGCAACGAGCCGTCGTCGGCGAGGAGTGGCAGCGGGGAGCGAGGGGTCGGCCCGGATGGCTTGGCCGATGTCTCGTTGGCCCGCTGGCTCAGAGGCTGCTCGACCGACCGACCTGTACATTATAATAAAGCGAAAATAGATTTGTATCGAGAGGCGGCTTCTCTGAAGCGCGATTTGCAAATATTTTGTCATTGTGTTGAGATTTATGGAGTGGAGAACAGGTCGGGGAGTGGAGGCGGAGCGACGAGCGACGAGCGTCGAGGCCACGACGGGGCCCATGTGAGAGTGTGTGCGTGTGGAGAGAGGGAGGGGGAAGCCGGGCATTTTTTCGCGTTTGCCTCGGCTTCTCGGAAGAGCGGCTCCGGTGTCGTTGCGGGAAATTCCCGGAAACTCGCCAGGTGCCGGGGAGGCGTGCAACGGGTCGGGTCGAGTTGGGGTCGAACCACTTGACCCATTTCTCACACTTTCCCAGTGGTGGGCGGTGGCGGGGGTCGGCCGTCCTGCGACCTCCTTCGCCTGTCGTCGCTCAGGACCGCCAGCCGGACCTCGACCCTGCAGCGCCTTCTCCAAGGAACTCCCATGACGTTCATGCGATTCCTTCATAAGTCACTCGTGCCGCTGCCGCCGTCGTCCAGCGCCGCCCGAAGTGTTGTTAATTAGCCCACCTCTGCTCGACGGTCCTCAACCCTCCGTCCTCCGTCCTCCATCCTCCAGCTTCCTCCCCGCCTCCATCGCCGTGGAGCCAAGTGCGGCGAAATGAAGACAAATGACCGACATGCAAACCATCAATTTCTGCACGAGCGCCCCTTCAGCCTCCGCCCCCCTCGCCCACCCCAGTTCCAGTGCCCTCCCCACGCCTCCCGGTCGGGGCCCATCGAGGTGTCCGCTTGAGAAATGGCTTTTGTCAATTCGTACATCATTTCATCATTCGCTCCGATCGTCGTGCATCACCGATGGCCCGGTCTTGACGCCTCTCGCTCTCCCTCTGTCCCTCTCTGTTCTTCCCTCGCTCTGTCTCTCTGTCTGTCTGTCTGTCTGTCAGTCAGCGTCTTGTGTCTGGATGTTTGTCTATGCCGGGCCGACGACAAATGACGCTTCGCGCTCGTCTCACATTCTGTGTCACAATCAGTGTCAGCCAACATTTAGCAGTCGGCGTCGCCATCGACGTCGTCGTCGTCGCCTTGTCGTCGTCGTCTCTTTGTCGTCGTGGTCGTCGCCGTCGCCGTTGCCATCGCCGTCGCTGGCCCGGCCTGGTCCAGAGTAAATGAATTGGACGCCGATTAGCCAAGGTCTGTTGCCGTCTGGTCGCCTGTAGCTGGAGCCGATGCCGAGGCTGTGGCTCTGCCTGCTGCTGCTCTTGTTGTTGCTCGTGTTGTTGCTGCTCTTCTTGGTGTTGCTCTTGTTGCTTCCTCCCTTAGTGTTGCTGTTGTTAGGGCGCCCATAGTTGTTGCTCTCGCCTCGCTTTAATCCGGAGGCCGGCCATATCACGTTCCTTCCGTCGTTAGTGGTGGCGACCACTGGGGCCACTGGGTCCACTAATGCGAGCGCCGTTCCATTGACGCCAGGTGCCATGGTGCAGAGGCGAGGACTGGGCCTCGTCAACCCATCCCAAGGTGGGAACCCTTGGGAAACCCTCGAAGAGGTCGCGTGCCTGGTGAGAAGAGGCGGGATCCATTGGCAGAATAGATCGTACTTGGGTTGAGCTGAGGAACCGAGGAATTGGCGACTGGAAACGAGCAACGAATCGAGTCAAAAATCGAGCCACGAATCGAGCCAGGAATCGAGTCAAAAATCGAGCCACGAATCGAGCCAGGATCGAGTTAAGAATCGAGCCAGGAATCGAGCCAAGGAACGAGCCAGGAATCGAGCCAAGTTCAGATGCCTCTGACAAAACGAGAGCAATTTTTTCAACACCTGAGCTCTCGATGGCACCAACTGAACCCCAACGACCGATTCGCAGCGCATCGGCCTCCCAGCTGCCTCCCATCGGCCTCCCATCGGCCACCTCGTCCACGGTCACACGGACGGCGACGACGGCTTCCGAAAGTCGACTCGACTCGACTCGACCCGTCCGAGTTTCCCAGCGAGCCAGCGACCAAAGCCGAGTCAACACCGGCGGTTGTCACTCGATGTTGTTGTTCTTGTTGTTCTTGTTGGGGATGTTGTTGTTGGGAACAACCCGGCATTGGCAGCAATTTCTCGCTATATGGCACTTTGTCGCCATTAGCGTCCCGCAAATCAAATCCTTGCGCCTGCTGACGAGGCGACAACGGCAGACGACGACGACGAGGACGAGGACGAGGAGGACGAGGAGGACGACGAGGTGGAAGAAGAGGAGGAGGAGACGACGTGACGTGGCGGCGATGCATTGGCGTCATTTGTATGCAACAAGAACGGCGCAAAGGGAGCCCAGATCGCAACAACAGCACACCAGTGACATCGACAACATCCCAACATCGGCAACAACAATTAACGGAGTCGAGAACAAGCAGCCGCCGCTGCTGCTACTGAGGCTTGTCCGACATGCCGTCGGGGTCCCAAAAGAGACCGTCGAGGCCGAGCCGAGCCGTGGATCGGATCCGATCAGATCCTGGACGAGAGCCCGGCGTTGCCGATGGCTGACATTCGCCGCTGTTGTTGTTGTTGTTGTTGTTGGGGACGGCGGGGACGACTAGCGACAAACGACGGCGATGGCGATGGCGTTGGCATTGTGGTTGTTGTTGTTGTTGTTGTTGTTGTTGGAGCTGCGATCGAAGTCGACTGATTTAATTACAACAACTAGCAAATTGCCTGCGGAACAATAAACTTTTGCACACTTCGTAGCAAAATGATCTCCAGGGAGGCAGCGACAGCCGCGAGGAGCAGCAGTGGAGACTGGGCAGCAGCAACAACAACAACAACAACAAGCACCGGTGGCTGGCGGCAACACCGGAGCGCAGTCGCCGCGAGCCGGCCGAGTCGTCGAATGCGTCCGATGTCGAAAACAGCGACGAAGCGGCAAATTGGGTGCAGTTGTTGTTGCTGTTACTGTTACTGTTGTTGTTGCCACTTCCACTGTTGATGTTGTTGTTGTTGTTGTTGCCAGCACTTCGTCCACCGGCGTTGTTGCTGCCTTGGTTCTCGTTGCAGCCACTTCACTCGTTGCTGCTGCTCCCTCGGTTGTTCTCCCAGTTGCTGCCGCCGCTGCCGGTCGCTCGCTCGCTCGCCCATTGTTGTTGCCGCGGCATCTCGGCGGCATTTCGCTTTGAGCAGCCGGCTCTTGTGATCGCCGGCCTCCGAAGGGGCCCCGATCGGATCCGACCCTAGTCGAGTCTCGTCGCGCCGCGTCGACTCGAGCTTCTAATGTTGTCATCTCCGGGCAGCGGCGGCGGCGGCTCCTCGGTGCCGAGGGACGGAGTCGCCTCGGCCTCAGTCGCCGTCGCCGTCGTCGCCATCGCCATCGCCGCGGCCACCACTTGAGGCTGCGTGGCACGTTGACATTAAATGTCACTGGTTCACAACAACACGGCCGACAATCGCCGGCCCAGCGGCAGCAACAAGAACAACCATCGACCAACGACCAACAACAATAGACAACAACAAACACCATCGGGCACTTGTTGCTCGATTCCGCGGCCTCTTCTGGAGGTGAGCAAATTGTGCGATCGCCGTCGCCGTCGTCGTCGTCGCCGTGTGAGAATCGAGTCGAATCGAATCGAATTCGAGTCCGCGATCAGATTCGAGCTAATTGTGCGGAGCTGTCGTAAAGTGGTTCGCGAGGGGTCGAGGAGCGAAGGACGGAGAACGGGGGGCGAGTGACGCGGGGCGCTGGACGAGGCCTGACATCGCGTCATGTGACGGCCTGCGATGGACGAACGGCGAAAGTCGCCCAGCTCGACACCGGATGCCCTCGGGAGCCAGGCCTCGGATCGGATCGAGTCGAGTCGAATCGCGGGACTCGCATCAAAGTTCGATCGATCGGCGACCACCGACGACCGACGACCACGACGACGACGGCTGGGTGGGTTCGGCCCATTCAAATGCGACGACTTTCACAACAAAGTAGACGACGGAGACAAGGACAACAGCAACAACAACACAGTAAGCACACTAACGACCCCAAGACGGCCAGAATACGACGAGGAGATCGAGAAGATCGAGAAGGCAGAAGACATCGAGGAGTCCCAGACGATCGAGGAGGCCAAGGAGGCAGAGGAGATCGAGGAGTCCGAGGCGTCCGACGAGTCCGAGAAGAAGAGGCAGCCGAGCGACGCGACTCAGCAACTCATTCTCGCACCAGCAACAATTCGCCGGATCATAAACGTCTAATCTCGACGTCATTAAGCGAGGTGCAGGCCCGGATCGCAGTCAGAGTCGCCGTGGAAGTCGATGACGGTGGGGTCCGAGACGTCGCCTCCTCGGAAGAAACGAGGCGAAAGAACGAAACACAATCGTTACATATTTATGGTGTCATTACATTTGCCATTACACGCAGAAGACATTAAAATCGGCTGCTTTTATAACTGGCTGGCTGACTGGCTGGCTGGCCATACATCGTCCTAATCGCCGGCCCCATCGCCGTCGCCGTCGCCCGACGCCCTCCTCCCCATCGCCATCGCCAGTCCGAAGATCGCTCGGCCCGACAGCGAACCAGTTCCCGCATTAGACGACCGCCCCTCGCGCCTCGCCTTCATTAGGCATAAATCGAGGCGAATTAAAATTTCCGAGAGTCGTTGTCACAAAAAGCCAATTGACGAAAGTAATTGCTTATTAAAAGTAATGCCTGCTTAACAGGTGCATCACGGCAACAATTGCAGCCGGAGCAAAAATAACAAAGTCCAACGATATCGACTTCGAGTTCGAGTTCGACTTCTACCGAGTCTGAGAATGGAGAGCGAAGACGAGGCCTGCAGAAAACTCTTGCAAAATCCTCGAAGGACCCGCCGAAGACTCGTCCCATAGTCGTTACACATGGAGAAATGTTTTCAATAATCTCCATTCGCCGAGTCCGGCGAAGGTGGAGCAGTTCAGTTGGAAGCCTTGACCCTGAAGCTGACACAACAACAGCGACAGCAACAGCAACAAGAGCAATGGCAACGGCAACGGCGACTTCTGTAAATAATGGTTTCATCGCCGACATCATCCCGTGCTCCATCCGGCTCCGGATCGGGTGCCCGACGAGCGGACCGCGTGATTCTGTCTAATTAAAGCACGTGCACCGCAGCATCGGAGTCGGTCGCTCGATCTCCCCCCTCTCTCTCTCTCTCTCTCTCTCTCTCTCTGGCTGTCCGGATGCCTCTGTTCGACGGGTAGCGGCAGCAGCGGCGGCAGCAGCAACAACAACAAGTGATGACATTGCTGCTCGCCGCTAAGTTAATTCTATTTAATTTCATGCTTAATTAATAATTGTCTCTGTTTGAGCTGCTCCTACCTGGGCACACAAGCGGCTTGCGATGATGATGTTGTTGTTGTTGCTGCTGCCGTTGCTGTTGTTGTCTGCAACCTTCGCAGCAATTTACAATCTGTTTACGAGCAAAATGACGACCGCGATGCGATGCCAAGCGATGTTGCTGACGATTGCGACAATATTTTCAAATGTACATCGACAGCAGCGACAGGCGAACACGACGGTTGCACCAGCACCAGCCAGCAACATGATGCCTGTGTTGTTGTTGTTACTGTTGCTGCTGCTGCTGGATCGCATCTGCTATTAATACATTGAGTGAATGAAAAATCTGTGGATCGCATCGCATCGCATCGGCGGCCAATCGCCGTCGCCGCTCCAGCTGGCATCGTACGTCTCCCATCCCCCTCCCTCTCCCTGCCCCCCCCCCCCTTCTCGCTCCCTCTTTTGCTATGCTCCTCACTCTTCATGGCTTCCGCTCGCCCCGCGGCTGATGGACGTGGCTGCTTTCGGCCTGTCGGCTAATCATGTCCGATGACGACACTAATTAGTCTCTTTCACAGGTTTCGCGAGGCTGGATCCGCGCTCTCTCCCTCCCTCTCCCTCTCTTTCCCTCCCTCTCTCATTCCCCGCCTGACTGTCGTCCATCCGCCTGTCCGTCCGTCCGTCCGTCCGGCTGTCTGTGGACGCGGCGTGTCCGTCAAAACTGTCCGAATGTGGAGCTCTCCTTCTCCGGACAGCCGGCGACGTCTGCCTGACTCGCTCCATGCCGGCCGTCGGTCTTGTCCGACTTCGCAGCCTACTTTCAACCACTTTCAACCATGTTGCAACCACTGTCTTCAAAAAACGTCCTCCTCAGAACGCCCTGCACTCAAAAATCCTCCTTCCATCGTTCCGCAAATCGTCCTTCGACCTGCGCGCCTTCCGAGCATCGATTGCGATCGAAATTTGGAGTTTCTCAGGTCGGAGTCTGCCGCCTGTAGGGCGGGCCGTGCGACTGTTATGAATATTGGAGGCTCCGAACGTGATCTGCTTCAGTAAGTCTAATGAGACAGCGAGAGGTGCGACGGACGGCTGGCGGTTCATCCTTCGAGGAGGCTGCTGGAGACGCCTGGAGTTGGCTGGAGGCGGCGGCGGCGACGGCTGGCGATCGACAGTTAATTAGCAAAAGTTATTAAGCCCAATGCTTCTAAACAAACATGGAAGTTCCTGGCGAGAGGCGACGAGAGGTGGGAGGAGGGCGAAGGAACAGGTGATCGAGCGATCGCGATGAGAGCCCAGAAGAGAATCGTTTAATTGGCAGTTGCCGGCGTGCGTGCGTGGCGCAACATGAGGAATTACAATTGCGCAAAGGCCGTGGACCCCGACCCGAGAACGGGCCGTGGAGCGAGGGAAGGAAGGGAAGGAAGGGAAGGGCAAAGGGAGAGGCCGAACGCCGGACCCTCGCTGCCCCGTTGGTATGCGTTCCGCGGCCCTGTCCCGGGAGCGATTTCAATAATTCGATCGCCCGACGACGTGCCATTCCAATTCCACAAACCAATCCATCCATCAATCAAACCAAGCCAAACCAAACGTCCGCCAGTCGCCAAGAGCAGCAGGAGGAGCCGCCGCCGAAAGAACGACGGCCAGCGACAGAAACGGAGAGAGAGGCAAAGACAGAGGCAGAATCAGAATCAGAGACAGAGGCATAGACAGAAATCGAATCCAGCCATAAACGTCAGACGAGAAACTGCTCTGGATTAAGATTAAGCCAGCGGCCAGACGGAGACCGAGCCGGCGGCGACGATGATGGCGAGGGAGCTCGAGCCGGAGAAGGAGGCAGAGAAGGAGACGAGAACAAAGATTGAGACGGAGGAGGCGACAGGCGACAGGCGGAGACGGTGAAGGCGATGGAGACGATGGAGACGACGCCGGCGATTGAGACGGAGACCCAGATGAC
The DNA here is from genome assembly GCA_947389925.1 of Coelopa pilipes. Taxonomy (NCBI): domain Eukaryota; kingdom Metazoa; phylum Arthropoda; class Insecta; order Diptera; family Coelopidae; genus Coelopa; species Coelopa pilipes. Next base: position 6,403,014 of record OX376699.1, read on the forward strand.
GGCGACGCAGCCCAGGGCGGCCGGGCTTAAATACCTAGAGCGGAATCGGGCCCACAGACGGACGGGCGGACGGCGTTGACAGACACCGACTGTGCTGGCGACGGGCGCTGAAATCGAAACGCAATCGGTAGAGGTCGGGGGCGGGTGCGAGGCGGTGCGACCGCAGCGGAGCAATCAATAACTTAAATTACAAAGTAATTGCTGCGGAATCCTCAGCATCTGAGCAGCAGCCACGGGACCGAGAGGCCCTGCCGATGCCGCCGTCGCTGCTGCTACAGTTACTCACGCGCGATGTCCGCAGGCGCAGAGGCGTCGACCGACAGCCTGGGTGAGTCCGAGCAAGACGTCGTCGTCGCCAGACGTCGGTCGTGGCCCCACTCGCCGTGTCTTGTTGTCGGTGTTGCTGGCCGTCAGCCGACGTCCGTCGCTCGTCGGCCGCCTTCCCTCGCCTGCCACCGGCCGCTGACGATAATGATGATGGACAGATTGGTACCAAAGTCACTCATAGACCGAGTCGTCCCGCCTCGACCCCCGCCTTCCGCCTTGCGCCCCTGGCCGACCCGTGCCCGCCCTCGGGGCGATGGAGACGGATCCCAAAAGCAGTAGCAAACTGTCAGTAAGTTGAAAATTGCTTTGAAATTGCTGCAACATGATTGAATGCAGCAGCCACCGACAGGCGGCCGAGGCGCGCAAGTGCAATGGGAACCCGCCAACAACAACAGAACAGCAACAGCAACAGCAACAAATCGAAGCGGATTGATTTAATCGAAAGCAACAGCGGCAGCAGCAGCAGCGGTGGCAACAAGTGGGCTCGGATCGGGTTGGGTCGGGAGTCGTTGGAGGCCCGCGATGCCTCCGCGTGCGTGCCGGCGAATAAATATGGAGCGATCTGAGCCGAGGTGTCGCCGCCGCCGCCGCTGCCGTGGCAGGAGCAACGATTGCACCCATAACTTTTAATCACGTGATACACTTCATAAAGACCCGCCCTCCGCCGTCGCCGCCGCCCTCGCCATCGCCATCGCCGTCGCTGTCGGCCTGATTGCGATGCGACTCCCGGCTGCTGCCCAGGGCCGGGGCGGTATTTATTTTTATCGCCGAGCTAGTTAGCAACATGTTGTTACGCCGGCGCACGCCCATTCTTAACGCCTGCACTCGAGGCGGGGCGACGGGCGGCGCGACGAGCGGGGCGGCTCTTTGCGGCTCGCGACAAATGCGATGCCGTAAAAATGTCGCAATTGCATAATTTAACATTTAATTGAGTTGCGCCTGGCAACAACAACAACCACGAAGAGGCGACCAACAACCACAAGAACAACAACAACAAGAACAAGAACATCCATTACCACGGCAATCACTCCAGCAACCACAAGAACAACAGCAGGCACTTCCTCGGCAAAGGAAGGACGGCACGAGAAGGCAAGAACTAAACGGTAACTGGGGAAAAAGTACGCCACCAACAACAACAACAACAGCACCTGGACTCGCACATGCCCAGTCGCCATCGCCGTCGCCGTGGCCATGGCCGTTGCTGACTCTGTCGCCGCCGCCCCTTCGGTGGTGCGCGTGAAGCATTTGCGCATGCGCAGCAATTTATTTGATTAGACTTGCAGAGCAGCCTCTCAAGCCTCCGAGGCCCCGGGGACCCTTCGGCACTCCATCACACTCGATCGCCCCCTCTCGCTCGCACACTCTCTGCCGCCCTCCTCATCGCAGTTTATGCGCATTTTTGCTCTATAAATACTGCCGATGTCTTCATTTGCCAAGGGTGTTCGCGCTGATGTTGTTGTTGTTCAGTTGTTGCTCTTGCAGTTCATGTTGTTCACGTTGTTCTTGTTGTTGTTCCCTTTGTTGTACCAGTTGTTGTTGCCTCAGCTGTTGTTGTAATGAAGTTGCCACAAATACCGCCAATGGACTTCATTAATTTCCGACGCGAAGACACGAAGGAGTCTGGGAAAAAGTTCGACGCGATCCGCCGCCGAGAGAGGGCCGTGGACGAGGATGGGGGCGGGCCATGAGAGGCGGTCGGGGGGCGGCGGCTCCGCGCGTTTTACACGCGTTAAAAGCACAATAAAAACGCAATTTGTTGCGCTCGAGGTGTCGGCCGGGATGGTTCAATAAAACGCTTGACAAGACGTGCGTCCGGGAGGCGGCAGGGCCGAGGAGGCGACGGCGAGGGGAAGCCAAGCGAGGACCATGGGAAGAGGCCGAGGAGCTCTCGGCCAGTGCAGTGGGCAACTGACGGCCAAATTGAGATAGCGGCGAATGGACGAGGCTCGGCATCGGCATCGCCATCACCATCGCCAGCCTTGGCATTAGCATTAGCGGTGACTGAGTGCGGGTATCGCAAGTGTCGGGCTCTCGGGGCATCCGTCGGCCGCGTCGTCCGAGGCGTTTGTGGCTCGAACGCGACTTCGACATCACAGCAACACCTTCCACCCGAGGTGGGCGCGTCTCCGCCCATATCGGCCGGGCGCTAATTCGCACCAGCTCGTCAAGTGTGGGCACCGGACACCGGGCACCTGCATGGGAAAATGTGTCGCCGACATTCCGCAAATCGCATTCCCCGGACGGCCGACCGCCGGACGCTCGCGTGGAGACTGCGAGCCATAAACTTTGGCACATATTTTGTGCAGCTCCTCCGCAACAACAACAGCAACAACGACCTCATCATCGTCGTCACAAACAACAACAGCGAAAACACGGAACCGTCGCCTACCGACGCAAACCACACCAGCACCAGCAGCAGCAGCCGCAGCAACCGTAACCTCAACAGCAAGAGCAACAGCAGGAGGAACGACAGAGGCCACGGCGGGAACCGAGAGGTCTCAGAATTTTCCCACTTGGCCGACGACGCGCTGTGTGCCGGGGTGTGCGAGTGGCCAGAACCACGGCCCGAGCCATTCCTCGGCATTAGGAACCCGTTCGGGCATGCTAAGCGAAAATTAACATTTTTGGCCTGTGCATGAAATGTGGGCCCATTTAAGCGACGGCGACGGCGAGGCTGAAGACGAAGGGTAAGAAGTGGAGAAGAGGAGAAGAGGAGAAGAGGAGGTTACCGGGACCGGGCAGGACGCACGTGGACGAGAGGGCGGGGGCCGGTGGCAATTGCCGGTGTTAAACGCAGGAGGAAGCGACATGGAAGAAGTGTGGGAAAGATTTGCCAACGAACCGGGGATCCGTCGACGACGACGACGACCAACAGACACCACTTGGGCCGAGGAATCGGAGAGGAGTCGGCTAGAGCGGAGTCGGCCTGGAGACGGATCGGCGGCGCTCGCAACAGGTTCGCAATTAATTTAAATTAATTTTTAAAACTAAGCCGAAATTTAAATAAAACTTAACGCAGTCGGCGCGAAGTCGATGCCCAGTCGGCGTCGCCGTCGTGGCAGAAGTGGAGCGGCGACAGGTTGCCGCTAAGCGCCTTAGCAACGGCGTCTGGCGATCGACGGCCGGCGGAGGCCGGATTTCGGCTTAAGATGTTTAAGCAACGAACGAAGCCGGCGCTTGATCGGCCTCAAACAGACACACGCAGCCTGCTCTGGTCCCCCTCCTGCCCTCCGCTCACCTCCTCCGGCTCGTTGAAGCGACGCCACCCCCGCCGGGTCCTTTGGCGGCCCGTGGTCGTCTCTGGGTCTGGCAATTGCCGCGATAATTGCGTGGGCCGCGGTCGCCTTGTTGTTGTTGTTGTTGTTGTTGTTCTATGCGGCCCAAAACCGCCGCCCGGACCCCGGCCGCCGTCCCTGGCTGTCGGTGTCGCCGTCGCCCCGTCGTTATTGCCTCAATTTGTCCGCCTTTTGGCACCTTCGCGCGCGACAAATTGCCCTCGTTTGTGAGTGCGCCGCACACACACTCACACACACACACTCAGACACACACACACACGGACTCACTGTGGCAGCGGCTGGTTCTGGGCCTGGACCAAATATGGTTTTTCGCGGAAACAAATTGCAGAATTTATTGAACGTTGTAAAGAATGGCGCAAAGTTATGTGCGTGAAAGCGCTGCGGACATAAATTATGGCCCTGTACACAGCGACAGCAACAACAACAAGAATAATACCACCGACTACACGAGTAACCAACGGCCGACAACAACAACAACAACTACAACACTAACAATAACAACTGTTGTAAAGGTGGAAAAAGTCGCAAAAATGTCGAACAAAAACGTCTTAGTCGGTGCAATAAAGGGCGACTGCAACAACAACAACAACAACAACAACAACAACAACAACAGCAACAAAACTCACCGCAACGATGACGACAAGAGCAACAGCTAGAGCAACAACAACAACAATGTGGTGTGCCCTGGCAAGCCCAGTTTTCCGTGCGATTTTCACGAGTTCATTTTCACTTCATCGAGTGACAAATTGTCGGACCGATGGTTGTTTTGCAAACACGAGCCGACGACGTTGGGCCTGGGTCCGGCACGGCGACCGGGGGAGGGGTCGGAGGGGGATGACCGGACACTGGTTGCCTTGGCGTGGCGTGGCATGGCGTGGTGTGAAATGTCGCCTCTATTCATGCCAACCAGGCGAGGATGGCCTGCAAAAAACAAAAGACTCGGGAAGCGAACGCGCCTGAAATCGGGACTTTGACTTTGACTTGGAAAAAAACAACAACAGCAGCGAGCCTAATTAAATAATAAATTCTTTGGCGAACGTTGGACGCCACTCGTATGCTTTCAAAAAAATATTCATCGAAATATTCTGCCGTTGGTTTTCATAAATATCTCTATGAAAACAACGACTGCCTCTGAATTAATTCCCATGGCGCACATGTGCGCGCTTCCATGCAACGAGCAGCCGATGGAGCGACGAGAAGAGGGAATCGATGCGATATGACGATTATTTTCCTGGCGCCGCCGTCGTCGGTCCTCGCCTTCCCCTGGCCCCGCTCCTCGGTCATTGCTCGTCGCTCGTTCTCACATTTCAATCGCGTTCGCTCCGCTCGCTTAACCTTCGACTCCGCCGATGGACTTCCCTGGTTGTTGTTCTATTGTTGGTGGTTGTTGGCGGTTTCTGGATAGATCGACGGATGGCTGGAAAGAGCAGTCGAGCAATCGAGCAGTGGCGCCGTTGGGAAGGCGCGGCATGACTCAGTGGCTGGAGAATTCCTGCGAGTATGAATGAAATCTCCACGTGACGCAGACGGCGACGGCGATGTCGACGGCGACAACTGCGAGCGGTGATTGACAGGCAAATGAAAAGGTGTCGCATTTTTCCGCGGTGACGGCGACGGCGACGGCGGAAGAACCGACGACGATCGCCGCTCGGGGCTGCCGGGGTTCAGGAAGAGCTTTCGCGGTTCTGCCATCCCGATTCTTCAGCCAGGCCGCGCCGTCCTCGGACCACCGGGAGAAAGCCAGAAGCCGGATCGTCGGCTCGGCGGCTCCTCGGCGAACTGACCGCGGCCGCTCCCAGAGTCGCACTCGCTTTAACCTTTTGGGCCCCCTCCGATATTTGCATAACTTGGCCCAAATTTCGCCCAACACTCCACATCACGATTTCCGCGATTCCGCGGAGGCCACGGTCCACGGTCCCTGGTCGATGGAGGTCGCTCCGTCGGTCGGCTCCGGGAGGCCACTGGCGGCGCGGTGCCGGGTCGGCGGCTCCCAAATTGCCCATGGATCGCGGCTGCCGACGCCGACTTCAAAGAGGTCGCGACGGCTGCCGATCGCGGCGATCGGTGGCGATCGGAGCGGCCCAAAGGGCGGCGATTGTGCGATGTTGTTGTTGCTATTTTGTTGTTGTTGTTTTTGTTGTTGTTGCTCCACTTGCAAATGGAATTGCATGAAAATTAAGAACTTCTGAAACCGCCGCCGCCGCCTCAGCCCCTGCCCCAAATAGAAGCCACGAAGGAGGGCGGACAGAGCGAGAGAGCGAGCGGGAGGGCAGATAATGAAAAAGGAAGGCAGCCAGGAGCCGAAGTAAGAAATTATCTAGCCGCGCATGCGCCGCGGAATGCGCATGATTCATGCGCCGGAGTCGACATCGGGGAATTGCTGCGGTCGGAAATTGGGAGCGTTCCTAGAGCTCTTCCTTGTTGTTGTTGTTCTCGGTCTCCTTGTTGTTGTTGTTCTCGTTCTCCTTGTTGTTGTTGTCTCTGTTGTTGTTGTTGTGCCGCAGAGCAGTCGGCACATGAGCCCTGGCGACGACACGGGCGGCTCGAGTCAAAGCGCGCCGGCAACGACGGCCGATGCCGAGGAGTGGAGTCGAGCGGCCGCCGAGGAGGAAGAAGAAGACGTGGGGAAGCAGAAGAGGAGGCCGAGGAAGACCAGCAGCAGCAGCAGCAGCAGTCGCTCGTTGCTCGTTGGCCAGGCAGATGAGCAACGGTTGCTGCAATGCCAACAATTGCAATCGAAACTTTCTTTTGGTATTCGGACCGCTCCACTGTTGTCGTAACTATTGTTATTGTAGTTGTTGCTGTTGTCGTTGTTGTCGTTGTTGTTGTTGTTGTTACCATTATTTTGTTGTTGTTGTGGTTGTTGTTTGGGGAGCAGCGCCGAGCCGCCGCCGCGAGATCAAAGCCTGGCGATATAATTGCTCTGCCATAATAATTCGCATAATGCATGAATGCGCCCGAAACAACAACAACAACAACAACGACACTAAGAACACCGGCCAGCGAAAGAGATAGCGATAGTCGTGGTCAGAGTCGGGGCGAGACGTTCCTGGGCCCGAGACGAAAACAATGAAAATTCATTAGAGTTTCTCCTAATTCGATGCCCGATGCCCGGCGCAAGAATTTCCATTGCTCGGGTAATTGCGGCAGCAACAACAACGGCAGCAACGACATCGCTGACAGCAATAACAGCAACAAGAACAACAACATCAAGCACCCAAGATCGAGCTCCATCGCCGATTGTTGTCGACTGTTGTCGACTGTTGTTGTCAATATTAATTTACAGATTATTTGCTGGGAACAGCGATAAAATTTGCAAATTATCGCCCGTCGTTAAAGGAGGAAATCGCCAAGAAGAAGAGGTAGAGGAGGAGGAGGATAGATATATATAGTCATCGGATCGGACCGAAAGATGGGCGGACAAAGCAATCGATCGAAGGAGAACGAGTCAATGATTTCGCATGAACTTGAAAAGGCAGTAGCGAAACATTAATTCATATCGGTGATTTATCAAGCGTGGCCAGCGAGCAGGGCCGAGAACCGCAGCCCAAGTGCATTTGAATATAATTCGAGCGGACCCCAAGTACTTGGCCAACAAAGCCGCCTCTTGCCTGCTAATGGCGACGATCAGTCACCGCTCCTGGTGAGAATTCTTTGTGTCTGGAATTTCAGAATCATGAAGCATCGTCGATGGTGTTCGTAATTTGGAAATTCCTCGCTCCAGCCATCGATCACTGGCTAATTACGGCGGTCCACAGCCTGCAACTCGGTCAAGAAACCGTGTCAAAGATCAGCAGAAGCAGCCGAAGTCCGATGCTCGCTGGCGCTGCCCGGGACTCGCGGGACGGCGGCCCCTCCCGACCCTGCCGCGATCGCCAACCGCCGGCCCCCCGCCGTCCCGGGCTCCGGTCGCCGGACTGCGGACTGCGGACTCCGGACCCGAGAACGGATGGGTTTCTCTGCGGTGATTGATTTACAAAGACGAACAAATTGATTTTGATGAATGGCAGGTTCAGAGCGCGGTGATTGATTTAACAACAACACCAACAACAACAGCAGCAAGCACTCCGCCTAAGCGACAACAACATCTTCGACAACATCGAGAGGCATCAGCAACAACAATCGCCACAGTCGCCACAGTCGACTACAACATCATCATCATCGGCAACGACGACGACGAGGACGAGGACGACGAGAATGGCAAGAAGTTTTAATAAATTTATTATTTATTTATAAATTGTTGCTCACAACAAAACATAGCAGAAACAACCACAACAACAACTGCTCCAACAATTGCGAAATTGCTGCGCTCGAGCTGGGAAAGAGAGTTGCGATGGACTGACAGAGCAGCAATTGATGAACTTTGCGACTGACAGACGCGCTCCGATTGCAGGAGACGAGGAAGCTTTTCTCCTGTCACAAATGACAGCGGCAGCACCCAACAACAACGACAACAACAGCACCAATTGCAGTAGCAACAGCTCGATCGTGCCCGACTCGGCCCGACTCCTGTCGCCGCTCCTGCCGGCGACCACGCCGATGATGATGTTGACAATATCAATGATAATTATTGTCAGCCAGAAAGTGGCAACAACTACAACGACAACGACAACAACAGCAGCACCAACAACGCTGTGAACATTTGAGCGAACACAACAAGTGGTTTCGTCTCGTCTGCTGCTGCCGTGCCGGGAGCAACGCGTTGGCCGCTGACGACGACGCTGACGCTGACGCAGACGCTGACGACTGACGTCTGAGGCGCGAGCAACAGTTTTTCCGAGTGCAGCAATTGATAGCCCCTTTTGTTGTTGTTGTTGTGGTTGTTGTTAATTGATGCACGAGGGAAGAGAGAGAAAGAGACAAACATTTAATTGTGGCAACAAATTGCTGCCACATTAACACTTGCCTCATGGCGGCAACTGCAACTGTTGCAACGTCTGTCCTGCTCTCCTGCTGTCCTGCTGTCCGCCGTCGTCGATTGCGCATCAGCAGGTCGATCGTTTGCCGTTGTCTCGCCGTCCTTGCTGCTGCTGCCGCCGCATTAATAATAATCCCGCTGACAGATGAAATATCGACAGCGACCCGACTCGATTCGACCCGACTCGCCTCGATTCGACCGGACTGTGCGAAAAGTTGCTCCTCGTCTGCGCGGCTCCGATTGATACGATTTTAATTGCAGCCCGTGCGGGCTGCCGGTGCTGCCGCGATGACGCTTTAATTGCGGCTGCGTTTTAATTGAACGCGAGGCGAGCGCGATCACGCTTGGCTCACAGTGGGAATTCCGCGATCGCATCACGGCATCGCGGCGACTCCGGCCAACGCACACTGGCACCAAATCCGTCAGGACCTACTGGGCCAACTTTGAAGAAATCGAAGCCGAACCGCATTCGGCGGGGATCGAAGCAGGGCCTCGAGGGAGCGGAAACGAAGGCCTCGGAGTTGCTGAGGCCTCGGAGTCGCTGAGGACCTCGGAGTCGCTGAGGGCCTCGGAGTCGGCCTCGTTTTCTTGAGATCCTCGCTCTCCTGAAAGCGTTTTCTCTCGGTGTAGAGAATTTCCCTCGCCACTGTGGTCTCTGATTTCGTTTTAATGACCCCATCTCGTCATCAGCGCCTGCGTAACGTGGAGGCGCAAAAACCGTCGATCAGCGCCAAATGGGCCGGCATGCGGAACCGCCGCGATCGCCGGTGGCCGGTGGTCGATGGAGCAGGCCGTGGTTGGTCCAGCGGGCATCGGAGACCGGGACCTCGGCCCGGCTGGCGACGGCGGCTCGGGCGGTTCTCACAGGCGCCATTCGTTCCGGGGCACCGGGCGTCGTCCTTGAGACGGTCGGTCGGTCGGGCGCCCCTCGCCTTCAGCTTCTTCCGCATCCCTGCTGCTCGGCCGAAAATCGTTTGTCGTTTGTCGATTGTCCGTCCGTCCGTCCGTCCGTCTGTCTGGCGGAACAAATTGTTTTGTCAGCTCAGCGTCGGATTTATGCAAATACCGGGCTCGTCCTCGAGAGCGCCGCAGGCCGTCCGCGGCTCACGATTAATGAATTCAGCAGAGCAAAGGACGATGACGAGGACGTCGAAGAGGCGTCGGGGACTCCGCGAAATGCGTGTTTCATGAACTTCGCCGTCCTCCGGGGCGACTGAGTGTGCGTTCGCATAAAAGTCGAGCACATTAAATTAACTCCGCTCAACTGAACTCGTCCCCTGTCCTCCCTCCACACCCTTCTCGGCCGCGGCCGATCATCATCTCATCATCGGTCGGTCCCGCTGCCGGCCCCGGTCGGGTCACGCTTCGGCACTTGAGAAAAGGATAATGTTTGATCCTGTTTCGGGCCTCGTTTGAATAATAAAATCATTTGTTAGACGCTTTGCTGCTGCCGCTGCTGCCGGTCGGTCGGTCGGACGTCGCCTCCTGTCTTGGTGTTGTTGCTGCTGTTGTTGTTGTTGTCTCCACTGTCCTTGTTGTGCCGCTGTCCCCGCGCCGCTGCTGATCTGGTTCTCGTTCCGACGATCGGGATCGCGGGCCGTCGCCTCGTTGCGCGCTGATTAATGACGAGTGCGCTAAAAAGCTGTGAAAATCGTTCACGCACACATCGCACCGAGGCTCGTCGGCACTTTCACACACACACACACACACAGAGTGGCAAATGTCCTTTTCTCGATGGAAATCGCACGTCGCCGGGCGAGAGGCCGAAAGACGGCCGACCGCCTTCGGATATGGAGTGAACGGCATCGCCGTCGTTGTCGTCGTCGCCATCGTCGTCGCCATCGTCACCGTCATCGTTGTCGTCGTCATCGTCATTGTCGTCGTCGTCATTGTCGTCATCGTGATTGTCGTCATCGTCCTCGTCGTCTTCCCTTTCGTCTTGAGCTGCTCTGCCTCGCCCTTCCCCACAATTTCGTCCTCGTCTCCATCGCCATCGTCGTCATCGCCATCGTCGTCCTCGTCGCCAGGCCGGCGATTTCCGTCATCGGCGGAGGAAGATCATCCGATCCGGCGACGACGTCGGCGGCGACATCGACAGCAACAAATCGATCCAGATCTGGATTAAAATTTTATCTGAGAGCCCGCCCAACTCCGTCCTACGCCGTCGTCGTAAGTTATGCGCGCATGCGGCCACGCCCCCGCCTCCCACCGCCCCCTCCACTGTCGCGCGGTTTTATTGCCGCGACGCACATGTCAAGCCGTTGTCGTCGCCGATGCTGCAGCAATTGTGTTACTGTTTTGTTGCTGCTCCTGCTCCTGCTCCTGCTCCTGCTGCCGTCGCTGTGCATTTCGATTTTCAATTGATTGTCGGACAATCGCATGAATAATGCATTCATCTCCTTGTTTTTGTTGCTCCCCCCGATGTTGCTGCTGCTGTCTCCACCTCTCCCGGTTGCCGTGTAGTTGCCGTTGCTGTTGCTGCAGCAGTTGTCGGTTCGCAACTCCGTTTCGCCGGCATTGCGTAATTTTTCTCCCATTTCGCCCGGCCCCGGCCAGCGGCCGAGCTTTCGGCGGATTCGACGATCGACGATGGGGTCCGAAGTGAATTCGAACGGACCTTGCTGTGGGGTCGGGGGGCGGCAAATCGATGTTCGTCGTTTATCGCCGCGCTCGTAGAAATCACTCCGGACTCGAGTTGCGGGACCTGGGAACCTCGGAGGAGTCTGAGGGCATGAGTCCTGGACGTTGGTTTGTAGCTCGTGTGAAGGCAGAAAATTTTAATGCAATTCAAAGAAAATTCAGATCTCCTTTTGAATGCTATTCAGAATTACTTTTGTAATCATTATGATCATTTGATTTGTTTTTTTATTCAATTCAAAATTGATTCGAATGTTTGGATGACTTTTGAAATCATATGATGAAAACTAAGTAAATACGACAAGGTCTTACAAAAAGGCAAGAAGGTCAGACAAAATCTAACCAAACGCAATTTGAAATTTTTTTATTTAGCAATTCTTGTTTTTGCTGGTTTTTGTTGTTGATTTGGTTTTGTTCGCTTTTGCAATTTTCCCCTTAAACCCTTATGTAACGGATTTAGACCCGAAAACCGAAATCCGAAAACCCGATGACAACCGGCCCCACCCCACCCACAGCGGATCCGAGATTTCGCTCCACGTCCCTCGGCCCTGGACGGCCGGCCCATCGAGGCCTCGCGATAATCGCTCTAATTCATCATCTCGCCGGCTTTAACTTTTATTGCTCAACATCTGGCGTTGTTGTTGTTCGCACCATCGTCACAATTGTTGCGGCTCACGTGTTGTTGGTCCTCTGGTGGATGTGGATGTTCTTGTTGTTGTTGTTGGCGTTGTTGTTGTGTCGTCGCCCGAGCGGCCTGCTTTGAATGCTCGACGGGCTGGGGCTGCGGCTGGGCTGGGGTTGGGGCGCCGAGCCAGTTGGAGCAGCGGCTGCGAAATTTATGCGCGCATGCGTCGAAATGAAATCAAACAGCGCCACGGCAACAACAACAACAACAGCAACAACAACTTGAACAACAGCAACAACAACTTGAACAACAACAACAACTTGAGCCACACTTAGAAGCGGGGCGCGCGCCCAGCCTTTGAGGGACCGCCGCGTAGCGATGGCGACGACGGCGACGACGGCGACGACGACGACGATGGCGGTGGCGGTGACGACACCGGCCGTCGCCCGGCTGCGGTGCGGCGAATTCCAGGGATTGTCAGTCACACACACGCCGCCGCCGGTCGAACGTGAAGGTGCGTGAATCGGATCACCGGAATGGCGAGGAGGTGGGGGAGAAACCGAAATGGAGGAGGGAGCGAGCGACAGAGGGAGCGACAGAGGGAGCGACCGAAGTAGAGACCAAGGGGAAGAAACCAAGGGAAAGAAAGGCAGAGAGACCGACAGAGAGACCGACGGAGAGATCGACAGAGAAACAGGCAGAGATACAGAGATCCAGAGACGTGGACGTGGACGTGGCGATGGCGATGGAGTCGGCGGCATGAGCGACGCCGACGCCGACGGCGACGCCTCGAAACTCCGAACGCTCGCTGGCTGCGTGGGAAAAGCTGGCCTCGGACGCACGTGCCGTCCCAACCACCTCCTCCTGCTCCTGCTCCTGCCCCTCCCGCCTCGGCCTCCGCCTCGGCCTCCGCCTCGACCCCCCGTCGCCCTCGTCGCCTCGTTCGCCCCCTGCCTCCTCTCCAGCGCTCACTCGCCGCTCGCTCGTTCGGTTTCTCATTCGCTCGAACAAAGAAAGAGCGCGCTTGATTTATTGAGATTCGCAGCCAGTGGCCACGGCTCTTCCTCTTATTTGTTGTTGTTGTTGTTGTTGTTGTTGTTGTTGTTGTTACTGTCGACTGTCTATTTAGCACTTTTATGGGCGTCCCGCGGCATCGACACCGGCAGCAGCCGCCGTCGTCGTCGTCGTCGTTGTTGTCACCAGCGGTTCCCGGAACCAGCGAACGCCCCCGACCCCCCGACCCCGCCCCTCATCCGCCTCTCTCTCCACCTCCCCCTCGCCATCGCCCTCGCCCTCCACCACCCTCTCGACCCCGCCGTCGCCGTCGCCGTCGTGCAAATGTCAAGTTCGACGCTTTGACGCTTTTATTGCGCTCAGCTGTCAATCAAGTGACAAGTGGTCGTTGTCGCTGTTGTGTTTGTTGTTGTTGTTGTTGTCACTGTGGTTGTGTTGTTGTTGTTTTTGTTGTGGTAGCATCTTCAATCTGCAACCACCTCTCGTCCCCAGGAAGCCACAACAACGAACGGCGACGGGACGGGAAAAAATTGCATCGAAAGTAAAATGAAAAAATATGGTTTTCCTTTTGGAAGTGCGTTCATATCGTTTTGCTTAAATATGGCAACGCCGCGAACTCCGCCGCGAACTCCGCCGCCTCCCTGGCTCGATGAGCCGTTGCTTCCGTCCCTGGCTTGGTCGCTGGTTTCGCCGACATCGGAAGCACCAGGACGAGCGGCCGCGGCTGGAGGCCGAGCGGAGCGAAAGGTGAAAGTCGTCGGTAGTGGGGGACGTCGGGGCAGGAGGCGAGGGCCCGGGGACGGGGGCAGGTTGTGGGGTGGGTCGCGAGGCGGAGGCCGCCATGTGGGCTCGGCGTCGTCGCCTGGACGGGGCGTGGCGGCCGAGTAGAGGCAATCGAGCCAATTGCGAGAAGGGGAAGGACGAGGGCGATGAGGCGGAAGGCGAGGGGAAGGAGGAGGAGAAGGAGAAGGAGAAGACGAAGGCAGAAATTCTGGCCCCCTGAGTGCGAGGTTCGTGGCTCGAGTCTTTCGATTTTCTCCAACATTCTCTTCGAATTTCTCCGCAAAGTTCTTCGCCTCGCAAGGGATCGAAATCAAGTCTTCTGCGAGAAGGGCGGCGACGACGACGGCCCGGCTCGGCCCGGCCTCGGACGCTGGTGGGACGGCCGTAATTTACGGAGAACTGGGTCCCTACGACGACCACAGCAACAGCAACAGCAGCAGGCACAGGCAGCAGTTAATTTAACAAAATGCGAAATGCGAGATGAAGATGAGGATGAGGATGAGGAGAACAAGACCAACAACAACAGCAACACCACCACAAGGTTAGGCCAGCCTCAAAAGAGACTCGGGAATTACAACGACAACAAGAGCAACAAGAAGAACACCAACGCCAATAACAACGACAACGACATCCACAAAATAACAACGAGAAGCTCGAGGAGGTGGGAGAAAAAGAGCAATAAATAACAGCAACAAAAAGCAACAGAGGCAGCGGCCAGCGCGAAGAACCAGGTGAGCAGGAAGAGAAGTCGGTGGGAGGAGGGCGAGCGAGAATCAAAACAAAAAAGCGGCGATGGGCAGCACGACACGGTGTTAATTGGTCCATAAAGCTAATGAGTTTCTTCCCCTCCATCCGTTCCCCCTCCCCTCCCCTCTGTCCCTGCCTCCTGCCCCGGCCCCGTCCAGAGCCCAATCGCAGCGCCTTCGAAACGATTTCGGTCGCAAAAGCTTGTTGTTCTTGTTGTTGTTGTCTTTTTTTGAATCGTCATCATCGTCGTTGTTGTTGTTGTTGCTTTCAACAAATTCGATACGCTTTTGTTTATTCACGATGTTTGCTGTTGGGCAGTCAAAATTCGTTGTCGTTTTTGTTGTTGTTGTTGTGTTGTCTGCTGTTTGACTTTGTTCGAGGCGCTGCTGCTGCTGTTGTTGTTCTTGTTGTTGTTGTTGTTGTTGTACGCTTTGAGGGAATTCCTGACAGCATCATCGACAACTGTAATTATTAAACCAATTAATACAACAACACGAGGCAACAACAATAGAAATATCAGCAAAAATAACAAAATTCAAAAAATAAGAAAACAACAATAACAACAACAACAACAATAGCAACAACTTTGACATGCAAACAAACACGTAATTTTCACTGATTTTCAATTTTCAAAATCAATCATTTTTTCGTGCAAGCGCGGAGGCTCGCGAGGGACCCTCGCCATGGTGTTGGCTCAAGGGCCACGGGCCACGGAGCTGGGGGCGTGGCGCGAGGTTGGCCCATGATTGATGAGCCTCGGCTCGCCGACTCTGCACGGGGATCGATTTAAATATTATGATTAAAATTTTCTCCTCGTGAACGAAGCGAAATGAGATCGAAAATTCCGGCGAGTTCGTGGCTTGAGTCTTTCGTTTCTGCTGCCACCACCTCCTCCGCGTCCGCTGGCTTCCGTCCCAGCAGGGAGCGCGACCAAAACAAACAGCGAACGAACCACGAATGGCCGGACGGACCGATGGACGGACGGTCGCCGGGACGGGAGACGGGCAAAAGTCGTCGACGGCTTTGTCGTCGCTGCTGCTGGTGCCGCCTTCTTGCGTTGTTTCCTCTTGTCGTTGTTGTTGTTCATGTTGTTGGTGTACTTGATGGTGTTGTTGTTGCATTCATAACTGTATTGTGTGTAATTGCAGCGAGCAGAACAGAGCCGACCGGCTCGGCCCGAAGCCGGCGCGAGGAAGAGACGGAGACACAAAACGAATTCGACTCGAATTCGACCGACCGACCGACCAACCAAAGCAGAGCAGCGTGCGCAGACAATGCAGAGCCAGCAGCAGCAACAACAACAACATCGCTCCGACACCACGGACGACGACGACGACGACAACCACCACGACTCCAGCAACAACAACAACAACAGCAACGACGGCAGCCACGCCAACGACAGCGAGCAACCACCGAGCCGGCAGCTGCACCGACGACTGCGATCGCGTCGAGCCCCGGCCGCCGCTGCGACCACGACGACGACGCGACGGCGACGACGACGACGATGGCAACAACAGAGCGAGCGAGGGCCGACAACAGCCGACGAGCGGCCGAGCCGTCGAGCCGCCGTCGACAACAGAGCGAGCAACAGCGGCTGTTGTCGCGAGCACGAGGCGACAACAGCAGCAGGACAACAACAGCGACTGTGGCGACGGAACGACAACAACAAAACAACGACAGCGACTGCGCCGACGACGACACCGGCAGGAATCCCGCGACGATCACGAGGACATCGTCGTCGTCATCGATTTTAACAGTTACGAAGCGGGCGCGCGCATCTTCGCTGCCGACGTCGCTGCCTCAGCGGCCTCTGCCGTGGTGGTGGCGATGCCGAGGCTGCTCGTTCAGTGCTTGTTGATGTTGTTGTTGTTGTTGTTGCCTGTGTGCCTTCCCCATGCACCGCATTCTTTATGACAACATTTCGACGTCTGGTCGCCGCTGTTACTTAAGTTCTTCTCGTTGTTGTTGTTGGATGGCTTCTGCTCTGCTTCTGCTTCTGTTGCGGTCGCTGCCGCTGCCGCCGCCGCCGACTCAGCCGCGAAGATCATCTCGGGCTGATTTTTTTACCGTCGCCGCGCGCTGTTCTTCAGTCGTCTCCGAACGCTTCGCTGCAAAACATCACCTGAACGCGATTTCGCTGGCCCGTTCCCTCAATCGATCGATCGGCCGTGCTCGTCGTAGTCGTCATCGCCATCGTCGTTGCCGTTGCCGTTGCCGTTGCTGCTGCTGTTGGTCGATTGCTGGCTCCGTCTCCGGCCGCTGCTCCAGCATCTGGGCGTCGATCGGGCTGCGTCTTTCGTTCTCCCGTTGCCCAGTCGGTCGACCCTTTGCCGTCGCTCGAATCGCCTCGACAGCAGCGGCCGCCGACCGACGGCAGACACGCGTGCGCCGTGATAAAAAATCGCTGATAAAATTTTTTCTCTTTTCACCGGGCCCCAGCAGGGCTCGTCGCGGTGATTCAGACCCAAAGACTTGGACGACGAGTGCGCGAAATGTCAACAAAATTAAATCGAAAATTAATTCCACTCTCAACGTAATTATTAAGAATTGCACAAAAAAAAACAAACAAACAAATTGGAGAAAAAATAAAACAACACAAAAATCAAACTCAAACTCAAAAATCAAAGTCTCAAGAATCAAGAAAAAAAATGCGGACACGCGGAAGATAAATTCTGAAATTCTCCGATACTTCGATCGATCCGATTCTCCAAGTCGACTTCGTCGAAAAATATAAACAAAGAATATTTTTATTATTTTACTATTATTGTTGAACAAAACATTGTGAACGACGCAGATGCTGGTGAAATTCAGAGCCAGCTGCGGAGCTTTCGAGGAATAACAGAGAGAGAGTAGAGTAGAAAATCCAGACGCTCAGAGAACTTCGCGAGAATTACACTTGAAGAAGAACGTGATGACTCACAGCAGGGCGGCGGAGTAGAGGAGCAGCAGCAGCAGCAGCAGAGAGGACGAAGGCCAGCCGAGCCAAGCAGAGCCGAGCCGAGCTGATCCAAGCTAAGCCAAGCGTTTGTGTCAAAGGTAAGCCAGCCGTAAACATCAGCGATCACCACTCGATCGATGACCAACACTGCATCGGTCATCGGTCGCCCGGCATGAGGCGGGGCCAGTTCTTGGCCCGAGTCTTTCGTTGCGACCCCCAAAGCCATGCGGCCCGGAGGAGGTCTTGACAACGGTCCGAGCTCCGGTCCGGGATCCACAAATAATAAATAATATTTTCCACACGCGCGCCGCCCACACGAGCGACGAGTTCGAAGTCGTCCACGATTAATCCATATTTCGCCCGGTTCTGCCGTCGTCGATGAGACAAGTTAATTTTCTCCGAAATCCATTGTCTCCACTTGCTCCGCACAGCCGCCACAGCCACAGGTGGCGCGACGAACCTGTTCTTCGCCGGGGGTTTCGACTGTGATTTGCTCCCCATTGTGGCCCCCACAACAACAGCGTGTTGTTGGGCTCTTTGGCGAAATGTCGAAAAGTCTTCAGCACTCGGCGTCTGCGGATGCCGGGGTGCATCGCGCCCGGAGCGGCCGGTCTCCAGCCGCGCCGCGACAAATGCCGGACATTAAATATTTATTCGCCGCGGTTCGACCGATAAATCACCGATCGGTGATCGCTCGCCCCATCGCTCGCAGCAACCGGTCCAATTAGAAGGCTTTGTTTACCGTGCTCACGCTCTTGGCCGACCTCTCGCGGCCCGGCGGCACCGCCGGTCGATCGATTCGGGTCGATCGATCGCGCCGCGGCGAATCCTCGGAAGCGACGGTAAGCGACGGGAACCGCCGGGCAGTGGCGGGTCAGCGCGCAGAGTGCGTGCCTCGAATGCGAAGCGCGTGCTGTCCAGACGTCCGTCCGTCCGTCCGTCGGTCGTCCACGAATTTGTTAACGCGCGCGAGGCTTCCTTATGAATTCAGCGCGAGTCACCGGCTGCGGCGGTCGCCGGCCGGAAATGGAATTTACGACTATCGCCGGGATGGATGAACACGGCAGCGACAGCGAAAAATCAGTAAAAACAATGACCATCAACCACCGACGGGCGGCATCGAAATGGGAGAATTTCCACTGAAAAGCTGAAACGAACTCCAGCTCGCGCAAATCCTTCCACGCATTTCCCCGTTTCCGTTTTTTCTGACCATCCCACCGGGGTCTCGCTGAAGTCGCCTTGAACATAAAGGCCCAGCCCACACTCACTCGTCTCAGGCGCCAGCTGCGACTTCGCCATCGACTTCATCGACTTCGGGTTGATCTCGTACCCAATTCATTTCTGACGCCTCCTCGATCTCGAAGCGTGCACCGCGAAGTGTATCGAGAGCCAGAAGCACCGCCGACCGACAACGGCTTCATTTGCATCAGAATCGGCTCGAGGCGAGGCCCCGATCGACATAACATTTCAATGGGAGCCAGCGGCAACACTCGGCAGCCGCAACAACATTGGCAACATTTTAATTTGTGGGCCCATCGAGGTGCCAGCCGAAGCATCATCGACGGCGACTTCGGTGGAGGGGCCCGGGGACGCCAGAGGCACTCGCTAATAGCTCATTATCGCGCTCAGGCGCCTCCGAGTCATGCGTTGCGAGCCTGCGTCCATGTGTGCGAGCGGCGCCGGGCCCTCATGTCAGTGTGTCTGTGTGCGTTTGTGAGTGCGTGCTCGAGTCGCAGCCGCAATTGGCAGCGATCGCTCGTGGATCGCGATCCGTTCTGGCGATCCGTTCAAAGCCCATAATGACGGACTCGACCTTCTTCGCTGCTCTTTATGTCGATTGTCGAATCGTAAATGTTAATGTGGAAGGGGCTGTTGTTGTTGTTGTTGTTCATGTTGCTGCTGTTGTTAATGTTCGTGTTGTTGTTAGTAACGTGGCTGCTGTTTGTATGGCGCTCTGTTGCTGTAGTTGTTGTTGCTTCACCATCTCCAAATTGCTCCAATTTCCAATTGCGCTGCCTTGAGTCCGTCGCCGCGCCACTCGAACCGCTGCGAGTCGAATCGGAACCTGAATCTGAACCTGACCTGAACCCGCATCCGCAGCCCAAGTCGCAGTCGAAGCCGAAGCCTGGCTTCCTCTTGGACGCCCAGACAAAGTGTTGCCAACTGGGCGCTCGCATGAAGTCGAAGTTGTCGAAGTTTTCTTCAACACTTAGCCGTAATTGCTGCTGGCATGTGTTGTTGTGATCGGCGTTGTTGTGATCGGCGTTGTTGTTGTTGTGATCGGTGGTTCTGCGTCCGTATTCATGGCTTCTGGAGTGCTTTCGCTGTTTGCTCAAGTGCGGCTCTTGTCATGGGCACCTCACTTGGGCTCGGGGCCGGCCATCGGGGGCAGCCAGAGGGGCGAAGGTGACGAGAGAGGAGCGCAGAGAAGAAGCATGGGAAGTTCGTGCCTTGAATCATTCGTCGAGGGGCGACAAAATGGCATTCAATAAACCTATTACGAGCCATTCATCCATTCATTCCATTCCTCCTATTCTTGCACTGGCTGAGAGCTGAAAGATAAGCAAATAATTGACAATAACATTGGTCTTTCTTCGATCTGATTCCGACTCTGACTCTCACTTGCCAGCGGTCCGCGGTCGGCGGTTGGCGGTTGCAACTCGCAACTCGCAACCCGTCCCTGGCCTTTGATCCCTGGCCACTCAGCACTCAACACTCGGCGATCAGGCGCTGCTCTTGCCATTGTCAAACACCGATTCAAAACATGTGTTTTCCGCGCCGGCCTCCCCTCGGTCTGGCGGCGTTTCGAGCCCACGGAGCCACCCCTGGCGACACCAGAGCGTGCGACTCCGGTCGCCTTTCTTCCCGGGCCAAGCTCGTCGCCGTCGACAACAATGCGCACAATGGCAACAACACGTTGGACAACGGCAACAATGAGAGCATGAATAATCGTAAGTGTTTCGTTTCGTCTCCAGGCGAATCTGTGGTTGCCCTCCAAGGGGTGGCTCCGAGGCCGGCTCGGCTTCGACTACTTGTTGCCGGTTGCCTGTTGCCTACTTTGCCTTTGTGTCGGCTTTCTGTCTGCCTCTGCAAACGAGCCCAATCCCCCGGGCAGTTGATTTCGCTGAGGTCGCCTGAAGGTCGTTCCTTCCAGATCAAGGGAATCCTTGACGTGATCCGTTTACGTCGGTAATTGGCGTGATCATTGCGGGGATGGAGGGGCGAAAGGCGAGGATTTTACAGAGCGTTGAGGGAAAACAAAAACCGAAAACAATTCGAAAGGCAGGAGGCGACGGGTGACGGACGGACTGGCGGTTGTAGGACGTGATCGATTTGGAGGCGAACGGAAGCTGTTGGGAGCTGCTGCTGATGCTGCTGCTGATGGTCTGTCTGTCCAGCTGTCCCTTTGACACCTGCCGCCCCAACGCCTCGGGCTCTCGTTTGGCATTCAAATCCGGCGCAGGCCGCTCGTCGTGGGCAGCATTTAAATTGCAATAAAAACAAAGCATAAAACTTCTGTTCAGATGGCGGACTCGGGCCAGACGTGGCCGAGGTGGTTTTTGTAAATGGAAATCGGATCCGAAATGTGAATAAATAGAACACGGGCCATGGGCTGGTGCTGTCGTTGTCGCCATCGCCGACGCCAGCCATCGTCATCATCGTCATCGCAGATGCTCCGGCTCGGCTTCCAAATAAATTTGTGTGCTTTTCACGGGTCTGGCTTTGCTGCCGTCTCGTCTCGTCTGCGCCTCTCCCTCCCTGACGACGACTGCTTTGTGGTTTTGACAAATAGGCAGGAACAGTTGTGGCCGTTGTTGCTGTTCTTGTTGTTGTGGATGATTTGTTGTTGTTGCAGATGATTTGTTGTACTGCCTACATGACAGTTATTAATAATTGTTATTAATCCCAGAGTCCCAGCCTCTGCCATTAGAAACACGAGTCTCGCCCTGCTGATGATGCCGACGATTCTGATGATGATGACGATGTTGGTCATTGTCTATTGTTGTTGCTGGTGCTGCTGTCGCCGTCGAACTCGTTTAAGCCACGCTAAATCAAGCATTAATTTTGCTTATTTATGATATCATATTTTATTTGGGAATTCTCGACATAGTCCAGTTTTCGGATTTTTTCCCCGTTCCATTCGGCCGCCGATTTCCATGAACCAGGCCAATGACTCACGGTCACGACTCGTGTGTGTTTCGGGCTCTTCGTCGAGCTCTTCGGACAAGTGGGCGCTCGTGGCGAGCCCTTGAGGGCTGACGAGGTCAGGCCACGTCGAACTACGGCTCATTTGCATGCCGTGTTGTCCCGTGCAATCCCAGAACTGTGCAATCAAACATCGACTGTGGACTGTGGAGAATTTTCGTCTCGCACGCTGCCAGCTGGAGCCGGGCCACGCCCCCGTTCCTTCCGACGGCGATCCTCCCCTGATTGCCGCAAATAATCATGTCCATAAATAAATTAACATAAAATAAGCATGTCAAACATGATCACTTCTGTTCGGTCGACGGAGCCCCAACAACAGCAACTCGACAGCACATCGACAGCAGCAGAAAAATCCTCAGTCAGCCACGAAACTGGTTCCATTGAGTCAGGCTTTGCCCTTTCCCGCACCCGCACCCGCACCCGGTCCGCCCCGCACCTGCGCCCCGCACTTTGCATTCGAATGCGGATCCTCTCGACGGCCGCCCCCTCGCCCCCGACAGACGGCACCCATCTGCCGATGTACCTTGCACTTGAATTCGGAGCTCGCGATTCGAGGCAAATCAAAGCAATTTCAAATGCAACGGAGCTCAATTTTTGGCAACCAACGGGTGGGGGGACGGACCGACGGACCGACGAGGGAAAAGCAAATATAGTCAATGATGGAAAACTCGGAGGCGAACGAAATCGCAGCAAGCCAGAGCAGCAGCAACAACAACGATCGATCGACGAGGAGAGCAATAGAGAAGGCAGCAATGCACGATTATACAATCCAGCAGCAAGTTCAACGAAATCGCACTCGCTGCCTGCCTCGGCAACAAGTTTAAAAGTCACGAAGCCAAGGTAAAATACTGGCAGCCCGCCGTCGCCGTCGCCAACACCGTCGTCACCACCAGCAGCACCGACGACGGCAGCGACAGAAGAAGCGCTCGAGATGCTGCCGAGCTCTCTGGGGCTGGGGCTGCGACTGCGATTGCGACTGAGGCAGACCCACATGCGATGCAGCTGAAGCCGAAACCGAAGCTGAAGCTGAAGCTGAAGCGAGCCACGACTGCCGCGACTCCGATGCACTTTAATGTTTATTTAATATTAACATTAACTGTTCCTCGAGCTCCCCTGCTGCTTCTTCTTCTTCTTCGTACTCGTCTTCGTACTCGCCGCGCTGCTGGTTTCGATTCTTGGGCTGCTGTTGTCGTCGTCGTGGTAATGGTTATTGTTGCTTCATCTGTATGCCACAATTGTCCTTTGCCATTGTTACGGCTGCTGCTGCTGCTGCTGCCGCTGCTGATTCTGGGAGACAACAACGTGCTCTGGTTGTTGTGGCAGGCTTCGGGTTCTCTGCCCGGGTCCGGAGGTGCCTCGAAATGCGTCCGCCGAGCAGCCCCAACTTCTGGTCTTTGCCTGGCTGCAGCTTCGGCTGATCTTCTCGTGCCCTTCCCAGCTTCCTCGGCTGCCGGGTCGTGGTTTCATTTCGTGGCTGGCTGGCTCGAGGATTCCTTTGTTTCCCAGCCGAGCGGCAACGGTAATTTGGCGTTTAACATGTTTTGCTCTGCAGCCGCCGCTGCTCTTCGGCTGCCCTCCAGAGTGGGCCGCGGAATTAAGTTATTAAAATGCAGTTAAGAGGCTGCCGTCGTGCTCGGGATTCTCGGAATCCAGCGAGCTGCCCTTTGCCGGAGCAGGGCGAGCAAAATCGGTCGGTCGAGGCTGTGAATGAAGGGATTTTTCGTTCGCTCCTTCGCCCGTTCAGCCGCCCGTTCGATCGCCTCGCCACGAGTCCAAACCACGCCCTCCGCCATCGATCCGTCGATCCGTCGCTCGATCGCGACCGTGTCGGCGAAAGCTCGCCGTCCGGCCAGTGCTGGAAGCTCGCACGCGTCAGACGAGGAGCGACAAAAGCTCGGCAAGCTGCGACGAACCCCAGCAAAATCGAGCTCCAGCTCAAGCCTCGGCGACTCCAGCGGCTCCTCCACCGCCTTCTCCTGGCCATTCCCAGGTCGTCGTTGTCGCCGTCGTCGTCGTCGTCGCCGCCGCCAGCGACGCTTCGACGCGTCAGGCATTGACAGCTACTGACATGCCAGCCAACTAGTTGCTCGCTGCGCATTATTAATTGCTCGGCGACCATTTTTTTGTTGTTGTTGTACTCGTCTCGTCTGGTCGCCGTCGTCGTCGCCGTCGTCGTCGTCGGCGGCGGTGTTGTTGCTGCAGTTGTTTTTGGTTGTTCGCGCGATGCCTGAGCGAGAGTCGTCGGGAGAAACGAACGAATTCACACTGGCCGTGTCGGCGGGGCCGTCGGTTGCCGCCAGATGGCGCCTGCAATGCTTCAGTGAACGCACGTTCGCCGGACGGACGGCGACGACGGACAGACGGGCCGACGGACAGACGGACAGAGGCCGGAGAGATTGTTAGAGCGGCCGATAGACAGACAGCGGGCCGAGCGACTCGCAGACGTCGACCAATGCGGTGGGCCGGCGCGATCGCGACTGGTCGTCGTCCCCTCGTTGTTGTTGTTGTTGCCGTTGTTTACGGCCAATTTGCAATAGCAACAGATTGAGGTGAGTTTTAAAAATGGCGTCCGGTAGGTGGTCGCTGGGCGACGACGCGAGCGAATCGCGACAACAAACCAGAAACGCTCCAAACGAAAGACTCAAGCGACGAACCCACGGCTTGACCATAATTCGATGTTTTCTTTTCGTTTTTTCTTTTTTTATTGCCATTTTTTCGAATGACAAGCCGCGCTGAAGAAGGCGGAGTGAATTTGAATATGAGTTTTTTTTATTTTTTCAATTTATTGCTTTCGATTTGTCGCCTGCTTTCGTTCGTGTAGCGATTTCCTCCCATGATCGCCCCTGATATCCGTCAACGGCGGGGGCCCGAAAGTCTCAGAGCTCATTTCATTATTTTTTACGTCCGTTGCCGCAATCGCAATCATTAAAATTGCGCCCAATCGCCCGCTTCCAATCCGGCCGAGGCTCCGCTTTGACATCCAGTCCCAATCACTCGCATCCTCGGCCTCTTCTCCAACGGCGGCAACTGCAACAACCGTGTCGCAGGCACCGGCACCGGCAACAGCAACCAGCACCAGCATGAGCAACAGCAACCAGCAACCAGCGTCATCACTCACATCATCGACCTCATCAACACCACTTCACGAAGCGATTCCATTAAGGAATCTCACGACTTTCCCAACAACCAGCGCCGAACGCTCCACGAAGAGCGTCCGTCGAGTCGTCCCCGGGTTGTGGCGACGACCGGGGACGACCGGGGACGACTCGAGACGATCGCCTTTGTTTCCATTCATTTCATTCCGCTGCAGTTCCACACTCGGGACGCGCAATCGTTGCCCATTTATTTCACTTTGCGAGCTGCAACTCGGCCCAGCCCGCCCGCGGACGCCCCTCGACGCCCCCGGAGCCAGAGCCGGCTCAATAACAATGTGAGAAATCTGCGGCGAGGCCGCTTCTTCAACTCCCGACTCCGACTCCGACTCGGACTCGGACTCCTTTGGCCGCTCCCCGCTTCCAACTCTCACAATTCCCGACTCCTTCGGCTCTACTGCAACGGACCGCCGACCACGGCTGCTGCTGCTGCTGCTGCTGCTCACCCAATAATAACTCTTCTCGGTTGTCGATGTCGTCGCGGCCCAAAATGTTGCTGCTGGTCAATCTAGATCATTCGTCCCGAAAAATGTGACGTCGCTGCCGTTGCCGTTGTTCGTTGTCGACGTTGGTCGCAGGCGAGCGCGTGTGAATGACTGACAGCT
Source organism: Coelopa pilipes (assembly GCA_947389925.1). Classification (NCBI taxonomy): domain Eukaryota; kingdom Metazoa; phylum Arthropoda; class Insecta; order Diptera; family Coelopidae; genus Coelopa; species Coelopa pilipes. The sequence continues at coordinate 6,428,262 of OX376699.1, forward strand.
TGTTGTTGCCCCGTCGTCGTCTCGTCTCCTGCTCCTGCTCCGGCTCCTGCTCCGGCTGCCGCTGCCTGTTGCCGTGGCTGCTGGTCCGGCTCTGACTGTGCAGAGCTCAAACGCTGCTCTCCAGATATTAAATAGGAATCATTTCTGATTGTTTGGTCATGAAGTCATAAATCAAGATTGCATTCTCATGATACCGAGGCCCAGCGAGGCGTCGACCGCCTTCCTCCCGGACTCCGTCGCGGTGTCGTTGCCTCATCGGCCTCACCAGCTTCGCGGCTGACTCCGTGGCCGCTGCTGCTCGCGCCCCAGCCTCGCCGGTGCTGCCTGCCATCGGTCCATCTCCAGCTCCTCGTGGTGTTAAATTGATTGGCGTTTTTGCATAAATGCAGCCGAGCTGTCGGCCCTCCCTTGGCTGCCCCGCATCTCCATCGCTCGGGCAGCCTCGGACAAAGGCGAGCGAGCGCTCAAGGGACATTTGACGTGATCGCTCGGTGACGTTTGATCGATTTTCCATTTAAATCCGCACCGGAGCACCGGAGCACCGGAGGACGACGTCGTCATTGGAGGAGGGGGCAACGACGGAGACGTGGAGAGGGTGCAGGGACGAAGCTGTGGGCGATCGTGTGTCTGGGAAAACCGCGCTCGACCCCGAGCTCCCGCCTGACATGCGAATTGATTTAAGGATTTCGGGAAATGGAAACAAAATTCTTCCTTCGCCAAATTCCTCCGCTGAACCAGCGAGTTCTCCATTATTTTCTGCCATATTTCACGAACGGTCGATGTACGCCTCACGACAACAACAACAACAACAACAACCACAACCATCAACTACACGCTGTGACCACAATCAGTGCTTTGTTTAGTTTTGTTTTGTTCTGTTGGTTTAAAAAATTGCTCAACCCTCGACCTGCCCGACCCCAGCGCGAGTGCCTCGCGAGCCGCTGACCCCGTCGACCTTGCGACTATGCAATAATTATTGGTCTCATCATCGGCAACGAGTTCTCCTCGCCCTCGTCCGCCCCTCGGGTGCGCCTCCGGCTTGTCTATTGGTCCGTCCGTCCGTCCGTCCGTCCGTCTGTCGACATGTGTCCTTACGTGGCGCGTCGGCGCAGCCGAAGGTTTTCAAATTTCCACCGTCCCCAGCAGGTTTGTCGCTGCAATCATTAAATGAAGAACGTCGTCTCCATCGGGCTCCGTCCCGCGTCCCCCCGCCTTCAGACTGGGGTTCAGACGGTGTTGTTGCTGCTTAAGTGGCCACGTTGCTGCCCATGTTGTTGTCGTGGTCGTTGTTTGTGTGTTTCTTGCTCGCCTGCCGCTCACCTACATTCGCCATGCGCCAGTAGGTCACTGGCGTTCACAGAGTTTCTTCCGACCCCATCGCCGTCTCCTCCGTCTCCTCCTCCTCCCCATTCTCCGCCCGACTCCTCCCGCCTCCGGTTTATTTGCCGAACTCTGCAGTGAATAATTTCGGCCTCTCGCTGCATGCGGCGTCGGTTCTGCCGTCGAGTTGAACCTGCCGTCGTGCCCTCGGCCGGCTGCTGCTTCTTCTTCTTCTTCCACTTGTTGTTGTGGTTGTTGTTGTTGTTGTCGTCCTGCTGCAGAATGAGATATTCTGCTGCTTAACCGCGACTGTGACCGCGACTGCGACCGCGACTGCGACGTGCCTTCGCTATCAGAGACCGCGGACGGACGGAAGGATGCAGAACGAGGCAGAACCGGTTGCCGGCCGCCGTTGATTACGGCAATTGTTGTTGTTGTTCTTGTTGTTGTTGTCTGTGTTGTTGCCCGCCCGCCCGAGTTTGGGTCAACGAAATAATAAGTTTTCCTTTTCCCTGTGAAACCGCGCGAGAATCCGCGAACAATCGCCCGGCACGGCAAGTGAAGACGATCGCGCCGATGGCGGCGACTGCGACTGAGGCGGCTGAGTCTGCTGAGGACGTTGGCCAAAATGAGACCCAGGCTGGGGCTCGGGCTCGGGTTCGCGCAATCGACGTAAATGGTTTTTGGGAATCCGACGGGCCCCGCCCCCGTCCACGCCCCTCCCTACGCGGTCGTAAACCCGACACGACCAGCGACGCCCGGCTCGTGACGCGGTTCGTTTGGTTCGTTCGGTCGTTCGTTTGGTTGGCAACGCCGTTAAATTTAATGATGCTCGCAATGTTTCAATTATTGCGAGGGCGCCGGTCGCGGGGACGCGGCGAGGGACGGCGGGCGCTCGCACATAAAACACGCTCCACGCCGGCTCCCGGAAGCCCCACCCGAACGCGAACCCCAGCCGCGGTCGACCACGTCATGGCGACGGCCATGGCGATGGCGATGCCTGGGAATCAGTGGCCGTTCGAGAGACGCCGCTTGACCCCGACCCCCGACTCTTTAGCTCTGACACTCTCCAACTCCCTTCCCCCCACTCTCCCACGGATCCCGCCGTGCCAGGAGCCCTCGCTCGACTTCAGCTCTAATCCCGATCCTCTGCTTCTTCTCCTTCCAGATGAACCAGCTGTGCAAGGTGTGCGGCGAGCCGGCGGCCGGCTTCCACTTCGGCGCCTTCACCTGCGAGGGCTGCAAGGTAAGCTCCAGCCCCAATTACGACTCTCATACATTTGTTCCTTCATGTTTCCTGCATTCTCCCCCCCCCCGCGCCATCCCCGTGCCTCGTTCCGCGGGGGGGGGCGGCGACTTCGCACAATCAGCGCCGACGTTTTACGAGGCTGCCGTTAAAACCCATTTAATTTCCACAATATTTTGCGCCGATCCGGATCGCCGGCCGGGCGTTAAAGTGTCAACCGATCCGGGAGTAAATTTCAGCCACTTGCCGCGGTCGAATATTTGGAGCATTTTAATGGGCCTCGTTAAGGCGATGGGTCGGCGGGTCGATCGGTCGGTGGCGCCCTCAGCGCCAATTAAACTAAATCGCATAAAATTCAATTAAATGTGCGGGCAGTGTTGGAAAGCGCGTCGTTTCGCAGCGCCAGTGGTGGGTTGGGGGGTCCTGGTCCTGGTTCTGCCGACCCGCGCCCCAGGGGCCGATGGTTTTGAAAAAAAAAAAACACTTGCTTTTGCCACGGCGTCTCGGCTCGTCGCACTCATATGCCGATGCAGTAAAAACAGATTTAATGGCTATCAAAGCGTTCCCCGATAATCCTCTAAATTTCGCCTTTACGAGCATTTATTTAAATGTTTAAACCACTTGACTTGTGTGTGTCGGGGTCGGGCGCTCTTCAGGGAGCCACGCCGGTTGCTTCCTGCAACTCCGCACAACTGCACCTGATACCGCGGACTTATGCCTCAGATTAGACGACCGTTTACGACGACGGCGGCGACTCGGGCTGATAACGCGAGCCGGCCGCAAGGGATGCGGGTCAGGCCTGGAGGCCAGGGAGCCTGGGAGCCCGACGGTTTCGCTTTTAGAGCTCTCAGCGTTAATAGTTGTGGGAAGCGCGAACTTTTGGTGGTCCGCCCGGTCCGCCCGGTCCTCCTCGGTCCCACTCGCGCCGCCAACTCCCCAAAGAGCTCTCATTAAATTGCCATTAGGCTCTGGCGGCTCAAACTTTTGGCTCCGCTCCGCTCGGCTCGGCTCGGCCCGTCATCGTGTGATTGTCGGTCATGTTGTTGTGTTTGCTCTGCCAGCCGCTCTCGTTGTTGTTGTGGTTGTTGTGGTTGTTGTTGCGCTCGCTGCCATTAATTTCTTATCTACGCTTCAATTAAAAAATATGCGCAACTAATTTTCACTTTATTTTGGAATTTTTATATTTTCGTTCGATCGACTTTACTCGTCGTTGTTGTTGGCGTTGTTCATTTGTTTCGATTTTCTTTTCGATGGACTTGAATTTTCCCGCCTTCCTTCGCTCGCCGCTCGGATCCTATCGATCCGATTTGCCGACTCATCGCCCGCCCTTCACCGCGCCGCCACCTCGCGCGGCCTGTCGGTGATCGCGATCGCGATCGCTCGCGGTTCGCGGTTCGAACGGTTCAATCGATTTGATGCGCACTCCTGCCTCCTCCTCCTCTTCCTCCTCGCCGTCTTGTGGGCCTTTTTGTTGTAACGTAGTGGATGAGTGGATGTTTCAGCTGTTGTTGTTGTTGTTGTTGTTGCTGTAAGTGTTTCTGCCAACTCACCTAATTCGCATGTAATTTCTTTATGATTGACTGTATACACATTTTATGAATGATCCGGCGATGATCTATATTTTATTGTTGCTGCGCATGTGATCCGCCATAATGCTTCTATTGTTGCTGTTGTTGTAGTTATTGTTATTGTTATTGTTGTATCTGTTGTTCTTCGCTTTCATTGAACTTCGCCAACATCTCCGTCGCCATCGCCTTCGACATCGCCTTCGACATCGCCGTCGCCGTCGACATCGCCATCGCCATTCGACATGAAAAGCGTCCAAGACGACCGAGCGACCAACCGACCGACCGAGCGAGCGCTACACTCGGTCCACGTCCACGGTGATCTGCGATGAGCGGGGTGGACGAAATTCAAAAGACTCAAGAGACGAACGCGGCCGCGGCCCGACACAAAGCGAGACAAAAGAGCGAGGCCCGAGCAGCGAAGACAAAACGCAGGTTGCGGCGATTCGCGGACTAATTGAATCGCGTCACGAACCCTCGCCCTCGCCCTCGCCGCCGAGTCGGGGGGCTGGAGGGGTGGTTGAAGGGCCCTCTTTTGCGGTGCTTAAACGATTGCTTCGATTGCCCTCGCCTTCGTGACTCGCCGCCGTGCCGCCGCGATTACTTCTCGGTCAAGCGGCGAGATTTCTTTCCTCCCAATAAATGGAGTCGAAATTTCGCAACCGCAGGCGAGGCGAACACAAAACACTACAACAACACCGAGCCGAACGCCAACGACATTAACAACGCCAACAAAGGCAGTCGTCATGCACCGCGGACGTTTTGGCGCTACCGTATTTTCGCATCCCATTCAGACCCCGGAGAGCTCGCCAAAAGTCAAGGTCAGCCCGCGTCGAGGGGTTTCCCAAGCCTTCCTAAGTCTGGCTTTTGAGTCATTTGCTCGCCGCTCGCTCTCGCTCTCTCCCGCTCTCTGCTTATTTGGCTTCTTTGTTGTGGGATTTTTCGTATTCCATTTTTTGTTCCTTTTCCTTTGATTTGTTTTGTTTTGCTTTGGTTTTTGTCTTCTTTTTTGTTAATGCTCGGTTTGGCGCTCATTAATTTCGAGCGATTGAATGCTCCGTTTCGCTAGGAAGTCCCAGGCCCTGACCACCAGCTGACATCACTCGGCACTCGCTGCGGCGGTTGTGATCTTAATCGCCATCAATCAGTGGGGAGCCTCCGCGAAGAAGAAGGGGAGGGGGAGGAGCAGGAGAAGGAGGAGGACGAAGCCAGAGAAGAAGAAGAGGAAGAGGAAGCACTCTCGCGCTCTTTGATTAAATTGCATTTAAAAAGGCGCAAAATGTCTGTAATTAGTTCTCGCGTAACAAAAGCTTTTAAATAGCAATCAAAGTCTCGTCGTCGTCGGACCGCGTCGAGGGGCGATCGAGGGGAACCGCAGGGCAACCGCGATCGGCTGGAGAAAAGCTCAATGTAACAATTAACAATTGGCCACAAATTGCGATCAGGGGCGCGGGCCGGGGTCTCGGGCCCCCGGTGCCTTTGTGTGGCGCCGTGAGATTTGGTTCGATTTGCACTCGTTTCGCCGCATCCAGCATCGGCGGATCGTAATTAAAATTGCATTAGGCGAAAATCTCCATTTCCGAAGGCTTCCACCAGCCGGCCTCACCAACGATTTGCTTCCTCCTTTAGCTTCGATTTGGTTCCCATGGCTTCCACCGTCTTCCATCCTCCATCTTTCATCTGTATGCATGGCTCGGAGAATTTCAATGTTTTCATTTCCCACTTGGCTTCTGTTCATGAAGTCTGTCCTTTCCCTTTGTTCTTGCCCCGGTCGCTCCCTCATTGCCTAATTGATTTCTCACAGTGCTCATTCTATTTCGGTTCATTTCGATTTCTTCAAAGATGACGTCATCTCGTTGGCCTACTCAAATTTAGTATTGGGGTGTATTTATTAATATAACATATTCAAATTTGGTATTGGCATTTAGTTTATTAATATGATATTTATATCGCATTTGATAGACATGTGTCGAATGAATTTATTTCTCGAAAACTCCTACCATTTTTGCCAATCTCTCCCACTTTAAGCCCCTGACTATCTCACGACACTTAATTCATCTCTCTCTCTCTCTCTCCCTCCCTCCCTCTCGCCAGTCGTTCTTCGGCCGCACCTACAACAACATCTCCGCCATCGCCGGCTGCAAGAACAACGGCGACTGCGTGATCAACAAGAAGAACCGCACCGCCTGCAAGGCCTGCCGCCTGCGCAAGTGCCTCCTGGTGGGGATGTCGAAGAGCGGCTCCCGCTACGGCCGCCGCTCCAACTGGTTCAAGATCCACTGCCTGCTGCAGGAGCAGCAGACGCAGCAGGGTGGCGGAGCAGCCGGTGCCGGAGGAGGCAACGGAGCCAGCGGAGGCGGCGGCCCGAATCTGGAGCAGTTGGCGCGCCTGCACCAGATGCAGGCCCGCCAGACCTACCAGGACAAGACGAACCCCTGCATCAAGTCCGCCAGCCTCTCGCCCACGCTCGGGCTGCCCGCCGCCGAGGCCATGGCGGCAGCAGCAGCGGCGGCGGCGGCGGCTGCTGCCGCCCAGCACCGGCTGCCGCCGTACCTGAGCGCCACGAAGTTCCTGAACGGAGCCGCCAGCGAGACGAAGGCCGCCGACGTCCGGCCCTTCAGCGCGACGCCCAGCGACTCGGGCGCCTCCTCGGCCGGCGACGGCGATGGCGATGGAGACGGCGAGTGTGAGGGCGAGGTCGACGGCGACGCCGAAGCTGCGGACGACTGCCGGAGCAACGCGAGTCGGACGCGCGGCCAGCGAAGGGACGCCGATGACGGCGGCGGCGGCGGTGGCGGTGCCGACCACGCCGCGGACGAGCACGCGAGCCGGCGCAAGCAGTTCCTGCAGATCTTCCGGCACCACTCGGCCGAGCCCCTCAAGATCTTCGCGCCCCTCAGCAGCAGCAGCAGCAGCGGCGTCGCCGCCAAGAGCCCGTTCGCGCCGTTCGCCGGCAGCGCCCTGCCGCCGCCGCCGGACCTGGCGCGGACGCCGCCCTCGTCGCACCTCGTCCTGCCCGCCTTCCAGACGCACGCGTCGCGTCCACGCCCGGAACTGGAGCCGGTGCCGCTGCCGGTGCCGGTGGCCGAGGTCGGGGCGGACGAGGAGCAGCGCGAGCCGATCGACCTGTCGTTGCGATCGAGCGGCGGCGACGGGCGCGCGAAGCCGGCGCCGCTGGACCTGACGCTGGTGCGGTCGCCGACGCTGCCGATGGCGCTGCCGCTGCCACTAGCCGGCGGGGCGGGGGCGGGCGCGGGCGCGGGCGAGGCGAAGGTGTTCAGTTTCTACGCCTTCGACAGGTAGGAGCGGGCAGGACAGACCGACGTCCGCGGGCCCCGAGCCGGCCGTGGACGATGCGATGTAAATTTCTTCGACCGGGAATTCCCTCCGTGCCATAGACGTCGCGCCCGCACCCCCAGCACCCCGCACCCCGCACCCCGCTCCCAGCCCCGCCACGGCGACGACTCTTGCCCCGTCCGCAGCAGCAGCCGCAGAGATGGCCGTATAAGTGGATTGATTGATGCACAGATAGAACGTTCGATAGATGGATAGAAGGACAGCCAGATGGACGGATGGTAGAGAATTTAAATAAATCAGCATATACAAATACACATATATACAAATACACAATTAGAAATCGGTGCCAGCGAATGTACAAATGTAGCGAAATCTTGTTTTCTAGCCTTTAGAAGACGTCACGTGTTTTTCTTTAATTAATTTTATTATAATTTTAGCGATGATAAATCATATTTCTATATATATATATACATATATCTATATATTTTTATTAATTTTTTAAATAATTTATTTATTGTACGATCTTGGTGTACTTTAGCGAAGTCTTGTTGAGGCAGCCACCAGTTAAGGATTTAGTAAATGTTTATTTTTAGTTATATTTTTATTTGATTTTATTTGATTTCATTTTATATATTTTTTTAGTCCCCATTGAAATGTTGTTTTAGAAGTTTTTGTTTTATTTAGTGTGAACTTTGTTTTCTAAATATTAGTAACTTATTTATTATTTATTTTGCGTATTTAATTGATGGTTTTATCATTTATAGATTTTGAGTGTACTGGAAGATATTTCGAAGAGAGAAAGAGAACAAAAAGAAGAGAAATAAATATTATTTTTACATTAACAAACAGGGCTTTCAATAAGCGGGGGTCGTCGTGATCGTGTCTTATGCGCACAGATCGTTCGCACCAACAATTGTCGTCCTATCAGGCACCGGGCGTCCTCGTAATTGAATTGCCGGCGGTTGTCGGTCGGCGGTCGGCGATCGGCGGTCGATGAAGAGTCGACAAAACGAATGCTCTTTAACACCTGACGCCAGCCAGTCGGGCCGGGGAGACCCGGACGGACCCGGCACGGCACGGCACCGATGCATGCGCCGGGAATATGTTTAAATGTATGAGGTTTTTGCAATTGTTTAGTTGTTGTTATTGCTTAGTTGTGCTTGTTGTTTTTGCAATTGTTGTTGTTGCTATTGTCGTTGTTACTGTTGTGTTATTTTCTCTCAATCTCGTCTGCGACGCCTCGAAGTGCGGCCGTCGGCGTGTCCAACAGTGTTCGAACAATTTTACAAACACGCCCCTTGGGAGGCTGCACGCCATGTTGGCGAATGAGCTTTGCCACAACAACAACAACAACAACAGCACCACCACCAACTGCTGCCTCTACCAGCCTGAGCAATAGAGGAGAAAATCAAATCGAGCCAACAACAATTTATTTATTTATGCACACGTTATGAGGGACTGAGACGGAGCTGCAGCGAAAACGAAAACAAAAACAGAAACAAAAACAAATACAAAAACCACCAATGGGCGACGAGGGGGCACGGTGCAGGTGTTGTTGTTTTTGTTGTTGTTGGGGCTGCGAAACATTTGCAGACTTGTACAGATCGCTGTTGCCGATAGCTGGCAATCATTTTATTGGTGTCGCTGATAACGATCGTGAGCAGCGACGCACATCCATCCACATCCACACAGGCAACGGAACCTGGAACCTGGACAAGGAGCCGACCGGCCGGCCAGCCACACATGGACCCGCCGGAGCCACCCAGACCCTCGCACGCAGCGCGCACCGATCCGCAGTCGGAGTCGGAGCTGGAGTCGGAGCCGGAGCCGGGGACGGGGAGCTGAAAACGCGTGAAGTCTTTGTTCGGCATTTTCTCCATTTCTCGGTGCTGCCATTGTTGTTGTTGTAGTAGCTGCTGTTGTTGTTGTGGTTTTGTGCCATTGTTGCTACGTCGTTGGCCGTTGTTGTTGTTCCTTTTTGGGAGCGCATCGCTTTGACCCGCGTTAGAAACTCTACACGACTCGAGGAGGAAAACCTTAATGCGAACCGATAAATCAACTTTTTGCTGCCCCCCACCTCGTCCCCCTTCCCTGCCGCTGCCGCTGCCGCTGCCGCAGCCGCCCACCCACGGCTCGTGTGCGATCAGCTTTTTATAGCTTCTTACTTTTCACTCGTTCCACCCAACCCCAACCCGAACCCCAACACGAACGCAACGCCAAAGCCACAACCAAAGCCCGGCGATCGATTGTCACATTGATTTTTGACGATTTATCCGAGTCACAAGGGGGCAGCAACAACAATAACGAAGGGGCTGGGACGGCCAAAGAGAGCCCTGGCCCTGGTCCACGGCCCCAGGCGCTGTCGCCACCGTCGTCGTCGAGGGTCGCCCGAATCTGCCTCAGTTCTGACAGTTTAAGCATAAATAAATCTTCGTCTTAAGCCGGGCCAGCGAGCACGACGACAACGGAGACGACGACAGCGCGGTTCCTCGGCATCCGAAATACAAACAACAGCAGCAGCATTGAGGAGAACAAGATCAACAAGGTGGACGTGGCCAGTGGACGGCGGTGGACGCCAAATCTAGGCGGGTGCTTAAAATTCAATTCAATCTGTTAAGTTATTGCATTGGGTTTCATTGTTTGTAAATTGTAAGCCACAACAACAACAACAACAATAACAATGACAACAATAACAATAGCAACATTGTCAACAACAATAAAAACATCTACAAAAAAAACCATTGAACGCTGGGAAAACAATAGCAATAACAATAACAACAGTGACGAGGCAACGAGACAACGACATCGAGCATCGGTGGTAGGAAAAGGACAGGCAACGGCTCGGGCGGAAGGAAAGCACCCGATTCCGAGTCCACGGCACAGCTCGGCAGCGAGCGATATGAAATTTCATCCGCTCAGTCCAGTAACGGCCGGCAATTTGGGCCAATCATGTGCGCTGGGTGGCCGCCGATCGATCGGTCGAGGAGCTGCCGAGGTAGGGGGCAGAAATTTACAATTTGGAAATTGGAATTTGGAATTTATTTACTTCTGGTTTGTTTTGCTGGGTTTGGAAGCCCGAAGAAGTCAAGTAAAACCAACTGAAACCGGGAGGATTTTAAAATATTTTAATTCCAAAGAAATCATGAAGTTGTTCCTCGACATCACGCCGTGGATCCCCCTGAACATTGCCTGCCATTGCCTAACGGTCTCCCCACTCCAGCCGAGGGTCGGTCGTGGTCGGTCTCCGCCGGGCGATCAGGCGGTGGCTGACAGTTGATGTCATATTTCGAATTTTGCATCGACGGCATCGATGGCGATGCGATGACCACGCATAGCGGCGGCCAGCGGTGGACGTGGTCAGCGCCCAGTCCGTCTGACTGTTGGCCTTCCGTCTGTCTCTCCGTCTCGCTGTCAGTGCGTCAGGGTGACCGAATGTCAGCTGACTTGATTCTGTCCTCAACGGCATGTCAGCGGGAATCGTTTTTGGACAGGGCGGCGTTTTTATGCTCTTCAACTCCGATCAAAGGAGCCAAGCCAGAATAAGAGAAGATGAAGATGAAGATGAAGATGAAGATGAAGATGAAGAAGTAGAAGTAGAAGAAGAAGAAGAAGCAGTGTAACATATTTTGCTCGCTGTCCAAACAAAGGCCCCAGACCTCGCCTCAGCCTCTCGAAGAAATTCGCACGGCGACTTTCGCCTTTGAAGAGCCGGGAACGGCGAAGAAAGCTGGGAAGACTGGGAACAAAAGACTTAAGCAGCGAACCCGCTGTCCAAGTCACACAAACACAAAACGGCGAACGCATAAATTTCAGCGAAAATCCGCAGAAAGGAGTCCAGTCTTCAGCCTTGCATAGTTCATGGTTCAATGGCGTAAAACTGTTGCTGTTCTTGTTGTAGTTATTGTTGTTGCTGTTGTTGCCGTCGCGCATTCTCCGTGTCCAGCGCTTACCGTTGCCGTTGCAGATTTACGAGTGCACGCCGCGACAACAACAGCCACAACAACAACAACAACACGACGACCTACAACAATATGCTAATGCATCATCTTCTTTTGATTGCACACAGGACCACGGACCATGGTCGGAGGACGGAGGACGGAGGGGAGACGAGGATTGAAGCAGGAGTAACGGAGACAAGAAACGGCCGGCAGTAGCTCTGAAAATGAAGCAAAGGAGCCACAAGCGGGTGAGGAGGAGGGGCGCGGGGCGGCGACGAACTGGCGGAGGGTGAGAGAGAAAGAGAGAGAGAGAGGGAGAGGGAGAGACTAGAGGCGTATTTAGCAGGGGAGCCGAAGGAGAAGCGGAAGCTGCGAAAGAAAGGCCGACACCGAGGGACCTGGACAGGGACCTGGCGAGGCGAAAGGAACGATTTTCAGACTAGCTTCGACATGGTTTCGGGCAACCAAGGGTTTCTTTTTGTAATTTGTGCCATTCGCACCGATCGAAAGACGACCAGATTGAATTCCTTATTGGCAGCCATTGGGCGAATTTTCCCTGGCGTCCTGTTTTGCACCCATCCCGACTGGCGACCGATCAAAATAATCGTCAATCGACCGTTCGAGCGACGAGCAATTTGTCGCAGAATTTAATTGCAATTTTATTGCCGAACAAAACGTGGCGCGCATACGGAGCAGCCGAGCAGTTGAGTTGGTGCTGAGAGCTGAGTGTTGAGTGCTGAGTGCTGAGAGGTCCCGAAACGCACTCGGTTGACCCAGATTCGGCTCCTGTTGTTGCCGGTTTTGCCCCGTTTTTGTGCTGTTGCCGCTGTGGCCGACACGAAATTAATTCACTTTCCACTGGCGATGCTCGCGAGCTGCAACGCGCAAAGCACTTCAGGAAGGAAGCTCAACCAAGACAACAACATTATCGCAACAACAGCAACCACGAATATCAGACGAAAACAAAAATAAATAAAAAAAGGAAAATTGACAAGGACCAGGGGAATCGAGCAGCGCTCGCCGAAAACTCATTACGAAGGCAATAAATTGCAAATGGACAAGAGCTCCGAAAACCCGAGAGGAAAAAATGTTGAGATGCCAAAAACAGACTTCAGAATAACAACAGCTATGATTAAATAAATCGAACGCATTACAAGACATTTTATCGGCAATTGGTACGAATTTCGTGTGTTCTCCCTCCGTATTAACAGATCAATTCAAGATCAGCTTGCTTAGAACCCCTTCAGGAGCGGCGAGCCGGATGTGAAGATGATTCTCCGGATCACCGAGAGTTCACGACGGCCCTGCGACTGCGCTCGCTGAAAAGGAAGGCGTATTAATTGCGACCCCACCCCGTACAAAATGTTCGCGATCGGAAAGAAACGACGAATGTTATTACGTGAGGAAAGTCGCTGATCGGCTGTGCTGGGTTCGCCCTGGGGCGTGTATGTTGGTGGTTGTTGATCGGATTCACAGCAGCATTTATGGAAAAGGCATACAATGTTTTAATTTTTTATTTATTTGTTTTTTGTCTTTTTTTGTTTTTGTTAAAGAACCTGTTTTTTCTGTTTCTTACGCTACCCTGGTAACCTTTCCCAAATGAACTTGGTTCAGCTAGATATCGCTCACGATTAAAATAATAATACGCGCCAACTAATCGCCTAAAATTACGCACAGTTTCAGGTAGTTATTGATATAGAGAAGGGCATGAAATTCGTACAAGAAGACCATTCGCCTATGATAACATGTTTGTTTTCGCCCCAATGCACAATTTAATTCGATTCGATTTGTCCACATGGTCCGCTGAAATCATCGCCGCGATCAACCAATAAAGACCAGCACAATGTAATCGACACTCTGGTTGAGTTCTCCGATATTTGTCTACCCCTACATCCGGTTGTGGCAAAGACTAAATGATACTTAGTGCGGCTCCACACCACGTGGCACTGCTGCCGGCAATGCAGTATAGTTGTTTCCCTCTGCAGTTACCGACTTCTAACAATGTTTACATGTGTGCACATATGTACCCATATGTACATATGCCTTCAAATGATGGCCTAATTGGCTCATATTCAGAATAAATTATGCTCTTAAATGACTTTATCGAGGTTCGCTATTCGCAGTGCGCGAGCTACCTTCACACCAGTGATTAAAAACTAATTATGGTAGCGATAAAGCATAGAGGATACATTTTCAAATGAGGCTGGCAATTGGTGCGGAAAATAGCCTAGGCGGAAATAACCAACATGTCTCGCTCTGACAACATTGGCTAAAAAATTCAACTCAGTCCTCTTGGTCGATATTCGGGGACAACAATGGCTTTGAGGAGCTTCGTATTACCATTGTTACATTTCCTACTGCTGTGCAAATGCAATTCATCGCTCGACGCCAAGTACAGCTTCCGATTCACCAACATAAAATGCGAGAGCCTGGATAAATCCTTCGTCGACTTCCCGGTCTGCCGCCTCACGGTGCCGGAACGCAACATGATCGCCCTCAACTTATTCGTGAAGCTCTACAGGTTGCCCGTGAGAAATGCGTCCGTAAGTATATGCTCTATTATCCTCCAACTGTTCTTCTCAACCCCGCCGCCCGCCTCGCTCGCAGCTCCACCTGCAACTCCTGAAGAAGGCCAGCGGCTACCGTCCCTTCCTGTACAACATCTCGGTGGACTTCTGTCAATTCATGCGCAACAAGCGCCGCAACCCCTTCCTCGATATCTTCATGAACTTCCTGCAGCACGACTCGAACATCAACCACACCTGCCCATACAACGTGCGTCTTCGTCCCTGCATCGGGCCTCCTGCCATTCTTTGCTTTACTTTTGCCATTGCCTCGCTTTCCCTCCACAGCACGACCTCATCATTCGCAACATGATCCTGCGCGACGAGATGTTCGCCCTGCTGCCCCTGCCGTCGGGCGAGTACTTCTTCCACCTCCTCATCAGCGCCTACAACCAGCTGCGGGCCGATGTGAAGGCCTACATCCGGAAGGACTAGGGATAGCCAGGGAGTAGGAATAAACCAAAATCATTTATCGAACGCTATCCACGCAATAACTATGCAGCAAAATAATTTAAGTAAATGGCATTTTTTGTAACGATATCGATTAAATACATTTGATAGAGTTTCGTAAAGCTACGAGTATTTTGTACTAAAGTTTTTGATATTTGCAAATATTTGAAACAAAATTTGAGAAATTTTATACCGAGTGGAGAATTTCAGAGAATTAATTAATCGAAATTTCACCTACATTTGTTGGGGTTTATTTGTTTAGGGGTATTGAATTTGGATTTGTTGGGATCGAAATGCAAATTTATATCAGATTTTCTATACTACTAGAAATGGAACTCTAATTAACTAATTACGCTTTATGAGTTTCGAAAATACATCGTGACTGTGTTCAAGTTCACGGTCAGTGCCAGAGAAAATCGATGTATGTTTAGAAAAAGACAACAATACTGAAAAAAAACAAAACAAAATCAATCCGAATACCAAACTTGGTACTTGGGTACCCGGGTATTCAAAACCCCTGCTGATCGACGCTACTAATAAAAATCAATTATAAATTCATTACCATCGATCTGAATCGAGCAGATCATGCCTAATTCAAATTAATCTCTGTGGGCAGTCGTAGCGGAAAATCGTCGGCAACTGAAGCCCTGCCAATAGACTGTGAAAGTCACGTAGGTCACGACTTTCAGTCGAACTCAGGAGCGGTCGCTTGCTCGGAACAGTCGCGGAACGAACGATGGATCTCAGAGGAATCACACGGACGTTGCTCCTGTTCGCATTTTGCTACAGATTGGCCCACTTGCTCCGGGCCAGCGAGATCGTGCGCTTCACGAACCTCAAGTGCGAAACCTTGGACGAATCCTTCGGCAACTTCACGACCTGCCGGCTGGCGGTGCTGAAGCGCCACCTGATCGCCCTGAACGTGGTCCTGAAGCTCTACCAGCTGCCGCTCAACAACGTCTCCGTGAGTACCCGATGTGGTCCGGTGTCCGAGCTGGTCTCGCCCGTTGTTCACCAGGAGAAACCATTTCAGCTGAATATCCAGCTCCTGAAGAAGGCCAGCGGCTACCGGCCCTTCCTGTACAACATGTCCGTCGACTTCTGCGACTTCATGCGCAACAAGAGGCGCAACCCCTTCATGGAGATCGTGTTCAACGCCCTCGAGAAGGACTCGAACGCCAACCACCCGTGTCCCTATAACGTACGTAGGAAGAAATCTCTCTTTTTCGGCCTTCCTCCAGTCGAACTCAGCGTGTTCTCCTTGTCCTTCCTGCAGCACGACATCGTCGTTCGCAACATGACGCTCACCGACGACATGTTCAGGCTGCTGCCCCTGCCCCCCGGCGAGTACATGTTCCAAATTCAAATCGGGACCTACAACCAGTGGCGGGCGCAAATCAAGGCCTACCTCCAGAAGGACAGATAAATCAGAACTGAGCCGCCGCATAATCGCGAAAAGAAAATATATCGAAATATTTGATCTTCACAATGCCCAGCGTTCTTCTATTAATGACTCCTCTGGTAAAAATGTTTCCTGTTTTTTGTAAACCTTTAGCTGCCCTCCTAAATATATATTAAAATATAACAGGATACACTAAGAGGTTCGTTAAGATCTGCTAATAACATGTAGAATGTGCCTAATTCTCTGTAGGTAAAGTTAAAACACACACCGCTTCATCGGCTAAGAATTCTTTATAAATGTTGGTTTGTGTCTTCGCTAATGATTCTTGATACTGCTGATAAGTTTTTTTTTTTAATTTTTAACACCCTGTCAAAAATGGAAACAAGTACCGAATCCGCAAACAACAATCTCAAGTTGGGCAACCGGAACTCCAAATGTGAAACTCCATGAGTCTCAGAAGTCACCGAAAATTATAAAAAATTCCTACAATTTTTCTACCAACCACCCCAAAATAAATTATTATAAACATTTTGAGAAATCATGAAAAATAAAATTCTTTTCAATTCTGTTTATTTAATATTTAACATTTTTAAATATAAGACGAACAGTTCCAAATCGAACGCCAGTTCCTTTCCAGTAGTGCGGGGCCAGCTCGATTTCTTCCGAATTCCAGGATGTGTGACTGGGCGCAGGTTTTGCCTGTCCGGATTCGGGTTCAGCGTGGTCGCCAATGTTCGATCACAAGGAATTTCAGTGCAATTTCCCTTCATGAGTCTCGTCAACGCGATGCGAAGATCGTTCATTTTCGTTGCCGCTCTCTCTCTCTCTCTCGCTCTTCTCTTCACTACTCCTGTGCGGACTCCAAGAGCTCGTTCAGCCAGTTTTGATGCTCCTCGAAGGACATGCAGTAGTCGGCAACTGATTTCTGCTGCTTTGACTTCTTTGCCTTCGCCTTCGTTTCGGCATTCTTCCGGAACACCTTCCTGATGGTCTTCAGCAGCTTCTTGATGCCCTCGGCGGGCACGAAGACGTTCTTCTTGGCAGCCATGGCCTTGTCGCCAACTTGAGCAATTGTGGAAACCATTTCGAATAGTTTTGGGTTTATAAAAATCGTTGAGAAAAAATTTGTTGTGGATGACTCGAAGCGAGGTTGTCGAATGATGTCCTTTTGCCACGGCCAGTCGCCTTTTATACCTTTCCAAACTGCGCCTTTAATTTGTTCCTGTTGTCCTCTATTGGCCATCTCTTTTGCACGGCTTCCTCTTCGTTGCACTGGCCATTACAATCGCTGGGTTCTCCGCACAGGTAGTCATTTCTTTATTGTTTTTTGTTTTTCCCAATTTCTCTAGCGAAAAGTGTCCTTCGGAAGATCTACAGGGGATCAGAGAAGGTTGTATCCTTTGTCTGCTCCGATTTGTTACGCTCTTTTCCCTCGGGAAACCCTGACATGCATTTGTGTAATGGGTACCTGGAGCATTTCTAGTTGATCAGACCGATTCAGCGTGGTCAAGTTATCCTGAAAAGCTTCCTTATTGTTATTAATATTGTTTTGTTTTTATTCATTTTTTGGTTTTTTCTTATTATGAATTCTCTTCAAATGAAATGATAATTTCCCTCTTATATATTTTCTATCGGTAAAACTACAAACTTTGTTGTCCATTAAACGTAGTAATTTATAATTAATAATCTCGGAATTTCTCGATCGAATTAACCAATGTCTTTGCCTCAAATCGCATACAAGACGTAGGTCTATCAATTCTTATGTAAAATGAAATATAAAATTTAGATCTCGCTAAAATGCACGTTCTACTTATGAAATGTCTTTAAAGCAATTAAACACATCAACGATTCATTCGATGAAGTTTTTTCTTAGAGATGGTGACGAACTTTTTTGTAATGCCTGGCATAACAAGTGAAGCCTCATATCAAACTATTTATTTAACTTTAATTTTCGCATTACAAAATTTTCAAGCAAACCGACTTCAGAAAATCGTAACCAGATTACAAAAAGAAAAAAAACGCACGCAAACTGGAGATAGAACTCTGACAAAAACAGGAATTAATTAAGGATTTTAATTTTTTTGCTTTATTTTCAAGTGACAAATACATATGATTGTTTTTAAGGAATATATTAAATAATATTGATATAAAATATATAGATGTTATGATCTCAGACCAATTTTTGAAAAAGAAATAAAAATGCTATTTTTTGCGATTGGATTCGAAACAAGTCCTTTTAAACACTTGGTGACAGAAATTCAGCTCGTTGAAAGGAGCAAAAATTTCCACTTGTGCATTGGAGCATTGCAAAATGAAGAGATAAAATAAAATATTTTGTGGTGTTTCTTATAATACATGGTTCTTTATTTATTTACAGAACTTTATACAAAATTTCGACTTAAAATACGGCTAAGACTAAAAGCAAAACAAACAAACCGGAAGACAATGATTCTCTTACAACTAAGGACCTTAAAACAAACTAGGCTAAATGTTGGAAGACAATGATCGATGCTAGAGCTACTTAAACTAAGTGTTCACATTTTTATATATTTTTATACGTTGCTATCACAAGGGTACGTTGCGAAAACCTCGGAAGAGTTCCGAGAGTTCGGCATTTAAAGCTTTTCGTTTTTCCCACGATGATCTGGTGCAACTGGTGGAGCCTTCGCTGGCGGTCCAAGAAGTGTTCGTCGGGTCAGAAACAGCTTCTCTTCGACGTGGGCGCCGGACTCCGGGCTGCGGCCAGGCCTCGTGGTGGTTGTGATGGGTCATCTCGAGCTGCTGAACGAGCTCCAGGAGAAATGGAGGATTTTCGTTCGTTTATTAGGAAAGGGCAGCCTCGAGACGTTAAGTAGACGCCGTGCGGCCTTCTCAGTCTTAGTTCTCTGCTCTGGAAACGTTGGACAGTCCCTGCAGAATGGAGTTTCCTCACTTCACTAGGTTGGTGTCTCGCCGGCATCTTGGTCGGTGGCTCTGGAAGGAATCTTTCGACCAAAACCCGCTGAACTGAAACTGCGAAGTGTATTCTATTAAAGCCAACTTTTCGTTTCGCCCAAGGAGCGGACGGCAGGTCCTTGGAACCCCGTACCCGACCCCTGGGACGAGAGCGAGCTGTTGCCGCTCGCTCGGATGCACTTGAAGTGTATGAGTTTTCCCCGATCGCGCAGCCTTTTTATAGTCGGACCTGCAGCAACCCCTGACCGGAGTTTCCTCATCCTCCCTCAACTTGTTGCGCCGCCCTTCGTCTCGTTCTTTCGTTCTACAATTGCCTCGTCTTCTCGCTTGCTCTCTTCGCCCGCCCTCCTTAGGCGGCGGCGACCTATGCTCGTCGCTCCAAGGGTGGGTTTGCGACGTCTTACCCTGGGCTGGGCTGGGCTGGTCTCTCGTGCGGTGCCTTCCAGGTAGGTCGAAACTGTTCGCCATGGGACGCCATCGACATCGCTCGAATGCCCGGTCCAAAACTGTACCTGTTGATGGTGCCGGCGTCTGGCATGAGTCGATCGTGGGCGTTTAGCATTTTATTGAGGCTCGAGGCTCGAGGGTCCCGAGCCACATGACAAGACCCCATGCCTTCGGGCCTCGATCTTGGAACGTGCTCCAAATTCGTAAAAGACATCCCAATCCCAGTGAAGGGGCAGGAGGGTCTTCTTCGGTTCCTCGCGATGACACCGACTGAATGTCGATCTCGTCGGAGATGGGGAAAAACCTCCAAGGTTCTTCACGCCTGCCACGGAGACCACATTCGACGTACTGGATTCAATCGTTGTTTACACAAACACGTGTTGAATTAGGGTTTTACGACCTGCGCCTTTTTTAAAGTGCAGGCTGCCAAATAAATTACAAAAAATATCCATATAAAACCCATTTACAGCGAATCACGAATCGAAGAAAACGAAACCGAATGACTTTCTGGAGATCACCGAATTTGGCTTCCCCTGAATCCTTTTCAGGTTGTAGCCGTTCCTACACAACTCACTAATCGACGCTTGCACGCGCAAATATAATTAAATTGGCCACGCTCGAGTCGTCATCGATGAGGGTCTGACTCGAATCCCGCAGGACGACTTCGATTAGTCGCCTAAACAGGTAACAAATCAGCCAATAAATTTAGGCGCAGTCAAGGGACACCGTGGCCAAAGCAAACAGCCTTGGCTTGGACAAATATCCTACGAAAACACTCACCAAGGGCCATCGGTAAATATTGTTTCGAGAAAATGACTCGATTGTAGGAAATATTAAAAGTAAATAGGATTTCGCATCCAAAGCGCTAATCAAGGCTCTTTAGCGTCCTTTCATTCGCCGCCGCCACAGGTTGTCTGTTTATCGATGCAGGAATTAGAAGTCAACAAATTTCGGACATCTGCACAGCGATCGGGACAAGGTGTTTGTCCTTCTGCCTCGTTGACGGAAGTCCAAGTGGTAGCCAGGACATCGGCAACGCCTTGTAGCTATTAGCGAGCCACTTGAAGGGGTTTTCTTGGGGATTTGTTAAAGCAGCTGTGGCCGGTCCTCACTTTGAAGAACTTCCGAAAGATCAAAGAGCAAATATTGTTGTATTCCTGGAATTTTGCAGCTTGTGACTTTTCCGTGGCTTGGTTTTACCAGCCATGAAATTAGCCAGAGACATGAAAAGAAAACCTTCTTCTCAGATTGTTCTAAAGTCATGGCAGAGGTAGCGACGAGAGTCGTCTCCAAAATCCGCCGCCTCATTTCATTTGTTGGAAACCCACTTCAACTAGCTAAAGAAGCACCGGAACTTAGTTATGGCTTGTAAAGATTCCTGTACACTCCTATTAAATATTAGTATCAATTCTGTGGCAGCGCGACTGCCATTCAAACGAGCAGAGCAACCGAGGTCAGGGAAACCATGAGGATGATTATTTCAAGAGCTCAAGAGCACGGTCCGAGCAAAGTTCATTCAGGCCGTTCAGGGAAATGATGAAAACGTCATTAGAAATTCAGATATAACAATAAAATTAGCAGGAAAATTGCGATTCCACGGCTGGGCACCGAGAAACCCAGAGCCCAATCGGTTGACACAATTGTCAAAAGTCAACAAGAATTGCATTTCTTTGATTTCTCTGGAAATTGTTGACTTTTTGGCAAATTGGCGGAGCGATGGAAATTGAGCGTGGCCAACAGCTGGAACGAACTCAGGCTTCGAACTGAGGATTCGCAAAAGGACGACAAACATTGAACTGAACTGATTCGGAACCAATCGATTGCGGGCCGTAAAAAGTTGTCTTTTTCCAGGGAATCGCGAGACAAAGCGTTTCAATGCAGCGTGACGTGTTCCAACAGGAACTGGACGATGCACAGGATCCCGAAAGCAGCACGACAAGGACGCTAACGCGAGCGTTACGAATCGCCTAAGACCGATTTATGTGCTGTCGCCAAGGAGACGGGCAGGATGTCGTTGCTCCTTTTCGAACCCAGTCAACGTTTTCTTATTGTCCTGGCCTGGCACGATGTTGCGTGTGCGCAGCGTCCTTGCGCCCAGCAGCAGAAGTCGCTGCCGGTAGTCGTCCTTTGTCGCCGCCGGCTTTGTTTCTCTGATTTGCAACGCTCGCTCGGTGCTTCCTCGTCACATTGTCCTGCTCGATCGATCCTGTTGGAACACGATACGCCGCATTAAGCTGTTTTTGTCTCGCGATTCCTAGGAAAAAACCAACTTTTCTTGGCCAGCAAGTCATTGGTTCCGACCCACTGCCTCTGAATCAGGGACTCAAAAACTGCACCGGGTTCGTTCCAGCTGTTGGTCACGCTCAATTTCGATTTCTCTGCCAATTTCGAAAAAAGTCAACAATTTCCAGAGCGATTCCTGTTGACTCCGGACGATTGTGTCGACCGATTGGGCCTGGGTTTCTCGGTTCCCAGCCGTGGAATCGCAATTTTCCTGCTAATTTTATTGTTATATCTGAATTTCTAATGACGTTTTCATCATTCCACATTGCTCTCGAGTCGATTTCCATGAACGGCCCGAATGAGCTTTGCTCGGACCGTCCTCTTGAATTCGTCATCCTCATGATTTCACCGGCCTTGGTTGACGTCGTTTACTGTATCGAACTGAAATTCTATCGGTGAACGAGTTTATTAAATTGTGAAATAGCTCTTCCAACAGTTGGGGATATTTGAACAGTTCTTTGTCAGAAGGAAATTCTTTCATTATCGTAGATGTTGAACATATATTTTATATGGATTAAAATACAATTCGATTTCTCAAACAATCAACATGCCAGCTTTCATTATAAATTCAACTATAATTAAAGAAATTTTGCGAACATTTTTAATTTCGCATTTTCGGAAAAAAAAATGTATTAATTTTTAATTCTCAAGCACAACTTTCTTGAACTTTTCAAAATCACTGTGACTCAAAAATTAAAAAAATTATTTTAATGTTCCAAAACAATATGAAAATCACGAGATTTTATTTTCAAATACGAAAGCGAACATAATTAAGATTATTGGTTAATACATGTTCATTGAAAATATGTCATAATATTTGTTTTTAATAGGAGGTTCGATTTTCCAAGATTTTTTCTAGAATGTTTCTAGCAATGTTTTTAATTACATATGCTTCATAATATCAATAAAGAATATAGTCTTCTGAGTTTATAATATATATCTTAATAAATTTCAAGTTTTGCCATTCAAAGTATTTTTTTATGTTTTATTTCTATTTTTGTCTGACCCAGGAAATCTACTAATTTCATGGTTGTTAAAGGAAGCCACCAAAAAGTCACAAGCTGCAAAATTCCAAGAATAAAATAATATTTACTGTTTGGTCCTTCGGAAGTTCTTCAAAGTGAGGACCGGCCACAGCTGCTTTAACAAATCCCTAAAACCCCTCAAGTGGCTCGCTAATAGCTGCAAGGCGTTGCCGATGTCCTGGCTACTGCAGTTGACTCTATCCGACCTGGACATTGAGTGGACAAATATTGAGTTAGAGGAACCAAAAAGGTAGAAAAATACAACTAACGAATTGTTGACTTTAATTTTCTACAAACATTCAAGGGGAAACGGAGAGGTGGAAAATTTCAGAGTTCTTTCGGGAAATAATTTCCAATAATCTATAGAACGATGGGCTTAAATCGATGCGAATCGAGCTGATTCCACGCGCATTCGTTCCGTGAAATCCACGAAAACCAATATTTACCCCGAGCCACATTAGCTCGCATTTGCGAGGAGCCTCCGTATCGAAGGATGAGGACCAGACGACCATCGCTTATGGTGGGGCAACACCGAAGTAATCACGAGGCAGCGAGGAAATCGGGATTTCTTGCTTAAACACCTGGAACACGCAGGAAAACCAACAAGTATAATTGAATTGCATCGAAATGGAACGAATCGATTTCGGAGAGAGAACCACGAACAACATGGGCTCGGGACGAGATTCCCATAGGCAGGCAGCATGTGTGGCGAATCGGGCGAGCAGTCGATCCTGTGTCCAGGACATCGCACAGGCCGAACCGAACCGAGCGATGACTGGCCGCATCCTCGGAGGAGCGTGGCTAATCGAGCCCTGGCTCGGGACCCGAGGAACGATCGATCGATCGGCTGCTCGCCGATGCTCCGATCGTGTGGCAGCCGAGGATCAAGACGAGCGGAACGAATTTGCGAACTCGAGCGAGTGTGCAGGACGCGCACATGTGTCGCGTTTGACACTTTAGGGCGGAGGACGACAGTTGTTCTTGAGTTATGGGGATGACTCTCATGATCCCCGATCCATTTATCCTGGTGCAACGTGGCCGTTTAGCGGATGATGCACGATGCAAGATTCCAACGGACGTCGGGAGATTCGTCATGGCCCTCGATTATTGACTATTGACAGAGTTCGTTTAGCTGAAAAGTGGAGGTTCCGACATCTGTTCCAGACTGTAAACCTTAAGGTGTTTCCAATGGCGAAGATTATTGAAGAAAATGGATTTAAGAAAAATTCTGGTTGTTTTTTGACTGGTTCAAAATAGTTAAGTAAACCCGTAGAGAACAATTTTTTATTTTATCACTTTTCTAAAGTCTCCATATATTTTTTTATTTTAGATGTTAACTTAAATCTACAAAGATTTTGATTTTTTTATAATTTATTATCATTATTATTATAATTTATATCATTAATAATGAAAGAAATATTCTCATCATATCAACTAAATTTACTCATTCGAATATCTTTAATTTGTTTTATTATATGCATTTTTTCATTTTTTATTTTGATTCCTTTCATTCTATACAAATGTGCTTTCATTTTAGATAAACCACTCTATTTAAACTATGTAAGAGACTTAATTGACATTATCGAAAATACGGAAAGCATCAGGGATATAAAGTACTATCAATAATAAACATTAAAACAAATAATTCCGTTTTTGTTGATAAAAGTACCGAATGTTTCTTTGCCTATTTTCATTTAAAAATCCATCCAATCAAAATCCATCCAATCAAATTCCATCAAAACAAAAATACAAAATTTCAATATTTTGTATCATCACAATTGTCACAGGATAATGAGACGTTTAATTTGACATCTCGATAAAACCAGTATTGGACAGTTGATGAAAGTACTCGAAGCTCCTTTGCCAAGAAAACCAAAACAACCATTTATTTGACACAATTTTCAATATTTTCAAATCAGTTAATTGTACAGCAACCATAGATGATTGTTTCATCACAATTTTCACTGGATAATGAGGCGTTTAATTTAGCATCTTGATAGAATCAGTATTGGAGGGTAAGACTTGAGATCCCAGAGCCCGAACAAACAGCACAACCCGATGCATAAAATTTTGATTCCAATAGCAGTTCACGGTTCTCTGCGGCGTTCGTGCGTGGCAAATCGATTGGGTGGTCCTGAAACAATGGGCCAGGCGTAACGTGGACGGTGGCCCCGCCAGACAATCACACGAAGGCGGCAACCCTGCTGATCAAAGAGGTCCGTCCTTCCATTATTCGGTGTCGACAAAGTGCTCAACAATTGGAACAGAAGACTTCATACATCATTCGCCCAGTCGACTTCCTGCAGCGCGAACCAACGCCAGCCTCAGGGACCCAAGGACCTCGCCAGGATGCCGGAAGACTACGTGCTGGGAGCGATATTTCGGCAGCTCAGCAATATTTGGAAGAATTGATGGGCGTCGTCAATTCCCCTCGAGCCGACATCACATCACAAAATTGGGAATTGGGCAAAGGAAAGATTAATTCTTAAAAAACGAAATATATTTTTTTTACTACCAAATGTTAAATGTTGAAACTCTTTTCCAAAGAAATAAAGTTGTGTGCTTAAGGCACTTTTGAAAATTGCGTCACTCAAAATGGTGAAATTGTTGCTTGTGTTTAACTTTGCTCTACATGATTAAGAACGTGATTAACTTTACAAGTATAGTGAATCGAAGTCATTAAGAAAAAATCTTGTAATGTTCTACGATTCAAACCATAAATTGATAATGGACACCATCGATGTATGTGTTGTGGGAAGAACCGGCGTTTGCTATGCAGGCCCCTCACTCGATCGGGCCTAATCACGTTTTAAACGGAGTCCAATTAAAGGCTTTCGTCCCATTGAACGACGACACGACTTCTCACACTTGCTACGAAGTCGAACCCGCGCGGAATTTGAACGAGGCGGCCGCGGCCAATCAAAGGATCCGCCAAGGGAACAGGCTCAAATATTGACACTACACATCAAAGCGGCTGTTGAATGCGGCGCTTGTTTTCACGGCGTCGGCGGCGTCGACGGCATCGCAATCAAAGTCGACCGCGAAGATCCTTCGGGGACGCCTGAGAGCCCTCATTACAGGCTAATTTCTGAAACAAACTAGGCCTGCTTCGGGGCAATCAAAAGTGAACAGCCGGCAATCGAATCATCGAATCGGGTCTTGGCCCACAGTAAATTAGTGGCTGAAAAGGAGGGCCGAGTCGACCAATTGATGGAGGATGAGGACGGAGGATGAAGGATGAGGATGGACGAAATCGAGGGACTCTCGAGGGCAACTGTTAACGATCTCTGCGGCGGGAGCGACTCACACATGACTGTGAAAACGCGGCGCACACACGTGTTAATGGGATTCTTCCTTATCGCGCCAAGTGCAACAGGTCGACAGGCGGACAGGACGAAGGGCCGCGTGGGATGAGGTCCTAAGCACATACGATTTGCGGCCCACCTACACGATTACGAGGGCTCAGCACCCACATGATGATGATGGGCCGCTCCCGCGCCGTGATGAGGGAGCGGCCCGGTTCAAAGCGAAGGACTCTGGCACATCCTTCGTCCGGTTACACGGAGATGGCGGGCCGGGATAAGGACGAGGACGAGGACATGGGCGAGGGCGAGGGCGAGGGCGAGTACGACGACGAGTGAAATTAAACACCAAATCATGCGAGTTCTAACAGGACCCCATCGTGGTCGGGTCCGAGTGATTATCCTGACAAAGGTCCTCGGGCCGGTCCGTCCGAGCGTGGCGAAGACCACCAAATGGAATGGATTTTCCGCTTTGATGCCGCCGTAACGAGCGCCCCGATCGCACACCAGGTGACGACGCCCTGCTTCAGCTCGACCTGGGCCCTGGGTTTGACGCCGAAGCTGAGAAATCTAACAGGACCGAACGACGGTAGTACAATAGGACATGCACCCCGGCACACATACAAAGGTCCTGCTGTCGGGTGTCGTTTTTCGGGGATTTGTTTTTGCAAAGAATTCGCCGACACCTCCGGGTCCAGGGTCGTGGCTCGGTTTTCAATTGAACGACCAGTGGAAAGCAAAGTTCCGACGCCCGCCACTGTCCGCATTCCCTTCGAGGGCCTCGTTTATTGGTTGCCCCCTCCCATCACGTTGCCTGCGACAATTGTTAAGCGTTTTGTCGGCAACTCGGACTCGGGCAACTCGATTGTGGTCCTGGCCTTTTGATCACCTCGAGCGGTGCCGCCTTCGCTCGACCGACCGGCCGTCCGACCGATCGATCGATGGTCCTTTGTCCGAGGACCACCCGATCGATTTGCCACGCATGCGCGGTTATGAAGAGAGAAATCCGCTCGAGAAATATTGCATTTCGGAAATCCAATCCCATTAGTATTTAAATGAATTATATATGTATGTACATCCGTTGTATTTGTATAAGTTGGACTCATAAAATAATTTTCAATACTCCAGTTAATAACTCATTATCATTATAATTATCATTATCTGGGAATTATCATTCGATAACTATTTTATAACTATTTTAAAAGATAATAGTAGATAATAGTATTTTAACATAATATGAAGTTATTATAAGATTTGTACTTAAGACAGTGTGATAAAATTAAAAAAATAATCCAATTGCAATCCAATAAATTTACAAAATATAGTTCACGTTCTTCTATATTTTCATATTTCTTACATATTTACAAATGGAAATACACATATTTTTGTTCACGTTTAAAAGAGATTCATCAAATATAGGATATTGCTATATTATGCTATTTTTGTAACAACGTCTCTTCATCCATTTGGGCCAACGGCAATTCTCCACAAAAACAATTTAAAAACATAATATAAAATCAAAAAAATAAGAAATAATTATGAAGAAATGAACATAGTGTTTCAACTCCTTCAATGTAATTTGTAATCTCATTAATAACTTAGAGTTTCTCTAGTCAGATTCTACTATTTTACCAATCGATACAACAGCGTTCATCACTCTGTTGTTACTAATTGTGTTTTCAATTAACTTAAAGAAACATTATAGAAGTTTTTAATTCAGTATATAATATAATTTTTTAATTTCATAAGACGATTTTTTTATTTTTGCTTTTTGAGACCACTTGACGGACTATCTGTTAAAACCAATACAAAATCAACTCATCTTCATTTAGTGAGGCGTTTAGAACTCGATATTTATTCTTTTTTTATATTTAATGTTGAATAATACTAGCTAGCTCTTATTTTAAACATCCATTTATTAATGCCATTTGAACAAACTCTATTGGTCAATGGTCCGCCCCGCAATTCGTTATGACCTCTAAATAATTGATTCGTGTTCCGATCCAATTATATATAATTGGACCTCTCTCTATTCCACACCGCCCCAGAACTTCCGATGGCTAATGGACGTTGAAGTGACCTACATGAGCGAAATTCGAAGACCGATCAAAGGGCCTCCGGCCGACGAGGGCAGATCGTTTGGCAAAGTGACCACAACATGGCCAACCGGAAGTTACCAAAGGTCTGAGATTAATTAACTACTTCCCACTTAATTGGCGAGCGTTGAAGTAACCACTCGTTACGATAATCGGTCGGGGACTTTGATCGGAGAGTCCGAATCATCACCAAATCGGCAGGGTAATTACCTTATCCTTTGAAGGATTGCTCAGAAGCCGCCAAATAAATTCGTAAATCCACATTCTGTTCCTTTCGATACGGCTTCAAAGCGGTCCAACATGATGGATGACAGCTCTAAAAATTTGAGTTTTTGCCATTGGCCGCGGGCTTTGACTGCAGGCCATGCCTGAGGCTGCCATTGGAGGTTTTTTTCTACACAATTAGTTTTTATTGCCTGGCACGAACACATGTTCCCTTTATGAAATGAATTTACAAATCCGTTGAAATCCACTCCACGAAATGTTTCAAATTGATTTCATTCTTCGGAAATTTCTCGACAAAATGGATAGAAAGGAAAAAATTAAAAATCAATTGTGTCTCAAAGAGAAAATCAATTCCCATTCAAGGGAGGAGAATCGCAATGAATGCCACGTTATGGATGCAGCGTGAAAAGGATTTCAATGCCAGACCCAGAACAAAGGTCCACTCTTAGCTAAGGATATCACATTAATTATCCTTAAAATGTTTTCGAAGTTCATTTCGCAGCCTCAGTGGAAAGCGTGCAGGACGAGCCAGCGAAGCGTGAAAGTGCGCCGTGAAAGGACCGAGGATCGGGCAGTGAATGAGAGGCTGAGTGTCGAGAGCGAGGACGAGGATCACTTGAATGTCCTCAAAGGGACACACCTAGGCCGTGAGTGTGCAGGACGTTGGTAAATTTGTCCTGCTGTTCAATTGTTCGTCGAGTGTGCGGCGGACGCGGGTGCGACAGTGGTGGCGACGAATATTGGAACATTTCTTACTCCATTTATACTGCCTTCAAGATTGTTATTTAGAGTATGTTAAATGGTAATCTTTACATTTTACCTAATTTTCATATTTTTTCACAATGTTTTTCATAACTATTAAATCATTTTTCCCACTACCCAATAGAAATTTAGCGAACGTGGTTGAATTTTCCTCACCGCCACTGTGACTGCCGTTCCACCTGGCCAAGTCATAAATTTCACATGCATCAGAAGCCAATTTCCAAATTCAATGGGTACTGGAAAACCATTTAATAGCAAATCACCAGCCAACTAGGCTCGAAACCTTCCAACATCGGAGCCATTTGGCCAGAAAAGGACAACCCATGACCCATACAAAGGTTTTCGAGAACTCTCAAATCAATTGAACTCACAATGCAAGGTACGAAGTCAATGCAAAAGGACTCGAACGCAGGACGTATGCAATTACAATGACGACTAATAAAAATCTGTCCATTGAACGCTGTTTCTTTTGTGTGAATTTTTTAAATTTCGAAAATTGTTTCTTGATTGTTGCTCTGTTCGATTTTTTTGTGCGATAATTTCACTTGCATTGTAGCAAAACTGGGAGGAGGGTGGGGCCCGTGGACCTTCCACGAAATTTATGAGCTCTTTAATTGTGCACATTAGTCGTCGTTTAGTCCTAACAGCAACGTCCTTTGTATGCCAGTTCTATGATTGCATCCTAAGAAATGATTTTCAATTTCAGCGTGTGCCGTTCTCTCTTTTCTCGCAGCAAGATCCCTAACAAAAGATCCCAATTTTAACAAAAGTTGATTCTTCTTAAAATTATTTTATCGATGATCGGGTATTGAAGGGATTTTCAGTAGAAAATTGAGGTATAACTACAGGGAGTACACAGATAGATGAATTTTATATCATCAAAGTTGGAGGAATCATTTTTAATACAATACTGATTTTTAACATAATTTGAAATGAAATGAAAGTCTATTACAATTCAAGCATGTGGTCTGTGCTGTTCACTCTTCTCTCAAAGCAAAACTCCTATACATTTCATCAGAAAATTTTAAGTCCAACAATTAATTTATTGATGATCGGGTATTGAAGAGGCTTTCGGAAGAAAAATGAACTACATTTACAAATATAAATGAATTTAGTATCATTAAATCTAAGGAAAAATGAATAATAAAGAATTTTAAAAATGGTTTTTTATTTGACTATTTTTTAATATTATATTTCACCACTTTGTTACGATTTTAGCAAATACCTATACCGTTCTAAGCTACAAATAATAAGAATAAATATATAAATAATATAAAATAATTTTTAAGAAAATTGCTTTCAGTACCTTTCAAAATGTATTAAACAAAATTTAGCGAATATCTCTAGGAAAAGTTGTACTCTTGGAAATTAGAGTGCAGAGGAGTGCGTAGAGGAAAAATATAAGAAAATATAAGATCACAAATACATCCTGCAGACGGTAGCAGGATGCTTGAGAAAAGTCATGTGAATAAAGAAGAAACCATGTCACAATCGAGTTACATCCTGTTGCATTGACCTTGATGTCCTTTTCCCATCGACTTTGGCTGAAACGAATAGCATTAACCATGCTACAGACAAAAAACTGTCCCCCAGAAAGAAGAAAAAGGACTTCCTGTGCCTTTCACAGGGGCAAATGAAAACTCGTTAATAAAACATGGAAACCTCCCAAAACCGAAACCGAAGTCGAATCTAACGAAGTTTTCCCCTTGACATTGGCCACGCCAGCATGGACAATGGGATCGAGATCGAGCTCTTCACTGTAACGTAATGCACACTTTTATTGGCCAATATCCTGTCCTCCGAGGATCAAACACGACGCGCCCTGGTCAGCCATAGAAAGTCCCTAACATAGGATAGGATAAGAGATGAGATGCGATGGAGGGCCATTCAAGTCATTTCCTGTTCTTGCAATTGAAATTGAATAAAACCGGGCGCAACAATTGAATTGGGATTTGAAGTGTAATGAATATCCTGCGAGGCCTTTCTTTCCACTCTCAGTCGCCCACTCTATTGCTGCCTGGAGATCCGCTCGAGCGCGCTTGAAAGGACGACCGATTGTTTCGCCGGGACCTCCGCTGGGAATTCGCTCAATGAGTCAGTCGGCCCGGCGGCAGGAGTCGTCAGTGTGCGGAGTGTGGAGTGTCCAGGTACTCGTCCTGAAGTTGTTTTCAACTTCACTTTGAATTGCATGCGAAATCGCTGAAACAATGATGCTCGTGTTATCCTGGTGCATCCTCGAGGCTGGGGTGACGAATCGGTAATTGTTGCGATTCATGAAACATTTTCTATTTCTTTTGAATGAAAGACTGTCATGCAGAATCGCACTCGTCCCACTCTGCATTGTAAAGTTTTACGATCTCCGCCCCGCAGCTTGTCCTTTCCATTCTTCGTCCTATCGCCCTGAAGTGCAGCTGTTCACGCGTGCGAAATTCGCACTTGCCCAAGCTTCGCTTTTGAGTGCATCCTCGACGAGTCCCCGTCGATCCCGGGCCAACGCATTGTCTTTGCGAGAACGCGCTTAAAATGTTTTCATTCATTCAAAATTAGTCTCCCGTCTCACGTCGCAATCGCCATTCATGCCGGACACTTGCGGCTCGAGGTCCTTAGAAAAACCATGAATTGTTGTCGGTCAACAAGTGGGCTGATCTCGCTGTCCACGAGTCCACGAGTTCTCCGAATTCTCGAACACCTGGTCTACTAAAATTAGACAGGCCTCTGACTGAACTACAACCGATTTCTGTTATGGAAGTGGAAAGTAATACAGAAAAAAATATGGATTAAAAATGATTCCTTCATCCTCAGCGAAATGATCACAGTTCTCACAGTTCTAAGTAACATTATAAAAATTAAAAATAAAATTATTGATAAAGAATGTTTATTATTATATAAAATACTATTTATACATTATTATTATTAATTTACTTAAAATGAAAACTTATTAAATATTATTTCAATGGATCGATATTTTACCGAAATTAGAAATTACAATTTTTCTAAAATTTAACTGTTCCTGTTGCATAGAATGACCTCAAGTAAAACAGATTCGTCGCTCTGGCTTCGGTTTCATTTGATCTTCGGGGAATTCGTCAACGTTTTCGGTGGAACCACTTGGTGACCCGAGGAGACTGCGTTCAGAGGATAAACTGGGCCTGAAATCTGACTGCGGCATAAACCGAGTGTCACGTTCGTAAAATTAAAAAAAAAAACTCGGACACTCGGTGTTATCTGAAACATTAAAAACGTATCCAACATCTAAGTGGATCTCACACAGAGCACGTTCCATTCATCGTGGTTTATTTTTGTATTTTTTTTTTTTTTTTTGTGTTTTACACTAACTCGTAGGTCGTTTAATGTTTGGCGGAACCTTTGCCCAGTTCAGTTCGCCGAATTTCTCGTTCGTCTTCTCGAAAGTTGTCCGACGGCAACAACGCGACGTGCAGACGGCTTGTGGGGCTTCGCTCGGCGGGTCTCCTTCTAGGAACTGGATGACGTCCTGTTTGGCGATCCATTAGCACTCCACCTTGGTCAACAGCACAACCACCATGCGCCAGAGCCAGAGTCACATGCAGAGTATGTCCAATGACATACCTTTCCAAACAGTCTTTTCGGCGTTGCACTTTTCTCCAAGCACTCTCGACACCTGG
Source organism: Coelopa pilipes (assembly GCA_947389925.1). Taxonomy (NCBI): domain Eukaryota; kingdom Metazoa; phylum Arthropoda; class Insecta; order Diptera; family Coelopidae; genus Coelopa; species Coelopa pilipes. The sequence continues at coordinate 6,460,783 of OX376699.1, forward strand.
TCTCTGGTCTCTCTCTCGACAACAAGCTGAGATCAGCTCACTGTGCCGGCGCAAAAGGTCCTTCAGCACTCATTAAGGCTGAGTGTTCAAGCGTGTGTGTTGCTTGCGCCGAGAGACAATTAATTGTAATTTGAACTGGGACAGAGATTTGCTGCGAGATTTGCATTACATTTAATTATCCTACCTTCAACTTCAAATTGTTTCTCAATGCAAAATAATTTGCTCTGGCCAAACAAAGCAACAGGATTACAGTGTGCCAGGATAACAATCCACTGCTCAGGACTCAGTCGCCGTCATCCAAATGCCGACGACGTGGACGGCACTGCAATTAATTGTTTCGAAAGGATCTCGGGACTCGTTCGAACACTCAGCCTTAATGGGGATTTGCAGCTCGGTAATGAATCAGAGCAAACCCTGCAGTCGGACGACGAGTCCAGGTGACGGTCGACTCTTTTGGACTCTTGAAAACAGGGTCAATTCGTACTTAACTTAAACCTGTGCCTAACAAGGACACTTAATATTCGCTCTCAGGAATTCTAGTTGAACAGCCTGGAGAGCTCAGAAAATTAAATACGAGAAATGAGAAATTACCAGAAAAATGTAATCGAGTTTTCGGTTTTCCTCTCTTCCAGGAATTAAAATCGAGATGTGGTCCTTCTGTGGCGTGAAATTCCTGTTCGTATTTCACTAATTTCTGTAACACGATCTCGATGGAAGAAACTCGACAAGCGCCAATTTAGGACAACGCCATCGCCATCGCCTTCGCCATGTGTCAAATGCCGCCTCTTCCGAGTCCGATTCCACGTCCGGGATCCGGGATCTCACGACTGCGACACCGCATGTTGTTGCCTGTTGCATGGTTCTTTGGTCACCGTCGAGTGGTTTCCGCTGCGGCCACCACGACCGCTGGTCCGGGGGCGGCATCGCCTTGACAGCGTCAAAGCAAGTGGTTCCAGCTAAACGCATAAGAAGTTCCTGGAACAGACTTGTCTTTAGTTGAAGGCACTTGCTTCGACGATTTTTAGTCCTCGATCAGGAGGTCCTGACTTCTCCTTGTGCCAATCAATGTTGAGAAAAGGGATAGAAGTTCACTTAAATAAATTCACTAAAATTAGTTCACTTATGTAAATTTTTGTTTTAAAATCGTATTCAATTTACAATCATCTTACTATGGGCTTCTTTAGATCTTAAAGCATAATTTAATATCTTTTAAATTTAAGTTTTCAATATCGATATCCTCATTATCAAAAAATTTATTATTTTCTATAATTGCTTTATTTGTAAAATATTTTTTATTTTTTTTCGTTTGTAAGATGAATTAAAGAATTTGATTGTTAAAATATAAAATTCAGAAAGCCCGATAAACGACAAGTGACAATGGATTTCACTCAATTGTTTATGCATAATTTACCATGACAAAAAAAACGTTAAACAACGGCTCATAGATATAATGGAAGGTGTCCTAAATCATTATCATTGAATTGGTCCATCTTGCCATCTTCCAGCGTAAAAGAGCTTCACCATTGATGAGCGATCGACCCTTGGAGGAGGTTATCGCCATCGCCCCTCACTCATCCCATCGCTGACGGCTCCTGGCGTAGCCGTAGACCAACACTGCTTGTCGAAAAAGGACGACCTAGTCACACCAAGGATCCTATCTATCAATCGCCGAGCTATCAACGGAAGATTTATTTATTTTTCCCAAAATCAACAGACTATTCAGTGTTCTCCACAGAAACAAACCCTTGAAGGGACCCCTGGAAGGGATGGGATGGGCATCACATGCGGGCACTTGTCAACCGCACCACGAGAGTAGCCGCAGTGTCAATACATAATCGCTGCAAGTGCGACCCAGGACAGGGTGCCGGGGCCGAAATTACGATAAGATATGCGCGGCTCCTCGGGGACCACGGTTCCAAGGAAGCAGGACATCTCGGGACTCTGTGCGTGTCATTGTTTACGTTGGGATCGTCACATCGACATCGACATCGGGCCGGGAAATGCGTAAACATTTCATGAATCCAACACTTGTTATCATGTACCCAGGTCCTCGTTCGCCCGGTCCGATCCTGCGCACCCGATAAGGGAGCCAATCACGGCATGAAGCTGGCAGGAACCCGATACCTGAGGCCATCCTCTTAAATAAATATTGACCCCAGCACGACGAGGCACCGAGCCGCCAGAAGAATCTTCGGGGGATCGGAAGGGACTCCAGATACCGCTAGTCAAGCTGAATCTTGGTGATGGCCAGCAGCGATGGCAACGATTTTCTTAGGAAACGATTAAACTACCTTGTTAGTCCCATGGTTCCTACTACGTGATGTGAAGTTCAATCACAAACGAGTCGATACCAAATGACGTCTATATCAAATAAATTGCTTGATATTTCCTTGAGAAGTGGAAGATGCTGTTGTCTAGGACTTCCAGAACTCACTTCGAAGATGCTCGGTTCACTCGTTCCACTTCCACTCTTTCTAATCCTCAACCCTCCTCCGCCTCCGCCTCCGCCTGCACTCCGTCGCCGACACTTATCAGCAAGGATTAATCTTGTCCTCGCTCAATAATTGCACCATTCGCAAAACATTGTCTCCGCTTTCCCTGATCCCTCACGGTCCTCATCCACGTCTACGTCCCCGTCTCCGGATTCAGGATTATGAGTCTCCCGAAAATCTTGCAGGCAGACTCCGCTTATCGGATCGGCGCGATCTTAAGCCGTTAGGCAGACGCAGCAGACCCGAACCGAACGTCGTGATCCTCGGAAGCAAAGCAATTGCACCTCCTCCTCCTCCCTCCCACACAAAGTGCGTGAGATCAGGCGAAGGAATCCGCACGGAACGAGGCGTGTTTCGAAAATATTTAGATCGGGGCGCTCCGATATCGCAGGACTTTAGATCGCTATCGAGACAGTTGCTCACAATACAGAAGGATTATCTGCAGTCTGAGAAGGAACGATAGCGATCGCTGCCATTGCCATGTCCTCACATGGTCGATTCTCCCAGCATACCTCAAGGCAAGACCTCGGCTGGTAGGAGTTGGTGCCAAGTTTGCCAAAAGGCCTCACGTTACCTTCTCAGCTTCAGATTTGCATCTGCCGCGATTGGCCTCCGATCCGACGACAAGGATCTGCCATCTAGTAGTCCAATGAGTTCCTATCGTCGTCTAGTCAAGTTGATCTTTTATTGGTTTTGCTCTGGTAGACCGTTGGATAGACCATTGATTAGCTCATTTAGATCTAGGAGCCGATCGGTGGGCGAGGGCTTCATTAGCCGAGCGCCGAGTCGTCGAAGTCGATCGGGATCTCGATCGCAGATTGGATCGTAGATTGAGATGCGAAGGAAAGAATATGAGTTCATTTCTCCAAATTGGACGAGATGAGTTTTTCGCACTGATCGGGGCGATTCGATTAGAGGAACTCGGACTCGATTAGAGACTCATGCGTGGAGGATGTGGGAAGAAGGATGTGAGGATGTGGGCTCTTTATGTGTCCATTATGTGGTAATTGGAGGCTGCAGATCGGACAAACAGATGGAAGGAACTCCGGAGGATGCGAGAATCATATGCAGAGGTCCATGTGCAGAATTCAGGCTTTAATTATCTCTTCAAAGGAATCGTTTTGAAGAATAATTCTCTTAACAGGATCTCTGAAAAATTCCACATAAATCTGCATTGGATCAGGGACTATGAGCAAAATTCATTATGCATGGGCTTCGGAACAGATGGAAATTACTTCCCATTAGAGATTAGAGAATTCAGTACGCCCAAAAGGAACCCTTCCCAAGGATCTCGATCCATTCAACGATTCGATTTTCCATTCAACGATTTCTTCATTAACGACCTCGAATAATGACATTTCAAATGTCAATTTATAAATGATGTTATTTTAAGAAATCACAAAATGTTGTTTTAAGGAAAATGTCAAAATGCCCAATGGAGACGTGAAAAATATTTACGATATTTTCATATTCCCTGGAAACGAACAAACATTTCAAAGGCGACTCGAAAAAATAACAAATTCATTTTCCAAAATAAACACATCCCAACCGAGTCCAGAGGGATCAGAGTCGGGAGCGGAGTCGGAGCCGAGGCCGGGGCCGATGCCGAGACCAGGACCGGCATGAATGGAGAGAACGTTTCGGAAACGTAGTTTTTTACAAAGGCATTTGTTTGCGGCCACCGGGAGGAGGCGGCGGGAAGGCCAGGGTAGGCCAGGGAAGGAAGTCCCGGTACGGATCCGAGTCGATGTCCGGGGATGTGCGGCGTGTTTACACATGCGTACCTACAGGTCGCCCCTGATACGCCCACATGCGACACAGGCACATTCGACCTACAGGCACAGCCGCCAACACCCGAAGCCACACACACCAGAATCCAACCGACCATGAGGTTGACCATAAAACCCGAGGACTACGGCCAGGACACAAGAGCCTCTGTCGCCCGTCCGTCCCTACATCGTCCATTGAATTGTTACGCAGGATCATCTTCGGATGCATGCTTGAATTGCGTTCATTTGTTCGCTTGTTGGCTTGTTCGCCGCTCGAAGCCTGGAGGATTGCGCTGTTGTTGTAAACTTAAAATAACATTCAAAACGCATTCTCCCTCGAGACCCTTTTCATGCCCAGCGCCCAGGCCTTTGTGTGTTTTTAGTCCCACGACCGACAACAAATAGAAGGGAGCAAAGAAAACAAAGCAAAAAAGTCCTGCTTTCGGCGTGGCCCAGCTCCCAGTTGCCAGTTGTTCAGTTCTGCGAAAGATCAAGAGACACGTCCTTCGCCAAAACTCCTTAGCTCCCTGATAAGATCGACAGCAGTCTGCTTAGGTCGACTTCGAGTTCGTTCGACGGCTGGGAGAGAGTAAAACCATTCGACAGAAGCAGATTATGGGATAGGAAACGGAAAGGATTTCGGATTTCGCTTTCATTATCCCTTAGTATCGTAAGCATGGGAAATCACATATGGAATACAAATAATTAAAATGTTTAGGAGTTCATGTCTGCATAAGAGAGGTTTGACGAAGCCTACGTTGTTAACCGGTTACTACTGTAGTTGCTAGATCTTCTGAGTTATCATGATCAGTCAAACGCGTCAGCCCTAAAGTATGCACACCTTCTATGGATTCCTTGCCATCGATTGGACAGGTAAACGTTCGATAGCGGCCTGTCGAAGAGGATTTCGATCTCTCAAATAGCTTGAGCATACTTTTAGGAACATGATGTAGAGCAAGGCTAATCACTTCAGTATTTAAAAGGACTTGAAGATCAACCTAAATAGGGAGAAAATGAATTTTGAAGGACAAAAAAGTCATGCATTATGTATCTAGTCGTAATTGATAAATTTCGTTTGCTACTTTGAAATTCCTAATTTCTCAAATTATTTTTTTAGTAGTCAAGAGCCAACGGGTCCAGCAAGAATTCAGTGAACAAAGGCTGCGAAACTCTTCGTCAAAGAACTTGAAAAGGACCCCCTTGTGCTACAAAAGGTTAACTAACCATCACGTGTCCACGCATTTTGGTAAAATATTTGAGCGACAATTAGTGTCAAGGATGCGACGCTTTCCCCGATCACCTGGCACCGACTCCTGGGCTCCTCCACGGGACACCGAGACAAAGAGTGTCGAAGAGTGTGAGGGAAGTCGCGCCAAAGGGATGCCAGCTCGAGGCGAACAAAGGCCGGCGGACCAGGGACCCGAGACGCCACGCTGCTGCACAGTGGGCCGTGCTAATCTACGTAGCCTTGGGCCGATTGGGCCATTTCTTGTTTATCGCATTCGGGGGCTCCCTGCGTCGAGCTCCAGCCGTGACCCGATCGACCTGATCTTCATGTTCTCGCCTACTTCGGTGACTGGTGTTAATCGTGATTGAGAGAGGATCCCTTCGCCTCGATTCGACCTCTCCCTCGTCCTCGGCTGGGGTCTCGAGGATTACTCGACCCGACAGGATGCCGTCCTCGTCGAGGCTTATTAGGCTTTTCATGTCGTCTCGCCGGGCTGACAATCCTGCGGCGTTCGATCGAGTCGTTATCCTGTTGTGTAATTATTTCGTCCACGTCGTCTTTCTGACGTCTTCCCTCGGCTTCTCTTGTCACTTTGTCTATCTGTCCGTCAGTCTTCGGTGAGATTCTCCGGCTTCTATTGCCTGTCACTTTGGCTTCCCTCGCAAACCTACAAAATCGATTGGCGTGGTTTGCCAGCGACCTCCTCGTCCACAATATTTGGTATTTGTTGTGTCCTCTGTCTGCAAACAAAGGCCTTTCAGAGCCTGCCCGTCGCATTGTTGTTCCCTTTGACAGCGGATTAGCCTCGGCGTTGCTGCTCCTTCGTCCTTTTCAATTCCCCTCAGTTTACGATCGTCGATGTCGATCTTCGGCAATAAATCGACGCTTACAAGGCTATCGTTGGGTTTCGGTGTCTTGTTTTTGTTGTTACGACGCTCGCACATATGTTGTAAATATTGGGACGTGGACGTGGACGATTCCTTCCGTCGCCTCCCGACGCCGTGAGCCGAGTTCCAATTACGAGGATCCGCAATTGAAAGGATCTCAGACAATTATTGATTACAATTTCGAACTCCCGCTGTGTTTCTTTCTTTGAATGCGAACCGTTTCCTCGAATATACCTTCCCAATTCACCTTAATTCAATTGAATATCCTTTCTGCGGACGAGTCCTTATTTCATTGTCTGCCGATAAAGATCTCGAATTCGATTCCCCAACCATTCAACCGATCCTTGCAATCGCTCTTCCTCTGCCTGATTGCTCGTGGTCGCATCCTCGATGACTCATTCGAGGACACTCTCGGGAATCGCTCAGGATAATGTTGCGTGACATGTTGAAATCACTTCGGAATTGGTTCATTTGCTGGTACAGTTGGGGTTAAATTAGGGGTGGGGTTGGTGTAGAGGCGAGAGCGAAGGAGCTGAAATTAGATCAGTTGTTGTGGCAATAAATTGAATGCTCCCGATATCCGGGCTCATTGCGGCAGAGGTTCCTGTGGAGGGTTCGATTGCGTGATTAAAGGAAATTAGAGCATTATGAGGGTTCGGTTGATCGGTTGAGGGATCGGGATCGATTAACCGAGTTCGACGGAATTGTAAGATGAGTCATGCCAATAAGGACTCATGCGAGCACAAGGGAACGACCACGCCACTTAACTGAGGGATCGTAAACACCACGGGGTCATAAAAACCATGAAGCAAATCACTGTAGAATCGAATCACTGTAGAGTGTTTTAGTGGTTTAATTAGTGTTGCATGTGCAGAAAATTTAGCTCAGAATTATTTTTAAAGAAAATTCCTGCACTATACCAAGTCGGAGTATTTTCTTTGCTTCGAGTGCTTTTAGAGTTTAATAATTAGTGTTTTTCATTGTAAACTTTTGATCACAATTATCTTGATGCAAATTCCATATCCCGGTAATATTCTCTTGAATTGACATTAACAATTACTATATGAAAGTGCTGAATATTTCACTGCAATGCCTTCGCTCTCAGCCCAATCCAGGAGACCTCCCAGAGGACTCAAAATTAGCACATGTTGGTCCAAGTGATGCCTTCGAAGACCCCTAAAAGACCTCCCAGTGGACCGCAGTAGACCGTGGAAATTCACATTTGAACCCTGTTCGAGTCATGGCCGCATCCGTAACGACCTCCCAAAGGACCTGGTCAGCAAAACGACCTCCCTTTCCTCCAGCCAGGGACTAATTGATTTCGCAAAATGTCGCGCTAAAGAAGCTGTAAACAAACGGATAACTGCTGAATAAACATGCGGACAGACAGGCGGACGGACGGATGGCCGGAGCGAATGCGAGTAATCGCTTAACGCTGGACGCAGAGGTGACGGAGCCGAAGCCCGTCCTGGGTCGAGATTTTGTCACAACCCGATGACAATGGGAGGCGATTTCGATTTTTTATGGGCCCAGTCGGTTGGTTCGCCAAAGGACACGTCATTAAATCATTGGCTGCAGCGGGAAACGAAGTAACGAAGCCCGTTGTCATCCCCGGCCAATTCAATAGAGTCGAGTCGTCTCCGTCTCTGTCTCTGTCTGTATTGTGTTGCCATTTGTTGGCTTGCTTTGGAAATATTGTGCCAAAAACATTTGTAAACAAGGCCAGGACCCACGCTTTGTGTCGCCTGCCTCCGCCTGCGCAAAGGCCCCGAGGCCCGAGTCGTGTCGTGTCGTGTTTCGGCTCGGTCGGCGGCCGGGGTCCGGTCCTGACAAACAATGGCCCGGATCCATGGCAGGAACGAGAGTCTCGTTGTCGCTCGTTGTCGCCGCTGCCGTCGATGGCTGATTAGGAGGACTAATTCCAGGACATGATCGGCCGTGCTCGCATCCCGCACGTTCGGCCGATCGTCGTTGTTGGTTCGAGCATAATGGCCGCGTCCTCTTTCTCTCGGGCCGAGCGAACAATGGGCGGTGGCATTTGTGCGGAGCACTAATTTCTGGCAGCCCCTGAGCACAGTGGGACAAACAGGCACATCGAACTCGCAAATTGATGAATTTATCTTAAATTTATATGTATTTTAAACAATTTTGACTGCCTACTGCCAAGGCTGGTTCTCACAAAACAGAGGAAATTTGAATTGTTAAAAACTGTTGTTGATTATTTTATTTCTTGAAATTCTCTATCAAGTGAAATGTTTTCCCAAAAGACGAATTTGTAAGAAATTTGTTTTCATTGAGTTTCCCTTTGCCATTCGTCCCACTGTAGCCCCTTGAGCCAGAGCAACAATTACCAGCAAAAATCGATCGGACTCAACTCGGCAGAAAATTAAGAATAATCGGAACTCGAAAACTCGGAACTGTAACAAAGAGATCCTCATCCCAACGAGGCGATCGGGGCGAACGTGAGGGCAAAAGCGAGATTGAAAAGAGTCGCCTCGGAGCGCAGGCGATTCCTCATTTGCTGACAGGACAATTGACAAAAAGCAAAAACAGCAGTACGAGCGCTCGCACAAAGGATCGAGGGATCGAAACTCGCCCAGGGGCAACGAAAAGGCATTTCACCATTTTCAATGCCTGCGCCTTCGCCTTCGCCTCCTCGGCCTCCGACACATCGGCCCGATCGCTCTATTCACTCGTTAGCTCGTCCTACTGAAGATGTCCTGGCCTGAATGCGCGCCCCGACAGGACGACAAAGAGCCTTTAGAAATGCGAATTTCATTCCAGCCATTGTCGTGTCTAATATAATAATCTTTTAAATTGTTAAAAATTTACTCCCTCGGGCCGTCCGCCGTCCTTCGCTCGAAGGACTCGTTCGCGAACAATGCTCGAAATTAGAAAATAGGATCCCATTTTCAGAGAGCCAGCGAGCAAGCGAGCCTGAATTATGTGATTAGGGAGAAGCCGCTTCCATGGAAATCTCTAATGGTTTTTTATGCGTCCAGATTTTGGCCAGAGGAACGTGGTCGGCGAGGTTTGGTCGCGTCCTGGGGATTTGCGCCCGGCTCCTGGGATTCTGCGCCGGTTGCCGGTTGACTGGGCCGCAGACAAAGCGAGGTGACGCTCGGTCTCGGGCGGGCGATGGCGAGGTTGTTGCTTGTTATCGGGGGGAGTTTCAATGCGCCCGGATGGTCGGAGGGACTGAGGGACGATCGGTTGACACTTCTTGTAATTCGCTTGTTCTACAGCTTCTGCAGAAGGCTCTGTTCTCTGATCCGGGAGCGTTTGAGGGGTGTTCGAAGGCCTGTCGCAGGCCATGAAGTCACCGGATTCACACAGGGATCTACAAATAGATCACGATCGGTTTGCAAATCAATTGTCAGCGGGATTCTTTTTTAAATGTGTCTTTAGTTTTCTTCTGATGACTTATTTTCAATTTACACAAATCATCAAGCACAACCATCAAGGTGTTTTTTGTGGGATTTTGAAGTGTGTTTTTAGAAAAGTCTATAGTCGATTTTAACTTTGAAATAAAGTTAATTCACTTTTTATGATTATGATTATGAAATGTTTTTATACAATTAAAATTAGTAAATGAATATTTTCACATGATCAACGGGCTGAAACGGGCTCGTGTTTTTTGTAAAATGAATCTTTTAAAATTAATTCTTATTCTATTTCACATACTTTAAAGTTTTGATTTTTTTCTATAATGATTCATTTGTAAAATTTTACTGATTCTTGGCTTTTACGCTTTTCACATTTACTTTGAACATTTATGTGATGAATGAAAATATAATTTTATTGCAAATACTTGGTCGAACAATTCCCACATTCTTTGCAATTTAAGTAAATCAATTATATATAAAGCTTGTTCCGAATTGAGAAATGAAAAAGTCATCGAATTTGTGGGGCAAATTACAAAATGTAAAATTGAGAGAAATTGAATTGAAAACTTTCTATCAAATGAGGATGATGGAGATGATACAGAGAAGAACATGATAGTTGGAAGGCATTTCAGAATATATTTCGGAAAATATTCAAATATATTCTTGTACGTTTCCAAAGTCTCTTGAAATGCCAGTTGACCTCTGATTGATTCCCACATGTGCAACTTTCTCGAAACCAATCACTCTTATTGAACTCCAGCCCACCCCTGCACTCACCATGGACCCATTCATTCTCCCTACTGCACAAACACGCTGCTCCTATTATTCAAATCCCAATTTAGAGAACATTCCTCCGAGATGTTGTTGCTTCCCTCAGATCGATCAGCCGACGATCGGCTGTCAAGGCAGCCCAGATACAACGCCGACATAACGCCGGGAGCAGGTGCCGCGGGACCAGCCCAACCCTGCCACCACGCGACACTCCATCGACGGATCCCCCACGGAACGCATGTGTCGGGGGGCTCCAACAACACGCCCTGTGTCGTGTTCGCGTCGCGATAACGAGAGGACGAGACGACGAGACCTGTCAACCGACACTCCAGAGCAGTCGATAACAGAATCGGAGGAGGAGGAGGAGGAGGAGGAGGGAGGAGGAGCGAAGCAACAACACGACTAAACAACAAATACGTCATACACGACTCCGCCTCCGACTCCGACTCCCTGGGGACCGCGGACCTGCATGTGTGTGTGTGTGTGTGTGCAACTTGATCCCCCACGAACCCAACACGCACGACCCTCGATGTCCTCCCGGTCGAGCAGAACTGAAAATTTATTAAATGCCAAAGAGCGTGGAGAAAGCCGAGCTCAAGTGGAGGCTGTTAATTGATATGCGTGGCCCGACCCCACCTCCCTCCCCTCGGAGGGTCCAGGGACGGATCCCCGGTTCTATTTGTTTAATGCTCCTCCATTATGTGCCGCAGTCAAGTGGAACCCTTGGACCTTACACAGACCCTCATGTTTTCCTCCTCGTCTCGGTCCCGGTCTCGTCTGATCCTCGCGCTGATCTCTGTTTGGATTTTCGTCCTTCGACACACATGTGTTCCTTGTCAAATGGCTTTAAATGCTCGTAATTTTTTCGATTTAGTTTGCATTTGATTTGTTCGTCCTTTTTCCTTTATCTCGCAATCTATGAAAAACCCCCGAGTGGTTGAAGTGGTTGCGATCGACGGGGGTCGCTGGAGGGAATTATCGGAGATTAGGAAGTCTCTAATGGAAGTCGCTTGTTCGCGACTGGTAAGCCTTGTCGGAGCCTCCTCTTAAGACCTCGGCCTCTGATGCTGCGGCAATGTTTTGATTGCTCGATCGCTGACGATGCGACCCGATCTCCAGCGGGGTTGGGATCACGTTCCCGTCATCGAAAGAGGTGACCACGCTCGAGGGACACGTGCACGACGGCCCTCGTTCGGTGGCGGCCCGACGTCCTCCCGGGCGCCCAATTTACGGCCGGGAATAAATTAGGAAGGAAGGACCGCGAGAAGGACGAGAAAGGGAGCAGAAAGCAAAGCGGCCAAAAGGCAAAACGGAATAAATCAACGCGGAAGACGACGATGGGGGGCCGAGGTCGGGGCCGACACTCATTAAATCTGGGATACAGGGTGCCTTCAGCCACCAGAGCTGACCCTGGGCAAGGAGCAGGATCAGGGAAGCAACGACTCGACCCGACTCGGACCCTGTGATGCGGATCGTTCGTTATCTTATCGCCAGGGCTCCCTGAGGCGAGCCGTAAAAGGCAGGGCAAGAAAGCAGGAACAAAGACTATCGATCCTTCCCTGCCCTGCCCTGCCCTGGAAGGAAGGGGGAACTGCGTTCTTTGGCCGCTTCGGTTTCTCTGCCAACCGCCGCCGCCGCCGAAGCGACCGAGGCAATGAGGTCGATTTTTATCTCTCGACAAGACCTTTTCCATCTTCACTCGTTGCCTTTACTCTTGCTGATGTTGTTGTTGTTGTTGTTGTTGTTGCTCTCGCCTCTGTTGTTGCTTTTGTTGTTTCTGCCCTCCGCTGCTTGCGCTGACCCTCCGGGGTTTCGGTTTACGACGAAATCGTTCGGAACGCTTTGTGAACACGTGTACAGCAACGTTGTTGTTTGCAGGCATCCTTGTTGTAGTTGTTGTTGCTGCCGCTCGAGTTCGGACGGCCATCCTCGAGGATCCCCGCCCCCGCCGCGGCCCCCTAGTGAGCGGCGAATCCTGGAGCGAGCATCGGCCAACAGTAGTGGGCGTTTTCTACTCCTCCGAGAGGATCCTCGGGCAGGATCCGCCCCTGCCTCTGCCTCTGCCTCCGCCACTCCTCCCCTCTCCAATTCGAGGGAAATTAATAAATATTTATTCGACTTGCCGCGACACCCTGCAATTACCCTCGATTTGGTGTAAATTGTTGACGCCGGTCGCCGCCAGGACCCCAGGCAGCGGGGAATCTTCTACTCATGGCTCAGGATTCTGACCCAGTTTCCCTGAATTCGGCCGATCCGTGCTCTAATTAAGCGCGATCATCCTGCGTCAGCATCTCCTTAGGGCGCTGCACTAATTGCAGAGTCCTGCGTGCGGTGTTGAGCAAATATTTATTTATCTTCCTCATCGTTGCGGTGCAGGCATGAAATTCGGTGTTGATTTCGCCAGCTTTCCCGGCAGCTAGCCGGCCGACGATCCACGCGAACCCCGCTCATGCCAATTGATATCCTTCGAGGCACGAGGAGGCGACGAGTGGCTGATCGGTAGTTAATCACACGAATGAGGCGTGTTGCGGGAGAAAGGTGGCCTCAAATGCATCAGAACCTAATTATAGGCAATGTTTCAAAATAGCTTCTTTGGCCACACTGATGGCATTTCCGCCAAGTACAGGTCTTGGTATGATGCGAATGCAAGTCAGAGCTGAAAAAGTGTCTTAGTTCGCTTTTGGGACTCCTCTGAAATATTTCAACCTGTCATTGAATTTGGCCCGTGGTGCAGTTTCTATGACTACAGGCACAACGGCGACAAAGTTTAATGGGCCAAATTCCCTTGATGAACCTTCAAACGGCCCTAGCTCCTTAAATACGGCCCGTAGAGCATTGGAACTGAGCCCGATCACGATTTAATCCCACGAATGAGGCTTGTTTTGAGAGAAGGTTATCAAAGGGCTTCTGACCTTTCAGCTCCTTCATTATATCGAAGCCTTATCTACGAAAGGAGCCGCCCTCACGCCCCTCCCCGCCCCGAAGGGATCAAGCCGAAGCCGCTCACGAGGCGTCCTCCCGACCCCGGTCCTGCGCTCTGGCGCAACGCATCCTTCGTCCTAATGGGTTATGTGTGTTAATGCGCTCAACCCTCGCCAGCGACATCAGAGGCAGCGACGGCGACGGCGGCTTCTAAAAGGACGTAGTGGTCGCCTCGTCCTTCTTCATTCATACGAATAAAAAAGGACATGGAAAAGTGTGTTGAGGTCTTTCGTACCCTTTAAGTGGTCATAGCCGATGGTTAAATATTTATTAATTGGCTCTGGTTCTCTTTGAGATCACCTCGTTTTGCCGCCCGTCCCGTTCCCATCCTCCGAGGTGTAGCGAGGAAATCTCCCGACCTCGAGTTAAAGACTTCATGGTCTAATCTATTTGTAACGCTTTAACTTCTATCCTAATGAGTTTCCAATTATGATAATTTTGTCTCGGCCACTTGCTTCTATCTGGTCTCCTAAATACCCTTTACCGAGCTCTTGACACGGTCACTTGGCAGCTGCCTTTCGTTATGCTTAATCAACTACTACTTTGGAGTTTAAAACGTTCGCTCCTTTGTTCTAAAAGAATTTCCCTGTTCGATGATTAAAAAACACTAGAAATTTCCAATCAAAGAATGGGTCTGCTTTTATCACTCGAACTAACGATGTGAACGATCTACTTAAATTATACGACGTTGATCCCCCTACACCCTAGTAAAACGTTCTTTGTTAAAGTCGTGTTTGTAAAAAAATATAAAAAAATTCGAATTTAATTCGTCGGGTCTCAGTCTATATCGAAGAGTACTTTTGAAACAAAGTAGTATTAAGAATTATTCCTTCAAATATAGACAAAAATTTCCGGCCATCATTTTTAATTTTAATTTTTTCCTTTCATTGAACATCAACCACCATTATATTATCAGTGTCTTCTGTCAGTGCTCCAAATTCGTCAGTTTTGGAGAACTCGTCCTTGGGCGAGTTTCCTAATAAGTTCTTAATTGGACCGCCGGAGTCCGAGGCCTGGGTCCACCTACCGCACGATGATGGAGCGAGAACACAAACTCGTCGCATTTCAATTCTTCACTTAATTTTTGAACTAATCATCGACACATGGTGTCGCCGGCAGTTAATTATCGCTGCTGATGATCCTGCGAGCGCACCGAGCGTTGCCGATGTCTCGAATGCGCGTTTTTTGTTTACTTTGGAGCAGATGATGCTGGGCCGCCAACACTCACAGACACCAACACACAGCGACAACCACATGAAGACCCTGCGAACACTCGACAGCATTTCGAGAAAGTATCGGATTTCACCGAGCTATCGCTATCGCTATCGTTGTTGTTGTTGTTGTTGAGTTCTTGCCTCGTTTTTGAATATTTAGAGATTTCTAAAACTCCGCCTGTTTGTGTTTTAATTGTCGAGTGTTGCTGCTGACGCGTCGTCCGCGTTCTGGTTCTCGTTCTCATCCTCGTCCTCGTTCTCGTATCGCTTGTAATTCGAGCCGGCTTCGTTGGTGTTGCTCTGGAGTTCTGTCATTTCGCCTGGCTCTGGTGGATGCGCACGAGCAACGCCCACATCTCGTTGTCGAGATTCAGAGATCGGATTTAGATAGCGGGGGTTCCATTAAATCCAGAGCGTATAAAGTGCATGAGGATGTCCTTCGGGCGGGAGGATCGGCAAATGCGTTCCGAGGAAATCAATTGGTGTCCCGTTTGTCGCTTTCCACTTGAGTGCCAGCCTTCGAATGTTTGATTTAAATGCCGGATTGGAGATAGGCCATCTCTATCTCCTCTACACGCCCCCCCATTAGACCATTTGTCAAAACCAAATCAATTTGAAACACTTTGGCAACCGATTTCATTAATTCCTTTCGTATTCGTGCCCTGAGTCTTTCGTTGTTCCCATTGCCTTGCATTCGATTTAGTGTAAAACACAAATTTATAAGAATCGAAACGCAATGAAAATTAAAACCGATTTCATGGAGATCCCCGGCGATCTTCGGCCCGAGCAGGTGCAGCCGCCACATCCTTTATCAAACGAGCTACAAACGAGTGACGACGACGCATCACAAAAAATTATCATAATTGGGAACCCATTGGGACGCGCATTAAAGCGACGCTAATAGACCGCGAACGGATTTGATTTCAAAGGCATTTCCGACGAACGCCAAAATCCAATTAATGGGATTTCACGCGGACACAGACGCAGAGCGACGGCAAAGGAACCGAACGACTCCAAAATAGACTCTCGTTATCCCTTTGGTGTTCGGTTGATAATCACAACAACCTTGAGATTATTTTTTCAAGACCTCGTCTGTGATTATTTTTTCAAGACCGTTGCCTGCTGCCACTCTAGGCAACACGCTAAGCCCATTAGCGGCGCATCCTTTGGCGGGGCGCGCAAGGACGCCGGCGTGTGGAGCGGCGTCGCCTTTGATCCTGTGGTGTCTGGAGCCGGGTCTACCGAGTGCCGATGGAGCGAAGCCAGAGGAAATGGCAAGAGGTGCGAGGAGTGGGAGCCAAAGGAAATCGGCCGACCTCCTGACCGTGGCCTTCTCGATTCCGGAGAACCTTCTGGCAACACCTTCTGTACCTCGTCTTTGTTCCGTCTTTGGCGCATGGATTTCGCCGAAACCCCGTGCAAGGTGTCACGAGGTGACGCCAGGACCGCGTGACAAGTGTGAAAACTCACGCTGTCGCAGGGCGCAAGGTGCAGCCGACCGTCGATCGCCGCAGCGCCGCGCGACCTGTTGCCATCCGAGGCTGGCGCCGAAGCCCCGTGGCGTCGCCTTTGTCAACGTCTGGGCCGAGACGCTCGAAACAATGGCGATCGAGGCTGATCGAGGCGCGGCCGATGCGCCGGTCCATTGTTGCCGATTTGCGATGCGCGCCGCAGGGCAGCGACTGTGACTGCGACTGCAGGTTGCAGCGAAAGGACTCGACGTGGACTTGACTCACTTCTATTGTTGGCCCTTGACATCTCGTGCAGAAGATGGATTTTGGGAACCGAGTTCCCTTTGTGTCCAGCGCTCGCCGCTGAGTTAATTAAAAGTTGCCAACAATGGCCAGCAGCTTCAAGCGGCGCCTGGCTGGCCCTGATTTTAAGAGGCTTTTGTTCGCCTGAGGACTCGGCGTCCGGCGCGAGGATCTCATGAAAATATTCCATTGTCTCGAGGAGGGTTTAAAACGGCGGCCGCCTCACGTGTCGAGCAGCACTTCCTGGAACCTGGCCTTAGTCCCTCCAAACCCCTCCAGACCACTCTGTCTCTTCGAGACGCCGGCCAGGACCTCGAGCAAAATTCGCGCCAGTCACCCAAAAACCCTTTGTTTTGCAAGACGATACCCCGAGCCAAGGCTAGGTTTGTTGTGCAAGTCGATCGGGCTTACCGTCGTAGACGACAACAACAAACCACAACAACAACAGCGATGACGACACAAAATAGCAACAAGCTCAACCTCGCATGGACCACACATGAGGGCCGAGTGACGGAAACCCAATCCAGGCCACGCTCGAGCCAAGGCCGAGCACATGTTGCTCCTGTCAGGCCAGGCCGGGCCCACGACGGGATCCCTCCGCTGACTTTCAATCGATCTTCCGCTAGTTTTCTAGAGGTCTCGAATGTTTGCCCCAGTTTCGAAGTCATCTCCCTTCTACCCACGACCAGGACCCGTGAAAGTCCTGCACCTTGCGGCGGCAAGTTTCACACTTGTCGCAGTCAGATATTTTTTTTTGCTTTGTTTCTTGTAATGTCCTTTGATCCTTTGCGGCCGCCTTCGTCGACTGCGCCGTCCTCATACAATGGGCGAGGCGGCGCCTTCTTCGAAGACGACGATTCGCCGAATTCCTGGCGTGTGCAGCCGCGGCCGGCGCCTAAGAGAAGAGAGAAGCGAGCGAAGGACGTCAAGAGACCTTCGTGTAACGATAGAACGAACTTGCTTCAAGGACAAATGCAAATCCTTGAGGAAATAGAATGATGAAAATTACATAAAATATTGTCAGAACGACCTCATGAGTCCTGGTCTCGGTCCTGGGTGGCCTTCGCTTCCAGTCCAGTGAGCACACTTGTCGAAATCTCTAAAATCACATTCACGCGTGAGTTGCCCGAGGTCCTGAAGGACCTGTTTTTCCTTCACCCAGTGTACTTAGGATACTACGTGCGATATTTATTTTCCCAACGTATTTTCCAAGTGCACAAAAGTCAATATTTGCCCACCTCCTTGCCGAGGGTCTCCCACGAAGACCTGCCGCGTCCAGCAGGGCCAAAGCGAACGCGGAACATTCGACCTGTCAGTGTTTGCTTAATTTATGCACAACGGCAAGCACAAATATTGCCAGGGGACGCAAGACAAATAAAAATATGCACCGAACCGAACGGCGGGCAACGTTTAGGAAAATACAAAAATTGTTTCTACAATAAACACATAATTCTCTGAATGAATTCGAGAGCCATTTTCATTAAACATTCTCAATTGTTCTTTTTATTTATTTATTTTCTTATTTTATTTATTCGATTTGATGCCGTAAATTTCAGTGTGAAATACAAAGCCTGAATCCTTCACTAAATGTCAAGTCATTTACTTAATTTTTCTCGGCTAAAAAGTCATAGGAACAATGATGATGATTTTACGAGATATCGACAAAAGTTAACTTCATCGGCCAAAGTTCATCAAAGAAAACCCGCCTAAGCGGCAAAATATCAAATTTATCGCATCCAATCCTCATGACGAAAGCCTTCATGTCATTTGCATCACCACCTCCCTCGAACGAGTCATTAAAAAGAAGGAGTAACTGAAAAGTTGCCATGGAACATAAAATTACACCCTGTACATTTGATTTTGTTTGCTCCTATAATCGTCCAGCCCACACAAATTAATTTCCACTCCTCCGAAAATCGATTCCAAGGACTCCACGTATGCTCCTTGTCAGCGAAATCCTTTCTTCCCTCTTGACAGCCAGTCCTTCCTTCATTTATCCATCAAGTCCATGCAGATCGACCCCGATGATCGATCGAAGCACCTACGGAGCGTGAATCAGCAAGTCTCGGAATTCATTCGAGGCACCCATGAAATCCTTAAGAGCGCGGGGCGATTCAAATTCAACTCCAACTCCTCTTCAACAAGCATGACAAAAGAAAAGAAGGGAAAACGCAAATCTAAGGTTACAAAATTTCAATACTTTCTCCGAAAGTGCGTGGTCACGACTCGATCCCTTTCTTGCACCAAACAATGCAACAATTCCTTGGGCATCGTATCGAGAATCCCTTCAATTATTCCACTTACCAATCCCCTGGCCATCCCTCGATCGAGTCTCCGACGCCGTCGCCATCGCCATCGCCCTGATGCCGGTTGATCGATTATGCGTGCTTCCCTGACATTTCGTTTCCCTTCCTTCTTCCCTTTTTCCTTCTCGTTTCACTGCTGTTTTTTTTTTTTTTTTTGTTGATCACGAGATCCCGATAAGCATCGCGTCCAGCGTCGGCCCTTCGTCGGACCGGCGACCCTGCCTCAATGCGATGCACGTGATATCCTTTCAATCCGGCGATCCCTTTTTTACCCCTCGCAACTCCGGCTCGCAATTCAATCACTTTTAATAACAAACGTCGCCCCACTTCGAAAGACTATCGTCAGGTAGCAGGTCACACATTCTCAACCTTGCTCCGTCCATTCGTCCGCATCCTTCCGTACGAGCTCGTCCCCTGATCCGATCCGATCCGATTCCCGTCTCTCTCTCCCTGTTCTCCGTCCATCCTCCATCCCTTGCTGGGCCCTGTCGCGACCGACGACGGAATGTCGCGTCGTGTTACAATTATTTTCCCTATTTGTGTCTCCCGACCATCGTCGCTGTTGTTGTTGGGGTGTCTATCTGCTATCTGTCGTGCCATGACGGGCTGTCGTCGCGTCGTCCGAGCCCAGGGCGACGTCCAGGGCCATTGTCCAGGCATATCCTTTTTAACCTTTTTGCGGATTATGTCGGATCGACAGTCGTACGTGATTTTTCTCGACTCGGACTTCAAACGAACATTGCGAAATTTCATGCCAGACACCCGACAAACAGGGTGTTCGCATATTAGAAGTGCATTCGGTGGCATTCAAAACGAAAGACTTAAGAGGCGAACTCGTTAATGTACAGTTTTTTAACAATTTCAAAGGCTTTACTTCGATTCAGTCTTAATAACTGATGTACAAATAAGAGAACATTAAGAGAGGTTCGTAACGAGACCCCCTTCAGCAATTAATATTCGAAAATCCAGGCACCCTGTAGACCCCAACCCATACTTCTCCATCGATTCCAATGCATCGAATGGATCACGGGGCGAAAATTCATAAATTTCCATTATATTCTCCCCCCAGGGCCTGGACCGGACAGCGTTACAACAAATTCCACAATATCAGGAACAACAAAGAGGAGGACAAGAAGAATACCAACAACAATAACAACGCCGGAGGAAAAACGAGACCCGAAGAGTGGACAAAGGAAAAGGGCATCGGAATTTAATGGACCCTTTCGGACGCATTTCGAATGGGAATGGAAATGGGAATGGGATTCGAACACGTGCAAGGTTCACTTTGGAGCGAGGAGCCGGCAGGTAGCGAGACGTGGCGAGCCGTTGAAGGGTCTCCGGCTAATGGTCCAGCGATGCTAAGGACAGAGCGAGAGAAAGATCGTTAAAAATCAAATAAGACTGAAACGCTACAGAGGAGCGGACCGAAGGAAGGTGGAAGGAGAGAACGGTTGAGGCGAAAAACAAAAAAACAATACGAAAAAATACGTTACACGAAGCAGGGACGAGGTGTCCTTGGAATAGTACGTTACTTGCATGGAACGGTCGTTGCTGTGGGCGATGCGTGGGCGCATCTTCGGCTCTTCAGCCGAGCGTTACAAATCAAAGACCTCCTCGTCGGGACCGAAAAAATACGTTACTTTTTTGGGTTGTTTCGGATCGTCAGTCCTCCGGATCGTCAGTCCTCGGAAGGACGCACGTGCATTGTTTGAAAAATACGTTACTCGTACTCGATGTCGTTTCCTTCCTTTTCAACCTTTGTCCTCGGTTTATTTCTCCGGCCTCTTCTTGGCAAAATAAATACGTGCTTGTAACGTATTTTTTGAGAGTGGCCGAGAGAGGGAACAGGTTGAAGGAGCGTGGTTTGAATGCCGGGTATTGGATTTGAAAGGAGTTTCATCGCTTAGGATTTTGCTATTTTCCGTTTCCTTTTCCTTCCTTCATTCGATTTTTATTCGTTCGCTCTTTCTTAATTCGATATTTCTTCATTCGGTCTTCCTTCATTTGATCTTCCTTCATAAAATCTTTAATTCTGGAATATTCTCTGGTTCACCATATCCAGTGGACTCGAATGATATTCTCAGCTCTCTCTCTCTCTCTCTCTGACTCCCAGTTTGCGAATGTGTTCAAAGACTCTTTCCATGGAACAATCTTTTCCCTTTCGTCAAAGGATGAGAGCTCTTTTTATGTTGCGAAAATTCCTGTGAAAGTGGATCGGCCTCGCTTCTACTTCACCGACACGATGTCTTTCTAGGAACCTCCACAGAGGTCGGGAGTGGTAGGACGGAAGGAAGTCGGCAGAAGGAGATTTTGTGTTTTGAGCCGGCGATCTTCGTTTCATCTTCGTCATTGTTTCCCGGGAAGGGTGCAACCGAGGACCAGAAGCCAACAGTTTCCTTTCATTTGCATATGAGGAAAGGTCTCCGCTTTAGAGGCGACGTTGACAAAGTGCTCGGGTTCGCTAGAAGTGCCTTTCGTAGGCCCCTCGGCCGCCTCCAGCTCAACCGTCACCATCAACACATAACTGCCATCTCCACAACATTTCCTACAATTGGTTTTCGTCATTACCAACCAAAAATACCAGGCAAACAAAAGATATCATTAACTAACGCCTTATCGCAAGTAGATAAAGGAATTAATTCCGAGGCCCACAAGATCGACCGACATGCCCTACAAATTTCCGCCAGTACAACTGACTAATTCCAGAGTCCCTTATCGCGGACCGCGTCCCTTGGGAAGCCAGAATTAGGGGTCCAAATAGAATTGATTACGAGGCTATCGAGCGATCGCGGCCGATAGAGCGGGATTTCGGGAAATTAGAACACACGCATTCTCCTGCTCGATCCTGGAAAATCTCCGATAACAAAGAAAGGACTCCCAGGCTCGTTCGTTCCGCACGAAATCGACTTCATTATCGAAATCGACAGGAACACGATGGAACGGCTTCGAAACGGCCGAAGCATCATGAAGGGGACCCCATGAAAAGATCGCTAATCTAATCGGCTTCGGAATCGGAACCCGAAAAGGAACTCGGAAAAGAGGGAAGAAGATCACGGAATTGGACGAAGCTGATGATGGTCGAGAGCGAGGGTCAGGGCGAGGGCGAAGCGGAAGGCGTTGCCCACGGAATTGAGACAATTCTTCTCTCCACGACCGCGACGACCGACAGCATCGAACAAAGGAGGACGCGGAGGAAGCATTAGCGGAAAGCGGATATAATTTTGATGAACGGTCGCTCCGTGGCCCGAACAGGTACCTCGACGCCGACCCACGACGGCGGCGGAGGGCGTCGCCCGTCTGCGGTGGGTGCCGGAATCGCCCGAGCCGGGGAAGATGAAAAGATTCTGACAATGTTCCCCATGAGCTGCAATAAATTCGGATTTAGTTGGTTGTCGGGGGGCGTCGACCAGGCTGGGCCGAGGAGGGAATTCTATTGTTGCGATACTTTTTTCTTTTTATGTGAATTTGTATGAAATTTCAATTATGACTTCCAGAAACCGAAATGACTTCAAGAATCTGAGACGTTGACGGTTGCGAGGCGTTCACTGGGTGTTGACCGCGTTTGGTTTTCGCTACTTAAACATGGTCGTAAAGTTCGGCACGGAGTTGCTCCGAGTGTTTGCTGCAGGCGAATAATCAGTGGTCAGTTCAAGCCGCAGCCCTTCCCAGAGCCCTGCGTGTGCCAGCGAATGTGGAATGAGGATTGTGTTCTTCCTTCAGATCTTGTGCCTGATTTCGGGGAAGGGAATCGAATCCACTGTGCTCGTGAGACTTGGAGGCGCACATGCGCCACCCAGTCGCAGTCGACGCCGGTCCTACGCCGGGGATCCTATCAGCCCCTGCCCTTCCCCGAACAATTCCTCCAATGGAAATATTTAAATTCAAAATTCGAATCAAAAAAGTCACGTACGTCGCTTGAATGCGTTTCCTGACCAAGGGCTTCGAAATTAAAGGAGGCCCGGACTCGTAGGCGAAGACCGAGAGTTTGGTCAACACTCGATTCGACGAGGTTCCCACACAATCGGGAAATGCTGGAGTTTTGTAAAAACATCACGTCCCATCGATATCCTTTCACACTCCCGCAAACACACAGTGGGCGATGGCACTAGCGACATGTCGCAACATGTTCAGCACAGGGTCCAGTGTGTGTGGGTGCCTCGAACGGTGTCGAATGCATTTCAATGAGTCTCCGCCGTGCCCTGCGACGACCCCGTCCTGGCAACAAAAGCGACTGAGGTTGAAAGAACAATTTTGGGAAAGAGATTCCCACACTTCATGGCGCAAGTGGCCGTTGGACATGTCGAAACGTGCACCACGATCGACCCGAATCGTCGCCTTGAATCAACTCCCAAACCATCTCCGGAATCACCTCCCGATGTCGTCGTCCTGTTGCCTCGTCCTGTTCAATCCTGTTCTACTTTCGTTCCCCCGCTCCTCGGCTCAATAATGCACAAAGGCCATCCGTCGTCCGCTCCCTCCTTTGTTGTCGGACGTCCTTCCTGCCAATATTTCCCAAGCAAGGACGTGCGGGCGACAATGAGGACGATCGTCGAAACCTGCGACTCTCCGGCTTCTCGGCGCATTCTTCAATCGTCGGAGGAAGCACGCTCTTTTTGTTTCCCTCTCCCTTCGTGGCTTCTCCCAAGGAATTTCCCAAGGAATTCCCTTTGTGTCGTCCTTTTGAGAGAGATTCCAAAGGGAGAAACGATATCGAAAACGAGAACTAGGACGAGGCCGAATACTCCTGGCAATCAAATGGAACGTGAGAACGCGGCGCTTCTCGGCATTTGTCAACACTTTGGCCTCGTTCCAGTTCCCTTCATCTACCTTCCCTTCCCTTCACTCGTTGTCCGTCCACCCTTCTTCGCCTTCAGCTTCTCCGATCAGACCTGCGATTGCCAGAACCGTCGAGCGACTTCCCCTTGTCTGCCCGACGTGCGCCTCGCCGCCCTTCCTTCCTTCCTTCCTTCCGCGTTCCGCTTCCTTTTCGGGGATCTCCTTTCGAGGATCTCGGGGTGTGCGCTGACCTCTGATCCTCGCACGAGTTCCTTTCCAGGGGTCCCTTCCTCGTGTGCCGAGTTCACACGAGTTCCCTTCTAGAGGTCCCCTCGCTAGCGATCACTCGCCTGCTCGTGAACCCTCGACTGCCACAGGTTGATTTTGGACGCCGTGCGCGCGCTCGCGTGGTGGAAGCGCGTCGACGTCGACGTCGAGGGTCGGTCGGTCGCACTTCCGAATTCGGGGACCGGGCTCGTGTTTCCGGCTGTTGATTCCGGCCCTCCGTCGATTCCGACTTCGATTCCCTTCCGTGCGGAAGCGGGGCGCGTGAAATTGCCTTTTACCGCAATTAGCCATTAAGCCATTGTCGACGACTCCTACTTGTTGCGTCCACGGCTCGTGCGAGGGGGAATTTTTGATAATTTTTTCTTACCTTCTGGTTTTCTGCCTCACTCTCTCTCTCTCTCTTTCTCCCTGTCTCCTGAATGGCTCAATTAACGTCATTTACAAGTGCTTTCGTAGCTGACGCGAACGCGTCTTGGGTTCTCGTCCCCAACTGCGATCGCATCGCGCGTCATTCCAAGAATCCGAATCTGAAGACATGGGACGCGAACCCGTTCCATCCCAAACCGGTTGCGGCGTTTCTCTAACGCTCGGGAGGAGCCGGGAGGCAGCCCGAGCCGGCACACGTTGCCAGGCCCAGCCGTCACGCCACGAGCGACCGACATCCCATCGACATCTCGCGACAGCTCCAGGCCGCACACGCCTTGTCGTCTCGCCCAACTCGACTCAGCTCAGCTCGGCTCGAATCGTCTCGGCCCAGCCCGGCCCGTTTGGCTCGCGCTGAGCTCCTCCTGGGCTCGTGGCCGGAGCCGTTGCCGTGGCGAGGCGTAGCTGTAAACGTGCCGTAGGTTATGGCATTAGACTAGTTTTCGCCAGACACGAACTGCTCTCATCCGAGTTGTTGTTGGTGGTCGCCCACCCCACTCTACTGAGTGGGAGATTATGATTTGGATTTGGATTTGGAGCAGGCGACTCAAGCCAAAGGCAAGCAATCGGAGCGAGGAAGGCGCGAGTCGGGCGGCAGCGGAAAACGAGATTTGAAAGTGAGCTCAGAATTACCGGTAGAGGTAGGTTCGAGAGACTTTTACGAAAGATAATCAATATCCTTCAACAAACTGTGCCTAGTCTTTGTTCCGCCCACATTGGCCTGAAGCCAGTGACTTCACGAAGTTACCCAGTGACGACATGAGTCCGAGTCCCCGAACCGCAAACAGATTTTTCTTCGAAGCCCCTTCTGCTGCTCTCCCGAATCCCCGGCTCCCGCGACTCCTGCTCGAACGTTTTCGTTCCCTGCTGTTGCTTCGTCGTTTTTGCATCGACCACATTCTTCGGCATCTTCGGCAGCTTCGCATCTCGTCGAGCGACGTGGGGCGAAGCTCGGAGTCGGGGCTCGATGCTGGATCCCCATCTGTGCTGCTGTGTCCGACCGACAGCCTCTTACAAATCACGCTCGGTTAATTTCTGCACCTGTTGCCGATAAATTTCAAAGAAGCAACACTAAAGCTGTCCGGTCGCAAGATCCAGCCATCTCTCTCTCTCTCTCTCTCTCTCTCGCTGTATCCCCACACGCTCCCCAATCGCCGTGCCATCATTTCGTTGCATTGGAAGTGCATTCACGACCGCAAATCAAGTGGACGCGAAGTTCAAGGTAACCGAAGCGGCCTGGAGTCGGCCTAAAGCGGCAGCGGCTTCCACGGCTACCGGTCAAGAACGCCGAGGAGACGCAGAGCACGGCAGCGAATTAAAGCCGCGACTACTGTTCGAGTCTCCGGTCTGCGGCGTGGAACTGGAGTCGGTTTTCCTCGAACGCTCGCTTGGCGGCAGCGTGGATGGAAGTCTAAGTTGGAAGAGTCCAAGTCAGGGAAGCCGCTCGCGATCGAACACCTTCAAGGGCCATCGTCACGGGGCCCCCGCCCAATCACTGCCCTAGTCGCCAGTTTCTCCCCTTTTGCGCCCCTGGGCCGTAGCGAATTCGCATTTGCTCGAGTCGTTCGTTGGGGCTTCGCAGCAGAAATCTTTGCCAGGCCACGGCGCACTGTACCGAGTTCGGAGTAGGCTGAAAATCGTTAGCTGACCGGTTCGAGGTGGTGGCCAACGAAAAGTTTATGGCGCAAACCAGTTCTCGGACACCAACAACCACAGCAACAAGCGGCGATGGAGCAACAACTACAACAAATGCAGTTATGCCATGGCAGTGCAACAGACCACGCCAAGATGCTGCAGGAAGATAAGAAAAAAAAGAGGAAAAAAATAAAAGAAAGGAAACAATTCGAATGATTCGTACGATTTCGAGTTTGGCCGACAGGACGGACCGAGGGACGGACGGACGTACGGGCAGGAGTCGGGCTCGAAGTGAAGCCCGAGGGAGGGCCAAACGAAGTTTGGTCCGCACACTTGTTGTCACAGCAAGTGAATTTCAATGCGAGCGGCGCACACGACGACACGTTCGGCAAATATTGTTCTTTCCCCGGACCGTCCGCCCCGCCCGCCTCGCCGCCGTCCCGCAGGCCGCGCATTTGAATGGAGGGAAATTCCAGCGGACGTCGGGAACTAACCAGAAACACATGAGCGATGTGAGGCCGTCACAGGATGCGTGCGAGGGCCGGCAGCGGGCGAAACGCAACGCCACGCAACGCATTCACATGCACGAGCGACCCCCAACAACAACAAACACAATAGAAAAACCAACACGGCTCGAGAAGCAGAACCAAAAAAAAAACCGTCGACGGGCGGTGGTCGGTGATCGGTGGCCGCATAAGGAGAGGAAGAGCGCATTCAATCATCGCTGCAGCAGGTCTCGGCATGCTTTGCGAGACCGCGTCCCAGGGTGGGGCGGAGGAAAATTTGCTTTGGTGGAGCGGAGTGGGTCGAGTTCGTCGCTTGAGTCTTTCGTTTCAGCAAATCAAATTTTAATTCGTTTACTTGCGTTTTCAGACAACATCCTAAAGCTGTTGTCACGTGGAGAATTCTATATTTTTCAAGCAATTAAAAATATATAAACACTTTCTATTTATGTGTTTTAATGTGATTATGAAATTTCAAATTGCCGGCAAATAAAATGCGAAAAAAAAAATCCCATAAAATTCGCTCATAAAATTCAGGACGCGGAGACTTCGGAGGACATCGAGTTCCTGCCTCTGCCTCCCTCGTCGTTGGTTTCCTTGACTCGGACGCTCTTTCGCTGCCTCTCCGCAAATCCGGCCGGCCGTCGCTGTGGGCATTAAAAATTCCACGTTGCCTCGGCGGCCGCATTGAAATTCCTGCGTCGTCCGACGGACCCCCTGGCGCAACGCTCGCAAATGACGGTTCATAAATTTTCAGGAAAATCCAGCGACGACCAGACAATCGTCCACCTCGTCCAGGCGAGTTTCCTGCGCTTCGCCAGCGCGGTGCAGCCGATATATTAAACAGGTTCCTTCCCGCGACCGTTACAACGAAACTCGACCTCCCTCCCTCGCTCTCACGTCACGTCACGTGTTGAGCCCTGAACTTGGCCCGAAACTTGAGACCCGAAAATTCCAGCGAAAAACCCCACACAACAACAACGTCGGACGTGCACAGGTAGCCGGGCCTCGTCCCGTCACGCCGCATTTGAGGGAAATTCAGTGTTGAATGCAAAGTCGGCGCAGTTTCGAGAATTTCCCAAAATAAGGGACCTGCCCGAAGGCCACGGAAATGCAAAATTAATACAAATTAAGTAACTGCCAACAACAACAACAACGATCGACAGTGCCGTGCGCAACAACAACAACAGCGGCGTCGGGTTCTGTAACGTATTTTTCGATGCCCTCGACAATGGCAACAAGTAAGGATTTCCCTCGTTCCACCGACGGCGGTCTTGTCGTTGTTGTTGGTTTTGTTATCCTGGCCGAGCTGTGTAGCGAATCGCAAATTGCGCTGCCCGGCAGGAGAAGGGATCGAGATCGGTCGGTGTCGGTGTCGGGCTCGGGAATCGCGATCATGTCGAGACTTGTCTCGTCGCCGGGAAGAACTTGTGGCTGTGGAATTTTCTCCTCGACAGCAGGTAGGCGGCGACGACGGGGACCCGCCGTCGGATCCTCGGGCGCTCGTCTACCTGGCGTCGGCCCGGGCCGTGTTGGCAAAGGGCGAGATTTGGTTTGGAAGTCGCCAGAGATTGCAGTGTTGTCTTTCGACAAGTGGCGGGCGATCCCCAGTTTATGAAGAACACATCCAGTCCATACCGAGGGCTCTCCGTCCTCCAACTGACCACGGTGGTGGCAAAAGTCTTTCGTTTCCACTCGCCCAAAACCCCCGCTGTCCCCATGAGTTCCCGCAGAATCGCCACGATTTTGGTCTATCGAATGGTCCGCGAATTTTCCCCCATTCCCGGCCATGCGTCGCACACGTGCAGCGCAGACACCACCGAGCGACGCTCGTGATCGGCACCAGAACTCTCTCATTCTCTCCCTCTCTGTCGCTCTCTGGATCGCGCGGTGCGCAAAGTCAGCAACAACAACGCGAAGATTGAGAGCCCTCAGAGGTGCAGGCGCTCAATTTGAGAGCCAGAGCAAGAGCTCGGCTGAGTCTGTTCTGGGCACCAGGGTTTGGCTTCGAATTCCGATAACGCAGCAAGAATGTAGTGAAAATGTGTAGTGAGAACGAAAATCGTGCTCAGTAAATACGAAAATTTGTATTTAACTGAACCCAAAAGAACGCTCTCTCATTTGAGGCTCCAACAAACAATAAAATAAATCATTTAAAAGTGCCCAAAGAAGGGTTTTAAAAACGTATGAAAAGGCAATCAACATTAGTATCAACTGACGAACGATCGCAGGCAACCCCGAACCCCGCTGAGGGCACTCGCCGGCCCCTCGATGGCCTCTTGAGAGCCGCTCGGCCTACCTGCGGATTGGCCGCCGCTCGCCGCGAGAGCCGACGGCGGGAGAGAGCGCGTATAAAAGCGAGGGCCGGAGCGAGGAGCCGCACAGAACCGACCGAACCCGAGTCAAGTGAAGATCGTTGTGGAGCGAAGAGAGATCAAAACAACGTAATTCGAAATAATACACACTTTAATTGTACGATGTCGTTCATCACACGCGAGTACAAGTTCGAGCAGTCGTGCGTCGGCGAGATGCACAAGAAGCAGCAGCACGTGATGGCCATGCGGAGCCTGAAGAAGCTGGTGAAGCCGCTGCTGCGCCTGATCCGCAAGAAGCAACTGCTGAAGAAGACCCTGGCCGAGATCCAGCAGCAGAACGCGTACAACTCCTCGCTGGAGGACATGCGCAAGGACCCCGTCGCCCAGGTGGCCAGCGACGACAACCGCGCGAACGAGGCCCTCGAGCAACGGATCTACCACGAGATCCGCCACTGTGCCGAGGGCGCGGCGGTCGTCGTGCGCCAGGGGCAGCAGCAGCGCGTCGTCCCCGTCCACCGGCAGCAGCAGTTCATCCCCGTCCACTTTGCACGCACCACCAACGGCACCTTCTTCTGGACCTCCGTCGACCCGACCGCCGCCCGCGAGCAGGAGCTGCAGCTTCGCGACCAGCTCGACCGCTGGGGCCAGGCCTAGAGGAGGAGGATCGACCGGCCAACCGACGGTGACCAGCTTTAATCGGAGACCCGACTTCGCCGCGCGCCAAGTCCGGCCCTCTGCGATCAACTTTTCTTCCGGTGATATTAGGCGTTAGGTGGTTCCAGCAACCGCGGACCAGGAACCAATCAATCAATTGATATTCAATTGTTCGACATCGATGGATGGATGGATGGATGGATTTGTGTCAAATTCCCACACAACTTACAACAACTTGTTAATAGTATCGTCTTTGTAATTAATTGTGATTTTAGTCTGTAGCCAGATGTACTTCGATAAGAAAAGATTTTTATGTATTTTATTTAAGCGATCATTGTCTTCCTAGTTGTTAAGCGATCATTGTCTTCCTAGTTGTTAAGCATCCTTATTGTCTTCCATGTAAAATCTAAGGGTTCACTAGCTTAAGAAAATTATGACTAAAAATCAAAAAACACAAACACTGAAATAAATAAAAGAAAACAGAACAAAAATCAAAATGAAAACTCATAATCTTTTTATTGGATTTTTCTCGGTTCCTGCCAAAGCCTTTCCTTTTGAAGCCGTTTCTCCAGTCGGTCCCAAGAGGCCAGAAGTTTTCGAACCTTGAAATCTTTCGGTCTTTTCTCTTGTCCGTTCTCCTGCTCTATGCCCCAACATGAGACAGCAAAACCTTCTCGATCGAAGGTATTTGTTTACCATGAACTTCAACCTGTTGCTTTGTTTATCTTTCTGTCTAGGAAAATACGAAAAAAAAAAACACCCCGATCCGGCCCAGAGAAAACATTCCAAATCCAATCACGATTCGGAATTTACATATTTCGATATGGAATTAATTAATGCGAGCGTTACGTTGGCAGCTCGTTGGCTGGTTCTCTCGCTCCAGTGGGGCTCGTGTGGAAATCGGCGGCCTGGTCGAATACCAGAGAACGCTACCGACTGATGTAAAGTCGGTTGCAATGGGGGTCGAGGGAAAGGAATCTTAAGGCGAGGCAAAGATTCGATGCTTCCGGCACACATGTAGTGGAATTTCTCCTCAAATATTCAGCTTATGGTCGAATCAAGAGACACCAGGAGAGTTTTCTGCAATCGCCCTAGAAAAGCCGGCCGATCGTAGGGTGCCGACGTGGGACGAGAAACGACTTGGACGAAATTCAAAACACATTTACGTGCAGGCGACACGGGATACGGCCACTCAGGCCTAATGACTGCCTGCCTGCTGCCCCACAGACCGGCGGACAGACGCACGGACAGACATACGACAGAAATCCACCTCGTCAGCAATGACAACAGCAACGACAACGGGTTTAACGTCGAAAAACGAAAATGGGGAGCAAAACAAAAGGCTTAAAAACACCAAAGAAAAACCAGTCAAATTAAGAAAACGTTGCTTGGTCAAAAGAAGAAGGAAAAACGTTAAAAACATTATTATGTGGAATGATCGAACGATCGTAAAAAAGGTGATGATGGTGATAATGCTGAAAAAGCATTGATTTCGAAAACCATCAAGTAGAAGACGAACGAGAATCATTGACTATTGGGTGGGGGGAAGGAAGGGAATGAAAGAGAACGAAATCGAAGATGCAGCAACTTAAATTACATTTAATGACAATTTTTTGTGATGATTTCCAATTTGATATTTTCTTCCCCTTGCCCCTCGATATTGGGTCTGCTCCTCGATATGCCGGAGAATGCACTTTGCCTAGAGCCCCCAGCCAGTGTTGCCGTCCCGCTCGCCCATGGAGGTGCTGCCTGACGATCTCTTCTAATGACGTTTAATGTGTTTCTTGATCGCTTCTCGTATTTCTGCATTTGTCCGCACGTCGTTGGCATCGCGTACAACTGTCTGGCTGTCTGAATATCTCTCTGTCTGTCTGTCACTCTCTCTCCCTCTCTCTGTCTGTCTGTCTGTCTCTCTGTGTATTGTGTGTTTTTGTCTGTCTTTTATGAACTATCGAAACGTCTTCGTACATCACATCGAGGCGAGTGGAGTCGAAGTGATCGACGACGGAGTTTTATTGATATTTGTTGATGTTGGTTTTAATGTTGTTGTTGGTTTTGTTGTTGCTTTTGCTATTGTCATTAATGTGGTAGCTATTGCTGGTGTTCTTGTCGTAGCTTTTACTATTTTTGTTGCTGCCATGGCTGCAGTTGCCGCCGTTGTCGAAGCCGTTTCTTCAACGGTCTTGTCCGAATGCCTATTCATCAGTCCGTCCGTCCGTCCGGCCGTCCGACAGTCAGTTTGTCCAAGTGTCGCGGATGGATTTGAATACGGGACGCATTTTCATTTGTGTCTGTCGTCTGCAGCCATCTCTGGTTTGCGGGTCAGACGCGCGGAACCCCAACATGGAGTAGCAACAGCAGCAGCAACAAAAGCCACAGCAACAAAGAACCAGCACCAAGACGACCTCGTCTCTGTCCCCTGGCCCGCGCTCTCCCTAGTCGCAACCGCCAACCCCCGGGTCTCGACCTCGACCACGGCTGCCTCCGCCAAATCACAGACTTTTCTCTCGGTGACTTTTCTCTCGCCCCTCGGCACCACCAGCACTCGCCGTGGTGCCGTGTCAGGAGACGTCCGTTCGTCATGGCCCCAGCAACTGCAGGCGTTTTCGTGTTGTTTCTACACAAAGACAGCAACAACAATCACATCAACACCCAACCACCACCAACAACAACAAAAAGAACAACAACTGTGCATACAAAAGAATTGAAAATTTAAATAATTGAATTTTAAATGCATCGAAAAATAAGTCACGTTCGTCTCGTCACAAGACCCTAACGAATTGAAAAGAAATGGATGTGGATTTCGAATGCAGGGAGAGGGAACTCCAACTGCTTCTTCTTCTTCTTCTCGAACCCCTACCCCTGGTGTTGGTGTCTCTGTCCCTCCAGCACGATTCGTTTGGGAGCCCCTATGAAGGGTCATTTGCCTCCATCGTTCATCGTCGATCGCTGATGATCCATTGCAAGATCTCGCATAATAAACGAGCTCCACACTCGACCACATTAACATACGTCCAGGCATGGCCATTAACAATGTGGGCTGTGGACGATCTCCGATCTCCTAAACAATGGGCCGGATCATACGAAAGTTCCTGAGGCACTCGGACCACCTCCCTGCATCGTTCCACATCGATCACGTCGTCTCCCTGGCTGCCTCGAACCTCGATGGTTTTCCGAGCCTCGAGGGTCTTCAAAGTAATGTTCTTAAGTCTTAAACGAGGGCTCCACGAGGCGTTGGGAGGCTCCTCCTAGCAGAATAATGCACCAATTTTGATGATGATCACCGAACAGAGGGAGTCTGAGGGAGTTTATCGAAAGTCAGGCAACTGTTGGCTCTTCCAAACTAGGGTTTATGGCTAGAAGGTTCCACATCATTCCAGAGAAGAAACATATCATGAAGTCATGCCTCGAGCGCCAAGAGAAGAAATCCGGAATCCAGAGTGATTACAAGAAGAGTTCGAAAAAATAAAACCCTCTCCTCCACCCTTTTCTCTGGACCCCCGAGAGAAAAAGTGACCACAGCTCGGGTATCGAGGGACCAGAGAAAGAGTGACCGAAACCTTGTCGACTGTACCGCAAAATGCAACCTCAAATTGTATGCAAAAAGCAGAGAACGAGGCAGAGAAAAAACACACAAAATAAAATAATGTCATTGAGGAATATTTCATAATAAAGCGAAACCCTTGGCCAGGCGAGGGAGGGGGAGATGGCGACGGAGACCGAGAAGTGAACAGCAGGTAGAAGAGGCAGCCAAATCCGAACCGACCCGGCCACGCAGCAAAAATGGACGCCTGAGTGGAGACAATAAGAGCTAAAATAACACGAGCAAAGAGGATAAGGAGAGTCGGAGAAGGGTGGGGGCGATCGCGACACGCAGGTAGTGAAACGGAGTCGATGGAGGCGAGAAAGAGGCAAAGGCCGAGAGCAGGCCGGACTCTTCCAGCAAGCTAGAGAGAGAGAGAGAGAGAGTGGACAAAAGCGAGAGGACAAAAAGGACCGGACCGCGTGCGTATCCTGGACGAGTATAAATAGAGGCCGGACTCGGGTAACGAGCATCAGACCTCGTCTTGTCCTTCACGCAGCAAGAGCAAAGAATTTCGAGTCGAAATTAAAAATTTCCAGTCCAACAAAATCACTTCAGTCAACGCAAAAATGGCACCACTGACATCCAGCAACAACAACATGATGATCATCGCCAATAAGAAACCAGTTTTCACACCCAGCGAAAGCATCAAGAAGTTGCTGAAGACCATCAGCAGCATCTTCAAGAAATCCTCAGCAGCAGCCGGACCATCGAAAAAGTCCGAAAAGCCGTCCGTGCCCGTCTACTCGACGTGCATGTCGGAGGAAGAGCACCAGAACTGGCTGAACGAGCAACTGGAGGCCTGAATACAGGGTGCGTCGATCGACTCTATGGGATGGAGTAGAACGCTTACAACTTTGTGATTCCTCGAACTGTGATCGGCCATCGGCGGCGGCGCCCTGCAAGCGATGGACCCCTGAGGTGGCAGCCCTGACAACGGGCCGATGCTGCCAGCTCTGTGATAGCAGAAAAGCTTTACTAGATCTAGATAGTACACTCATGTCTTCCGATCTTAGTCTTAAGTTCATACTATATATAAATACATTCAAAATAAATAAATACATCCATAATTTCAAAACGAACTTTCTGTGATTTTTACTTTTTCTATTTTTCCACCTTCGATTTCAGCCATTGCCTTTTCGCTCAAATACGCTTCTATTTCTATTGATTTCTGTTCGACTAATATGCATTGTTATTAACCATAATTATTGGTTAATGAAATGTAAACTTTAAGGATTTCAATATCAATTGAAATGGAGAAATTCAAACGTAAAGACTCGTTTGGCAAAATTTGGAATTTATGATACTGCCAAATACTATCAAAATACATAAATAAATATGTGTGCTGGTTACAGTCCAATCTTTCCTCAAGGAATCCTCATGTAATGAAGTTTTTCGAAGATATTTCTTAAGTTTGCTTTAATTAAGAACTTTTAGTCTATAGAATATTAGATCAAGGAGCAGAAAATTAATGTAAATTTTCTCTCCTCCTTTCAATCTCTTGTTCGCATAATTTTAATTGGTTAAGAAAATTGAACATTGCATTTTATAAAAACTAATTACACCTACTATGAGAAAACTTCGCTCGATTATTTAATACCCTAACATTAAATTTATTAAAAATATCCATATCTGTAACATTTATTACCCGCTATCTTGAAACGACGATAAAGTTAATAATCATTATGTCGCGTGTATCTGCAGCAATCACTACGAACGGCAAATGATCAGCTCAATTACTTCGTGATTACCATGGGTAATGAAGCGAGAGCCAAACTCATCAGTCCAATCACTCTTGAAGATATACAAGAGTCGTTTATGCTACGGACGGACGACGGACCGTGAGTCACCGGACGAGCCACAAAATGCTAATGGAGCCGGGTCCACCGTGGCGAGGGCCAAACGTCTTGAGGCATTTGAAGACGGAAGAGAAGGACGAAGGACTGGGGATTAAATATGCAAGAAACACGATAAGAAGCGTTTTGCAATTTCTATGTGTGAGTCAGACAAAAAGAAAAGGAAAAGAAACAAAAGTAATATGGTTGGAAATTATTGAATATGAATATGAGTTAGGAATTTATGATATATTCTGGTGAGCCTGCAAAAGATGCTAATTTGACAAGCGGCTTACATTGGGCGACTGCGACTGAAAGGACATCAACTATGGAATTCTTTTCATAATATTCTGGTATACAACACCAGGTAGGAAAGCCGTCGAATTTTTATAACCTCATTAGGAAATTCTTTTATGGCAAGTTGGCGAAATTGACTTCAGAGTTAGAGTCAAAATATAGCGAAAATAAATCGGAAGTCAGAACGGGATAAAATTCCACGAAGTGATTTGTTGTCAATTAGGAAAGAATTCTTTAGTTTTAGGAATGAGACAGAAAATTAATAGCAATTTTTGGCACGATGTCCGGCCTCCATCCTTCTATCCTAAAGGAACGTGCTTCGGCTCGGATTTATTTAGTCATTAGGATGTTCTGGGCGATGTCTCTAAGGGGTTTTTTCGTGCCTCCAGCAATCCGGGAAAATGGAAGATGACGATATATTCTCGGGAACAATAAACTCAGACGCTGGGACAATGAGGGGACCGAAAAATCGCCTACCTCGAGATAACAGGCGGAACTCCCTGGAGATTGGCGAATTTTCCAATTGCCCGAGGCTCACGTGCGCCTCACATTTTCCAATTCGAGCCTCTTCGACCCGCCGATCTACGCTCACATTGGCAACACATGTGACTTCTGGGCGACCCGCCTCCGCATGCTAATCATATGGCGATCACTGGAGAAGGGCCCGAGTTTGTAAACAACATCGTGTGCTGGGCTCATCGTTTTTACGGCTCGATCGCACGTGTGCTCAACCGACCGAGGGCGCCTCTGTCTGGCCATTGGGAAATTTCGTAGCTTACCATAAGACACGGCACGCATGGACGGCGCCTGGCGCCAGACCATAAAACTTCAAGATCCAGAATATGTCGATCGTATGTTCAAAGTATTGATGTATTGGAAAAGATCGCGAAATATAGAAATATCTTTACTTCCTTCCATGCCTTTCTTCCCTGTATGTCGTTTCTTCCTACTATTCCTAACCTCTTCCCATGCCTTTCCTCCTCCTAAGCGACTCCTACCCAAACGTGAGATTATTTTCGCACTTTCACAAAGTCTTGTTTTTGTTCGGTGTTTCTAAACAAGAAATGTTTTCTCCAAAATATCGAATGAATGAAGTCATTGTCATCCTCATTCAAATCCCACTTTGACGCTTCGTTGCTTTGAAGTGAGCCTCAAGGAAGCCTCCAGGAAGCCTCCTCGTTGTTGCCTCCCTCACCCTCCTTTGTCGAGGGCAAATATTGTCAACTTCCACGAACGGATCCTTTTGTGGTGCACGTGTGAGTTGCTCGAGGTCCTTCGGTTGAGGGTGAAAAAAATGCATCGCAATTTCACACAAAACCCTGTGTGTTTTTTACCTCTAATTGGGAAGAAGTTCCTCTAGCACGTTCCATGGAAGACGGCTCGCTCGAAGGCGTCGGCGACTTTCAAAGATGTTCCCGGTATTCGGATTTCTCTAAAAAGAGTTCGTTAACCAACCCGATAAGTTGTTTGTTCTTTTTCTTCATTGCCTATTTAATGGAACTTTTCTTTCAATCGTTAGCCGTTTAAAAAGTACGAAAAGGATTTCGTTTGGTAAATATATTTACCATTAATTCAAATATTTCTTTCTTTATGCCCAGCTCTAAGGGATTTAAGGCTTCTGTGCATGGCCAATTCATCCACATACCCCAATCCGATCCCAACTTTTTTTTCAAATTCTCCTCAAGCCTTTCTTGAGTATGCAAAAATGATTCTGAGGAAACGTTTTGGATCATCGTTCTTAAAGGATCTTCTTTTTCAACCATCCACAAGAATTTATCACAACCCATTTGGAGAATTTAAACACAAACCATGAAGTTACAGCTCTGCAAATTCGCTTCTTGAAAGCCCTCGTTTGCGCAACCCCCAGGACGCGCCATCGAATGGATGGAAGGATACGAAATTACCCTCAATTAACAGGACAATTATCGAGGCGAGAGACAAAGGGCGAGGTCGCGATCGCGATCGAGGCCACTCTCATTAACCTTGGCTGCGACGGGACGGAGCCATGAAATCACTTGTTAGACCGAGATGCGAAACCGTTCACGACTAGCCTTTCAATTACCCTGACTACAACAACACGCCGGGGATGACGAGTTCGCCAAAATCCAGGCCTTCCGAGGATCCCCCGAAATTGAACGCAGTCGAAGACGAAGAAGAAGATGAGAACGAGGCAGGAGAGAGATGGATGGAGAGAGTGAAAACTCGGGGAGCGACAACATGTGTTTAACGAGGGTCGGCCACACCCACGGGGCCCGCGAATGAATCGGAATTCCTCGGATTTTCCTACGCTAACGGAATTAGCAAGTTGATCGAGGAACCAAGAAGACCAAACACAACAGCATACAAAAGCCGAGTTGAGCGGGGGGCAACAACAACAAATAAATGCGTCTCGAATAACACAAAATTCGAAATGAAATGCAAAAAGGACCTTCGACCCAGACACACACAAACACCGAAACACAACAAATATTAGTCACGTCCCTACGAACGAACGAACGAAAATATTTTACTTTCCCACGGCCGGAGTCGGGACCGACCGAAGGACCCTTTCGGGAATTACCACCACCGAGCGTCGGAGCAGGAGCAGGTAGGGCACCGAGCGGCCGATGGAGGGAGAGGGAAAAAACCGTCCCTCTTGAATCCCATTGAACACGTGCACGCAACGCGGAGGAATTTCTGACAACTACCTGCGACCGACCCGACACGACCGAGAGTCGACGCTCCGTGATTCATGCCGGCAACAACTGCACCTGCCCTCAGCGCGGCCTCCGATTGGCCGCTCGCCTAGGGGTGGCTCCGAGTCGACGCGTATAAAAGCCGGGCTCTCGCCACCGAGACCATCATTCGAACGCCAGCCTTCGCCGAGCCAACCACAGCCAGAACTTCCTCATTCGAAAGAAGCCAGCAAGCAATCAGTAAACTATCGAAATGGCCTACGAAACACTCATCAACTCGACCATCATCAAGCCTGCCAACAAGCCCAACTACTCGCCAGCCAAGAGCCTCAAGAAGGCCCTCAAAGTGGTTCGCAAGTTCTTCAAGAAGTCGCAGAAGCATCAGAAGTTCCTCGACGAGTCCGTGCTCGAGACCTCGATCGTGCAACAGATCGACGATGCTGAGCCGATGAGCGACGAGGAGTGCGAGAACATGGAGAACGAGCGCCTCGAAGCCTCCTCCTCCCCCCTCAGCTACTACTAAGGGACTCTGACCGAGAGTGGAGGTTCCGAACTGGGACTCGGATTCATCACATCGCAACCCTGACCATGGGCGTCGTTAATGCACCCGTACCAGAGCTTTAAAGACCGACTTGGAGAGAGCCGATCGACTGACAGAGCAGCCAACACTGTGAGAGCAACTAGGACGAATGGAAGCCACGCCTCCTGAAAAGAACTGCACGAACAAAAGCTTTAAATTAGATTTTAAGAAAATTAAATATCATTAAAAAACACCATGAAAACACAAAATTATTCTTTTATTTCCACATTTTCAGCATTCGAATCTTGATTCTTTTGATCATTCTTCCTCTAATTTGAACCATTGTCTACTTTTTCTAACAGACTTCTTCGTTCTGTTCACGATTTTCCACTTGGTATTCCACCAACTTTTTTTCTTTCTTTTTTTCCAATTACCTTCGCTTTCTACTTGAAACGATCGGCGACTGTACCTGGAGCATCCACGATCCTGGATCCTTCCATCATTCGTTCACCAGCTCCCTCTGGATTTCGTTATCTCCATTTCCTTCTGATTGGCTTCGGCTCGATTCATCCTACTGTCAATGGGAAAAAGGACCAAAGATGCTTGGAAGAGAAAGTGATCCTTAATAGGCTCTAGCAACCAGCAGATGGCGCTCTCGATACCAAGAGATGTCTTACTATCTTCTTACTATCACTTTTAATAACTACTAATATCAGATTTATACATGTTATTTATTAGTAAAAGTAAAACTTGCCATTATCTCAGGAGCTGAATTAGAAAATATTACTCTTAGTAATCTCAGAAGCAGAACTACACAATTCTATGAGTATCTTACGATATAGTAAACTATTTCCTATATTAAACTGAACTGTTCCATATAAACAAATGAATGAAATTGATCAAGTATTAAAACCTGTATACTTGTAAATTGTTCTTATTGATTAAATCTGAATACATATGCATGAATAGCTACCAGTTAATTGGAGTCCTAATAATAGGCATTGTATATTCATCGATGTGAAAGTCAATTCATGCTGGTACCAAGGATGATTTCAATCTCTGCCCCCATAAAATAGATTTCTTTCCATGACTCCCCGTCGTCACATTCTACGACCCAATCTATCTCGCTGCCATTGACTAGTTTCGTCGGCGTTGGAAAAATCAGTCTGTGAATGGCGAACTAATTCCGCAGATCTCGTTGGCATTCCAGGAATCCTCAATAATCACGACGTCCTGCTTGGCTCTTATCCCGTCCTGGTGATAAGGACGCCGACTAGACGTTCGCAGACGCCGTCTGACGGCGCAATTTGTCGAGAGTTCGTCATCTTGCGAAAAGGATGCTTGTGTCTGGTCCACTTGTGACAGAGATTATCTCTTCCTTTCGCAACAGGAAGACAAATTCATCCATTCGCTCAATGGACCTTCGCAATCAGTGGACTTCAGTGGACTCCAGCGATACCGAGTGCCGGACGAGGTGTCGCCAAACGCCCACCCGCATCTTCGGATGTTGTCGGTGTCTCGTCATTCGGGTTCAGAGGAGGCGTTGCCGATGGTCCTTAGACTGGCGCGACACACGATTACGAGCGATAATTGAGGAAGGCCGAGGCCCTGGCGGCAGACAGTTTCAAGTGGAACCTGCTTCAGATTCCGAAGCAATCATCTTGTGTCTCGAAGACGATTCTATAGATAAACGAGAGCGCATTAAATGTGGAAATATATGCAGGATTTATGTGCAGGAAAATTATTCAAATATATTCTTGTTTATTTTCTAATCTCTCCACCGCCATTGCATCATCAAATCACCATCAAAAATCCTACCCATGACCATCAAAATGTCCCAAACGAATTCCGTTGATAAAGAAAGAGGTTCCTTCTCTGTGATTCCCCTTCAAATGTCGAAGTTTAATTGGTCTTCCATTAAATTCGAGAAACCCTTCGTCAAACCGCGGTGAACTCAACCGAAAACAAGGCAAAGCACTCCGTCATGTTGAGGGTGGATCTGAGGAGGATCCACTTTTAGAGAAGAGTTCTCGAACCCGATAGAGGTTGAGATTTCACTCCTTTGTTTATCCAATTCGTCTGCTCTCGCAATCGTTCACGCCGCCGCGCAACACGAAGTGCTTTAATTACACAATCAGGGCTCCGAAGCCCCAGAACGAGAACTGGAGGCGAGAGTAATGGAAGAGAAGCAGGAGGAAGAGTAGGAGGAAGAGAAGTCAGCATTAAACCCCTAATCAAAGTGGAAATTTATTGTGTTCACCTCTAATCCACTCAGTTGAAAGCCAACGATGACCCGCAAAAGGTTCATCGCTGGTTTATGGTTCGATCCGGTGTCGAGCTGTCGTTGGGGTTCCTCCAACCACGACTCGGACCCTTTCGAACCCCTCCGATCAATCACTGCTCGTCGATCTTCTGCCCCTCGCTCACGCTTCTGCTCCGTCCAGCGCGATGGCCTTTTTGAGAGACGAGAAGATTCCTTTCATCGGTGATTGGATTGTACTGAAATGGACTGAGGTGTGGAGAGGGGAGAGGGGAAGGAGGTTTGTCGTCACTTGTTCTTTCGTGTTTTACGCTCGGGTTCACTTTTACCTTTGTGCTTCTGCTTCTACTTCTGCCTCCTCTCTCCCTTATCGTGTAAGGCAGCGTCATAAAAAACTGTCTTCGTCCATCTCGCAAGGTTCCTTCCATAAAGACTGTGGTTGTTTTCGGTGTGGTTTTCATGGCTCCGACTCGGCCGCAGTCCCTTCAAGGGACGAAACAGGTTCGTCCGTTGTTGTCCCGTGATGCACCGAGGCTGAAAAGGAATTGAGCAGGTATTTTTTTACTTTGTTACCACTCATTTGTCTTGGCAGGGACCCCTTTTGTGGAACCCCAATCAGATATGATGCTGTGCTGTCCTCTCTTCTCTTCGGGGCGAGTGGGGTGAGGGGAAGGAGAAGGGGCAAGGAGTTTCTTGTGGTCATCGCCTTGATTTATTTGGGGTTGGACCCTCGCCCCTCACAACGGTCGTGGCGTTGGAAAAAGGAACAAAGTAGATTTTAATATATTTTAAATGGAAACCATGGCATTTTGTATGGCATAAAGAATCTTCATCCATTGAATCCGAAGTTCTATTCATGAGCTGAAATGGTCGTAAATGCAGACGGAATAGAGAAAAAAAAATGAGAATTTACAAAATACAATATTTAGACCTACTTTGGAGCCGGAGGACATCGAACGACTCAGCGTGACATCGGCTGATTCGGATGTCGTCCTCTTGAAGCTGTCTGCGAGCCTTTATTTATCACTCCTAATCGTCTGTCTGCATCGCGGTCTCTCTGTCTGTCTCCCTGCCTGACTGAATGTCGCGTCGCGTCGGCCGCTAGGACTCGACGTCAACGCCTGCTGCGCCTCGGGATCCGGCCATCGATCAGACTCCGACGAGATGAGAGCTAATGACGCGGGTGGCCAATTGGCGACATCTCCCGAGGCTCTTGAGGTCGCGCCAGACTCGACTGATTTGAATGTCGGCAATTTGGACTTCCTGCAGCGCGAAGGAAGCTAATGGTTGGGCTCAAGTGGTCGGTCGGTGATCATTGGGGAGATTCGAATTACAGGACAGGACATGGCTTAGGAAAGAAACCCAGCCTCTTGTCTGGGGTTCTCCTCTCAATCTTAATTGAATTTCCAATCAAAAGACTCCGGCCACGAACTTGTTTATTGAAGAGTCTTCCCAAAGTCGAGTTCTTTGCCAAAGTCTTTTGTTATCGGCAAGTTGAAGCGAGATTTTTCCCCCAACTAAATCAAACTGTCAACGTGTCCTTTGTCCTGATATTAATCTGTGAAATTATTGTCCTCGCGATAGCCGACACTATTTTACACCGAACCGAAGTCACCGCATCGCCACCGAGTTGGTCCCAGAGCACCAACAACAACAGCGACTCCATGAACGAGTGTTAAATACGTCGATAAATATAGCCGAATGTCCTGGAAATCATCCTATATCCATGCGGAGCGATAAACACAACGACAAACCAAAACAAAACCGTAGCTAAGAAGTATAAAAAAAACAACGAGAAAACAAAAACACAAACACAAACCGGAGAAAATCCTCATCATAAACGTCGCTGGATTTTTTCTGGTCCTGCACTCAAATTACATTTTATTATCGGCAACGACAGGGAGCGACGGCAACAACAAGAGCTGAACGACAACAAGAGTGAACGACGCCAACAACAGCAATGATCACGAGGACGAGGCGCAAGGGTCGAACAACAGAGACCTGTTTGTCGCGTCCATCCGTCCGTCCGTCCGTCCGACGTCTTCCAAGCCGTCAATTATCCTTTAGGGAACGCATTCAAGCTCCGTGGAGGGCGGACGCGAGCGCGGCACGAAGCCGTGGTCCCGACAGGACTCGGCGTCAGCCTCGCCGCCTGCGGATTGACGCCAGCTTCGTGTCGGTCGGTCGCGTCGCGTCGCCACAGAAGCGAGACGAACGACGAGCTGTTGAATGATTGCTGGGATTTGTTGCTGCTGCCGCGACGATGGTGATTTCGGCGATGGCACAACGAGAGCATGCACTGAGAGAATCAGGGGAGCCGAGTCAAATGATCATGATCTTTAAAGAACGACGGATTTCTGTGAAGGAAGATATTAATTAATTAAATTTTGTTGAAATCCTTGCAAGAAGAAAGACCATTTGAATGTATTCTTCCACCTTCTCCTTCTGGTATGCACTGAGAAAAAGAGAATAGACGATTCAAATCTTGATCTTGATTTCGAAATGTGAAAGAATATTATCTAAATAAATTATAAAATTATATGGATTAACGGATAATCGCCTTATTTCAGATATATAAAAAAAATTAAAATAAACAAAAATAATTAATAAATAATTAAAGAAACATTAACATAATTTAAATCCAGAAAAAAAGTATTAGATTGCAACAAAATTTAAACTTTCTTCAAAAGTGTCCAGAATTTTTGTTGATTTTTTTATGTTGCAACGACAAACGCTTGGAGCTCTCTCTCTCTCTTATTCAATTCCCTCAATCATCTTCCTCAATCCCTCCAGAGTCCGCGTCCCGCCCTGTTCCATCTGCGACGATGTCGTAAATAAAAGTCCATCATTAGTCGCTCCACCTCGTTCCCTCCCCTGCAACGCCTGCGGGAACTCGCGATCCTCGCGATTTTCGATCCCTCCACGACTCGTCATCATGTCAGCGAAATTCGTGCCCAGCAACATCAACAACAACCACAAGCACGGCTCCACCACCGAAGGAAGAAACGTAAACAAATTTCAAATTTTATTATTTCTCGTTCACAGGTCTCACCCTCTCCCTCCCTCTGTCTCTCTGTCGTCTGTCGCCCTCTGCCGCTCTCCCTGCCTGTCTCTCGATCTGGCCTCCTCAATGAAGGAGCTCGGCACAAACGACCTCAACATATGGCGCTCGATCGGTGTCGATTTACGTACGCAGGACTCGCCGTGGATGGTGCCTGGCAGCAACAACAACAACAACACCGACTCCACAACAACTCGAAACGCCGGCATC
Organism: Coelopa pilipes; assembly: GCA_947389925.1. Lineage (NCBI taxonomy): Eukaryota > Metazoa > Arthropoda > Insecta > Diptera > Coelopidae > Coelopa > Coelopa pilipes. The sequence continues at coordinate 6,504,607 of OX376699.1, forward strand.
AACAACAACCGCGATCAACAACAAATGTGAGGTTTTCGGATGGGTTCCGAGACGTTCCCACGATTCCGAGCCACGATTTGTTTACGTTTCTCGATTTTCTTATATGCAATTTTTTTCCTTTTCGTCCTTTTCTTATCGCCATGGAGTCCTCGTCCTGCCGCCGTGCACCTTGTCGTTGTTGGTGTAAGGACTCGCTATCTGACGACAGCAAATCCCCGAAGGATTGCCGAGGACACGAAGCCGATTGATCTCGGTTGTTTTCGCTCGTTCCCAAATTGCTTTTAACAAAGCGTGAAGCCCGGTTCTCACGCTCGCCACCGAGCCGAGGACCACGGCCAAGGTGCCTGCCAGGATACCTGCTGCCGGTCCCCTCCCCCTCCTCGTCCACTGCTTCTCTCCGTGGTTTTCTTATAGCCAGCAGGGCATCCTTGGCGAGCGACCGAGACGCGGCTCGGCTCGGCCCGTCCACGGGAACGTGAGAAATTTTCGGACCCAGCACCTGCCGCCGAGCGCAGCCTCCGATTGGCCAAGACGCCGGAGAGAGAACCACGGGAGTGTGGCGAGAGCGCGGCGAGCGGTTCTCACGAGGAGAGCGTATAAATAGCGGCGACGACCCGGAGACCTCACCATTCACTCGCCTCGCATCGAGCAAGACGCACACAAGAACACAGAAAACACTCAAGAAGTTTACAAATTTTCTTCGTATCTTCTTCGTATTTCACGAGACTTTACTTCGATCGCCATGGCAGCCACCAAGTGCAACAACAGCAACACCAACACCAACAACAAGGCCAACCAGTCGCTGGGCCTCTACAACTTCAACAACCAGACCTTCACCATCTACAAGTCGAAGGTGTCGCCCTCGCGCCGGCTCAAGAACATGCTGAAGCCCCTGCTGGGCCGCGTCTTCAAGTCGAAGGCGAAGCAGCCCAAGCGCAGCTCGTACATCGCCTCCGAGGAGAAGGAGTCGGAGTTCGAGTGGCTGCGCAACGACATGGACAACATGGCCAACGAGCACCTCGAGAACCGCCTGGTCGAGGAGCTCTGCCAGTGCCACAGCGGCGCGGCCATCATCGTCTACAACGAGAACGGCGACCGCCGGCTGGAGGCCGTCGACAAGGACGACCTCTACGTGCCCGTCCACTTCGCGCGCACCAACGCCGGCACCTTCTTCTGGACCTCCGTGCAGCGCGAGACCATCGAGCCCTACCAGATCGAGTGGAACTTCCTCGATCGCTGGGCCCAGGCCTGAGCCAACTGAGCGGATGGACAGCTGAATCTTGAGGTCTTCTTCAAAGCACTCGACAACCACAATCGGGGGGAATCATCACGAATACCTTTGCATCACCATCGATCGATCGGCAGCTTCGGCGCTTTTCCTTCAGGCCCGCCGACTCTGCAGCGAAGTTTGGCCCATCCGACTTCGTGCAGCTCGGCCGCGGGCAGAGGGAGGAAGAGCGGAGCGACAGCGACAACAGGCAGCAATGGCAGGGATCTGGGAAGCGCGACCTTTCGGCCTGCGAAAAGAACGCGGTCTTCTCAGTATCAACTTCACTGTACAGCGATCGACTGAGCTTTTCTCGAAAAGTTCCTTCAGATCGCTCAAGGTTAGGAAAAAGAAAGAATTTTGTTAACTTTTCGCAAGAAAAGCCACAGCCAAAGTTCAATCTGTACTTTTAAATTTAAATATAAATTAAAATATAAAAAAGTATATAAAAAAATAAAAACAAGAATTTCAAATCAAAATCTCTCCTTTCATTTCAAAACCTTCAGCTTTTCTTCAGTTGCCATGAGTTGTAGAAAATTTGGTAGAAATTATTTTCATCCTCATCGGAAATCTTTACCTTGCATGACTCGGCAGCAATTTCTCCAGCCTCTCGCTCGAGTAATTGCTTCTTTTGGCCATCAAAGAGTCGGTCGTTTCCTCCTCTGGACGAAGCCGTCATCCAGGAAAAGAAGAAGAAGAAGTGGAAGCGACCTGAAACTGGTTCCCGCCCGATCCGTTGACCCTGACCAATTGAAGGCCTCTCCTGACTACCTGTTCGTCTTCCCACAGAAGTTCTTCAACAACGTTTGCACACTTTTCATGATTTTCTCGCGCGTTTCTGGCTTTCCTTTAGCTGTAAAATCTTCCGCCGAATCTCTCTCGTATTCTGTTCTATTCTGGTTGTCTTCTCACTCTCCACACCTCCCCCGGCACCACGCCTTTGTCGGCGTCCCGCGGCTTCCAGCGAAGTTTTCCACGTCCACTTGTTCGGCTCTCGGACGCACACGTGTTCCATTGAATTTCCCGCTTTCCCAAGCCGTTGTTGTTTTTCCTCGTTCTGTCTTGGTTGTTTTCGTTTGGTTTATGGCTGTTGTTCTCACTGTTGTTGCTCCGTGTTATTTTATGTGTCTGTGATTTTTGACCCTTCCTCACTTCGTTCCTTCCTCTGGTGGCCGCCTTTGTTTCCACGGACTTGCGTTTGTTTTGATGGCGCGACTTTTACGTGTCTTTTATGGGTTCCATCCGGCTGCGAAAAGGTGTTGCCAGCCAGCTTCGAAAATGTGTTCCCCTTAAATACCATCGCCTTCACAATCGGCCACCCTGTACTGGAATCAGCCCCACACGTCCCTGACATCCTTCGATTGGAACCCGCTTCGGAAAGGATTCGCCTCGAGATTCCCACGAATTTCATTCGCCACCCTCAGGCCCCACGCTTCTCGAACCCCCGCCCCTCGCACCGACACCCTCTCCCGCTCAACAACAAGTGGCAACATGTTGCAGGACCCGGTCCTGAAATTTCCCCGAACACTTGATGCGCGACGGTTGCGCCGATTGTGAGGGGGGCGAAATCCATTTGGAACCCGGAGCCCCCGAGGGATTCCCGGGAAATCACCACGCAGCGAACACGCCTCGGCGCCCCTCGACCCCTCGCAACGCCAGCAACTCCTAATTTGGGGGAACCGAACGCAGCCAACTGAGCGCGCCTCGATTCGGTCGGGGGTTGGGGTCGATTCGAGGACCCCGAGACGTGGCATCGATTTCGGGGGTTTATTTTAAAATCGTCGAAAAGGAGGGGAGTCGGCCGATCGCCGTCGATGCTGCGGAGGGAACTCGGTGATTTGTGAGCCGCGCTGGAATTTCAATTGAACTGGGGCGCGACATGTTTTTCCACTTGTTCCCGTCCATGCCGACTGCTCCAAGTGCTTCCCACGACGTCGATCGGTGCTCGAGTGCAACGAGAGGATTAGTCAAGGAGGGGTGGGGGTGGGGGTGGATATGGTGACGTTGCTGTTAGGGGCATGCTGGGAGGGGATCTGTCTGGGGCGAATTTCCCGCCGAAACGTTGGATGTCGGTGGTTTCGCTTCGCTATGTCAAAGTGTTCGACTCGGGCTGGTGATGGATTGAGCAGCGTGGCTGGGTGGGGAGGGAGGTCCAAGGGGAGGTTCCAAGGAAGGCCCAGCACTCGAAGCTATAAAACAATCTTCTTTAGGGGAGTCGGTGCAGCGTCATCTAAAGGAAGCTTCGAGTCATGTCAAGGATGAAGAATGCGATGCCTGGAAGATAAATGGCGAGATGTTGTATAAACATGAGATCCTAAGCGTTTTAAGAGTGGGAAGTCTAAAAAAATAACACTAGATTTTTCCAGATCCGAAATATGAATGTTAAAATTTATTTTAAAATCTCCAACAACTAAAACCGATCCCAAATCGATGATTAGTCAAGGGCCTTGGCGATTTGGTCAACTTCTACTGACGCCATTGGACGTCACCACCAAGGACGATGAGCCACACATCGTCCTCACTGCCCACGTCCTCGTTGCCCACCCCCGGCGAGTCCTCGACGTGGGTGCTGCGGAGGCCTCGACGTGATGCTGACGTGTGCCCATGTGTTTCACGCTCGTTTCTATCAATTCAACAACAACGTACTGCCAACTACTGTGCCGGGCTGGGAATTCCCACGGAATCCCCAACAAAGAAGCGACGAACACACTTCGAACACCTCGGGAGCAAAGATGTTCCAATTACCGGAGCCGTAGGAGGAGGGGGCGACGAAGGAGTCGAGCCATGATCCAGGAGACGCAGACGGCATGTGGCTGACGACCTCCGTCTCCTGGCACCAGGGGCCAGCAGAAGAGTGCCTGCCGTTGAGCACCGGGCTGAGGCTGGGCTGAGCCAGAGGTTGAGGGCTCAATGGATGAGAATTTTTCGAAAACCTCGGGAAACTCATTGAAAGGGGCTCAACAAAAAAAAATCACCAACAACAAGAACGACAATGGAACATCTGAGATGGCAGGAGGAAGTGTAACAGAAATGTTCGAAAATGTTCTCATGGTTCCCACGCGTCGATCGGGATCGGGATCGGGCTCGGCACAGGCTGAGGCTCAGGACAAGCGAAACATGTTGCAACATGTGCTGGGCCACGGGTAGGGGGTTGAGAGTCGAGGGTCGAGGGTAGGGGAAGATGCTGAGAGAGATCGAAAGAGCGAGAAATCATCCCCCGCAAGCAAGGCAAGGCATGAAGAAGGAGAGGCGCAGAATGATGAGAAAAAGGACCTCGGAAAAGGACCTCGTAGAGAAGGCTGTCGTCATTGAGGAAGGCATCGATAGGGACGACCACAACCGAGTGGCGACAGAGGGTTGGGGAACCAAATTACGCCGTTAAAGGGCGTAAGAGCGACCAGCGATGGGAAGGATGACAAATTAAGCATTTGAATCGGTCTCAAAAGGCAATCTATCAAATCTATCTGAATCGATCTGATGTCAAGTAGAGAGGAAAAAATGTATGTAATGTTGCTTAAATCTCTTGTTGATATCAATAGAAATTGATATTTTAAAAAATTGCAGTGTGTATTTTAGTAAAAATTATGATATGAAGATGGACCACAGATTTGAGAAAATTTTAAGTCTATAATTGTACAACAACCACTTGAGCTAGTTCGATATGAATTGAATTTTTTGTTTTTATGGTCCAAAAAATTCCTTTACAACGTCTACTTATTTCAGAGTTATATTTGAGAAAATATTTTTATGGAAAACTTATATTTTTGAACATTTTTAACTCAACCTAAGTATATTCGGTCACTTCAAGTTCCTGTATAAATGTCAGTAAAACCAATTAATTTTAAATTTAAACCCACGTTCTAAAAAAATAAATGAGGAATTTGTAAAAATGATTTGCAACGGTTTCAAAATGGTGGAAAATTGACAGCAAATTGATTCACAATGTCTATAAAACCATCCTGTTAACTCTGGCCTAAACGAAGTAAAAGTAGTAGAAGTAAAGAAAAAGTCCATAAAAATTTCTTTTTACAAAATATGTACAATTTTGAATTTATTTATACCAAAAGTCACTTAGAACTAGATGCAAAAAATATTTTCGATTTTTTTTTACATCTCAAAATATTTTCTTAAGCAAAACAAACAAACCGGAAGACAATGATTTTTTCTCTTAAACTACGATTGTGTTGGAAGACAGTGATTGGGAGTTCTTAAATCTTAATTCACAACAACAACAACAATGTGTGTTGTTGTTGCTGTTACTATCACAGTTGAGATTTCAAATGTATATTGCAATTAAAGCTTTTTTCCAAATGCCGCTCGCCAGCGCCCGCGCACGTCTGAGGCGGCGGGCACGCGAGCGCACGAAGGCACAAACGGTGTTGCCACGATCTGCGGTGAGTTCTTCACGAGTGAGACGAGGCCAGTCGATCGCCCGCTTCCTCCTTCTTCTCATCGACAACGGCGAGGGCTCGACGGACGCCGGGAGCGTGGCCGGCCTGCGCCGAGTGGGGGCTTCGGAGTCGTCATCGTCGTGTCACGGCTCAGCGGCTGTGGACGTGATCGAGCTCGTCGTGAAGGCATCGTCGTCGTCGCTGCCGGGTTGGCCGGGACGGGACGCGCCGGCGCAACCTTGCGAGTCGATGCAGTGAGTTGAACTGATTTCCAACGTGCTGGCCAACGCCATTTATAGGCCTCCGACGAGGGCGACCCAGTCACGGCCTCGGTCACGACGTAAGGGTGGTTTTCGTGCCCCGCCAAGTGGCCCGAACTGGCCGCACTCGATCGACGCGAGCCCAGGTAGCCGAGTAGAGCCGCGTCCACTTGATACGAAATTAACCCCGATCGTTGTGGTTGTTGCTGCCGGCTTCCGATTGGCTGCCTCGGTCTCGGTCTCGGACTCGACCTCAGGCTCTTCACAACGTCTCCACTGGTCGGTGGTTCATCCTCTGCCCCTTGTTGGGTTTTTGTGTTTCCATCAAAAATGTTAAACATTTAGTTGGTGTTTATTTCGGTTTAAATCGTGCCGAAATTTCGTAAATTTTCTCCTTACTCGGAACTCTATGGAACGTGTCCGGGGACGGGGCGCCGTCGCACGCCGGGCACGGGCGCCTCCTCGAAGACTCGACCGCAGTGGGCTCTGGTGGATCTTGCGTGTGTTTTTGTTTTATTTTTTCCTTTTTGGATTCCAGTAGCAAATCTTTGATTCCTCATCAAGAAACAAGGGAAATCACAACATTTCTCCCAGAGCATGTTTGGAAGCACCAGATCGCATTGTTATTGTTTTGTTTTGTTTTTGGCGTTGTGCGGAGTCGAGTGAGTGTTGATGGGGAAAGAGAAGGAGACAAGACACGACTTGTGGATTCAACGGATAGCCTTAATCCGTTTCTTTGGATATTGTTTAGAGGTGGAGGAACCGAGTTTCTCTCTTGGGTATTTTGTTTTTGTCACTGGTCAATTAATCAACACGATTCGAAGCTGTGATTGCTTCGCAGGAGAATGGAATGGTTTTGCCTTCGGTTGCCACGAAGTTTTCTTCCTAAGTCTTTTGTTTGTCTTTACTTCAAGTCGTCAACGTTTCATGTTATGGTTTCCTAATAAAAGAAACAATGAATTCTCAAATTTTGCAAATTATTTATTGATATCTGCGATATGATTTTTTAGTAAACTTTATTCTCATTCACAGCCCAAAATATATTTGAGAAAAATTTAAATTTTATCATATACCTTAATTTCTTAATTTCAACATATTTTCATATATTGTTATAGACTTAAATTTACTTCCACAGCATAGTGGTCTTACCTCACTACAATCAATTTCGGCTCATTAACATTTTTACAGCATGGTCAAAGTCAGTTCCTCCACGACATGAGTCTCCGGAATTTACAAATTGAAATAACTATCGGTTCCAATCGGAAACCTCCAAATTAGAGGCAACAACAGCAACAATTAAGGGTAGTTCGTTCGCTACCAGGCAGCGCCACTTAAACCAAAACCGACACGCAACGGCCGGGAGGACATGCTTGAGCAACGACCAACAACAACAAGCACATGTCCTCGGAACAGAAACTACCTGCGCCAAGAAGCCACTGCTGCATCTCCGGAGACATGTTAGAAAAGGAAGGAAGCGGACAAACGATTCGATCGGATGCCACCGGTTTCGTATAAATAGGAGAGGAAGGACCTCGAGAAGTCAGTCTAACTCAAACCAACCTCCGGATCGCTTAGATCCAGCGCAGTCCCAGGCCGTCCCCGAGGCGAGTGGCCCAGAGGCGGCTCGAGACCGCATTGTGTTGACGACGAGTCGCGAGACTCCGACAAATGCCTTCGTGCCCGGCTCCCACTTCGCAAGGACGACGACAACAGCCCGGCAGCGCGACCAACTGAAGGCCCTGCGAACTGTTCCCGACACCAGTCGACTTCGGCCCCTGGAAGAAGTGTGAAAAATCCAGCGGAGCCGCCAGCAGTCAAGAAACCAGGAGCCCTCAGCGACCGACTCTCCCATATGGAACGTGGCAAACGTGTTCGAAACACAACCTCTTCATCATCGGCGGGGTTTCTCCCGTGCCCCGGGGAACCCGCCCTGAAAAGCTTTATGGAACGACCCGTGGCGCCTCGACGCTGAGGCGCCGCATCGCGGTCCGCAACCAACTGTGATAGCAACAACAATTTAGCGCTAAGGACCCCTAGATGTAGCCGAAATCATTGTCTTCCGATTTGTAGCTTAAGTTAGTCTAAGAATCATTGTCTTCCGGTTTGTTTGTTTTGCTTAAAAAAATATTTTTGCCTTGGATGTGGCATGCAAATATTTTTTAATCGAAAATATTGACTTAGACTTAAGAAAATTACAAAATAATAATAAATATTTTGTAAAAACAGCGCAATTTTACTACTCTTTTTATTACACATTTTATTGTTGCTTTTACGGGGTTTTGCTTTCATAGGAATTGATTGTATGTCACCAATTATGGTCTGTGGCACTTGATATGTCGAAAAACGATTGGTGAAGTAAAATTATTGCCATGAAGAGTGTGTGACATAAAGCGTAGTTTTCATATATTTTACTTGAGTTAGCTAAAAAACTAAAACAGAGATAGATGTTGATAGAAATCATAAATTTATTCTAATATTTCGACTTCGCAATTATTTTATTAAAATTATTTTGCAGCTATTTTGATTTCGATTGAAATCGAATATCAGTATGTTGGGATAGAATGACTATGAAATGAGAAATATGAAATAAATTCGGAGTTTTATACCTACAGAATAATTCGTTAAGCTGGTTATAAGAATTAGGTTACAGGAACCATATGGTTATATTAAAAAATAACATCATGTTATCAAGAAATAAACCATGAAATATTGAGAATAAATGAAATTGCCCTATCTATAAGTATTTACCAACCAAAGGACATTTTAAATTAAGTATGTCGGAAGTAATCGGACTACAATTTTAGAGATATATGTTGGAAATGTTCTCTAATTTTCTCTTTATTTATCAAATAAAATAAATAATAAAATGCATTTTTGATCTAAGTAAAATAAATGTATTTAAGTTATCCCGATCAAAGCCATTAAAATCACATTTCCGCCATTTCCAAATGTTCTCTTGTCGGTAAAAGTGTATTTTTTTAAAATTTATATTGGGGAATCTCCCATTCAGCCGATCGAAACACTGCAAAATTATTATACATCACATATGTTTGATTCAGTTTCATAAATTTCATCTGCAACGTTTCAAAGTTTAATTCTTGACAACTGTATGTTTTTAATATGTAAAAAAAATCTGTGAGATTTATTTCAAGAGGAATTTTATTTTTTAATAAAATGTGATCAAAATTCTGATCGAATCGAAAGTAACCAATTAATTACGAAATTGTGCTTTCGGGTATGTCATTTTCATATTCATTATCTTCACACATTGAATCTTTTTGATAAAATATAATTATAATAAAAAACCGAAGTTGAAAAACTCAAACTCATGACTATCAACAATGTTATGGTTTATGAAAGCAAAACCCCGTAAAACCCACAATAAAATATATAATAAAAAGAGTAGTAAAATTGCGCTGTTTTTACAAAATATTTATTATTATTTTGTAATTTTCTTAAGTCTAAGTCAATATTTTCGATTAAAAAATATTTGCATGCCACATCCAAGGCAAAAATATTTTTTTAAGCAAAACAAACAAACCGGAAGACAATGATTCTTAGACTAACTTAAGCTACAAATCGGAAGACAATGATTTCGGCTACATCTAGGGGTCCTTAGCGCTAAATTGTTGTTGCTATCACAGTTGGTTGCGGACCGCGATGCGGCGCCTCAGCGTCGAGGCGCCACGGGTCGTTCCATAAAGCTTTTCAGGGCGGGTTCCCCGGGGCACGGGAGAAACTCCGCCGATGATGAAGAGGTTGTGTTTCGAACACGTTTGCCACGTTCCATATGGGAGAGTCGGTCGCTGAGGGCTCCTGGTTTCTTGACTGCTGGCGGCTCCGCTGGATTTTTCACACTTCTTCCAGGGGCCGAAGTCGACTGGTGTCGGGAACAGTTCGCAGGGCCTTCAGTTGGTTGCGCTGCCGGGCTGTTGTCGTCGTCCTTGCGAAGTGGGAGCCGGGCACGAAGGCATTTGTCGGAGTCTCGCGACTCGTCGTCGACACAATGCGGTCTCGAGCCGCCTCTGGGCCACTCGCCTCGGGGACGGCCTGGGACTGCGCTGGATCTAAGCGATCCGGAGGTTGGTTTGAGTTAGACTGACTTCTCGAGGTCCTGGCGCGGCTATTTATACGCGATCGGCCCGCCGTATCCTGGGCAAATAGTCGATCGTCTGCGCTCCTCTGGCATCTGCTGCCCTGCTCATGCGCAACAGTGCCAAGTGGCAGGTAGCTCGGCATGGGTTTCTATCGCCGTTGCGTGACGCGCTCCGACCTCTGCATTTCAACCCCTAATTTGATTTTGGTCGTCTTCTTCATCTTCTTATTGTAATTGTTGTTATTCCTAAAAAAATACTCAACTGGGGTTATTTCGGGGCCCATCGTGATTTGTAATGCGTCGACTGCTTCGCCTCCGTCGATGATGGGCAATTTTTCAACCCATAAATAATTATGACATTAACGATTTCCCCTCCCCCACTCTCACCCCTCCCACACACCCTCACGAACGCACTCGCTTTGCTATGTGTGGAAATTATGTCGTTGGAGGAATTTCTAATATTTTCGTTGTAGTTTTTATTTGTTTTGATTTGTACTTCGATACGTTGAAATTTTCCGAATTCTACTTCGACTCATTAGCATTTTCCGTCGATTCTTGACGGCGATTGGAAATTGTTACGAGGTATTTTTCGAGGTTCTTCGCAGGAATTCCAATATCAATATCAAATTATAATGTGTGTCTTTATTGGGTTCTGACGAAACTTCACATTCAAGGGACCTGTGTATTTCTGTATTCCGTAATTAATTAAATGAAATACAATAGCATGCTTACATTTTTGAACGAATTTTCTACATTGTATAACCAAAATAAGTTGAAAATATAGTCTGGAAAGGAATCTGAACACCCTTATTGGAACAAAATCTAACTAAATGGATTGACTAGAAAATCAGCCTCTTTGAATAGATCCAGACATCCCAAACTTTGAGATAACTGAAAGAACCTCGACCAACTGTAGTGAAATTAAAATTGAATTTTCGGGTTTCTTATTATTATTATTAGATTAATTAAGACAAATTTATTCATACTCTTATTATGCTTTATATAAGAAATGCTTTATTAAAAAAATTATTTAAGTATTTTGTCACGTTCAATAACATCGATTACTTTGACCTTTCTAGTCCTTTCAACTATTTAAAATTTTCAATATTCCATTCTTTGACGGACACCAAAATGAATGAAAAAACCAAAAAGATTTCGTTGTATTTACAATATATTTATTTTCTTTTTACCAATCTACATTCCTAGAGCAAAACAAACAAACGTGGAAGACAATGATTTTTGATGACTTAAGCCTAAGTTGGAAGACAATGATGTTGTTGACTTAAACCTAAGATCCTATATTTACAGCATTTATATCACAGATTTTAAAGCTTTCGTTCCATTAACCTATTAATCACAGTATTGAATTTGTCGATATTTTTGCGACTCTCTAACATCACAGCTTTTGCTAAAGAGGGAATTCAAAAATTTCCCCATCACAGTATCGAAGTATTTTCAAAAGATTTCATCACAGACTGGCCTCAGGCGGCCGCAGTTGATCACGCAGCGACGCCTCCTTCCAGGAGGCTTCTTCAATCTAGCAGTTACACAATCGGACATCCTTCTAGGTGTACTGAGGTGGCCGCAACAATCACAGGGTCTGATCGGCTCTCACAGTCTCTTCAAGAGGGTGATCCACATAAGGCATCTTGCCACAAGTGGAAGACAGTGGACCGAGGAACTTGTGGTCTTCAGTTCCTGCAGGGCTGCAGAGATGGCTGCATGTCCTGCTCGTGGCTGAGTTTCAATTAAACTGATTTCCAGGAATCCCAGCCACAGCTATTTATACCGATCGCCGTTTATGGCAACAAAAAGTTACCCCTGTCGAAGTGTCAACGTCGCTTGGGCCGAGGAGGGCGAGCAACCAACACCAACAACAATTCAACTGACGAACGGCCGAGAGCCGTCGACTCAGGTGCGACTCCCGGTTGCTCCGACTCCGGGCTGAGGTCAGGGGTGGGTTCCGTGTGTGCCTCCGAGCTGTGGAAGAGGGAGTTTTATTGCGGCTCCTCCTACTTTCACGTCCGACGTTTCCTTCCAATTCCATTCTAATAATTATTTGTGGTATTGTCTTGGCTAGCCTCCTCTTGTTGCTCCTCTTGCTGGCCTGTGTCGGAGAATATCAATATTTGTAAGGGAAAATGAGTTGTTAAAGGTTGGAAGGCAGCGGAATTTTCTGATTATTTTCTGAAAGGTTCCGTCATTCTGGGAGGCTGGATGGCAGAAAGGAAAGAATGAAAGGGTTTCGTGGTAGCGACAAACAATGGAAGTCAATGTTTGCGTCTGACACTTCAAGAGAACTTCTTTTGTTGGTTTTGTTTTTCTTTTTTTAGCCTCATACCCAACATCCCACCATCCACAATGTTCGCCCCTTCAATAGAACTTTAATGGGTTTCTTGGATTCTAATTGTACTTTTTTGGATTTACTTTTCCCTATTTTATTTTCCTTCTTTCTTTTCCATCTTCTTTTCCTGATATCGCATGCCCTTTTCCGAAATCCCCGTAATTGATTCGAGCCTCGTTCAATCACTCCTACCCTTCCCTATAAATTTTCTTTTCTCTTTCTCTCTATCACATCCAATTCCCTCGCCTAACTACCATTTAATTGCAGCAGCGATCATTTCGAACCTCTTAGAGAGGAAGTTCTTGGGCATCGAGGCAGCTTTTATCAGGCTCGCTTATCGGCAGGAAGTCCATTAGGAAGACGCGCCAAAATCCAGGACCCTTGCACCGAGTCCCGCCGACCCGCCAGCCCGCATGCCTTCCAGGCGCGCCACTCCAGATGATTCAACATTTGAATGACGCCACAGGACGCGACCGCTTGCGAATCCTTCCGCCCAAACCTACGCACGACAGTCGAGGAAAACACGACAAATTCGATTTCCCTTAATTGCTGGCTGGGTCCTTGAGAGCGGAATCCTGTCGAGTCTTTGTCTTCAACTCGAACCCATCGCGTTCGGCATTCGTAGGTAGTCACTGAATACGGGGTCCTTGAGAAGGACATCGTAACTAAGTGCTGGTACGTCGTGTCTCTTTGTCGTCGTCAGGAAATCGCAAAAAGTGAATTCCTTTTCCAAATGCCCTGACGTCCGTAATCTGTTTGAAAATCTGGTCCAAGTTGAGGTCACCGGCGGTGTGGTGTGAGGGTTTTAAGACTAGGCGTTATCGGCGTTTGACGCGACGTCTGACCCAGGGAGGATGACGTTGTTGTTGAGGGAAGAGGAAGTAAATCTGAACGGCAAAGGACACTTGAAGGTAGTTCGTGGCTTGAGTTTTTCGTTTGGCTAACTTTACTTTTAATAACTTCCACACTCCTCGCTTAAGTCTGTCGTTTTATTTTAATAATATTCTTGGAATTAAATTTTAATAAATACTCCAATATTCCGATAGTTTCTTTTCTAAATCTTTTGTTATTATTCATAGAGAAGTTGACATAAATATTTCAAAATTTTATTTCACGATACGACACGGGTTCCTTTCAAATCCGAAAAAGATTTCTTAATTTTTCCATGTAAGAGTTCTCCTTCCTTCTGGCCCCTCCTTCGCAGCTCCGAAACCCACCACCGATTGCTACTGTGTGTCCAGTCGTCCAGAAGGAAATCGTTTTACCTCCTCCACTGATCAAAAGCCATAAAAAATGAATAATGGAGGGTTGCTTGTGGAGGGAGGGGCGACCTAAGGAAGCCATTAAATGGACACACTTGAGTCACAAGCCAGGTACCTCGACACTCGAATAGCACAATCAAATGCGAATCGAAATCCGAATGAATAAAAGACAGAAGATCCATAAGAGAAACGAATACAAATCAGTAAAGAAAAAAGAAACCATTTTGAATATAGAAAACGATAAAGTCTCCTCATTGTCAGAATCGTTTTAAAACAACCCAGCAACGTCGACAGGGATTGACATCTCTCTGACAGCTGAGGCCGACACCGATTGATCGATTAATCTTAATTTTTCGTCTTCACAAGTAATTGCAGCGATTTTTCTCCGCATCCCCTACGCTACGATACCAACCACGTTGAGGTCCTTCGACAGCGTCGATGTCCGGACGCAAGTGTTCGTGCGTTTCCAGGGGGTCCTTGAACTTGACTTTCTTCCCATCCCCGCGATTCTCTGCCCTCTCGTCGTGACTCTTGAGCCATCGCTTCGTCACTTGTTGAGCGCGGTTCCAACTGTCAATCAAGGTTTCCTTTATCTAATATTTGTAGGGCTATGACATATTTATTGATAAGTAGTATCAATCAATCGGCTGAGGCAACTTCGGTCGATAAGCGAAATATTGCCGTTCTGTGTTAATTTCAAGGTATTGGTAAATATTTGTGCCTGGTATTTGTTTACCACTTGTAGAGAACGTGCTTGCAGAGTGGAGGAAGTTGGTTATCAAAATAAAAATATTTATTTATTTATTATAGTCTATTTATCAGTGCTTGTAATGCATCTCGTAATGTAGCTCGAGGAGAAATCAAGTAATTTTTCTAAAAATCCAAATAGCAATGTTTTTGGAATGGCTTGAAGCAAATCAAATAGTAAATAAGAATAATATTAGTTATGAAATTTGTTTCCCAACTAAGAGACCTTAAAGTAATTATTTTCAAAAATATAACGATAATTAAATTATATAGAGAAACTGAAGATTTGCAAATCTTAAGCCCTGAAAAGCACATTGTTCGATTTTCCACATATATAATTGAAAATAATTGTTGTTTTTTTTTTGTTCGTTTTTTCTTTATTGAACTATTTAAGAATACAAAGAATTTTATACCAAACCATGAAGAAAATATACCTATTACATTAAGAATACGAAATAATATCCTAATATAAAAATGAAGCTTGAAACTTAAATATAATTGAACATTTAGTGTTAAGGCAGCTCGAATGCATGGTGTTTACAAATTTCACTAATCTAATGTGATAATAATATATATAAAATATATGTAAAACTTAAAATTAATTAGGTTTTCGTGTCAAATTTTTCTCAAAGCAATTGGAAGACTTTCGAAGATTTTGTCATTGAATCATTTGACGAAGAACAATTTATAAACGATTATTATATTATTACAAATAAAGAACGAAGAAATTTTAAAATCAACGAAACATATTAGAATTATGCTAAAACTTAACTCAAAGCAAAGAACGAATTATTCTAATTATAAAATATATTAAAGCTCGACAACAGTTTGAAATGAAAATGAAAACGAAAACAAGAACATCAAAATTAAATGAAAAATTAACGGAAAAAACAAGAGTATAAAAATAAAAAAAACATAAGTATAAACAAAACAAGAAAAATTAAAACGAAAAAATAAAAAATTAAAGTTAAAGAAACAAAACATACTAATTAAAGAAAAAGAAAAAGTGAAAAAAATTTCAAAAATCAACAAACAATTTTATAAACTATATGAGAAACGAAAATAGAAGAATTTTAATAGAATTTGAAATGGACGAGGGTCTGCTAGGCAAACTCTCTTTACCACGACGATGACGGCCCTCCTGGTGCTGCTCGGTCGATGGTTCTGGATGTCGTCCTCCTCGCTCCCTCGTCCTTGGTAACAAATGAAAAAACTTTAAAGTCCTTTTTTCTGTCAGACTCCAACATCACGGCTACGAGTTATTATTGCACACGTTTCCACAATTGCACGTCAATGCGTTGGCGCCAAAGCTCCAGGCTCTTCAAATCCCGATCCGGGCTCTGGGCGCTCTCCCTGTCCCTGTCCCTGTCCTTGTCCCACCCCTTCCTCACCCCACTCCTTGATTGCACTTTCCATCACGCCCGGTCCTGGTAGCCGGGGAGCGCGGCGCCCGGCGCCTCCTCCCCGCACAAAGCTTTTAGGCTCGGTCTTCAGGAGCTTCTCGCGAGACATCCTCTGCTCTCCACTCATCTCGTCTCGTCTGGTTTGTGGTTGCTTCGGCAACGTCACAAGTTAAAGCTTCGTCCTCTCCGCCGCCCAGTCGCCCTGCTCGGCAGGGTCGGTCGACGCCAGCTCCATGAGCTTTAAAGCTTCCTCTGGTCACCTGCAGGTCCGTGGCACGCCCTCGGCATGTCGCCGGCCGCCTGTGGCTCCAGCTCTATCGATCCGGTGGAAATTCCAAATTCCCGACTGCCTTCGAGTCGACGACGTCGGCTGGAGTCGCGGCCTGCGGCTGCCACGCGATCTCTCGCGCTCCGCTCACGTTCCTCATGAGGTTGTTGTCGTTGCTGAGGTTGCTGTTGAGGTTGCCTTGGCTGCTGCTGCTGCTGCTGCTGTGGCCGCTGCTGCTCGCTGGACGACTCGCTGCCGTCGACTGACTGCGACTCCGCGACTACGACGAGTTTTTATGCGGTTCCCGCGACGCGAGCGCGCATGCGTGACGCGCGTCGCGCACTCTTATCGCACTCGACGTCACGACGATGACGACGACGACGACGACGAAGCTGCCGTCTCTGCCACTGACGCCGCCGAGGTCTGCGTCGACGCATTATCAACGCATTTATAAAGCATTACGTGGCGCAGACGTCGACGGCATGTCGACAATGGGCCCGGCGAGCGATCGCCGTCGCCGTCATCATCGTGGTCGTTGTTGTTGTGATTGTTATTATTATTACTGTTGTTATTGTGATTGGCGCTGCGGGTCCCTTCATCCGATTTCCAATTCAATCCGGGGGCAGGGAGAGAAAAGCAACAACAACAATAAAAAAGAGAATTTCGTTCGTTTTCTTTTCGTTTTCCCAACTCCCCTAGTGGTGGTTGCTGCTGTTGTTGTTGTTGGCCCACCGTCAACATGTTTGACTAGAAGCAACATCAGGACAACAACAACAACAACAACAACAGAAAGTCATCAACGTCATCTCCGAAAGGGTCCCCCCCATCGGTCGGCCGGTTCGACTCGGACGGAGTCGGCTCGGCCGGAGTCGAAGTCGAGCTCAACGCGAACTCACGCACACAGACACACACGGAACATACGATGCACATGTGAGCCCTTCGAGAAAATCTCCGCAGCATCGGCAACAACAACAACAATTACAACTACAACAACAAGAAGAGCTACAGCAGCAGCAACAACAAGACGACTGCGACGGCAACGTGTAAAACACGCGATGTTGATTTTCGGTTGTTGTTGTTATTGGTGATGTTGGCTTTTTAAGGGAAAACCAGTCGTCATTGCAGGGCAGCAACAACAGCAATGACTAACAACAACAACAACAATCACCGCAACTGCATCGTTTCCGCACCAACCAATGTGTGCAGGGCATGTTGGACCCTACATCAACACCAACAACAACAACAACAGCCACCTCTCCTACAATAACAATGCACACACATGCGAGGCGATAAAGTTTGAACATGTGTGTGTGTGTGTGTGTGCGTGTGCGTGGAGAAAACAACATCATGAAGAACCTTTTTATTATCTCGGAAAGCCAAACAAAACGAAGGGAATGAAAAAAGAACACCAACGAGTCACAGCAATGGAGAGAGGGAAAAGGGAAGAGAAAGAGAAAGAGAAAAAGAAGCAAACAGAAGAGAAGGGAGAAGAAGGAGGAGGATAAAAACTGGAAAATAGGGAGCGGTCGAAGGGACGGACAGACAGACAGACGGACAGACAGGCACTCGGTTAACCCGACGTCGAACGTACGACGACCTCAAGCGCAGCACGTTTATAGCACGGTATATGTTACATACAACAACAACAACAACAATGGTCATACCAAAACACCACCACTAATAACAATATGAAAAAAACGACAACCAACAACTACAACAACGGCTTAAACAACCAACGAATCAGGCGGCTAACGAACCAACCAACAACAACAACGATGCCGCCAGTGACCAACGTCGAGTCAAAGCCGTCGTGGAGTGTGGGGACGGAGGCAGAAAGTGGAGGGAGTTGGGGTTTCGGTTGAGGTTGAGGTGGGGGAAGTTGTTTTTAGGGAGCTCAGGGCATGGACTGCTGCATGTAACGAGATGAAGTCCTTTCCCCTGGTCTCTGCTCCCTGGGTCCCTTGGCCCTTTGTCCCTGATCCCTTGGTCGCTTGGCCCCAAAGGTCTTCGGTTTTCATTACCATGATTCGAAACTCTTCTGTTTCAGATTATGCGAAGCCTCCTCGGCCCGGACTCGACGACGATTACGTGAAATCGCCTCCTCGCACGTAACCGAGCCGAAGAATCGCTCTGTAATGAGCTCATATTTTTTACAGCTCCGAGGCTCCTTTCAAGAGGCACGGGTTTCGCTCGTCGGTCCCTTCACTGCCTTGACTTTCGACTGACTTTCGCGTCATCGTCGAAGGAGGACCAGGACAGAAGGTCTCGAATCAGATCCATCACCATCACTTGGAGTTGATCTCATGAAAATCATCTTCTGTTAATCTCAAACGAGCAATGCTTGCTTGAATGTGAATGTAAATGTGTGCCAATATTTAAGGCACGACTGTGGACGATCGTGTGTGTTAATTGAATCGATCCACAGTGAAAACGGTGGTACTTCCCGCCCGCCAGCATCCCGCACCCGACCCGAGACCATTCGAGACAAATTCGATACCACCAGGTCCAACGAGAGGTCGGGATGCTGCGGAGACCCGGTGCAGGCCCCGCTAATGCGACAATAAATAATACGGCAACTGAATATCACGACCACGGTCCGGCAAACAGATAGACAAGCAGGCAGGCAGGTCGACCGATCGACCGATCGACCGACAGAGAGAAGACGGACGGACGGACGGACCTGGACTCGTGGCTATCGACGTCGTGGTTATCGAATCGGATTTCGAGGCTGCGGGTAACTTGGTAGCGTGTCGCGGGACCAACAAGAGAATTTTAATGAGCCGCCGCTATCGCCTTCTCGCACTTATCTCTGCCACTTTACATATTCATATGCACCAAGATGGCATGGCAGGCCTTTCTCGGAACGATATAAAAGACCACAATCTCGACTTATATATTTCTTTTTATCACTTCAGAGGATTCTCCTCTGGGGTGAGAATGATTTAATATGTGGGACGATAGGAGATTAAGTTTCTCTTATCATCCATACAACCAACCATCCAGCCGTCCATCCCACCATCCGACAAACCTCTACATGGGAGCTTCGGCACATCGAAATCGTTCCCCATGGGTCGATCGTTGCACCCTTCGGCGTTTTAAACACTTGGCCTCACTAATTCTTAGGCTGGGTCGTTCGGGTCTGTCAAGCGTTGGGAACCACTTGGTGGAGGTCCTTTTTTTCTTTTTCCTTATCCCTGTCTCTCCACCCTTCCTACTATTTAATCTCAATATTCTCCATATAAATCTTCTCCCTAGGCTTCTCACAGCACCATCATCAGTTCAAAGGGCACCAAATCCTGGGTCCCCCCGCGTTCTCGAAAGCAAAGTGTTAATTAACTTTTTGTATCTTCTCGTCGTATCCAGGGGGTATTCTGGTCTAGGCTCAAGTGATTGCTTCGACTCGACTTGCTTGATGACTCGGTGCAGTGATGCAGTAGTGGTTGTCGTTGTTGTAAGGTGCATCTACTCGGGGGTAATTTCTATTCGAAACGTGGGAGCGTCTGGTCGGTTACAACGACACGATGGGATTAAGGGGTTCTTCTCTGTGATGGTATTCGGAACCGATCCCCAAGACGGTGACACAGAGACGTGGGAACGTCTTTAGGAAAATTACCAACATGAATTTTTATTTCTTAAAACGGAGGAGATTTTTTTCTAATAGCCCTTACTTTTGTTCCAAGTCCCTTCCCAACTCAAAGAGAAAATAGTATTCCGTGACTCTGACTTCAAAACAATACTCATAAAAATTCTCTAGCGATCACCTCCCGAAACCACGATCTCCCCAAGGCCTGGATATCCCAAAACCCCGATCTCCCAAGGCCTCGCTCTCCCAAACCCCCAATATCTCAAAGTCCGGATCTCCCAAGACATCGACTTTCAAAACCTCGATCTTCTAAAGTATAGATCTGCCAAATTCCTCTTCAACCTCCACTCCAAAACTCTCCAGTACTCCTAAAGATGAGCCGAATGGACCGATGAAGTCCATCAATCAGCAAACCATGCTCGAACAATGGGAGCACATGACGCACAACAGGATCCAACTAAATCAAACCCTAACTGGACGAAGAGAAGAAATCGGATGAAACCCTCGTCAGCTCATTAGAAAATCGAGCAGCGCCGTTTAGAGTCCTGGACAGAGTCCTGCATACGGAGGCCAAACCAGGGGAGAATCCTTTTGTAACGGAAATAGTTCCCACACTCGGCGACCTTAACAAATCGAGACCAAGACCGAGACCGAGACTGAGCGAGAGAGGGCGAGCTGGAGCAGGTGGTGCTGATCCGCTCGCCTGTCTCTGGCTCTGGCTGGTCGTGTGTAGGATTGTGTTGTGGCGAAACAATAACAAAATTTGAATCCTGCCAAATCATCATCGCCAGAGCCTGGGAACGAATTTCGATGCTCGATGCTCGGATTCAAAAAGGAACTGGAATTGTTGGAGCAGCGCAGGAGCGAAATGACAATAAGAAAAAAAAGGAAAAACAAAATAATGAAAATGAAAATAAAGGAAGGAAACCGGGAAGCCAGTGGCAGGGAATAGAAAGGGAAGGGGGAGGGGAAGAGAAGACGAGAATACGTCGGTGCACACTTCGTGCATGCGCATATCACGAGTCCTCCGCGTCTGCTACGACGCAGGCCAGCGACAACAACAACAACCAGGTGAAGAAGGATGCGTGCGCAGGACGAGAGGACAGACGCACGTTGGACGCTCGCTGCCGGCGTGCCGGAGCACGATCGTGGGAACGATCGCAATCTGAGTCGTCCGCCAGCGAGTGTTGGGGGATGTGTGCGTGCCTGTGTGTGTGTGTACGCGCCATAAAATAAACACTTGCACCAAGGATCAACGGAATCCGGGAATAGGTTGAGGTTGAGTCCTTGGTAATGCGATATTTATGCGCATTCCACGCACACACTGCCAGGCTTGGGCATGCGGCATGCGCAAAGTCTTCGCCTGCCGCTTTGGCCACATGCAAAAAGGGTGCTCCTTAGGGGTTGCTTTCTTTTGATTTCCCTCCTTCCATTCCATTCCTTTCGAATCGATCGATCGAAGGATGTGTCTGCATACGTAGTATTGATTTCCAAATCAGGTGTCGTCCTGTTTGCTATATTTCGGAACATGTGCATTTTCTTGTTTTTGTTCTTTGTCCTTCTTCCTACCTCCCTACATGCTCTTTCTCTTTCACTTTTTTTTCCCGATTATAGTGCGATTTATTTATTTTTTATATTTTTGGTTCAACCGAAATTCCTTGATGTCCCCTTTGGAACGTTCTCGGCGTGAGGAGCCACTTGCGACACTTCGACTGTTGGATGAAACACCTGGATACAGTCGGCATGCCTCGGCCGCATACCCGGGTCCATTGGCCCGAATCTCTCGTGTGAGTGGTATGGAGTCCTTTCCAGGGATCCCTTTATGTCTTGTGTGCAAATGTTATTGATTTCAATTTTATATGAAGATTATTCTGTTTGTACCATGAGATATTTTAGTAACAAAATTTTAAAATGTTATCAACTAAATTAGCTTAGATTTTTGGTAGCTTGTGTTTGTTCCTTAACAACTGTTGTGTCCAGAGACTGTGTGATAATATTGCTAGTATTAGTATAGTAGAATTAAATTGGAATATTAAATAGTGGTATTGAAATTTTGTTCACTTACCACTAGTTTTTGAACTTCCATCGTTACCCTACGATATCTGCGTCCCGGTTTTGCAGTAAGTAACACGATGATGACCCAAAAGAACCCTCGTTTTTGCAAATTCCATGGAAATTCGATGCTATATAACCATCGGAATCCTTTGAAGGCGCCGAACTGCGGTAAAAAGATCTTTGATCTGAGGTCAACGAATTGGTCAAAAGTATCAATTGACGATCGATATGACCGTACGAACAACGTCGACGTAATGCACAGTAAATACGGCGTAATCTGATGCACTTGAATGGTATTGCAACGATATAAATAACACATGTACTTTAAGACTTTACTGAAATAATGATATAAACAAGTATTCATAACTGTCCATTAACTATACATAGCGATAGAATCGAATTGGATTCACTACGAACGTAACTAATTGAAACAATGAACCATAAGGAAAATGAAAGAAATCGCAATTTCAAAGCGAATCTAAATTGCAGAGAGGCATCGCGACCAACTCATTTCCTTGCTAAACTCCAACCGATACAACACTGCCAATTTTTATTTATGTACTTTTACAACTATTCTCTTTAACCCGAATTCATTTTTAATCCTCTAAAGGATTTTTTTTTTGTTCTTTTCTTGTATACGCTTTTGAATTCGAAAAATTTTTGTTTTTACACACCTCAATTTTGCCATTAATATACTCCTTTCCTACCAACAAGATTAGTAAAGAAATACAGTATCGCAACTTCCGACCAAATCAACCAAGTTCTTTCAACTACGCCCTTTATTGAAACTATGACTAATGTTCTCTAATGAAATAGGTTCCAGAATATGGACCACAAAACCTTTATAAATAGAAAAATACCCGATACGGAAAGTAGTGAACCGTAGTGAATGCAGAATAATAGGAATTCTAACACAAAAACTATACATGGTAAATGAACTCAGATAGACATTTTATTCCTCCAAACCTCTATTATTGATCTTCTGTAGATTTATTTCCTAACTATATTACTGGTCGCCGGTGTACTTGAAGGAAAATGGACACAAGGGAATATTGTGAAGTCAACCAACGTCCAGCAGTCGCAGGCATACCCGAGAAAAGACGTAGTTGATCATAGTTTAAATTCGATTCTAAACCATTTACTTCTAGTTCTACGTTCTTCCAAAGCTAAGCAAAAACATAACAGCCCAGTGCAATTTATAAACATAAATAGAGTTGGATTACCTTATTTTCCAGCCTTCTTTGCACGGAGATATAATTTTTCACCTTATCGCAAAAGAAGACAATGGCGTCCAATAAGACGTCAACGTAAGAAGTCAAGAATTTCAGATCAAGAATTCAGTATAAACGCAAATAGCAAAACTGGAAGCTTCAAAACAAAAAGAAAACTTAGAACTATGTCTAATAAAGAGAATTTCATTGATATACATACTGAAATTATAGAGCAAAATACAACAGAAGAAAATTTATCGACATTTTCTGATAATGGAACAGTGAGCGATAGAGATATCAATAATAATCCAAGTACACCAAGGAAGGATTATTACACATTCACCCAAACAGAGGGATATTTTCTCAAAAATGATATAACACAATCCCCAGACGATGAAACATCTCGTAATATGGATAAAACAGAAATTTTTTCAACTCTTCAATCAACAGTAGAAGAACATCCAAATGAAAGTTCCAACAATTTTCTGGTCTCTGATGGAAATATGGACTCTACCTGGACTTTTACCACGACTACAACCGATACTAAAATATATGATACAACCCAAATCACAACAACAGTGAAGTCTACCACCGAAAAGAAAATAAATGACACAACACGTTTCACTTTAAAACAATCTACGAACACGTACTCACCCGAAAGTAAACGAAATCAACTGGAAAATATATCCAATAATCAGATTGTTACTCTAAAGGAATACAAAGTCTCAACAATCTCGCAGTCGTTAGAAACAGACGGATATGGACAGAAAACCAGGTCCCAAAATTCAATAAATTCGGATAAACTGAACACCGTTATCCCTGTCTCTAGAAATACTAACGAATTTGATGAAACAACCCAAATAGCATCTGCAACGAAATATAGCACTGCAAAGACAAAAAAAATTAATTCAACTCATACAATTATGGACGATTTGAATAACTCAAAAGATGCCAATGATCTAGTTGAATCGAACAGTGTAAATCCTGCATCTAGAAAAGCTACGGAATTAAAAGATATTAACCAAACTCCATCTATAATGGAATATATCACTACAAAGACAAAAGTACCGTCTTCAACTCGTAGAAATCTGGATACTTTGATTAACTTCAAAGATGATAATGGTCAAAAAAATAACGAAAATAAGGGAGAAAATGGAAGCGGTCCAAAGAAAAGCTTAAATGAGGAAGGAAATAAATACCAGGATTTGAATAATCCCGTTAATGATAAAACTCTTATCACTCTAGACGAATATGACTCTTCTACGACCCCACAATGGTCAGTAGGACACCAGCAGTTATCTAGTTCCAGTACTTCCAGTGTCTATGGCGGAAATAAGCTCTCGCCAGATAAATCGAACAATGTTAGTTCTGGATCTAGAAAAACTCCTGGATTAATAGATATGAACCAAACTGCATCTACAACAGAATATAGCACAGCAAAGACAAAGGAAGCGTCCTCAATTCGTACAGTTCTAGACGATTTGAATAACTCAAAAGATGATAATGGTCAAAAAAACAAGTTAAGTAAGCTATCGTCCGATAAACCGAACACTGTTAGTCCTGGATCTAGAAAACCTGAAGGATTAAACCATACGAACCAAACTGCACCTATAGCGCAATATAGCACTGCACAGATAAAAGTAACGTCTTCAACTCGTACAATTCTGGACGATTTGAACAACTCAAGAGATGATAATGGTCAAGAAAACAAGTTAAGTAAGCTCTCGCCCGATAAATCTAACAGTGTTAATCCTGGATCTAGAAAACCTGAAGCATTAAAAGATAAAAACCAAACTGCATCTACAACGCAATATAGCACAGCACAGATAAAAGAAACGTCCTCAACTCGTACAGTTATGGACGATTTGAATAACTCAGGAGATGATAATGGTCAAAAAAACAAGTTAAGTAAGCTCTCGCCCGATAAATCGAACAGTGTTAATCCTGGATCTAGAAAACCTGAAGGATTAAAAGATAAAAACCAAACTGCATCTACAATGCAATATAACACTGCAAAGATAAAAGTAACGTCCTCAAATCTTACAACTCTAGACGATTTTAATAACTCAAAAGATGGGAATGGTCAAAAAAACAAGCTAAGTAAGCTATCGCCCGACAAATCGAACAGTGTTAGTCCTGGATCTAGAAAACCTGAAGGATTAAAAGATAAAAACCAAACTGCATCTACAATGCAATATAACACTGCAAAGATAAAAGTAACGTCCTCAAATCTTACAACTCTAGACGATTTTAATAACTCAAAAGATGGGAATGGTCAAAAAAACAAGCTAAGTAAGCTATCGCCCGACAAATCGAACAGTGTTAGTCCTGGATCTAGAAAACCTGAAGGATTAAAAGATAAAAACCAAACTGCATCTACAACGCAATATAGCACTGCACAGATAAAAAACAAGTTAAGTAAGCTAACGCCCGACAAATCGAACAGTGTTAATCCTGGATCTAGAAAAGCTACTGGATTAAGAGGTAAAAACCAAACTGCATCTACAACGCAATATAGTACTGCAAAGATCAAAGTAACGTCCTCAACTCGAACAGCCTTAGAAGATTTGAATAACTCAAACGATGGGAATGGTCAAAAAAACAAGTTAAGTAAGCCCGACAAATCGAACAGTGTTAATCCTACATCTAGAAAAGCTACTGGATTAAAAGATAAAAACCAAACTGCATCTACAACGCAATATAGCACAGCACAAATAAAAGAAACGTCCTCAACTCGTACAGTTATGGACGATTTGAACAACTCAAGAGATGATAATGGTCAAAAAAACAAGTTAAGTAACCTCTCGCCTGATAAATCGACCCGTGCTAATCCTGGATCTAGAAAACCTGAAGGATTAAAAGATAAAAACCAAACTGCATCTACAACGCAATATAGCACTGCACAGATAAAAAACAAGTTAAGTAAGCTCTCGCCCGACAAATCGAACAGTGTTAATCCTGGATCTAGAAAAGCTACTGGATTAAAAGATAAAAACCAAACTGCATCTACAACGCAATATAGTACTACAAAGATAAAAGTAACGTCCTCCACTCTTACAACTCTAGACGATTTGAATAACTCAAACGATGGAAATGGTCAAGAAAACAAGTTAAGTAAGCTATTGCCCGACAAATCGAACAGTGTTAGTCCTGGATCTGGAAAACCTGAAGGATTACAAGATGAAAACCAAACTGCATCTACAACGCAATATAGCACTGCAAAGATAAAAGTATCGTCTTTAACTCGTACAACTCTAGACGATTTTAATAACTCAAAAGATGGGAATGGTAAAAAAAACAAGTTAAGTAAGCTATTGCCCGACAAATCGAACAGTGTTAGTCCTGGATCTAGAAAACCTGAAGGATTAAAAGATAAAAACCAAACTGCATCTACAACGCAATATAGCACTGCACAGATAAAAAACAAGTTAAGTAAGCTAACGCCCGACAAATCGAACAGTGTTAATCCTGGATCTAGAAAAGCTACTGGATTAAGAGGTAAAAACCAAACTGCATCTACAACGCAATATAGTACTGCAAAGATCAAAGTAACGTCCTCAACTCGAACAGCCTTAGAAGATTTGAATAACTCAAACGATGGGAATGGTCAAAAAAACAAGTTAAGTAAGCCCGACAAATCGAACAGTGTTAATCCTACATCTAGAAAAGCTACTGGATTAAAAGATAAAAACCAAACTGCATCTACAACGCAATATAGCACAGTACAGATAAAAGAAACGTCCTCAACTCGTACAGTTATGGACGATTTGAACAACTCAAGAGATGATAATGGTCAAAAAAACAAGTTAAGTAAGCTCTCACCCGACAAATCGAACAGTGTTAATCCTGCATCTAGTAAAGCTACTGGATTAAAAGATAAGAACCAAACTGCATCTACAACGCAATATAGCACTGCAAAGATAAAAGTATCGTCTTCAACTCGTACAGTTATGGACGATTTGAATAACTCAAAAGATGGGAATGGTCAAAAAAACAAGCTAAGTAAGCTATCGCCCGACAAATCGAACAGTGTTAGTCCTGGATCTAGAAAACCTGAAGGATTAAAAGATAAAAACCAAACAGCATCTACAACGCAATATAGCACTGCACAGATAAAAAACAAGTTAAGTAAGCTCTCGCCCGACAAATCGAACAGTGTTAATCCTGGATCTAGAAAAGCTACTGGATTAAAAGATAAAAACCAAACTGCATCTACAACGCAATATAGTACTACAAAGATAAAAGTAACGTCCTCCACTCTTACAACTCTAGACGATTTGAATAACTCAAACGATGGAAATGGTCAAGAAAACAAGTTAAGTAAGCTATTGCCCGACAAATCGAACAGTGTTAGTCCTGGATCTGGAAAACCTGAAGGATTACAAGATGAAAACCAAACTGCATCTACAACGCAATATAGCACTGCAAAGATAAAAGTATCGTCTTTAACTCGTACAACTCTAGACGATTTTAATAACTCAAACGATGGAAATGGTCAAGAAAACAAGTTAAGTAAGCTATTGCCCGACAAATCGAACAGTGTTAGTCCTGGATCTAGAAAACCTGAAGGATTAAAAGATAAAAACCAAACTGCATCTACAACGCAATATAGCACTGCACAGATAAAAAACAAGTTAAGTAAGCTAACGCCCGACAAATCGAACAGTGTTAATCCTGGATCTAGAAAAGCTACTGGATTAAGAGGTAAAAACCAAACTGCATCTACAACGCAATATAGTACTGCAAAGATCAAAGTAACGTCCTCAACTCGAACAGCCTTAGAAGATTTGAATAACTCAAACGATGGGAATGGTCAAAAAAACAAGTTAAGTAAGCCCGACAAATCGAACAGTGTTAATCCTACATCTAGAAAAGCTACTGGATTAAAAGATAAAAACCAAACTGCATCTACAACGCAATATAGCACAGTACAGATAAAAGAAACGTCCTCAACTCGTACAGTTATGGACGATTTGAACAACTCAAGAGATGATAATGGTCAAAAAAACAAGTTAAGTAAGCTCTCACCCGACAAATCGAACAGTGTTAATCCTGCATCTAGTAAAGCTACTGGATTAAAAGATAAGAACCAAACTGCATCTACAACGCAATATAGCACTGCAAAGATAAAAGTATCGTCTTCAACTCGTACAGTTATGGACGATTTGAATAACTCAAAAGATGGGAATGGTCAAAAAAACAAGCTAAGTAAGCTATCGCCCGACAATTCGAACACTGTTAGTCCTGGATCTAGAAAACCTGAAGGATTAAAAGATAAAAACCAAACTGCATCTACAACGCAATATAGCACGGCAAAGATAAAAGTAACGTCCTCAACTCGTACAGCTCTAGACGATTTTAATAACTCTAAAGATGATAGCGTTCTAGGAAATAACCTTATTCGAAATAAAGAATTCAATACTGATAAATCCCCTCTTACTATACAACAAACTGGCACTACTATCAGTCTGCAATCGCTAGAGAATGAGAGATCTGTACTGAAAACCAATTCTAATAATACAATGTCCTCTAATGGAAGCGAGGACTCTACGTATACATTAAATACCGTGAACCCTTCTTCTAGAAATGCTTATCAGTTAGGTGGTAATAACCAAAAGTATGCTACAGGTCCAGAAAAGAACTCACAGGAGGAAGAAATCACGAACAGGAAATTAATGATGCAAAATAATGACGAAACCCTTATTACTCCAGCGCAATATGAACTTTCAACAAACGCACAGTCGTTAGAAGGAGAACAACTTCTGCAGAAAACTAATAACAATAATTCAGTGGCCTATGAAGGAAACCAGGACTCTCCAAATCGATTTTATACCACCAATCATACTTCTACAATTGGTAATGAAATAGCTGATAAAACCCAAATCGCAACAACAGTGAAATCCACCACCAAAAAGAAAAGAGCGCCACCTCCACCCACAAAGAGAAAAGTAAATAGATATGCTATGCAAATCGGGCCAAAACCCACACCGAAAAAAAGAAAGCCTGCGACTCCTACAACGACTAAAAACATTAATGAAACAACACCAATCACTTTAAAAATATTTACGAACCCGTACTCATCCGAAAGTAAAAGATATCAACTGGAAAATTTATCCAATAATCCAATTGTTACTCGTAACGAGTACAAAGTCTCAACAATCTCGCAGTCGTTAGAAACAGAAGGATATGGACAGAAAACCAGGTCTCTTATAACTCTAGACGAATATGACTCTTCTACAACCTCACAATGGCCAGTAGGACACCAGCAGTTATCCAGTTCTAGAGATAAATCCCCATTTACTACACAACAAAATGGCACTACTATGAGTCTCCAATCGCCAGAGAATGAGAGATCGAGATCTGGACTGAAAACCAGCTCTAATAATACAATGTCCTCTAATGGAAGCGAGGACTCTACGGATACATTAAATACCGTTAACCCTTCTTCTAGAAATGCTTATCAGTTAGGTGGTAATAACCAAAAGAATGCTACAGGTCCAGAAAAGAACTCACAGGAAGAAGAAATCACGAACAGGAAATTAATGATGCAAAATAGTGACGAAACCCTTATTACTCAATATGAACTTTCAACAAACGCACAGTTGTTAGAAGGAGAACAACTTCTGCAGAAAACTAATAACAATAATCCAGTGGCCTATGAAGGAAACCAGGACTCTCCAAATCGATTTTATACCACCAATCATACGTCTACAATTGGTAATGAAATAGCTGATAAAACCCAAATCGCAACAACAGTGAAATCCACCACTAAAAAGAAAAGAGCGCCACCTCCACCCACAAAGAGAAAAGTAAATAGATATGCTATGCAAATCGGGCCAAAACCCACACCGAAAAAAAGAACGCCTGCGACTCCTACAACGACTAAAAACATTAATGAAACAACACCAATCACTTTAAAAATATTTACGAACCCGTACTCATCCGAAAGTAAAAGATATCAACTGGAAAATTTATCCAATAATCCAATTGTTACTCGTAACGAGTACAAAGTCTCAACAATCTCGCAGTCGTTAGAAACAGAAGGATATGGACAGAAAACCAGGTCTCGTATAACTCTAGACGAATATGACTCTTCTACTACCTCACAATGGCCAGTAGGGCACCATCAGTTATCCAGTTCTATAGATAAATCCCCATTTACTACACAACAAAATGGCACTACTATGAAAAAGAAAACTCTTAGAACGACTAAACGCATTAATGACACAACACCAATGACTTTAAAACAATCAACGAACCCGTACTCACCCGAAAGTGAATTAAAAGAAGATGGACAGAAAACCAGTTCCATAAACTCGGATGAATTGAATACCACCATTTCTTTCTCTAGAAATACTAACGGTTTAGACGAAACAACCCAAATTGCATATTCAAGGAAAGAAATAACGTCGTCAACTCGTGGAATAATAGATGATATACGTAAATTAAAAACTGACAACGGTCCAGAAAAGAGCTTGACGAATGGTGCTATCAGGAATATTAAATTTAATAATGGAAAATCTCCTATGATTATAGAACAAAATAGAACTACGAACAATAATTCAACGTCCTCGAATGGATTCAAGGACTCTGCGGATATATTGCATACCTCTAAACCTCTAAACTCTATTTCCAGAAACACTAATGAATTAGATGATATAAACCAAATATCATCTACAATGCGATATAGCACTATAAATACAAAATTAACGTCTACAATTCGTTCAATTCTGGATGCTTTGAGTGACCCAAAGAGTCATACAGGTCCAGACAAGAAATCAAAGGAGGAAGAAATCAGGGACAGAAAATTAACTACGAAAAATTATGACATCATGACTAACGCATTATCGTTAGAAAGAGATGGATATCAGCAGAAAAGTGATTCTAATAATTCAGTGGCCTCTGAAGAAAACCTGGACTCTTCGGATAGATTGTATACAATTAACCATACATTTACACACGCTAGTGAAATAGGTGATAAAGACCAATTCGCAACAACAGCGCAATATAGCATCATAAAGGAAAGAAATACGTTCTCAACTCGTACAATAACAAAATTTAATGAAAAAAGCCAAGAACCTCATTCAAATATCTCTAATGAGTTAAGTTCTATGACACAAACATCTACATCGCAAGATACCGATATGTATGAACATTTAACACCCCCAGTGTATGAAATTGTGGATAATGCAGATAAAAGATTAAGAAAGGGAGAGTTTGATAACAAGGATTTGAATATACTCGATAGTAATCTCATTACTCAATCTCAATATATTGATACTACTACCTTACAACCAACAATTTCTAACACGAATGCTTTTACAACTACTGAATTTCCCTCCATAGAATACGATAATGTATCTAAAAATGATGCCATGAATTGGTCAGAAATTCCTGCAAATCATTCTCAATTTCCATATAATGGTTCTACTACCCTACAATCGACAATTTCAAACACGAATGCTTATACAACTACTGAATTTCCTTCCACAGAATACGATAATGTGACTGCAAATCAGACATCATTTGACTGGAATAACAATGGATATAAAAACACCACAAATATTTCATATGGTAACAGTAGTGTTCAGCAGATTTGGGATTTCGCAAAACATGTTGGTTCCAATTTTAGCGTTGTCAATATCGAAGGCATCCCAGTGGTGATTATCACCGAGAGAACAATTCCTTCTAACGAATCTCAAAGAACGTCTAAAGAGCAGGATAAGCTGTGGGTTTTCAAAACGAATGCAAGTATTAGTGAAATCACGAAGGATAGTTTGAGTCCTTCTGGAGGAGATTTCAACTGGCATGTTTTCCAGGTTCAGGAGTACAAAAACAATTTCGATCGTATATTCAAGTCGAATAATTCTAGAGATGTATTTCCGGGGGCAAAGGAGCTTTCAATTGTCGATGTGGACAAGACAATTGCAGAACTAAACATGAAAAACATGCAGAAAAACAATTCAACTAATCGAAATAAAAAGAGAGTGAATACCATTAATACTTCTTCAAGAAACGCTAATGATTTGAACCAAATAACATCCTCAGTTTATGCAATTAAGGATGCAACAGAAGAAAGCTTTAAAAACGTTGAACTTGACAACAAGGATTTGAATATACTCGGTAGTGATAACAGTACTCAAGCTCAATATGAATATTCAACAATTCTTAATTCCAACGACCATCTAACTACAGCGTTTCCTTCCACACAGAACGTGAATATATCTACAAATAAATCCAATGGGGATGTGCCCATAAATCAGAGTTCATTCGATTGGAATAGCTATAAATACAATAATTCAACAGATATTTCATATGGTAACAGTAGTGCTGAACAGATATGGGAATTTGCAAAAAATATTGGGGATGATAATATAATAGGAGAATCAGTGTTGAATGAAATCGACAGAAGAAACCTTTCTAACGAGTCTTACAGTGTAGTCCCTGAAGACCCAGAAACACTTTGGTTAATACGAAAAAATGAAAGCATTATCCAAATCACGAAGAATAATGTGAGCAATTCTGAAGGAAATGGCCTCTTCCAGATTCAGAAATTCGACAACATTTCAAATCTTATATCCCAACCTAATGATTCCAGAGATGTATTACCGGGGACCGAAGAGTTGTCGACAGTGGATGGAAACGAGTATATTTCAGAAAATATCCAACCCATTCCAACTACTCCCGAACCAGAGGGTCAACTGAAGTATTTGAGTGATTTCAATTCGCTTCAAACCAACGTAACCAATGGACAAAACTCAACATTTGCTCCCAGCACTATTAACATCCTTCATAGTTCCCCTCCTACTTTCGTTCCTACCCAAACCCCTACTCCTGCCACCACCCGTGCACCTACTCGTGCCCCAACTCGTAAACCAACACGTGCCCCGACCCGTCCACCTACACGTCCACGTACGCGTGCACCAACCCGTGCATCATACCGAGCCACCACCCGTAAGAGACGTGAGCCCATTATATTTGCTCCCTTATTCTACACATCCTCTGTCCCTCCAACTAAAGCTACCACTATCCCTACCACTATCCCTACCACTATTCCTACCACTGTCACAACCAAACGCCGCAAACGCAAACGCAAGAGTCAAAGTTATTCTGAAGAATACGATATGTGGTATAACCTCCTCGATAATATTAGTGTTTTATAATCTAAAATTACAATAGAAGAAACCCATGACTTGAGCAGTGCAAATTAACCCAATTGACAAAACAAACTGTCGTCTAGAAGATTCACCAACAATTATGAAGAAAACGCCAGAAACAATCAACATGATCCCTAGCCACAGATTTCCATAGCTGGATGATGAGGGGAATGATGACAAACAAATCACTAATAATGAATAACACCACTTTGCATCAGTTAATATAATACATATAGGCCCAAATACAAGTTTATGTATCAAAATGCAATAACATAAAAATAATGTTTTTCATTTATTGTTGATAGTATATGGTACTTTCGAGAAAAATCGAATTTCATAAATTTTTGAGCATAGTATATAAACGAGTATTTGTGTTATAAAAAGAGCGAGTGACGGATCAGTGGTAGGCTGACCCCATAAGCTAAGTTCATAGAGTCAATGTATCGTACAACAATATATATGTATTTTTTTCATATTCAAAAAATATTGAGTAATAAAGGAACTGAATTGTTTACAATCTGTTTATCTCGAATAAGCAATAAGGGTGTTACTAGGTAGGCTAAGAAACCCACATTTTATGACATGGTAGTTGATGGTACTACAAAGCCCAACATGATATGGCTGTAAAAAGTTCTTTCACCCGAGCCAAGCAATTTCTTCCAAATGACAAAGTAATCTGATGCACTTGAAAAGTATATGCACGATGAAAATAAAACCTGTAGTTAATATGTAGTTATAATGTAGTTAAATGAGATATAAAAAATAATTCACATACTATAAATGTACATGTACTATACACGTAAATGTTTTTTTCGCTTAAAATATGTGTTAAAAATCGTAATAAAATTAGATTCACTTCGATCGCAACTAATTGAAATAATCAACCGTGGGTGCGACGAGAGCAATAATGATTTCAACACGTTATTTATTTGTAAGAAGCCATACAATATTTCCAACAATTAGGATACTGTGATCTTTTAGTTAAGTAATTTAAATGACCTTTTTACATTTATTGTAAATGCCTATTAATCCTGCTAAAACTTGAGAAAGTAAAGTATCTCGTAATTATGTAGAGATTTTAGAGTATCGCAACATCCGGCAATTTCAACAAAATTCAACTTCAACTACGCCCTTCATTGAAACTATGACTAATGTTCTATAATGAAATAGGTTCCAGAATATGGGCCACAAAACCTTTATAAATAGAAAAATATCCGGTGCGGAGAGTAGTGAAACAAAAAGACTATACCTACATGGTAAATAAAATCAGTTAGACATTGTAGTCTTTCAAACCTCTTTTATTGATCTTCTGTAGATTTATTTCCTAACTATATTACTTGTCGCTGGCGTAGTTGAAGGAAAATGGAGTCAAGGAAATTTTGTGAAATCAAACAACGTCCAGCAGTCGCCGACATACCTGAGAAAATACGGAGTTGATCATAGTATAAATTCGATTCTAAACCATTTACTTCTAGTTCTACGTTCTTCCAAAGCAAATCAAAACCAGAACAGCCCAGTGCAATATATAAACATAAATAGAGTTGGATTACCTTATTTTCCAGCCTTCTTTGCACGGAGATATAAATTAAAACCTTATCGCAAAAGAAGACAATGGTATCCAATAAGACGTCCACGTAAGAAATCAGGATTTTTAGGTTTTTTTATGAACGCAACCTTAAGTTTAAATAAACCGATGAAAAAGAAACCAATCAATAAGAAACCTGTAAATCCAACTAAAACTTCCACTTTACAATTTAACACAAACAAAACAGCGAACTCGGGACGCACGTCATCCTTTATTGATACAACAACTGTAGAAAATCAATCTAAAAATGCTACAGAAGAATATTTATCGACAAGCACACCAGATATGGATTATTCCACATTCACCCAAACAGAGGAATATGAAACAACTCGTAATACAGATCAAAATGAAATATTTTCAACCCTTCAATCAACAGTAGAAGAACATCGAAATGAAAGTACCAGCGATTCTCTGGTCACTGATGGAAATATGGACTCTACTTGGACTTTTACCACGTCTACAAACGCTACTGAAATAGATGATACAACTCAAATCACAACAACAACAACAGCGACATCCACCACCAAAAAGAAAAGAAAGCCGCCCCCACCCCCAAAGAAAAGAGGAAATAGATATTCTAGTCAAATCAGCAATTAACCCACACCGAAAAAAACAAAAACACCTTTTTCTCCTAGAACGAGTAATTGCATATGACACAACACAAATCACTTTAAAACAATCTGCGAACCCGTAATCGCCCGAAAGTAAATGATAACAACAGGAAAACAGATAAAATAATTCAATCGTCACTCTACATCAATACGAATCGCAGAGTTAGGATCCGAGGGATAGAAAGGAAGATTACCATGTATCTAGAAACGCTAACGAATTCGACGAAATAAACCAAATTGCATCTATGACGAAAAAAACAACGTCTCATTTTCTCATAATTATTTTCATGATTTCAATATATGCATCAGCTGAGACTGATGGACATATCTTCTAAAAACGCCTTCAAGAACTATGAAACTAGTATTCGATGCTTTTCAAATTTTCGAATTGTCAACATTTGTCAAGCAACACGACAACAATTTCGAAACCTAGTGGGAAAGTATTCGAGAGCACATCTTTAACAGGATCTCGTGGGACATCCACCAACTGGGGCAATTTATTACCAACACACAAGACAAACGCCGTTGCTCAACATTTTCCGATCGAGCGTTTTGAGTTCTTCCATTCCACTTTGTCACTCTCAGTTCTGTTGAGTCGAGCCAGGTCGTCCTTCGGAGCCGGCAACGAGGGCAGCAGACGCCAGAAAAGGTCCTTCGAGCTAACGAGGCGGCGCACAGTCGGCACAAGCGTGGGAAACGACCGTTACAGGGCTCAGTCTTGAGCGTCGGCCACAGGATCACGTTGAGCTGAGCACAGGTGGCTCAAAATCGATACCCATGCGACAGACGGGTGCCGGGCAGACGGGCGGCGGATCGTGGGAAACTATCCATCGTCTCTCTCCGCTTATCTCGCAAACGTGCCCCGTCTCCTGCAGCCGTGTTTAAGTCCTCTCTCCCTTTCTCTCTCTCTCTCTCTTCAGCTGGAGGATACTGATGTTGGAGTGTGTTTTATTGTTCTCCCGCTGTGTGTAGGGCTCTGTTTATTTTTGGCTTCTTTTGATTTCCTTTGGAATGTGGGCTGCGTGTGGACAGCTCGCGTCGTAACACGCGATTCAAGTCTTAAATGCGTAGGGTCAGGCCTGAGGTCTGAGGTGTGGGGGTGCAGAATTAGTCAAAATTTCAAATATGCTTTCAAAATATGGAATCTAAATTTTTCTCGCTTTTTACCATTTAAGTAGTGACCTACGTAGCTTTTAGTATATGAGCTTAGGTCGACTCACAACGGAGCAGAGTTAAATTCTTCATCATTACTGTATATTATTAACAATATCTAGATCTGCCTTAGCAATGAAAAATTCTTTAGTAATTATTACTCATGTGAATTTAAAATAAAGGAATTTAAATCAAGGAATCTTACGTTTTATATGGAATTATTTAAGCTATATTTTTAAAATTACAAAATCATGGTTAATCAGTTACATTGACCTTCTACATACATACATTCGAGTTCGTCCAACTATAATTTGTACTGGTGGCTTCAACCCCAGTTATAGACAGACCAATCAGAGGGCCCTTCCGAGCCCATTGAAAGCAATTTTAGAACCACTTACTACATTCCCTGCCCTTCCTTGCGTGCTCACTCCAAACCATCCACATATACCATCATCTATCTATATTCTCTGCACGGTTCCCCTCGCTTTGCCACCCTATCACGTGCACGCTTCGCTCGGCCGACTGCAAAAGCAACAACAATTAATTCTCGGACGAACACCTGGCCCCTGGGACGTGTTACCATTGGTCCGCTATTCCTGGGTCCTCCACACGGAACAACCCTCGTGGTGGTTGGAGCGACAGGGACTATTTGTCAAGAAGGCAATTCCTTGCGCCAATTCCACCACCACGTTCTGCTATATAAGCTTAGAAACCTCTGGGAAAGTCACAACATTCCGAAAACGTCTTTCGCCATGAAGTCTTCCGGACCAAAGACCGAGAAGAACTTCATCCGACCAACGATCGTGGAAAGAAATTTGATTCTGCACATGAAAATCAGTGTATTACGTAGAAAGATAAGGAAATCATATCAGAAGGTTAGTCTTAAAAAATATTGAACTGTCTGAACTGATAAATAATAGTTAAGATTGCTCTTGTAGATTTCCTGACGCCCCTCCGTTGACATATTTGCCATAGCCGTGATGTTTTACTGGGCGAGAGAGAAATCCCCTGACGATAAGAAGACCTGCGGGTTTTCGAAGAAATTGGCCGCCAAGTGCAATAAAATCTGTAACAACTGTGATGGAAAGAAAGCTTTAAAATCACTCTGCTAAGGTTCTCTACTTCCAATGGCTCCAAAAGACCTGGTCCTTGCAGAATGAATACATTGTGATATTTTAAGAATAGAATCTGTGATAAGCAAGCTTTAATTTTTACTATAGATTTAAATCGTTAGTGTTAGAGAAATTTTTCCAATCAATAAAGTCTTCATATAACCTAACCAACTACTACGTAGTTCTACTCGAGTACACGACTAATGTCCATCACTAGAATCTCGTAAGAACAACCTGCTTGTCTGCGGTGGCTCTCTATATGGAGTCATTACGTCTCCGAGTAATTTGACGGCCGTCCGTCCGTCGGCATAAAATCACAGCCAACCCGCCTAATGATGGCCACTTGGGCACTGGCTGTATCGTAAGACTTGTTCCGACTCGACACTCGAAGAACTGGCTGCGTAATCAGGTTTTTAATTGATTGCAAATTGAACGTCGTCGCATCATCAGAGGAACTCTTTTAATTGCAGACGCTCTGAAGAATCACCAAATAGTCTCTATGTCTGCTGACAACGGAGACAACTCATTGCTGTGATTAAATCAATTTAATGACATATAGAAGAACGCTACGAATAACGATTGAGTATTCTGAAGATGAGAGCCTTGCTGGCTTCGAGTCGAATGGAACTACAAAAGATACAGAAGCCTGATTAGAATGTGTTTTTTTTTTTTTTTTTTCAATAAAGCGTACTAAATAAATAGACAAATAAAAGAAATTAGTACGTATTGTGGTTATTTTTAAATGCAACCGTGGCTAGTAGAGACAACAACCTCCGATTGCAGCCAGTGAGTCGCGTTTGTTGTATGCGCCCTAGTGAACACAACTTCAGCCCAGCTGTCTTGTCGCGTGTCGCTTGTCATCGGGCCCCGCCAGCATTTTCTATTTTTCTATCGGTCTACGGTCGGAATTTTGTCGTTTGTTGATTTTTCAAAGCGATTGCAATAAAATAAGAGTAGCTCCCCGAATGAATAGGAAATTTTACGAAATTATAGAATTGCTCTCTCGGTAAACAAGTTCCATTTAGTGTTTGCGAATATTAATACGGATTTATTTACTCCACGGGATCAAAACAAAAAAGTAAACAAATAGCCCGAGCAGTGCAATTGCACTTGGGTGCAGCGTGATAAGTTTTTGTTTGGTGTTTCCTCATCTAGGGCGACGTTTGCTTTCGCTAGGAGTCGGCGTTTTCGTTTCGCAGCCACTCGAGAGGGAAAACTTTCCGCTCGGGTTTTCATTCGAGTTTCGCTGGCGCTGCCTGACGGACGTTATTACTCACGTCATTACCCAGGCCCCTCGCAGTTCGGCAGCATAAAACGATATTTCGAGTGATATAATTCCGCGTCCATAAGTTGGAAAAAGAGCCCACAACGAGTGCTCCCGAACGCGTGCGCTTCACGTGCTTCCACCTCCAACCTCCTGCCCACGGACTTGCGTTTCTCAGTCAACTCGACAACTGCACCGAATATTCTGGAAGCGTTGGAGGCGCCATGTCGCTGCACGACATAATGCGGCCGGAGAAGCGCTGCGCCGCCTACTGCGACTGCGTGTTCCCGCAGTGCACGACGGTCACCTCGTACAAGGGCCACATACCCGACCTGGTCCAGTGCCGCTGCGGCGAGGAGGAATCGCACGCCATGGAGTGGCAGTGGCAGGTCCCCGACACGGACACGGTCGTCTCCGGCGCCGACGTAACCTTTCACCCGGTCTACAGCCAGGGCACGGCGATAGTGCGCGGCAGCACGCCGTTGCAGGCGCAGGCGGTGCATTTCTGGGAGATGCGCGTCATCACCGTCCTGTCCGGCACCGACGTGGTGAGTAGCTATTTGATTAGAGCACTTGCAAATGCTCGAACCTTCCTGCAATGTCATCATACATACAACATGTATGTGTGTCCCTAGTTGCCAGGCTCGTGAGCCGAACAATGGGAATACTGTAATCTACAACTGTCCTACTTGACCCGTCCATCCATACCGAAACAACAAGGTGGCATTCGTCGAGAACACTAGGAAATTTCCTTATCTCTGGACGGCTGACTGGCTTTGACTCGTTCGCCTACAAATGTTGTTATGATTCTCTTTATATTCAGCCATTGAGCTCCTCTGATTATTTATTTGACATTTGTATTTTGGTTTCCTTCACTTGATAACATTCGTGCTGGGTTTTTCTCGACGCAATGGAGGTCACCGATGGCTTCTTTGGATACCACGCCTGGACATTGCATTGGACACTGGCTATATATATGTATATATTTATTTACATAGTATTTCGAAATGATTTACAAATTGTTTGCTCGAAGAGGAAATCTTGGGGCTTATCAGCGTCAGACAATTGAAAGCTCTACAAACAGTCATCACAGCCTGTGGGATTAATGACTCACTTCAAAATATTTATATATATATATATATGTATTAATATAAATTGAGATATTGCTAAATTTAGCTCGAGCAAATTGGGCTCGTTTCGGATTTTTATGTCCGAAATGATTGTTCGATTAATAAGCCATTGACTCGA
This sequence comes from Coelopa pilipes, assembly GCA_947389925.1. Classification (NCBI taxonomy): domain Eukaryota; kingdom Metazoa; phylum Arthropoda; class Insecta; order Diptera; family Coelopidae; genus Coelopa; species Coelopa pilipes. The sequence continues at coordinate 6,544,623 of OX376699.1, forward strand.
CGGGAAAACGGAATCAGTTCAGAGTTTATTGAAATTGTACATGTGGAGGAGAATCGGCTCCGGGAACTGGGTGAAGGTCGCCCGTCAATGATTTATGGTTCCAATTTAAATAATAAATAGAATAATCAAAGTTGATGTGATTTCCTTAGGCGAACTTATTGTTAGTCCCATGATATCACAATGTAATAATTCTCCCCATACAAAATCAATTGATTTCAATTTAGGGTTTAATCAATTGCACACTCTGCACATGAGCGAAATTTAATTCAAGAATTTGCTGGCTGCTTTCACATTCACCTCACAATTAATTCATTGAGAAGAATGCATTGTTTGTTGTGTCGTCAACAAACGAAAATAAACAAAAATGCCGGCTAATTGGCCGCTGAAGCGGTTTGCATGGCGCTAACCCACATTTCCACCGCCCAATGTCAAGGTCTCGTAACACGTTTACTTGTGCGCAGTTGCGGGTCCCCAGAGAGAGAGAGAGAGAGAGAGAGAGGAGAAGGAGAGCGAAGCATCTGAGAGGCCACGTCTCTCAACGGCCACCTGATGATTTACACTGTGGTCGTTCGTCATCCCCGAACATGTCTTCATTCCCTGTTTTGTCTCCAACTACTCTCCACTATTTTCTTCTACACGTGTTCACTGGCCAAGCTCGACCGATGTCCTTTGCAATGACAACCTGTTGTCGCCCCATTCCCGCGATTGATAATGAAATGCACTTGTTTGCAATACCTTATCGTGATTAAGAGTAGTATATTTACAGCTTTCTAAATAAACGTGCGTCAAAGTGAACTCTTCGGGTTTACGAGATAACGAGACTCTTACAACCTCGAACGTGGTTCCACTGGTCCTTGCCCCCACCACGCCGTTGCAATGAAGGTCATATTCATGCTTTGCTTGTCTTTCAGATGTTCGGCATCGGCACGGACAAAGTCAGTCTCGATCAATTCAAGTATCATTTCGTGTCCGCCTTGGGCACGAACAGCCAGTCCTGGGGCTTCTCATACAACGGCAAAATTCAGCACAACGGCGCCCAAGTGCCGTACGGCCAAAAGTTCTCGCAAGGCTGCATTGTCGGCGTGTACCTGGACAGGACGCGTGGCCACTTGGAGTTCTTTCTCAATCGTCGCTCGCTCGGCATCGCCTACACGAACATTCCCACCGACCCCAGTGTCAAGTTGTACCCGATGGTGTGTTCCACAGCTGCCAAGTCCGTCATACGCCTCATCAATTCGACCTCACAGGCGGAGTGTCTGCAGCTGCGCGCCTTCCAAGCGCTCTCGCGTGAACCGCACTCGATGGAGGAGTTGCGCCAAATGCCCGGACTGCGATGTATTATGCAAGCCTACTGGTTCCTCACGCCCCCGGTCCGCTACTCGATGCGCTCGGCGGAGAATGAGCTGGACATTGCGGACGAGGCTGTGTTGTCGTCGAAGACCCGATTGGGGAGGAAGCAAAAATACAAAGGTAGACTATGGGACATTTTCCGTTGGATTCTAGTTATTTACGGTGACATCATGTCTTCTCACAGATGACGATGCCGACATAAATGATCTCTACTCAAACGCGCACAAGATCGCCATGCATCGTAACGAGAGCGACGAGGAGTTCTCTCTCAACGACTACTTCGATGAATACTTTCACTATCTGTTCTAGATGCCGTGGACCGTGTGGCGTGAAGATCTGTAATCCATGCGACTTAATATTCTTAACATACTATAGACTGCTTAAAAGATTGAGTCTGTCATCAGCAATTCTGTGTACAGACTCAACTCCATTTACTGCACTAAAAACGACCATTAATTTTAGCTTCATTGTAAGTAGTCCTGTTTTAAATAATATGTAATGACGTATTTCTCATGTAAAATACTTTGTTATTGTAAGAGTTTGATTTTAAATTCGTTTCAACAATCATTCAATAAAATATTGTCCATTTTCCTAAAACGTTTTGTTGTTTCATTTCAAATATTTCTAACTAAAACGCAAAGTATATATATTCTATATTTTTATATTGATATTTTATTGGGTAATTTGTTTGAATTTAAATATATCATCCATTAGATTGATGCTTTTCAAAAATCTATAAACTATTAGTTAATTAATGTTTAAATATTTCGATATTAAAATTAATGTTTGGAATAATTTCTATAGTCCAATACATACATAATGCAAAGCAGAATTCATCGGGCCACATTTTTTATAGGCAAACTTTTAAGCCAAATGTGTATTTCTTTTTAACGTTATATTCAACGTTTTTAAATATTTCATCCAAATTTAATTTTTTCTTTTTTTTTTTAAGGCTGCACCCTCAGTATATTTTTAGCCTTCTCCTTGGTATTACACATAGTTGTAAAATTTTTGAATTTTGTGATCAGCTGCATTTTTTCAAAAAAAAATTGGGGTTTATTATTTAAATACATATGTAAAATTACACTGAAAATAATATATAGTAAAAACAATCGACAATAACTTAATTTACAGAAAACAGAAAATAGACAAGACAGAAAGAATTAAATATATAATTAAATTAGATTGCGATGGACAGCTTACTTAGATGTATAGATGTATGAAAGAACAAAACCCTTAAATCAAACCCTCTGCCGTTGCAATATCAAGCATTTGTGTGGCTGGTATTCAACGCGAATACAACACCCAGTGGAAGCTAATCCATGTCATCATCGTCATCGTCTGAAATAGTATATTTCTTCTGCGAACGCTTGCGTCGCGTCTGTTTCTTTGTGGTAGATGCACTCACAGCTGTGGCCGAAGATGATGGCGTCGGTGTAGCCGGAGCACTATTTAAAGATTTATTCAGTTTTAATTTCATTTTCACGGCCGCTGCTGAGGTGGTAGCAATTTCTTCATCATCCGAATTCGCATCTTGATCGTCATCATCATCGTTATCGGAGTTTTCAGGTGTAGCTGTTTCTACACTGGATGCTGCTGCAGCTGCGGCGGCAGCAGCGGCCACAATACGTTGTCTTGCGTTGACGAAAACCTTTTGTAACTCAATCGAATCGAGATAAATTAACGATGATTCCTCATTGTAGATTTGCGCATTCTGGCAGAGTTGCACAAAGTCCTTCTCCAATTCGGCGATTTCACCATATTTGCAATCCTCAATTCGTTGCAATATTTTCTTGATGTCCACAGGTCTCTTGATGATCTCGTAGTAATCAGGAAGCCGTTGCCGTGAGGGCAATTTCATAAATGGCTCAGACAAAATGCGACCATCTTCATTCGTATACTTTATGACAGCAGACATAATTTTGTGCATTTGTTTTTTCAGCCGTTTGTCCACTGTCTGTTTTCGCCTGCGCTTCAATATAACCGAATCATCGTCTGATTCATCCTTACGATTCTTACGTTTGCGCCGCTTGCGCTTCGCATCGTCCTCCTCGTCATCCTCTTCGAATTCAGCACCATCGTCGATTGCCTTCAGCCACTCCTTCTCAGTGAGACTATCTGTGTAGTCGACCTCTTTGCGTTGACGCGAGCCACGACCTAAACCGAACAACCGAAATGCATGAGTATTTCGTCAATAACACAATAATTTTATTCTTACCCAGAATGGTGTCTTCGTCGTATGTATGCCAACGTTCAACCTCCTCATCATCTTTAGTCAACCAATCGGGCAGTTCGGACTCATCAATAAGTCGTTCACGACCCGGATGAATTTCCTGATCCTCCTTCTTGCGCTCAATATCCATTTTCTTAAAGAGCTCCAACTCATCTTCACTTCGAGCGATCATCATGTTAATCATTTCGTCATCTGGCACCTCGTTCTCCTCTTCTTCTTCGCCATCGTCCTGATGCAAAATGGTTTGCAAAAATTGCTGGCGCTCGCTACCCGTTGACTTTTGATCGAACATACCGGCCTGAATGACCTTCTCGTCCATGTTCAATTTGTAACGCGCTGCCGCCAAAATACGTTCTTCCACAGAATTTACCGTCATCAAACGTAGCACGCGCACCTCATTACGCTGACCAATACGATGGGCACGATCTTGAGCCTGCAAATCCTGATGAGGATTCCAATCCGAATCGAAAATGACGACAGTGTCGGCCGTTTGTAAATTTAGACCAAGACCACCGGCACGAGTGGACAGCAAAAACACAAAGTAGTCCGAATCTTTCGCATTGAATTTTCGCAAAAGTTCACCACGATCTTCAGCCTTAGTTGTGCCGTCCAAACGAAGATAACCAAATTGACGCCAACTCAGGTAATCCTCGATGATCGTCATACACTGTGTCATCTGACAGAAAAGCAATACACGATGGTTGCTCGCCTTAAGTTTCGGCAAAATACGATCGAGAAGTTCAAATTTGCCTGAAACTCGATATAGATCCGGGCCTGAAACCACTCCATGACCTCCAGTGTGATCACAATATTTCTCCTCAATGTGCTGGAACATGAACGGATGGTTGCACAACTTTCGCAGTTGTACGATAGTATTCATCAGGGCCTTAGCGCCACCCTTGCCTTGTTTACCCTTCTCCGAGCCATCAGTAAGTAGGACACCCTTGCTCTGCATATGTTTGTATAGAACACGTTGCAGACCCGACATATCGCATTTGATGATATATTCCACTTTGTCAGGGAGCTGATGCTCGACTTCTTTCTTGAGACGACGCAACAAGAACGGACGAAGTACTTTGTGCAAACGACGAATGATCAAAATGGTTTCTTCCTCGTTTAATTCGACCTTTTCACCGGTCGTGGCAAAAGGAGCATTGAACCACTGTTCGAAAGTGGAGCAGGATTTGAAAATCGAAGGTAGCAAGAAATTAAGCAGAGCCCACAATTCTGGCAACTTATTCTGCAGTGGAGTACCGGTTAGCAGGAGGCGGTACGGAGCAATATAGTGCGTGTTAAGCACTTGGGTTAGCTTGCAATGATGATTCTTCATACGATGACCCTCATCGATGATCATGTACTTCCATTGGATTTTAGCCAACACAGCCTTATCCTTGATAACGTATTCGTAAGTGGTAAGCAATACATTAAATTTGGTAGCTCGCATCTGATTTTGCAATAAACGACGGCCCTGAGGACTGCCCTTGTAGCTGACTACTCCTACTGAAGGAGCCCATTTTTCAAACTCCAAAACCCAATTGGGAAGTGTTGACAACGGAACAATAATCAAGTAGGGACCCATTACCTAATACCATAAATAAAATTTTAGTTAATTTTGTTAATACATAAGTCAGAAGACAAAAAACTACTCACTTTTTTCTTGTCCATTAAATAAGTAACCAGTGAAATGGTTTGAATAGTCTTTCCCAGGCCCATCTCATCAGCCAATATTCCATTCAAATTATTATTATACAAGGAAACCAACCACTCTAGACCCTTAATTTGGTACTCCTTAAGTTTGCCATTGACTAAAATACTAGCCTGCTCATAAACCTTCTCATGTATGGTATGGGCAATACTATAGTATGTTTGTTCTTCAGTACGGTATTCATCGTCTTCCACTTTTGCTTTATGTATGAGCTCCTGGGCATCTGCCTCGTTTTTGGGCTCTTTTGCAGCATCCTGAAGTAAATGCAACACATTATACTGAAATATTTCCCAAAAACTTAAAAACGAATTTAATACAAACCTCACTCTCTTTTTCTTTTTGCTTTTCTTCAGCTTCAGCTGCTGCTTTTCTCCTCTCCCTTTCCTCTCTCTGTTCACGATGATCTTCAGTCTCATCATCCGAATCCGATTCCGTCCAATCCCAACCAGGATGTTGCTCCAGCCATCGATGCAAATGCTTTAACATTGGTGCATCTTCACCTGATAACTTATTGCCGGTAGCCTGCTCTACGACAGTCACACGGAAATCAGCAGCTATGCAGTTCTCGTCGATATTCATGTATTCGCCGCTCATCAACAACTCCTTCTTATATTGCACAAGACGCTTGCTTTCCTCCTCCTTCTTTTTCTTCTGATCGTCTTTGTGCTGTTTAACCATCTGAGTCAAATTGCAAATGTACTCGTCAGTTTGGGAGAGCAAGAACGCCAAACGCTTGTCCTTCTTCTGATCAATAAGTTTGCGATAACCTTCTTCATCCTCGGCCATGAGACGACGCATACGCTCCTTTTCAATGCGCTCTTGTTCCTTCTTTTGTTCGCGCTCGGCATTAGCATGATGGTTCATAATAGCCTTATTGACACGAGCCAATTGAGCCTAAAATTATTGAAAATAATAATAATAAGAACTTGAAATAGTAAAACTCCAAATAATGAATTCTCACCTTGTTATTACGGTGATATTCCTTGAAGTCCTTGCCGTGTTGTAAAACGGCAGCCAGGAACTCTTGATGTTTCTGGCGACGCTTGCGTTCAGCCTCCAATTTCTGTTGTTTCTCCAGTTTTTCAGTGGCACGTGCTTCACGCAGTCCCTGTCGCTTAGTACGTTTGTATGCCTTAATATTAACAGCTGTCTCAAGAGTGGTGTCTCGTCGTGTGCACTGTACGATTTCGGACCGCAATTGTCGCTGGAAATTGAGTACACGCAGAGCACGCAGTTCTATTGCTGCTTGTAGACGCAAATCCTCCGGCATGGTGGCTGGTAACCGCTGCAACTCCTGCATACGCAGGGCCATGCGGGCAGCAATGCGATTTTCGCGCTCCTGCAGTAGAGTGATTGGATCCAAACCAGCTGGTTTGGAGACCGTAGTTATTCGATTCGGCTTTGGCATGGGCTGCTGTGGAGGCGGTGCACCTGCCTTCGGTCCAGGCTGCATGCCCGGTGGACCAGGCGGCATTCCTTGCGGTCCTATTGGGGTCATTACAGGGCGAACACCTTGCGCCATCGTTGCCGGCATGGGGGATGAAATGGGAGGTTGTCCGCCACCCATCATCGGGCCAGTTGCCTTGTTGCCGTTTGGCGGCAGTTGGTGGGGATCTTGAGGCGGAGCAACCACTGGTAGACCACCGGGTGGCATTTGCTGTTGTTGTTGTTGCTGTTGTTGCTGCTGCTGCTGCTGCTGTTGTTGCTGCTGCTGCTGTTGTTGCTGCTGCTGCTGCTGCTGTTGTTGCTGCTGCTGTTGTTGCTGTTGGAGTTGCTGTTGTTGTTGAAGCTGCTGCTGTTGTTGCTGTTGCTGCTGTTGTTGCTGCTGCTGTTGCTGTTGTTGTTGCTGCTGCTGTTGCTGAGAATGTGGCGGTTGCATTTTAACGGGACCCTGTGGTCCATACGGACTGGCAGGCGGAGTCGGGCACTGAGGAGGAGTTCCCGTGGCTCCCGGTAGACCCGGCTGCTGCTGTGGAACCGGCATTCCCTGTTGACCGCCGTGCAAGACCGGCTGTTGCCCCGGACCGGGCGGTCCCGGAGTCTGTTGAGGCTGCTGTTGTGGCTGCTGAGTTGCCTGCTGCAGGATCTGTTGCATTTGTATGGAAATCGGTTTATTGCGTGCCAACAAACGATAGGCTGTTATCTGTGTCCGAAGCATGTTCACTTGGTTGCCCGTCAAATGCTGGTGCTTCGAAGTGGCCCGTATGGCCAACAACTGAGAATAGCGTGGATCCTCCTGCAGTCCTTTTTCTTCCATAGTATCAATGGCACGCTGCAGCGCGTTGAGATTCTCTTGTCCAGCTCGTTCTGGTCCAGGTGGCGGGCCCTGGCTCGGAACAGGAGGCCCCTGAAATAGACAATAATAAATTTAAATACTTAACAGATCTGAGAATACATAATATTAGGTTTAAATAAACCACATTAAAGTGTCAGCAAACAAAAGTCATTAACACGAAAACCTCAACAAGTCTGCAGACTCTGATAAAGACGTTTCGAAATTATTATAAAAAAGAAGATAGAAAGATAGCAACATCAATTGCCAGTGACATGTTGAAGAATATCACCGAGTAAAAGTAAAAACAAAAAACTAGAGCTACTGACTCTCGTCTGGTGGTTTAAATATCTTTGCCTTTTCTACAATGAAGTCAGAGGCGGTCGTGACGCATGAAAACCATAAATATGTACATGTAAAGAATCACTCAAAGTTAAGTTAACTGAGAATTGTCTGTAAAACAACAAACCAAAACGACCGCCAGAGAGAACGGTAAGAAGCAAATGAAAAAGTGTACAAACTTGATTTGGTTCTTTAGCCAACAACGGGTATAAAATGCGTCGTGCTCCTAGAGAACTGTTTAGTTGATTTTAACCTCGAGGCAAGTGGGTGAAATTCTTTGGAGCAGAAAATATATGTTGCAAAGAGTCGTGAGTCTTCGAACATGATTCCAAAATCTGAGATTGACGCCTACTTCGACTTTATCCATCCACTGGCGCTACGGGCAGGCGAACTGTTTCTAGAGGGCTACAACAGTGAGCGGAAGCGCGTCGACATCAAATCCGATTTTTACGATGTTGTCACTGAGTATGATAACAAAATTGAAGAGTTCCTAATGAACGAAATATTAACTAAGTACCCGAATCATAAGTTCATTGGGGAGGAGGAGACTGCGAAGAACAATAACATCACCAAAGAATTAACCGACGCCCCAACGTGGATTATCGACCCCATCGACGGCACCTCGAATTTCATCAAACAAATTCCGCACACCTGCATCTCTATCGGCTTGGCCGTCAACAAGAAGATCGTATTGGGTCTGGTAAATAATCCAGTGCAAAATAAAGTCTACCATGCCAAAGTCGGCCAGGGTGCCTACTGTAATGATCAGCCGATACATGTGAGCGATTGCAAGACGGTAAGTGGGGAAAAAGGTTTCCAAAGTTTTGTCAAAATGTATGTAGTATATGTGTGGACTTTAATAAGTGCTTGCAAATAATACTTCGGGTGTGTTTTACAGATGAACGACGCCAATGTAGCGTATGAGGTTTCGCTACTACACGCCAAAGCCATTCGAAATAAACACATCAAACGCATCTACCATTTCGGTTCGCACTCAAGAAGGTATTTAAACTGTATTATTCTCGCAAATACTCAAATATTCAATTTCAAAAATATTGATTGAAGTCTTGTCAGGGTTTCGCTATGGCATTCCATACTAGAGCTTTGTAATGGAATACAAGAATACAGATTGACCTGCAGGGAGACTTTCATTATTTACAATTTTTGCATTTCAGTACGAGTAAATGTTGACACTGTATACATGTATATACAAATTATGAAAGCTTAAACATGATCCAAATTATTCCTACTCGGCAACAACAAATTGCCAAACAATCAAAGTCTTACGATTTGGACGACAATAAAAATTTGTAATAAAAACGTTTTCACAGACAGATAAATTTCAACTGCTGCGTATAATTAAGAACTGAGATAAACTCTTTACAGAGCCATTGAAAGCAGGGTCTTTTCTAAAATGTACATTATAATTGTTTGAATGCCCTACTTGCAAACAACTTGAGCTTAAGCAAGTATTCATTTAGAGCTTGCTTGCCTATAAGGAACATTAGCTAATTGTTATTATCATTAGATCTGTATCGTTGGTACCTTTCCAGGTTGTTAGCATACTCTTGCGTCGTCGACTCACTGTGCATGGTGGCCGCGGGAAACCTGGACGCATTTCACATCGAGGACATGTATCCGTGGGACTGTGCCGCCGGGTACCTGTTGATTCGTGAGGCGGGTGGGGTGGTAACCCATCCCTATGGCGGACCTTTCGATATAATGAAACCCGATCTAATATGCGCCGCCACAGAGGAGTTGCGGACAGAGATGGAGGCGTTGATACGCAAAGCAGATAAGGCGAAGGCAGTAGGTGGCGATTGTGAATAAAGAATTGAATGATTGCGTGCAGAGCTTGTTTTGTATAAATACTTGCGCTTTTAAATAGATATATATATATATATATGAAATATATGCAAATTTGTATTCACCTGCAATTCATGGGACATTTTAAATCAACGTTAAATCAACAACCAAAAGTCTCCAATTAACACGACACACTGACTGGATTCAATGCCGACAGGTCTACGTTGTCGCTTGAATGCAGTTATTATATTGTAAGGTTCTGAGAGTAGAAGCGTCGATGATCAAAAATTTGATACAACCAGGGAGCTTTTTGAGGGAAACTCATTGAGAGCGTAATAAGCAACTACTATAGGGTTGCCATCTTCAATTTGATATATATTTAGAATAATTTGGACGCTTATCGCCACAAGGGAGAAATTAAAATTAAAACATATATTTGTTAATCAATATTTTCTGAGGATTGTAATTGTGTATTTGTGTTTGGTCTTGTTTTTACTCTAATTATCAGATAAGAAGATATTGTTTGGAACAATGCAAGGTTGGCAACAATGCATGGGGCAGAATAATAGCTTAATAAGCTTTCAATTTGTTACACAATAGTAGTTATTCTTAATCAAAGTAAAGGAACCAGTCGCTTATATTCTTCGTATACGAAATTTTAATATCTGAAATTTATATTAACGGCTTGCGTTTAACAAATACTATCGGTGTCCACACACAAACAGCGAAAAAGCTCTACAACCGATACGTTGAAAGCTTCACTCTCAAAGATTAGAACCGAACGCGAAGCGAATAAAACAACGGCGTGAAATCATCGGGACAGGGAGAGAATTTTTAGTTTTCATAGTGACATCGAAGTGTGAAGTGGAATCTAATAGAGAAACCTTTCTTTGTTCTTGATAACAGCAGCATGTCCGCCTATGACGATAAACAATTGGAAAAATACTACAATGTAGCCTTGCAGTTGGTCATGAAATGTGGACCATTAATGCGAGAAGGTTACCAGAAAATGCAGCCGAATTTCAAGGTCAAGTCCGACTTCTACGATTTAGTCACTGTGTACGATAAACAAATCGAAGATTTACTGATCGCTGGATTGACGAAAGAATTCCCAGAATCGAAATTCATTGGAGAGGAGGAATCGGCAGAGAGTAAACGAGAGGCTGTTCTCACAGACGACCCCACATGGATCATCGATCCAATCGATGGTACAACAAATTTCATTCACAAAATTGCACAATGCTGCATTTCGGTGGGTTTAACCATTAACAAAGAACTGGTGATCGGTATTGTTTACAATCCTATTGCAAATGAAATGTACTCCGGTTGGAAGGGACATGGAGCTTATTTGAATGGGCAGAAGATGCAAGTGACCAAATGTACTCAGGTGCGTAAAATCAGCTACTGTGACTTACTTATCTGCTTTATGTGCGAATGTTTGCCAATGTCTACGAGCGATAAGACGAACGCAAAAATTAAATATTTTATTTGAAAGAACAATAAAAAAATAAGTGGTCTTAAGATAGAAGTAATACAAATATTCAAAACAAAGAATAAGCCTTTAATTAGCATTACTTTGTTCTACAACAACTACTCCAGTTATGTTTGAACAGAGATAGACAAGATATATACATCATCAACGAAAAACAAGTTAACCAATTAAATTTACACATTACTCTTATTAAAGTCAAATCTGACAACAACATTTGACTACAGACCTAATTTTATTTCGTGATATAATTCCATATGCTTTTCTAACTTCTATTGATCGATGAACTTTATAATTTATAATTAGGAGAATGGAATTATTGAAGTAAATAATGATTAATTTTTTCAGATTAAGAATGCAGTGGTTGGATATGAAATATCATTGGTCCATGACAAAGCTGTCCGTGACAAAAACGTCAAGCGATTATGTAAATTGGCATCGAATAGCACGGGGTATTTTGAACAAAATAAGTAAAGGCGTTTCCGGAATAAAATGACTTTTTTATACTTTATAGGACACGTTGCGTGGGCAGCGCTGCGTTAACCCTATGTTATGTGGCAAGTGGTAGCTTCGACTGCTACCATGTGGAGGATTTGAATTCTTGGGATATCGCTGCTGGAGCTCTATTAGTTCGTGAAGCTGGTGGTGTTATATACCATACCAAAGGTGGAGAATTTGACGTTATGAAACCTGATTTGGTGTGCGCAGCTACCCCCGAATTAGCAAAAGATGTAATGCGTCTGATTGAAGAAGCCAATCAGATAACTGAATATACGATCACTTAATAATTTATTCGTAGACATGCATGCTCAAGCAAAAAGTGTTAAATAAATTATAAAATAGTTCAGTTATAAATACTCACATTAGGCGGCATTCCATGAGTCTGATATCCCATAGGCATGTTGGGGCCCTGAGGCGGCATTTGCATTCCCATATGTGGTCCTAAAAGGAATGTGGAAAAAAGGAAAATGAATTATGAGTTTCTAGGAACTTAATCCAAACTCACCCATCGTCTGATGGTGTGGTGGCATATGATGTCCCTGTGGTGGACCTGGTGGTGGTGGTCCTTGCACTGGTGGACCATTCATATGTGACGGTGGTGGTCCTTGTGAGCCAGGACCTTGTTGCTGCGATCCAGGTGGTCCATGTGGGGGAACACCGTGTGGTGGGCCATGACCTGGGGCGTGTGATCCTCCAGTGTGGGATCCCGGTGCGTGTGGTCCTGTTACATGTGACCCTGGTGCATGTGATCCTGGTGCATGTGATCCTGGTGCATGTGATCCCGGTGCATGCGATCCGGGTGCATGCGATCCTGGTGCATGCGATCCTGGTGTATGTGCACCTGGGGCATGTGATCCTGGTGTGTGTGATCCCGGTGCATGTGATCCTGGTGCATGCGATCCTGGGGCATGTGATCCAGGCGCATGTGCACCTGATGGATGTGATCCCGGTGCATGTGATCCTGGGGCATGTGAGCCTGGGGCATGTGATCCTGGTGCATGTGCTCCTACGGCATGTGATCCTGGCGCATGTGATCCGGGTACATGTGATCCTGGTGCATGTGGGCTTTGTGCATGTGATCCCGGTGTATGCGATCCTGGTCCATGTGACCCTGGCCCGTGAGATCCTGGTCCATGAGATCCCGGAGCATGTGATCCTGGTGGTCCGCTACCAGCTGGACCACTATTCGGGGGTGGTGGTCCATGCTGACCAGGAGGTACTTGCCCATGTGGTGGTGGTACTTGTCCATGTTGCGGCGGTACTTGACCATGTGGTGGCGGAGGTCCATGTGGCGGCATACCATGTTGTCCAGGTGGTGGTGGGCCATGTTGCGAATGTTGCGGCCCAACATGCGGAGCACCATGCGGTGGCCCATGTTGCATAGGATGACCATAGGGTGACCCAGGATGACCAGGGGGAGGAGGGCCGTGATGACCTGGCGGAGGAGGTCCATGTTGACCTGGTGGTGGTGGACCTTGCATGTGCGTTTGCTGTGATGGTCCATGAGACGGTCCTGAGTGCTGTCCAGATGGACCTTGTTGTAATTGTTGACCTACCGGCGGCCCTTGTGGCTGATGTGGATAGGGACTGTGCGGAGAGGGTGACGGTGCTGGACTCTGGGAAGGCGGTCCCATGGGACTCGGAGCTTGTGGAGGAGGCATTGGACTATTCGCCGGTGAAGGCGAAGTCATTTCCAAGCGGACTCTTCTAAATTTGTATCACTTTTGAGCTATAAATTACCAGAAAGTAATTAGCATTCAGGCAATCGACGAACCTGCTAAAACTTTTACTCACACCAAAAACTTTGATCCCGTTTTGTTGAACAAATATAGGAGGAAAATTCTTGCTAAACAAATAGCGAACGGCAGCACATTAGAAGATCGAACCTTTCATGTACAAGTGGAAGGTGAAATTCAGAGGAAACCTATTAAATTTAAATTTCTCCACAAAAATTGCACACGAGAAAAATTCTCATCAAACGACGCGACAAAAACTTTAATGGCCGCCGCCTATTATGTATGCAATTGTTTGTGGAATTTAACTTCCTTATGTTGGTAACAGTGCCAACCGGCGGAATGAGTTGACAGTCCACAATATTGCCAGTAAGAAATTAAATGATTCCCAGTATGATTGAATTTTTTATTTCTACAACAGGACAATTTGAATCAAACATATACTGACACATACATTGCAGCAAACTACGGATATCCTAATAATCTTCGACCTTTCATAAATTTATCTCGATTGGACATATCATTTCTGAATATTAAATGTTAAGAATAAAGATATTTATTATATTGAACTACTCATCAAAAACAAGAACAATGTATGAAACGCTGTAATTGAACATTCGAACAAAATATTGAGATAGAAAGTGAAGTCGGCTAATCTGATCTGGGACCTATAATGAGATCTATTCTGAGCTGAGCTGAGCAGAGAAACTGTGTCAAGAGAAAGTTTTCGATTAAATAAGAACACCGAAAGGTGAACACTAAAACGTAGACAGTTCCGTATGAAGTACAATCAGCGAAAAACGATGTTTGGCTGTAGTCGGTATAACAGTTCTCAATGGCAATAAAGTAGTGGCGCTCGATACCGCTTATAATTCTTCATTTAGCGAAATACAAGTATTTAAAAAAAAAATGTTGCATTAAATAAACGACGGTTGAATATTGGACGGATCTAGTGTATAATCACTGTGGACAGCTTGGTAGCGGTTCGAATCCTAAAGAATAATTATTGTCCATATTCACCACGGCCCCTCATTATCGAGTAGTTTTAGTTAGAAATCCTCTTTGTAGGTAAGGCAGTGCAATCAACATATTGTCACATTCCATAGAATCTTTCACTAATCTCTAACATTCTATAACAGCAGTACACTCGTCGTTTTTTTTTTGTCTCTATCCACGTGTTGTTGTAGGTCTACTCCGAAACTCGATTTTGCACTACATGCCGACCAGCGCAAAATGGTGATGCCAGTGCCACATGTTTCGCCTAGCTCCCAGTCGTTCTCCTTCCTTGTCTCGTGTTTGACGCTTTTTTTATTTTGGTCCATTTCACTACACAGATATCTGTATTCCACAATTCGACGATTGTGCTTTCCGCTAGTTCGCATAAAGAAGCGAAGAGGAAGAGTGTAATTGTCAAAAATATTCTTGGCATGTGCCGCGAGGTGCGCGAATAGGGGAAACGTCGCAATTATTTTGTTAATTCTTTCACCAAATATTGAGCCGTGCTGCCGTTCGATTTTCAGTGGAAAAGTTTCAGAACTTGTTGAACAAACTTCGTTCGCCGCTGAATGTAGTTGTTCCGTGGTCGCCGTTGTTGTTGTTGTGGAAAATCGTGCGCTGTAGCTAACCTTCAAATATAAGGAAATCGACTGAAAACTTCGTATAGAAGAACAAAATCTATAGAAAAGACTGAACTAAAATTATATCCTAAGCTCCAAGTGCCACCAAGAAAAGAGTTTGATCTGAGAAACGATTCCCCGCATAACGCGTCAGACCTCGTGCTTCCTGCTTTCTCGCTTTTCCTCGCCCCTCAGTCGGGCATCAAATTTGCTTTTCCCAGTCGATTGGCAGCGCATCGTAAGTGAAGCTCTTATATAAAAAAGAATCGTCTCTAACTTGTGTTTTCTCCCGGAAGCGGTCGCATCGCAGCCATGAAGTACATCCTGGTCACTGGCGGCGTCATTAGCGGAGTAGGAAAGGGCGTTATCGCCAGCTCCTTCGGCACATTGCTCAAGTCGTGCGGCCTGGACGTCACATCAATAAAAATCGACCCCTACATCAACATCGACGCAGGCACCTTCTCGCCCTACGAACACGGTAAGTGCAGTCTCCACTGAGCGACATCTCGTTGATCGATTCGCCAATGTCTCCCTCTCGCAATCTCTCGATACACAAGTATTGCCAAATTCAATATTCGTCGTCTGTGAGTGCGGACGACGTGCAAGGGACGAATTTGATAAAATGCCAACGTTTCATTCACAGCTGATGAGCTGCGACGTCGACGTTGTGCTTTCTTGGGAGATCGGCCCGTTGTTTTCTGAGTGGAATTCAATGTCAAAATTATAAACAATTACTTGTGTATGACCAAGGTTGCGAAAGGGAGAGTGGCAGATGCGAAGTCAATTGCTTCGTCAATGGATAAGTTATTTTTAAATAGTTAAGGGAACGTTATTAGTTCAATTGCTTCTTAGTGGTTGGTATTTATTGCAAATAATTGCTTCAATAAGATACCAGAACCAAACCCAAGCAATTTACGACCCATAGGCCCGCGCCGTAATTTTTTATTTATCTTTTCAAATGCAATTTATTGGCGTAATTTGGTGACGCTCTCTAAATCTCAGCGAGTCAAACAACGCTATCATGATATGGACAATAAAATAAAAGTTTCGAGACTTATCGTGTCATTTCCCGGAATTAAGCTATTCAAAAGTAATTTGTCCAGAATCAGTAAACGGGCGCCGCAGAAGGCCCATCCGCCCCATGGAGAAGCTGTGGCGCCCGTTCTGTGCATCGGACGAGTCGTGAATGTGTTGCATAAGTGAGTGAAAGCCCCGTGCAAGGCAGTAGAAATGGAATCGAGTGGTCAACACAAACAAAAGATGGACAAACGGAGTGAAAAAACAAAACAAAAAAACAAAAAACAATAACAAAAAATCAATAATGCGCTTTATGAATGAAAGCGTGAACGAATCCCCCGGCCGCCGTCGCCATTAGAGCCGACGCAGTGCAGTCTAGCCGGAATCCCGCGCAGTTGGCATCACTGGATATCGATTGCATTGCACTCAAAGCGGCCCACGGATCACAATTCACAAGTCGCGTGGCCACATCGCAGGTACCGTGTCGTACCGTAGACAGGTCCCGCCCCAGCATCTAAAGCGGAGCAACGGGTTAAAAAATGCCAGATAAGGCGGTCGGCGGAGTCACTGCGAGATCCGCGAACAAAGTCGCAGATCCCGTCGAAAGCCGCTCGTCACCTCTCGGGGCAATCGGCATGGAGCCGAGCTCTTATCGCGTCCATTACATCGCAGGCGACGAAGCGCGCACTACTTTCGACTTATTCCACTTGATAGCGCGCTCTCTTGCTCGCCGCTCATTTCCTTCTTCCTAGGGCTGGCTGGCAGGCTGGCTTGACTGTTTCCCCAGACTGGGTCAGCAGTTGTTTGGAACTTGTGTGCGGCGCCTGGGCCCTGGCGCAGTGCGATTAAAACGCGAAGGAGGCCCCCGTCACCCCAGGCAACCATTGGACTCCATCCAACGATACTTGGGCCGACGGCCGACGACGGACGGCCGGACGGTTTCTCATTCCGCTCTGGTCCGAGTGTCGCCACACGGTGGACTCTCTGTCTCCGACCCCGTCCCCGCCCCCGCCTCGCGACCCACGACTTGAGTGGCTCGCTCCTGGGAGTCGACGTCTGTCGCTTTGTAGCCGCCGTTCGATATCGGAAACGCTCCCGTGGCTCGCCTCCTCTGCCTCCTTCTTCCTCTCCTTGTCGGCAGGCCGCTGTCGGGGTTTAATTTGTCCAACTCCCTGCCCTGCCCTGCCCTGCGCTGCGCTGCGCCAGTTTCGCCACCGCCATCGCCATCGCAGCGACGTCGACAGAGTCATCGGCTGCGCTCGTGGGTTCGGCCTGAGCTCAAGCCACGTTCGTCACGTTCACAGCGCCGAGGGACTGAGCGAGTGGAAGAACGCTCGCGACGTCGCGCCGTCGGGCTTCTGCAGCAGCATAGCAGCAGCGGGGGGCCCGGGTCGGGGGCGGCGACGACGGCCTGTCGGCGCGCCAACTTCTCACAGCTGCAGCTGCGACTGCGGCCGCCTGCCGTCGCCATCGCCGTCGCCTCCGGCATTGTTGTGTTTGTAGGCGCGCGCGGCTCGCAGAGAGCGGGAGTCCCGCGGGTCGAATGTGCTGCGGTGTGTCGCGCTCTCTCCCTCTCTCTCTCTCTCTCCCTCTGCTTCTACCCGCATTCGCCGCCTCCCCCTTCGGCTCGGCCACTCGGCGCACGGCGAGACGCGCTCCTTCACTCGCTCCTCTGGCGGCCGCCGCCGCCGCCGCCGCTCTTCTTCTTCTTCACTTTTTTGCACCTCGTGGCGTCAGTGATTGGCGTGCGTGTGTTCGGGCTTACGTGTGCGTGCGTGTGTGCTGGGTTGGTGTGTGAGGGATTCGCGGTGTGTTTGGGTGAGCGTGTGTGTGTGTGTGAGTGTGAGTGAGCGAGCGAGCGCGAGGCTTTTTGGACGCCAAATTGCGAAATGATGACGATCGAACGGGGGTCGCCCCGACAGTCGACGGCCTCGGTCGCTCGGCCGGACCGACGGTCGGTCGGTTGGGCGCCGGACTGCGTGCGTCGTTTCCTTCGCATCCCATCGCATCGCGCCGCGTCGCACAGCCTCTGGGCAGGGAATTTCGTGCCTCGTCCTCCGCCCATGGCGCCCCCCTCTCATTTGCATTTGTTTGCGGCAGCGATGGTCGACGACGCGTGTGTCGCTCGCATCCCCCGCTCGCAGTCCGCGGTCCGTAGTCCGCAGTCCTACCCTGGCAGCACGTCCGCGACTCATTAGCGTCGAGTGCTCGGTCCGCGTCCGCGTCCCCGTCGCCGTCCCTGTCGCTGTCGCCGTCCCCGACCCTGGGGCTCCGCCGTCTCTCAGCGCGAGCCCTGTTAATTAACTCTGGCGCGCCTTCTGTCGCCTCCGAAAGTTGCTTCCAGGGTTGTGGGTTGCGGGTCTCGGGTCCCGGGTCCCGGCAGCCTTCGTGGCCTCCGCACGCGCCGCCCCCTCCACTACTGTCGGCCCGTCGCCCCCACTGCAGTTGACGAGCCACCCACCACCGTCCGCCCTGGTCCACCCCCAGCGCGGGCCTCGCATGATGCGTTGCGTCGCGTCGCTGTCAGGCCGCGTTTATTCATGCGGACCAAAGCCCCCCCCGGCCAGCCTCATGTGCTCTGCTCTGCTCCCTGTGGTCGGTCGGTCGCTCGCTCGCTGGCTGGCTCGGTCGACTCGTCGCTCGCTCGACTCGTCGGTAGGTCGGTCGACTCGTCGGCCGGTCGGTCGGTCGGTCGGTCGTTCGTCCTGGCGTAGGCAGCGCGGGCCGTACGAACGACCAGCCGACCACCCGACCGATCGGCCGGCCGACCTCCGCACAATTCCGGTCCCCGCTTTCTCCGCACCACTGGAGTCCACTCGAATCGACGGGGCGGCCCCTCCTTGCCTCGACCCGGCCCTGCCTTGCCCTGCCCTGCCCTGTCCTGTCGCCCCCTCTCGCTTTGTTTACTTCGCGTTCGCTCTTCGCTGGAATTATTGCTTGCCGCCTGCCTTGCGCCCCCACTGCCTCCTGGCACGGTCGCCTTCCGCCCGCTGCGCTGCAGTGCGTGTCGTCGCTTCGCGCTTACTTCGTGGAAGGTCTCGGTCTCGTTTGGCACTCGCTGTCCGCCAGCACCCACCGCACTCCTCACTCCCCACTCGCCTCACCATCCGGCCGATCGCCCTCTCGTTCGCTCGCTCGCTCGCTCACTCGCTGCTGTCGATGCTGTCCGCGCGCTCTGCCCCGCGGTCGCTGATGGCGCGACTCCCTCGTTTCCTCCATCCCCTGCCGCCCCTGCCGCCTCGGCTGTCCCGAATGCCCGTCGGCCTCGTGCCGCCGCCTGCTGCTGGCGAAGGGTCTCCTCGCGCTCGCTGAATAATGACTCGTCGCCTCGTGTCGCCGCCACGGCCGCCGCCGCCGCGTTGTCGTCGGCCCGCGTCAACAGGCAGGCGTCGCGCTCTGCTCGGCGCTGGGCATTTCAGCTGCTGCTGCTGCTTCTTCTCTCTTATTGCTGTTGTTGTTGGACTCTTGTTGTTTTTGTTCTTCTCATCGCGTTCGCCCGCTGTGCCCGCTGTTCGCTGTGCGTTGTTGCTGTTTATTTTCGCCGCTTTTATTGCGTCGCTCGTTTTTGTGGTTCTGCCTTAATTTCGGTTGCCAGGCTCCCCTCCACCCGCGCCGGGACCCCCCGCGCCCGCGCCCGCATTCGCGCCAACGCCGACCCCGGTCCCTCGGAGCGGTGGTAGGGCGGCTCGCTCGCGACGAGCTTTGGCTGGATGTGGATGGATTCGTTTTCGTTGTGAGCGTTTTGCCGCCGTCCTGCCGTCGTCGCCCCGACTCGCCTCGCCTCGCCTCGCGTCGGTCGGGCAGCTCGGCCTCGGGCTGGCGCTGCCTCCGTTCGTCCGTACGTCCCGCCTGCCCGCCTGCCCGCCTGCCTGCCTGGCTGGGCCTCGTTGGTGCCTCTCGTTTGCGCCTACCGCGCCTCGGCTCAAGCTGTTGCCGTCGTCGTCCGCCGCCACCGCCGCCGATGACGACGGCCGCCAGTCGGCCGGCGACGTCGAGAGGCCCTCGCGCTGTCCTGGCCGCGGCTGTCGCTGCCGCTGCTGCTGGTGCTGGTGCTGCTTCGCGCCTCCTCGCGTCACTTGGCTTCGATTCGCTTGGCTTGGCCTGGCTCGGATTTTTGGATTCAAATATCTGCGATTTCCTTTTTTATTTTCATCGTTCTTGTTGTTGTTGTTGTTGTTGTTGTTGTTGTTGTTGATTTCGTTGCCATTGCCCCTGCTGTTGTTGTTTTTGTGTTCGCTGTTTTTGTTGTTGGCGCGGCTTCGGCTCCGGCTCCTCTGTCCCTCATTGGCGATTTTCTGCTTATATTATTATTGTTGTTGTTGTTGTTGTTGTTGCCGTTCGCGCTGCCGCTGAATTCGGGCGGCGACGGCGTTGTTTACGGTTTCACGATGCCTCCACCTCCCTCGCCCCCCTCTCTCGCTCGCCTCGTCCTCCCCGACCCCGTCCCCGCCCCGCCCCGCCCCGCCACACCTCCGCAATCGTCGCCACAGCCGCAGCCGTCGCCGTCGCCCTCGCCCCCAGCCGACGAGTTCCTCCTGGCTCGGCGTCGGCTCGCTTCGGCCGGCGGTCGGTCGGTCGGTTGGGCGCGTGAGGGTGCGCGGGAGTGAGCGATGGAGTGCGGGTGTGTGTGTGCGCGGGGTGTAGGCGTGAGTGTGTGTGTGTGTGTGTGCTTTTGTGTGCGTGCGCGCGCGGGAGCGAGCGAGCGAGTGAGGGAGTCGGCAAGTGAGCAAGCGTTTTGCTGTTCCATCCACGGTCGCCTCCCCGCGGGCTCTGCCTCTGCCTCTGCCTCTGTCGCCTTCTCCCTCTCCTCGTTCTCGTCCTCCTCCGCCGCCTCCGCCTCGGCCTCGGCCACAGCTGCTGTCGCGGTCGCTGCGATGCCGATGCCGATGTCGATGCCGCGGCCTCTGCCTGGGCTCGGCGCGGCGCGGCGTGGCGCGTCGCATCCACTTCCACTTCCACATCCCGAGCCGGAGCCGTAGCCGTAGCCATAGCCGTGGTCGTTGCCGGAGCCGCTGCCGTAGCCGTGGCCGTAGCCGGAGCCAGGCCGACGACGGGGCTCTCGCAGCTGCCCTCAGTTGCAGGCCGACTGCATTACGCTGTGGAAGTGCCCGCGTCCCATCGCCTCGAACCAAGTGAGCCGAGCCGAGCCGAACCGAACCGCGCCGCGCCGCACCGCGCCAAGCGAGAGTGCCGAGTGATTATCGTTCTGATTGCCGTGGACTGCGTCCGTCCCGTGCCGTGTCCGCCGTGAACCCCCCCACCTGCCCCCTGCCCCCGCGTACCCCTGACTGTGTCCCTGCCGACTCGCCGCCGCCCGCACACCGAATCGAATCAAATCGAATCGCATCGCATCGAACTGAACTGAACTGAACTGAGCTGAGCCGAGTCGAGCAGCGCCGCGTGCGTTGGTGTGAGTGCGAGTGAGTTTATTGATTTTATTGGGCCGTCGAACGAACGCCTCGGCGATTTCCGTAATTCGCGATTTTAATTGATCGTCGCTGGGTCCGCGTTCGGGCGCCAGCTACGACACATACACACACGCGCCCCCTCGCACACACACACACGCAAGCCAATGCAATGCAATGCAATGTGGAGCCAGGCAGGTGGAGCCGTCCAGGGCAGGCCGCTGCAGGCCTGGCGCCAGATTGAGGGAGAGAGAAGGATGTCATCGTCATCGTCATCGCTGGCTGTCGCTTGACGCAGCGACCCGTGGCCGGGCGCCCACTTGCGGAGCGGCCTGAGCGAGCTGGGCGACCTCCCTGAGGCCTGAGGGCCCAGAAGC
Organism: Coelopa pilipes; assembly: GCA_947389925.1. Lineage (NCBI taxonomy): Eukaryota > Metazoa > Arthropoda > Insecta > Diptera > Coelopidae > Coelopa > Coelopa pilipes. The sequence goes on from OX376699.1 coordinate 6,566,469, forward strand.
GCCCCAGGGCAGCAAACGCTCTCTTGTGGGGCGCGGGGTCCGCAGATTCGCCAGCGAGTCCTCAGGGGCGCCGCCGAAAGTTTCCACGGACCACGGCCACGACGGAGGCCGCGGCCCGTCACAACCGGCTGCCGTTGCGCTGGACCCGCCTCGACGTCCTCGACGGCTCCTCCCTTCCTTCGACTCGTCCTCCCCACCCTCGACGCCTCCCTCCGCCGACCGGACGCCGGCCACCGCAGCGGAGTCGCAGCCGCAGCCGGAGCCGGAGTCGGAGTCGGGGTCGCTGCGATCTGGAGCTGCGGACGAGGCAGCGCCGCTGAGGCCGCGTTCCGGAGTCGGAGTCGAGCAAGAGCCAGAGCCGGAGCCGGAGCCAGCATTTCCTGTCGCGCTGAAAGCAATTTCGAAAAGCGAATTCGCTGGCGAAGGCGAAGGCGGCGGAGCAGCGACGACGACGACTCGGGACCCCATGCGGCCGTTGCCCGTGAGCGCTGGTGTGGTCGTGTCCGGAGGGAGGTGAGGGCAGGACGTGTGTGAGTGCGAGCGAGCGAGCGCGCGTGTGTGTGTGCGCGGCTGGTGTCGCCGGCGGCTGTAACTCAATGTTAACCCAGAGACGAGCAAAAAATCGCGCAAAAGGAAGCCCGCTACAACAGCAACAACAACAACAACAACACACAACACAGCACAGCACAACAACAACAAGACAGCAACAGCAACGGCGGCGAGCGAGCGAGCAGCGAAGCAGCGAAAAGAACACGTCGAAGCACCGGAGAACAACAACAACAAAAGCAACAACAACAACAGCGAACAAGAACAATAACAATAACAACAATAATCGGCGGCGGCGGCGACGACGGCGGCGACGGCAGCAATCTGTAGGCCAACGACAGCTGCAACTCACGCAGACTGACGAACGAGCGACGACGGCGCGACGACGACCACGACCACGACGTCGGCGGGCGGGTCGCGGCGGCTGGATCGTCGTCGACTCATTCGGCTCGACTCGCCCCGACTCGCTTCGCAGACCAGGCCGAGCCGAGCCGGGCCGGGCCGGGCCAGGCGAGTCGGACCCAGACCCCGCACCAGACGCGACTCGCCCGACTCGTCTCGTCGTCATCGCGGCCGGTCGTCGTCGGCTCCTCGCGGCGTGCGTTTTGCGTTGCCAGTCGCCGTCGCCATCTCCGTCGCTGCCCCCGCTGCTCCCGCTGCCTCCGCCACCGCCACCGACTGCCGCGGCCTTTCATTCACCCATCTGCCGCCGTAGCCGTGGACCCGTTTTGTTGTTCTCGTTGTTGTTGTTGTTGTTGTGGTTGTTTGCCGATTGCCGCTGCTGCCGTTTCGTCGTTGCTGTGCCTTGTGCTGTTGTTGTGGTTGTTGTTGTTGTTGTTGGAGGAGGAAGCAGCAACAGCCAGTCAACCAGCCTTTCATTTCCACAGCCTCTGTTCCGTCGTCGCCCCCTGCGCCCCGACCCGGCCTGGTCTGGCCTGGCCTGGACCGACTCGTCCCGTTTGGGTCCGGCCCCGCCACAGTCGCGCATCACGCGGGCCTTTGAGCGCCCTCACCAGCCCCAGCCCCAGCTCCAGCCGCAGCGCCAGCCACCTCTGTTGCCGAGCCGACACCGAAGGCGGGCGCGCGCGTCTCTCGCTCTCGCTCTCGCTCGCTGTGTGCGTGTGTGCCGCGGGCACCGCCGCCGACTGCGTCTGCAGCTGCCGCCAGGCGCTGTCGCTGACTCGGATCCAGTCGCTCCCTCGCTCGCCCCCTGTCCCGAAGTCAGTCGCTCCCTCGCGGACCGTAGCGAGCGAGCGTTTCAATTAGCGAGGCGTCGTCGCCGCAGCTGCGACAGCAACCGGGACCGCGACCGCACACATCCCGAAGCCGTAGACGGCGCTGGCTGGCTGCACCCTGGCGGGCCCGTTCAAGCTGCGCAAAATGGCGCCGAAGAAGTCCTCGATTGTGCTGAACGTGGAGCAGTTCATCAGGGACGTCGAGGAGCGGCCGGCGATCTGGAACCGCAACTACCACTGCAACAAGGCCTTCCTCGAGCAGATGTGGGAGGAGCTCTCGGCGGCCCACAAGTTGCCAAGTGAGTAGACGATGGCCAAAGGCATCCTCCAACCTGCGTCTCCAACTACACCTCCCCCGCCACCCTGACTCGACGCTCTTCACACAGCACCACGGTCAACCACCACCTCCACCTCCTCTTCTTGCAGAAGTCGTGCTGAAAGCCAAGTGGAAGGGCTTGCGTGACAATTTCCGCGTCGAGTACAAGCGCATACCGCGCACCGAGGGCGGCAACTTCCTCGTGGACCCCGCCTCGTTCGAGTCCAAGTGGATCCACTACTACGCCCTCCTCTTCCTAAGTGAGTGATGACGATGTTGTTGTTGATGATGATGATGATGATGATGATGACGTCGGTGGTGGCGGGGGCGGCGTGGCCTGGTCTGGCCTTCGCCCCCAATCACTCTCTGACTCCGACTCTGGGTCGTTTTGCTCACCTCACCCCCCTCATTCTCTTCTGTCTCTTCTGTTCTCTTGCAGCCGAGCACATGCGCCACCGCCTGCCCAAGAACGAGCACGACGCCTCCTTCTACTTCCCCCAGCAGAGCCAGAGCCAGAGCCAGAGCCATAGCCAGGAGTGCGAGAAGACGATCGTTGAGCCCGACCTCACCAACGGCCTCATTCGCATACCCGACAGCGACGAGGAGTTCGACGAGGACGACATCGACGAGGACGACGACGACGACGTGGACGATGACCATGATGATGAAGACGATGACGACATGGACAGTGGGAGGATCCTGCAGACCCCGCCGGCCGCCCACTCCCAGCCGCGGCTCTCGTTCATCAAGAGCGAGAGCGAGACCCGCTCGCTCTTGCGGCCTTTGCGCGACTCGCAGAGGCTCGCGAGCGGCGAGAAACAGGCCGAGGACTTGTCGACGAAGTCAACAAACTCGAGCAAGGCACCAACGACCGCTGCTGCTGCTGCTGCTGCTGCCGCCGCTGCCGTCCCGTCGCCTCTCTGCTGCCCAACAACACCAGCGGTCGCCGCGATTCCAGCACCACTGGTGCCGGCCTCCGCGTCGTCTGCCGGTTTAACCTCAGCCTCGGTATCGACAGCCGCGTCGGTGTCGGTGTCGCTGTCGCTGACAGCGGCGAACGGCTCGGGCCCGATAAGCGCGATAACGCAGCATCAGCACCAGCACCAGCATCAGCCGCAGCCCCAACACCAGCAGCAGCAGAAGCGCTCGGTCTCGCCGCCGCCCCTGTACAACAAGGCCCATCACGTCGCGACGTCCGCTCTGACCGCGGCCGCCCTCAGCAAGGAGCGCGACGAGTTCCCGCCGCTGAACGGAGGCGGCGTCGGCGGCGGTGGCGGCTCCAGCAGCCTGCACGGCAGTCACGAGCACCTGAACTTCACGAAGAACTCCTACGCCAACGGACTGATCCCCGCCCTGAAGCTGAAGCGGCCGCGCTTGTCCGAGGACAGCAATTTCAATGGGTCCTCGACGATGGACAACAACAACACGTCGCCGAGCACGCTGGTGCCCGAGGACGACGACTACCACTACCTGCTCAGTCTGCATCCGTACATGAAGCAGCTGAACGCGGCTCAGAAGCTGCGCATTCGCACCAAGATCCAGAAGCTCATCTTCAAGGAGCTCTACAAGGAGGACCTCGAGGAGACCAAGTGAGGCCGGTCGCCCGCTTCGTCCACGTCTCCCACTCCCTCTGCCACTCCCTCTACCCATCCGTCTCCAGACTGTACATAATGTATTTAAGAAGTTAAGCTTAAGTCGTAGCGAGTTGTAGTCAGTGGAATATTTCGAAAATATTCGCCCTAAATGTATTACACAAATGAGTATTTCTGAAATAAATGTGTTATAAGAACAACTTTGTTTTACTCGACCCAGCTCTATCCAGCTCTACCCATGGAGGGCGTAAATCTTCGACATAAGGGGACTTGAGAAATTTTGAGATTGATTTTATTATAAGTTCCGTTTTATTCCTTCGCAGGCGAGGTGTACGTCTTGGACGACGGCGGCGAGGTCGACCTGGACCTGGGCAACTACGAGCGCTTCCTGGACATCACGCTGCACCGGGACAACAACATCACGACCGGCAAGATCTACAAGCTGGTCATCGAGAAGGAGCGCACCGGCGAGTACCTGGGCAAGACCGTGCAGGGTGAGAAAAATCCCTTTCCCGATTCCATAGAGATTTACTTTAGTTTACACTTTTTTCTCTCGCAGTCGTTCCGCACATCACGGACGCCATCCAGGAATGGGTGGAGCGCGTGGCCCAGAATCCGGTGCGCGGCTCGTCGAAGCCGCAGGTGTGCATCGTCGAGCTGGGCGGCACGATCGGCGACATCGAGGGCATGCCCTTCGTCGAGGCCTTCCGGCAGTTCCAGTTCCGCGTGAAGCGCGAGAACTTCTGCTGTGCCCACGTCTCGCTGGTGCCGTCGCCGCGCGCCACCGGCGAGCCGAAGACGAAGCCGACCCAGAGCTCGGTGCGCGAGTTGCGCGGCCTGGGTCTGAGTCCCGATCTGATCGTGTGTCGCTCGGAGAAACCCATCGGCGCCGAGGTGAAGGAGAAGATCAGCAACTTTTGCCATGTCGCCCCCGATCAGGTGATCTGCATACACGATCTGAGCTCCATCTATCATGTGCCGCTGCTGATGGAGCAGAACGGCGTGATCGAGTTCCTGAACGAGCGGCTGCAGCTCAACATCCAGCCGGGCAGGAGGGAAAAGTGAGTGGTATTAGAAGATTTCGGTTCCTGGTCCAAAAATCTAAATCGATTTCCATTTGTATTGCAGATGCCTTCAGCAGTGGAAGGACTTGGCTCGCCGCACGGAGACCCTGCGCAAGGAGGTCACCATTGCCATTGTCGGCAAGTACACGAAGCTGGAGGACTCGTACGCCTCGGTGACGAAGTCCCTGCAACACGCCTCGCTCGCCGTCGGCTACAAGCTGAATATCAAATTCATCGAGGCGTGCCATCTGGAGGCGGCGACCCGCGAGCAGAATCCATCGCAGTACCACGAGGCGTGGCAGTTGCTGTGCAACAGCGATGGCGTGATCGTGCCCGGCGGCTTCGGCTCCCGCGGCATGGAGGGCAAGATTGTGGCGTGCAATTGGTGCCGCAAGAAGAAGAAGCCCTTCCTGGGGATCTGTCTGGGTCTGCAGGCGGCTGTGATCGAGTTCGCCCGCAACGTGCTGGGCCTCAAGGACGCCAACAGTACGGAAATCGATCCGGAGACGGGCAACGCCGTCGTCATCGACATGCCCGAGCACCACACGGGCCAGATGGGCGGAACGATGCGTCTGGGCAAGCGGACGACGGTCTTCTCGGAGGATCGCAGCATCATCAAGCAATTGTACGGCAACCCCAAGACCATCGACGAGCGGCATCGGCACCGCTACGAGGTGAACCCCAAGTACGTGCCGCAGTTGGAGGAGCACGGCCTGAAGTTCGTCGGCTACGACACGGAGAAGACGCGCATGGAGATCGTCGAGCTGAAGGACCATCCCTTCTACGTGGCCACGCAGTATCACCCCGAGTACTTGTCGCGCCCGCTGAAGCCGTCGCCACCATTCCTGGGCTTGATCCTCGCCTCCGTGGGCCGCCTCTCGAACTACATTGCGCGCGGCTGCCGCCTGTCGCCTCGCCAGCTGTCCGACGCCTCCTCGGACGAGGACGAGGTCGTCGACATGTTCAAGTCGATACAGATGAACGGCAACAAACTGACGCCCACGTCGGCGGCGATAGCGGCGAAGCGAAGTTTCCACCATCACCAGCACGGGTTGGCGGACAACGTGAAATCGCTACAGAACGGCGATGCCGATGGTGATGCCGATGACGATGACGATGGAGCTGCCGCAATGGACCCTGTGCCTGTGAACGGCATCAAGGTGAAAGCTGAAGAGAATGCTTAGACCGATGGCAAGAGTTCTTGACTGCTGTCGTTAAGAATAAGATTTTTTTTATTGATTTTTTATTTGTATCTCTTTTTATAAAACGTTATATATTTAGAGAGTAAGTTTAAAGATTACGGCTGAGCGTACAAAAAAAAAGAAACTGACTTCTGGATTTTCCGAAGTGCCATCGCTCCACAATCCACATGGAAACATCGTCCATCGTCGATTGAGTCCTGGGAGTTGGAGCCTCCGAAGGCAGCAGAAAACATTCGAATTTCCCGTACCCCTTGCAGACTACGCGACAAACTACTATATACTACTCTATATATATAAATATATATATGTGCATGTTTTTGGTATATTCGTGATTTGCTCAGCCAGAGTTGATACTTTTTTTTTTTCACTTAATTTAAGTAGAAAACCATCCAAACCTTCATTAAGGTCATAATGAACATTAATTCATAGAAATTTAATACAACAATAAATGGCATATTGCCCAACTCACCTGGCCTTGTCACTGCTTCTGAGGGCCCGAGGAGCATGTCGGGGGTTTTCTGTTTTCGAAATGAAAGTTTTTCTTCGTTAGTCTTTTGCTCAAACTTTTGTACGTCGCGTCTTTCGACCTCATGAATTTTAGCACTGTGAAATTTCCGAGTGGCAGCCGCTACACTGGCAGGTGGCAGAGCAACGTGCACGAGATGACCGGCGTCGGCACCTACAGCTACCCGGACGGCAGCCGGTACGACGGCCACTTCCGCGGCGGCCAGTTCCACGGCTTCGGGCGCCTGACGCTGGCGCCCAGCAACGACACCTACTTCGGGGTCTTCGAGCAGGGCCGGCTGGTGGCGCTCGTCAACATGACCTTCGGCGATGGGCTGCGCTACGACGGCGGCTTCGACGAGACGGGCGTCCGGGCCGAGAACTGGCGCTACCTGATACCCAGCGATCGGCGGTACGCCAGTGAGTTGCGCTCGGGGCTGGAGGGGACGTCGCGTTTCCGGGACCCCACGGCCAGTCGGCCGGCGCGCAGCGTCTTCAGCGAGCAGTACGACACGGAGGAGGGCATCTACAATCCGCGCTCCGGGACCATCACCAACATCCCGCCGCCGTTCGAGAAGTCGCGCTACGTCGATCGCGGCGACGAGGTCGCCTGGATTACGGAGCACTGTCGCTACGGCGGCAACGCCTTCAGTCACTGCCCCCGGTCGAAGCTGGGCGTCCCCGTGCACGAGGTCTGCCCGCAGATCGTGGCCTGCAACACCGCGGCGTTGGACGCTCTGGACGCCTTGGGCAGCGACGACCACGACGTCGAGGCCGCCTGGAACGTCGGCTGCGAGTGCAACGGCCCGAAGCTGCAGATCTGCCAGGTGCTGAACGACAGCGACTCGGCGCAGTCGGCCGGCAGCGGGTGCCGGCTGACGCCCAGCTCGTCGCCGTGCTGCAGCTGCGCAGCGTCGACAGGGCTGGCAAGTCCGTGTACGCTGTCGTCGCTGGAAATGCCCGAGGAGGCAGAGGAGGAGACGACGGCGGCGACCGGTGCATCCTCCGCCAGCGGCCAGTCGGCTGGCGTCATCTGCAGCTACACCGGCTGGAGCGACGGCCCAGAAACGAGTCACGACCCGAGGAGCCTCAGTGACGGCTTCCCGCTGAGTGCGGCCGATACCGAGACCGAGGCCGAGTCCGAGTTCGGCGACGAGAGCTCCGGCAGTCTCTGGAGGCTGTCGGCCTCCAGCGCGGGTCCGACAACTGGCGACGACGACTCGGGGCGTCCCGTCGACGAGAGCTCGTCCTGAAGTTTCGCAGCGAACGCGTCTCCAAATCCAGAATTTTCAGCGAACGATTTTCAGCCGACGATTGGAACAACGAGTTTAGCAATAAAATCGAAAAGCAACGGCGCCTCTTTTCTGTTTCTCTCCGACCAATGGGCGAGGGCGGGGAGTTCAACGGGAGTCTGGCGATGGTGGTGGTGGTGGGTTGGCGAGGCGTGGTGGCTTCGGTGGCACCTGCAAGAGAGAGAGACAGAGAGAGGGGAACCTGCGTTCGGTTCTGGGCCCCTGGCAAATGAAACACGTCGCAGTTGCTGCGTTTTGGTTTTGTTTCTTTTCGTCTCACAATTATGCTTTTATTATGCGGAGGTTCCTCGTGGGTCCCGATTTCTTTCGATTCTTGATCAGTTTGTAGCTTTGTTTGCATTTGTGTTTGTTTGCTTGTTTTCACATTTTTCTTCTTCTACTTCTACTTCTTCTTGTTGTTGTTGTTGGTTACTTTTGCTAATTCTGTATGTATTTGTATATTTGATTTAACATTGAATTAAGTTAAAATAATTGTTTTCGCTCGCTTCGTTTCTTTAGCATTACACTTAGAAGTTAAAAATAGTATATATTTTATATGTATATAATTATATATACTTATGAATATTTAGTTATGTGTATAGAATTATGTATATATCTATATATATGTATATATATTTATATGTATGTATATGGATTTAAATGTATATGGTATAAGGTAAATATTTTGTATATATAAACGTGGTACATCTAGATATATATGTATATCTATATCTTTACATATATGAATGTGTATATATTTATGTATATTTGCCTGGTTTTGTATATGAAGCTTGACATTCACATTAACATTCTACACAAGATTCAAATAGGTTAAGTATGTATATAATATATGCAGATCTCAAGTATATCAGCTAGCTGTAAATATGTATATTTATATTTATATATATATATGTATATGTATGTATATGTATGTAAGTGGTTTGCAGTGCTCCCGGGCTCCACGAGCGATCCACGCGGCCCGGGTCAGGTCACCGAGTCCTCCAGCTCCGGCCGTCCAAGTCCACGGCAGCCACCAGGAAGCGGCCGCTGATTCGTCCGTCCACCTGTCCATCCGTCCGTCCATCCGTCCGTCCGTCCGTCCGACCTCGTCCTCGTCCCCGTCCCCGTCGTCGTCGTCTTTTTGTCCCTTGGACATTTGAGCTTTTTTTAATTTCGAATTTTGAATTTTCGTTTCTGTTCCCGGTTCGTGTCTGGTCTCGATTTTCGGTTCTGGTTTCGATTCGTTTCTGGTCCCGCTCCGTTTCTGTTCCCGGTTCGTTTCCCTCGCTCTCTCTCTCTCAGTCACACACGGTCGCACGGTCAAAATGGAAATAAAAATAAGGCAAAAACAAAAAACACAACGTTTGCTTTCGTTGAAACAAATTTAGGCTGATTCGTTTATTTTATTATCATCATATCTATCTATATTCATATTCATCATTCATTTACGAAAGTGCATGCACTTTAAATAATTATCAAGCTATTCATCATTTATCATTATCATCATCATCATCATCATAATCATAATCATCGTTATGACTGAGCTTAGAAACAACATTAAGTTACACATTGAGAAACATATCGAAATGTCGCCGAGGTGCAAAATATCATAATAATTATTACATATCGCTAGAACCTAAATCGTAAATTGTATTAAAGTAAATTATATATATATATAGCTTTAGAGTAAGAATAAGATAAAAATTTTATAAAAATTATTGCAACTTCATTCATGAGCGAAATCCCAAAACAACCAACAAATGCAATAATTGCTAAATTGTAATTTAGTGGTTGTAGTAGTAGTAGTTGTTGTTGTTGTTGTTGTAATTGTAATAGTTTAACTAATTAACTAAATGTGGATAAACGAATTCAAGGAATCGAATCGCGGAAGCAAGGTTTCAAGTACTAAACTAGTTCTAAAACGGGACAACGGCTCGTGCCCCGTGGGTTTCATTTCAATTCATTTCGTTTCATTTCATTGTGATTCATTTCATTTCAATTCATTTCATTTGATTCATTTCATTTCATTTCGTTTCATTGTGATTCATTTCATTTAATTCATTTCATTTGATTCATTTCATTTCGTTTCATTTCATTTAATTCATTTCATTGTGATTCATTTCATTTGATTTGATTTCAATTCGTGTCGTTTCATTCGTTTTGTTTCATTTGAAAAACTTAAGCTTAAAGTAAATGGAAGTTCTTGGATTTCTGCTGGACTCGAGGCGCGGCCCGAAGCCTCCGCCGTCCTCTCGTCCTTAAATTCATTGTGAGAAATCGTCGATTGTTGCTGGTTGCTGCTGTGTTTGTGTTTGTATTTGTATTTGTATATTTGATATGATTAAACTATTCATGACTTTGAAAAAGTAAACCTAACGACGGGGGACGACCCCGAAAACTAAACATAAAGGAGGAGAAATTAACAAACATATATCTATTTGTATATATATATATGTATATATGTGTATATATCGATAGTTCAGCGGATAGTTAAGTTTGTACAACGTTGCGCACAATCAACAAAGTAACAAGTAAAAAGTTAGAGATTAACAAACACACGGCACACTACTAACGAACAGTACATTAATTAAAAGGTAGGCGGCTTAGTCGAGGCTCGGATAGTGGTGGAAGTCGTAGAAGATCAAGATCAAGATCAAGATCAAGATCAAGATAAGCGATAATGGAACGAACAATGTTCTTTATAAAACAACATTTGCGTATATGTGTGTATGCGTGGGTATGGGGGTGTGTGTGTGTGTGTGTAAAATGCAACAATAATGCGCTCTCGTTCTCGCGCCTGCCTCGGCTCCGCCAACCCCGACACCTCCAACTCACCACTCGCCCAACCCACCTCCACCACGCCCACCGCTCTCGCCGCGCACGTCGTCGTTTCGTTGTTTCTTCACTTGTTTGTTGTTGTTCTTGTTGTTGTTGTTGTAGTTGTAGTTGTTTTGCAAAAGACCCATCTTCAGTGGCTCGACAGCAGCCGCCATCGTTGCTCTCTCTCTCTCTCTCTGTCTCCCTCCCTCCAACATTACTAAAACATAATGTTTTCACGACCGGATGGGATCGGATCGGATCGGATCAGGTCGGCTCAGGACGGATCTGCTTCGGCTTCTTCTTCGTCGCCTTCGTCTTGTTCTTTTGTCTCACGAGCCCCACGGCGGCGAGTCTTTTGCGAGGCGAGGCATGGTTGGTGCTGAAGGGGCTCCGTCGACGCGGGGATGCAGAGAGGGCGGTGGGCCTGGGGCGGGTGCAGCGGCGGGGCCTCGGACGGGGTTGGAGGAGGGAGGCGGGGCGGGGCGTTGCGCGAACGTCGGCGAACGAAAAAATTTGATTGGTAGAAACAGTCGCAAGTCGACGGCTTTGCGCGACCTCTGGCTAGGAATGAAAATAAGTGGAGTTCCGCTATCTTTCTCTCAATGTCCCTATCTCTTTCGCTCTCTTTCTCTTTCTGTCTCACTCTCTCTCTGTCTCCCGTTCCAAAAAGTTCGATTGCACAAAAAATTTCGCTTTCGAAACGTCTTCGTCAAACGCTTCACGAAAGCCCTAAATATATATATATATATAAATATATATATAAATGTATGTGTAAATTTCTGTTAATTGCATTTTTTCCCGGATTTCATCTAAAAAATACATGCGTCTCTTGCACAAAACAAAAAAAAAAAAAAAACAAAAAAAAATTAACTAGTTTAAAATAGGAAGAATTAAGTCTAGGTATCGTATCGGTTACATGGAAAACAAAATACGAATTAAGATAACGTACATGATGGAATAATCTAAAACTCAAACAGCTAAACATACAAATAGTCATCATCATCATCATCATCATCATCACGAAGAAAATCATCATTACCGATAGTAGACGATGACGATCATTGTGAATATTGCCAATTGTTGAAATGAATTTTCTTTAAATTAAAGTACTTAACTGTTAAAATGTAATAATTTACAGCCATTTCATGTGTCAATTAAATCTATACAAGTTGCGGATGCCCGTATTGGAAAAGAAGGGTTTAAAAGTAGTATTTAGTGTTGTTTAGATAGTTTTTGTCATGTCTAAAGTGCGGTTGTGGCCTTTGCTAAAATCTAAATACATGCTCGCAGGAATGTCTCTTCTTCTTCTTCTTCTTCTTCTTCTTCTTCTTCTTCTCCATCATCTTCTTCATCTACCTCTACTTCTTCTTCATCTTCTTCATCTACCTCTACTTCTACATCTTCTCTTCATAAACATAATCGTGAACATAATCGTGAACATAATCATGAACATAATCATAGATATAATCATAAACATAATCATTACAATGATCATTATCATAAGCTCGCTTAGAGCCTTCTTAAGTGTACGTAATTTGATAATTTGATTGGTTTCTTAAACAACAGTGATTTAGAATTTGTTTCTTCTTATGCATTTTGAACAACTCTCATTGTTTTGTTTCTTTTAGGGTTTCATTTTTTCGCTTCTTCTCTTGCTTTTCTTTCGTTTTCTTTTCTTTACTCTTATTTTCTTTTCTTTACTTTTGTTTTCTCTACTTTTCTTTAATGTTCTTTTCCTTTGTTTTGTTTTATTTTCTTTTGTTTTTTATTTTGATTTCTTTCAGTTTGGATTTTATGCTATGATTTTATGTTATGATTTTACATTTTCTATAACAATATTCAAGTAGCCTTTTTTATTTCCTGGATGGAATGTAATTTTGTATGCGCAGCCCCTCACCCCACCACAACCCCTCTGCTCTCCTACTCCTGAAAGTCCTTTAGTCTAATTGTCTAATTTTTCTTCTCTCTTCCCTCTCTATTCTACCTCTTCAATATAAATAACAGGGGGTTGCTCGGAGCTCGCGCATATGTGGGTCTCTTTCTACTAACTAGGTAAATATCATGTTCTCCTGATCTGATCTCGGATTGAGCAATTACAATAAATTCTATCGGTTCCTGTCGACTCGACTCGGCTTCTCCTCCTTAAGATTGATTAAGCCTTCTTGGGGTTCTGCTTGCTGACGAGCGCCTGCAGCTTCTGCAACTGACTGAGGAGGCTCGCATTGGAGTCCTCGAGGGATTCGACGCGCTTCTTGTAGTCGATGTTCTCGTTGACCAGGATCTCGACCTTCCGCTCCAGCTGGTCCATGTACTCCTTCTTCTTGCGGCGACTCTCCTGCGCCGAAATCTGCGGGTAGGAAGTTGGAGGCGTTGAGGTCAGGGCGCCTGGGGAGATCTCGGGCTCGACTCACCTTGTTCTTGATTTTCCGGCGGATCTTCTTCAGGGACTTCTCCTCGGCCTTGGTCAGGGGCAGGCGCTGCGGAATCGGGTAGCCCTCGGCGAGCAGCGTGCGCTTCTCCTCCTCGGTGAGGACCAGCGTGCCCGTGGAGCCCTTCTGCAAGGTGCCAACAAGGACAGACAATCGTTGATTAGACCGGGGGCGATCGGGGGGCGACTGGGACTTACCGGCTGGGAGCTGATGAGCGGGGTGTGGATCGGCTGCCGTGTCGAGCTGCCGCTGAAGGCGCGTCCGGCGTGCGCCGACGAGGAAGCGGGCGAAATCGACTGCGAGGAGGAGGAGGACGAGCTGCTGCTGGTGCTGCGGCGCGCCGACGTGGCCGAGGCGGAAGTGGTTGAGCTGCCGTTGCCGTTGCTGTGGCTGTGACTGTGGCTGTGGCTCGTCACGCTGGCGGCTGTGACGGATACGGAAGTGTTATAGTTATTGTTGTTGTTGTTCTTGTTGTTGTTGTTATTGTTATTGTTGTTGTTGTGGGCTGGGTGTGCCGGCGACTGGGGCCGATGTTCGGGACTTTGAGGATTACCTTCGGACTCGTCGCTGGGCATCGAGGATGGCGGGGTGGGCGGCAGCCCGAAGGCCCCGCTGCTGCTGCTGCTGCTGCTGCTACTGTTGCTGCTGTTGCTGTTGCTGGCGGCGGTGCCGGCGCCGGCGCCGGACGCCGTCATCGCTGACTCGGTTTTGATGTTGACTTTGGGAATGACTATGCTTTGGCCGTGGCTGGAGGAGCTCAGGATGAACTGCTGCGACTTGAGGAGGCTCTGCGAGGCCGGCGTCAGCTGCAGGGAGCCGTTCTGGAAGAAGAACAAGCAGGTTAGAGGCCGTCAGGGGACAAAGATCGAGGGGAGGAGGATCGTCGGACCCACCTTGTGCTCGAACACGAGATCTGAGTTGGTGAAGGCGGCGACGTTGGCCATGTTGAGGCTGAGCGCGCCGCTGCCGTTGACGCCGCCGCCGCCGCCGCCGCCGCCGCTGTTGGTGGCTGGGCTGGGCGGGCAACTGGAGGAGGGCGACATCGGCTCGTCCTTGATGCAGGACTCGTCGATCTCGATGTCGGAGCAGATGTCGGGCGAGACGCTGCCGTCGCGCGTCGAGGCGGGCGAGGAGCAGCCGGTGTCGGCGATGGCGGTGAACGGCAGCTCCTGATGGTGCTGCTGCTGATGCTGTTGTTGTTGCAGTAGCAACTGCTGTTGCTGCTGCTGCTGCTGGAGTTGGAGCTGCAGCTGGAGCTGCTTCGAAATCGTGCCGCTGGAGGTGGAGGAGTTGGAGCCGCTGCCGCCGACGCCGACGCCGCCGCCGCCGTGGCTGCTGCTCGTGGTCAGGGTCCGCAGGTTGAAGGTCATCGGGGCGCTGGCCATCTTGTTGAGGCCGGCGTAGATGCCGCTGCCGCTGCCGCCGCCGCCGCTGCTGAGGGAGGAATGTGAGCTGCTGCCGCTGCCGCCGGAGGTCGCCGTCAGCATCGGGTTCGCCGTGAGCATCGGGTTCGTCGCGCCCGTGGTGGCGATGGCGGGGGTCGCGGCGGCCGACGCCGGCGCTATCGTCAGGCAGTTGGGGTCGATGGTCGCTGTGTGCAGGCGGCGTGTGTTGCAGGTGGCGGTCTTGAGCGAGATCGCTGGGTAGTAGTCGTCGTCCATGTCTGCAACGAGGGATGGAGGACGTTGGGTGAGGACGGAGATCGCTCGAGAAAATCCCAGCCCGGTCCCCAGGGCGACCCCTTTCGAACCCCCTCGCGACGCGCGCGCGACTCAGGCGCCACCAAACGCTGGTCGTCGGTGCCGTGAGGGGGACACAAAACGAGAGCGTGACGGAACGATGTGGGAAAGGGCAGAGAGCGAGGAGGCACAAGTGGGAAAGCGGAGAGAGCGAGTGCGCGGCTGGAAGGAGGTGGGCGAGAGAGGCGCGAAAGCGGAGAGAATCGTGACGAGAGCAGCTTAGAACGAACCGTGCCACAGGGAGCGAGGCAGAGCGAGAGGGAGATGGAGAGAGAGCGTGTGAGCGTGCGTCGCGCTCACTCGGAGCCGCTCGGACCGAGGCGCGGAAGCCGCCGAAGACTTCGCCGAGCTGCCCCGAACCCGCGGCCTTTCGCTGGACATTCCAGAGGCTGGCGAGTGTCTCGTGGTTGTTGGAGTTGCTGTTGTTGGCGTTGTTGTTGTTGTTGGCGTTGTGATTTGCAATGTGGTTACGGGATCTGTTGTTGTTGTCTTTTGTGGTTGTTTTGTTTTTCTGCCGTCGTTGTTGCTGTTGTTAGCCAGCAATTGTTGCCTGGCCGACTTGACTTAAGTGACTGTTTTGCATTTGTGCCATATATCGATGTTGCTGCTGCTGCTGCTGTTGTTGTTGTTGTGAGCCATTATTTCACTGGCCATTAAAAGTCAACACAGCATGTGAGAAATTCCATGGGAATGGCTCCAAAGGCCGGGCCGAACCGAGGCGAGCGTCGCCGGAGACTCGGACAACGACGGCGACGGCGACGGCGTCCGAGAACCGTTCAGAAGCCGCCAACAACAACAACAACATATTTGGACATTGTTGCCATTGTTGTTGTTGTTGTTGTGTTGTGTTGTTGCTTTTGTTGCCTTTGGCACTGTTGCTGTTGTTGCTTTATTATAGCTGGTAGTTAACAGTTCGTCAATCTTCAAGTGATTTGGTTTCTATTGTTATTGCCATGGTGCTGTTTGTGTGCCTTCGTCGTCGTCGTCGTCGTCGTCGTTGTCGTCGTTGTTGTTGTTGTTGCTCGCCATAACTGTCAACTAACATTGCCGATGTTCCTCCTGTTCCTCGTCTTCTGCTGCCTCCATTTTGTCCACTCACCAGCCAAGCTCAACCGCACTCACCCTCTTCCCTCTCCTTCTCTCGCACGCTCCCTATGGAACGGTCCACTCGCTGCTGCTCCCGTCACGAGTCTCTCCGCCTCCCATCTCGTTCCCCGCGCCCACTCTTCCGCTCGTTCCGTTCTCACTTTCCACTCGTGTGAACGTCGTTGTTGTAGTAATTGTTATTGTTACTGGGTAGTTGAAGCTATTATTGTTGCAGTTACTGTTGTTGTTGTTGTTGTTGATGGTGCTCGACTGTCATTCGGCAACCGCTAATGAATTCGGCAATCGAGAGCGCATTTTTGTCGCCTCACTCGGGGGCGAAACCTGAGTGAGTCATCGCGACGAAGCCGACGGCGACGCCTGCATCACGCCATGGGAACCGATGGCGGGGCGACTCAAAACGCACCGACCCGACGCGAACCAATGCTGCCGAACTGACCCAATCCATCCCGGACCAACCTGACGCGTTCCATTCGTTCCAAAGCGACCCGCAATTAATAAACACGACGAGCGTTTGCGACGGACGGACGGACGAACGGAGTTGTCGTCATTCGACCCCATGTCATCGGCGAATCGATCGCGTCTGCTCCTTCTTCTTCTCCCAATCCCAGTGCTCATGTGGCGGCTCGGGTTTCCCCACGTCCCCCGACCACGACCCCAGGGGGCCACCTGCGGCTCGGGTCGGGCATCGGGCATCGGCCCTCACTCGCCACGCGACTCGGGCAGGTCGATGTCGATGTCGATGTCGTCGTCGGCGGCGTTGTCGATCTCGTTGTCGTCATCGATGCCGTCGCCGCACGCGAGCTGTTGTTGTTGGGCGGCGACTTTCGAACGAGTCGACGAGCTTTCGTTATCTCCGGGCTCCGGATTCCGACGACGACGGCAGCGACGACGATGGGAGACCGCGTTTTAATTGCCAGACGTCGAGCCGAGTGGAAGACAAAGAAATTGCCAAGGCCCGGAGAGAAGGACGGGAAGAGACCGGGGGAGGTAGAGCGAGCGGGAGAGACAGAGAGACAGGGGGAGAGAGAGAGAGAGGAAGAGAGGGGAAGAGCGGGGAAGAGCGGGCGAGCGGAAGCCAATTGTTGAATAGTTGGCAAATGGAAAAGCCAGGTACCTCGTGATTGCGACAAGTGTCTCGCGAGAACATTTCCTGGCTGCAGAGACGCCGCCCCTCGAGCTCCCACCGCCCTACCCCACGCCCCACGGCACGCCTCCTCCCCCGCCCACCGCTGTTTGGGCAGGTGGCGCGAAAACAATGTTCGACACTTTCATTATTGCTCCATTATCGCGCGAAGTGTGCGCGGAGCACTCGCGGCGACGGAAGGGGGCGATGGAGGAGGAGGTGGAGACGAAGGTGGGGACGAAGGTGGAGCCGGAGATCGAGGTCGGAGGCGAGCCTGAGACGATGACGATCGAGTCCCGGCCCTGACTCTCGTTGTGGGGGCGGCCCAGGTCGATGCCGACCACCCGACCCGACCCGACCCCGACCCGACCCCGCCCCTTGGGCGTGGCCACCGCGGGTCCTGCCAACGACGGGAGGCGACGATGGCGAAGGCGAAGACGATGGCGCTGGCGCTGGGTCCGAAATCGAATCCGAATTCGAATTTGGTTTCGCAGAAACCGCGATTCAAATGTTTGACGACTGTGCTCGGGGAGTTGTTGTTCTTGTTGTTGTTCTTGTTGCTGTTGTCGTTGCTGTCATTGTTGTTGTCGTCATTCTTACTGTCATCTTTTTCTCATTGCTGTTGTTTTTGTTTGCTTCCGGGTGGCAGGAAGCGAGCGCGCAGTTGTTGTTTTTCTTCTTCTTCTCCTCGTTGTTGTTGTTTGTGTTTGTGTTCGTGTTCTTGTGGTCTTGTGGCTTGCGTTCTTGTTGTTGTCGCCTCGTTCGCTTTGCCACTCTCCGCCCCCTCCGCCCAACCTCGGACCGCCCCACCGACCGACGGCCTCGTGACGTTCTCGACCGCCCGCTCGCATAACGTTTGCTTAGTCTGCTTTTCGCCTCTCTATTTGCCGTCCCCCTGCTGACGCCAACAAACACCCCTCCCCCCTCCTCCTCCCCCAGTTCGCCCCATCGCCGCCGCCTCTCAAGTGTCAACAAGTGTCACTCGCGTCATTTGGCGCACTTCCCGCTTTCCTGCGCCTTCTCCAGCCCCAGCGCCGCCCACCGTCGACCGACCGCGCCCCACCCCCCGCCCCTCCGACCCGGTCCCTCGCGCCCACTCGCCTCCAATTAAATCACTTATTTATGCAGTTGTTTGCCGAGCGAGAGCCTGTTGTTGTTGTTGTTGCTTTGTTGTTGTTGCTTTGTTGACTTTCTTTCCTCCCCTACTGCGATTTCTATTTCCACTTCTGCTCCTAATTCTGGTTCGACTTCGACTTCGCCTTCGCCTTCGACTTCTTCCGCTTCCTCCCCTCCTTGGGCCGCACCCGCACCCGCACCCTTGCGGTTTCGCCCGTTTCGCCCGCTTCGCCCCTTCACTCACCATCCATCTTGGTCTGCAGACTGCGGGGCGAGTCCGGCATCGAGTCGCCGTCGCTGTTCAGGCTGTACGAGTGCTCGGACTTGATCGGCAGCGTCCCGTTGAAGAGGGCGTCCGAGATGAGCTTGTCGTTGAGGATCACCGTCGGGATCTTGACGTCGCGCTCCAGGAACCAGTCCTGCATCTCGGTGTCCGTCGACAGCTTCAGGCTGTCCGTCTGCGGGAGAGACAGAGACAGAGAGAGAGAGAGTTAGAGAGGAATTGATTGGAATTTAATTGATTTAGAACTGCAACGCAAGGAAAGGACACGAAGTTAAAGGAGTGGAATCGGCACGAGTTGAACGAAACGAGATGAATTGGGTTGAATTGCATTGAATTGAATTGAGTGAACGAGAAACGGCGAATCGATTGAGTGGACTTGAAGCGAGTTGATTTGATTTGAATTCAATTGAATCGAAGCGAGTTGAATCGAAACCAGTTGAATTGAATCGAGTTGAACAGAATCGCAACGATTTGAATAGAACGAGTCGAAGTGAAGTGAAGTGAATTGAGTTGGGTTTGGTGAAGGGCTCGGGAACGAATCGGTTGGCAACAGACGCAGCTCGAGAGGGAGGTGGCGCTGCAATCACAACAACAACAACAACAACAACAACAACCAGACCAACAACACCAGCACGAATTCGCGATTCGCCCCGGCCTCCGCACGTGCGCCGGCAACGCGAACTCGTGCCCGCACCCGAACCCGAGCCCGAGCCCGAACCCGATCGCCACCGGCTCGGTTGCAGTTTCTTATCAGCTGCGCTTCTGCTGCTGCTTCTTCTTCTTCTTCTTTTTCTTCTGTTTGTTGTTGTTCGCCGGCGCGATTAGGAATTCACGAGCGCGTGGTTGTTGTTGTTGTTCCTGCTGTTGCTTGTCGTCATTGCTGCTTTTAGCTAATTGCTTTCTTCGGGAAATTTGCAAAATATGGAGACGTCGTGCGAGCGCGTGTCGGACGAGCAGACGCCGAGGTCGAGCTGGGCTTCGAGTCGGGGGGTGGGGGGTGGGGCGTCGGGAGGACGACCTTGACGAACGAGCCGGTGCATTGAACCGGGGGACACTCGAACGCCTCCTCGCCGCTCCATCGATCGCCCTCCCAGCTCAGTCTGAGACCTCGAAACGCAGGCCGCGCTCCCAGAGAACTCGGGGAACTCGGGGAACTCGGCGCACTCGAAGCCTGTGGTCGTGGAAGCGATTGCAGGCACCGAAGGGTCTGCAGCGACCGAAACTTCCAAAGCGCTCGCAACCCAGGCGAAGCGCCGTCGCCCACACCGGGCGAAAACAATTTGCACTAATGTCGTCGTCAATCATGGAACCGGGGCGAGGCCCGGGTCGCGAGTCAAGTCGCGTCGAGTCGCGTTGCGTCGATAAGGTCGACGAGGGAGGGACCGACCGCCGCCGCCAAGCCCTCGGTGCACCCCAGACCCTCCCCCAACCCCATCGCTGGCGATAACGCGCGGAAGCACAAGCGAGCCGCAAGAGCTCGTAAATCACGGGGCTTCGGGCCGGAAGCCAGGCGAAGGGGCAGCGGCAGGGACTGGGACCGGGACCGGGACCGGGAACGGGCCAGTGCGCGACAGACAGCGCGGGGACGCACCGGAACTGGATTTTGAACTGGTTGATTGGTTGATTGATTGATGGCTCGAAGGCTCCCCGTCCTTCCGTCCGTCTCTCCGTCCGTCCCCCGGCTGATCGATCGATCGCACGGTTGTGGGCCATAAAAAAGCAACGCGTTTCTGGGTCGTCCCCGGGGCCAGGCGTCCTTGAGGTGGCCGCCAGAAAAGTCTCCACCTTCCATTGCCGCGTCGACGCCCCTCGAGTCCTCCTTGTGGGAATCTCCGGGCCGAGCGTCGATCGTGACGATCTCTGCCTTCGCCTTCTCGGTCGGCTCCACCTTCGTCTCCTCCGTCGTCTGCACCGCCCTCCACCTGCTCCGCCTCCGCCTCAGGAGACTCCGGGGGCTCCGGGCTCCGGCTCCGGCTCCGTTTTCAGAGCACGGCGACCGGCGAACCTCGACGGAAGCCGGCGCAACGGGGAGAGGGGGAGGAGGAGGAGGACAAACGCGCCGACAGCGGCGAAAAGCGAGCCGATAGCAACAACAACAACAACAACAACCAGCAGCAGCAGCAGCAGCAGCAACAGCAACAAAGCTGCATCGTTGACTTTAATCAGAGAAAGAAACGCTCGCAGCTGTTTCTTTGTTGTTGTTGTTGTTGTTGTTGTTGTTGCTCCATCGCTATTATTACAGTAGTTGTTGTTGTTGCTGTTGTTACTGTAGCCTGGTTTTCGCCGAAGACCTTCTTCTTCTTCTTCTTCTTCTCCTTCTCCTCCTCCAACGACGACGACGACGACGGCGACGGCGATCGCAATTTGTCGAAGCGCTGGCGGCGAAGGTTGAACGAAAGCTGGCTTCCGGAAACGGTTTCGCCGCTCAGGCGACAGAAGAAGACGGCGAAGCAGTTGAGGAAGCGAAGGGCAACGTGAAGAAGGCCGAGAAGAAGGCGACGGCGAAGACTTCGATGCAGTGGAAAACGAGGGGGAGGAGGAGCGGGCGGCGGGCGGTGGGCGGCGAACAAGACGAAAATCGGAGCGACTTCCTCGACTTCTTTGCGGGCCAAGTTGGCGACGACAAGTTGGCCCGAGCCAACGACAGCGGCCTCGGGGCCCGTGGGAGGTCGCGCAGACCCACCCAGTCGGCCACCTGAGGGCCGAGGTCTCGAAGGTCTCCGGGCCGGGCCCTGATGCAGCCGGATTTCGTTCGTCGGACGAGGAAGACGTCGAGAACTTGGAGGACGCCGAGCTCCGCCGCTCGGAGCTGGACGCACGAAGGGGGAGCGGGGATCGTCGAGGAAAAACAACAACAAAAACAAAAAACAATCGCTCCGACCAGCCACGACCAGGTCGCGAAAGTCCCTCGACGAAAGTTTTTCGTTTCTCCGGCTAATGAAAGGTTTTCTAAACTCGCTCGGCGGCAGCGACGACTTCGACTTCAGCGACTTCGACTTCGACGACTTCGACTTCGGTTGCAATTAATCATGTTGAGGAAATCGTGGCCCGACTCGGCTCGGGTCCGTCGATCGCGTTCGCGTTCGCGGACGCCCCGCCGACCCGGGGTCAACGCCGTGGTTCAAAGACTTCGGGCGCAGGGGGTTCCGCGGAGGGCTTCGTGGGGTTTCGTAAGCGAAGCCGAAGTCTTTGAACCCGGGATGCTGTGAATGGGAATTTGGTTTTTGCGTCGCCCGTTGATGACAACCAGGGAGCGAGGTGGGGAAGAGGGGTCGGCTCGGCTCGGGCTCGGCTTTCGCAATGACGACGAACACGACGACGACGACGACGACCGCACGACGCGTGGAATTTCGGCGAATCTCGGTCGTCGGTCGGCCACGAGCGCGACTGACGGTGAGAAACCGCAGACTCGGCACTTGCGGCGATCGGGGAGGCGAACGAGGTCGTCGTCGCTCGTCGCTCGTCGGTCGTCCGTCGTCGGTTCGCTCCGTTCTCTCGGTCTTCGCTCGGTCGTCGCTCGCCGGCGCAGGTGGCCGCGGGAGCCGAAGAATCTCGGTCGAGCCGAAGCCCGTTCGTCGTTGCCCAAGTCGCGGCGACGACCCTCGACAGGGAGGCGAAACGGAACGGGACCAAATGAAACAAAACAGAACGGAACAAGGAGAGATTGGCGAAGAGGGCGCGGAACGTGATGGAAGCGAAATGGGCGAAGACGCGTCCCTTGAAGCTGTCGTGGGTGGCCGAGGTGGGGGCGACGTGCCGGGGTCGCCGTCGTCGAGGTCCTGAGGGCCGACCCCGGATCCCCTTGAGTCGAGCTTGGGGAGTCGAGGACGCGAACGAGATTCGCGAGAGTCGAGGACGCGGTTCGAGGACGCGAACGAGGGCGATGACGTGGACGAGGACGACGACGAGGATCCGGTTAATTGGGATTTCGCTGGCGAGCGCGTCCTTCGCGGGTTTAATTAAAATCGACGAGGGCCGCCCCGACCCCCGACCCCGGCTCCAGTCGTCGGACGGCCCTCAGAAATTGAAAAATTGAGCCGGAGCAAAGCAGGAGGCGAACGGGGAGGACGAAGGGGAGAGGGTGGAAGGAGAGGAGGAGGTGGCAGAGGAGCCGGAGGTGGCGGTGGATGATGTCGGAGAAGTCGGAAAAAATCCGAAAATGCATCAAATCTGGTTTCGCGTCGCTTCGGGTCGCCGAGCGATTTTTGGGCCGCCTTCAAAATGGCGGCCGCTCTTGCTGTCACTGTCAATGCGAGCGGATCAGGCGGAATAGCGAATGAAACAAGAACAAAAACAACGACAGCGACAGCGACGAAATTACAAAAACAACAGTAACAAGGCAAGGAAGATGAAGAAGACAACCACGCTGCATAACCAAAAAAGACAAAAAAAAAAAGTAAACATTCGGCTGAAATTGCATTCTCGTTGTTGTTGTTGTTGTTGTTGTTGTTGTTGTTCTTGTTGGGCCCGCGTAAATGAACTGCAATAACGGCGGCCGTCGAATCAACAACAACAACAGGAACAGTATAAGCAGTAACAACAACAACAACAACAACATCGTCGTATATCACGGCAAAAAACGCACCACAAGTCAAAACCATTAATTTTGGTTGAGTCGGTTGATTTTTGCGAAAGGTTGATGCAACGTTGTTGTTGTTGTTGTTGCCGTTCTTCCTCATCTTGTTAAAATGTTGCTGATGTCGCTGTTGCCGCGGTGTCGTCGTCGTCGTTGTTGCCACGGTTGTTGCTCGTGGTTGTTGTTGTTGTTGTTGTTGTTGTTGTTGTTGTTGCGGGTTCGCCGATTGATCGCAAGTGCATTAAAAGACCCCAAAAGAGAAAGGTTTCGAGCGGTTGCTGTTGCTGCTGTGCTTCTTCTTCTCCTTTTGCTTCTTCGTCTTTTTCTTCTTCTTTTTCTTCTTCTTCTTCTTAATTCGCTGATTATCGGGGGAAATTTATTTATTTTCTTATTTATTATTATTGTGGCTGACGGATTTTGCTTTCGATTAACGTTGTTGTTGTTTCTACGGTTGTTTGTGTTGTTGTTGTTGTTGTCGTAGTTGTTATTGTTTCTGGTGGGAAAATTTTTTCTCGTCTCGAGTTGCGCAAATGCAATTCTTGTTGTTGTTGTTGTTGTTGTTGTGCCGGATGAACCGGTCCGACCGCTGACCTATTTTCGTCTCGCTCTCCCCCACTCCCTCTGCTCAAAGAAACGCTTGCCCTTCTCTCTCTGTCTCTCTGTCTCCCTCTCCCCCTCTCCCCCTCGGTTTCGGGATTTCGTAAGCCTTCGTTTCGTGTCTCCGGAATTCTTCCGAGCTCTTCCTCCGAAACGGGCTCCTCCGGTTCTTGCCTCACGCGGACAGGTTCGTAGCGAGTAACGGCACTTGGTTCGCGGCGGCCGCTTTCGAAAGGGCCTCGCGAGGGTCCCAAATGGAGGCCACGGCAAGACCCGAGACCGCGGCCCGAAGTCGCAGCCGTTCGCGACCCAACCCCAGGCCCCGATTCCTGCCCTGCCCTGCCCTGCCCACCTCCATCGGCGATGCTGCAACCGACCAGACGCAGAACCCGCGCGGTTCGATTTCGACACTCGATTTCGAAGAAATTCGCAGACGGACGGAACGGGAACATGAGGAACATCGGGAACATGACGAACGGAACACGGAGGAACACGAGAGTTGCAACAACAACAACAACGAGAACGAGAACAACAACAATGACAATGACGGCATTGTCATCGTGAACATGACTTTCCAATACAACCAGAGTAATTATCAATAAGAGCATTAATGACAACAACAACAACAACATGAATGAAAATAACAATTACTGTCACATAACGAGCGAGGAACAGCGGAAGAGAGAAAACAACAACAACAACAACACTAACAACGAGAACGAGACCGAAAAAACATCCCACGAAATTATTTCGGGTCTTTTGTTGTTGTTGCTTTTTTTCCGTTTTTGTTTTTGTTTTTGTTGTTTTAATTTCGTGTAATTCGCCGCCTCCCGAACGCCGTGCGCAGCTGAGGGTGGTCGAGCGTTGCCAATTGATTGGAAAATAAAAGCCGAACATCAAACTAATAGGAAGCGAACAACAACAACAACAACAGCAGCAACAATGTCGAACATCAACCACAATCATATAAAATAATAACTTGAAATGTTGCACGATGTTGTTGTTGTGGTTGTTTTTGTTGTTGTTGTTTGGTGTTTTTCCCTGATAAAGGAAAACAAAGCGAGGTAGAGGGAGAAAAAAAAGTAAGTGAATCACGTGAGTTTTTCGTGTCGTCGCCGCCGCTGCTTCTTCTTCTTTCTCCTCTTCTCCTCTTCCCCTCTCCTTCTCTCCTTCTCCTCTCCTTCTCCCTCGCCCCTCCCCTTGCGATAACCTTCCCGCCGTCCCGCCCGTCGAGAGCCATCGTCGACGTAATTTGAGGTTATGGTGCCCTCGTTTTTGTTGTTGTTGTCGATGTTGCCGTTGTTGTTGCCGCTCGCTGAAGCGTTCACAGCGGTCGCGGTCGGCGGACGGCGGTCGGCGGTCGGGGCACCTCGGGGAAATCGGGACGTTTTAATTAGATGGAACGGGGGACGAGCAAGGGACAAGAAGGGGAGAGAGGGAGGGGGACAAGGGACGGAGAGGAAGAGAGGGATTTCCAAATGTCATAAATCAAAGTCAGAGAGAGAGATTTGGGGGGGGGGGGGGTGAGAGGGGGAACCTGTCGCCGATGTTGACGTCGACGACTGACATCTGGGCCGGAGGATCTCGAGATTCGTCAGTCGTCGCGCTGACCCTGGCTCGGGCCACGGCGACCCGCTTCGGGACACGAACCAAACTCACGAAACACACACACACACACACACAGACACTCTCGGACACCCGGCGACCAAGGCGAGTGCAGTCGACGAAAGCCGACGGCAGCAACAAACACAAGACGACCACGACGACGACGAGATTGGAATTTGTGTCACTTGGCGCTGTCGGCGGACTCGCGAATCCACCACTGACAGCAACAACAACAACAACGAATAACAATAACAATAAGATCGACAGCGAGCGGAGAAGAACAAGAGGAGCAGCAGCAGAGGGAGAGTAAGAGAGAGAGAGAGCGAGCGAGAATAAATTTCCCTGCGCTCGGCGACCTTGACTTTGACCGTGTGGCGAACTTCGTTTGAGAGATTTTTGGGGCGCGACCGAGGAGCGCAAAAACGGGGAAGCGGCGATGGCGAGGGAAAGTAATGCCTAAACAACAACAACAACAACAGAGAACACAACGCCTACAGCAACAACAATGAAATCGGAACGAAGTCCGCAGGCGACACCGGGCGACGCAGACGGCCGACGATGATCTCATCGGAGTGCAAATAGCACAACAACAACAACAACAACTACTACTACTACTAAAAAAAAAACAACAACAACAACAACAACATGAATGACGCCTCGGTGACAACCGGGACGATGGGACGACGCGATTCGGCGGCGACTGAATCGACCCGAATGGACCGGACTCGAACAGAATCCGACTCGAACCCGATCCGAACCCGACTCGACCCCACTCGACTCCGACCCGACCCGACCCACCTCGAACCGAACCCGACCCGACCCGACCCGACCCGACCCTCGTCGGCATCTCCCGGTCCTTTCGAGCACCCCAGACTCTGGCCAGAGACTCGGACGTCGCTTCCTCGGCCGGCGCGGACGTTCGACGTTCGCTGCTGCGCAATACAGGGCAGCACCAACAACGACAACAACGACATCTACAACAACAACAATAGCAACGTGACGAAGATTGGCTGGTGACGGCCCGCAGCAGGCGGCGGAGTCCGCGCCCACCCCTGGCCACCCGCTCGGCGTCGGTAAACATTGAATTAGCAGCCTTTTATTTGGGGCTGTTGGTGTCGTCTCTTGTTCTTCTCACAGCTTGCTGTTGCTGTTGTTGTTGTTGTTGTTGTTGTTATTGTTATTGTTCCCATTCTCTGTTTATTGTTGTTGTTATTGTTCACATTCTCTGTTAATCGTGTTGTTTTTGTTCCCAATTTCTGCTCGTTGTTGTTTTTGTTCCCATTTCTCCCTGTTGTTATTGTTGTTGTGGTTGTTGTGGTTGTTGTTGCTGCTGGCGGTGGCCGAAAGTCGGTGCAAAAATTAGCGAAATGCAAAGCGAGCGAGTTCAACGAACGCGCACGGAATTCTCGGGAAGCGACGGCGATGGCGGCGGCAGCGGCGACGGCAGAGCCAGAGACAGACGAATGGCGGTCACGCAGCGGAGGATCGGATCGGAACGGAACGGAACGGAACGCGGGAAACGAAACCAAACGCAACGAAACCAAACGGAACGAGAGGAGCCCGATCGGAATGGAACGAGCGGAAACGAGACGAGACGAGACGAAACAACGACGAATTAATCGTGTTTTGATTCGGATTCACAGTTGCTGTTATTGCTGTCACTGTGTTGTTGTTGTTCTTCTTGATGTTGTTGTTCGTCTTCTTCCTCCTCTTGTTGTAGTTCCAGTTGTTGTTGCTATTCTCCTCGTTGTTGATTGCGTTCTTGTTGTTGTTGTTGTTATTGTTCTTCTTCTTGTTGTAATTGTTCATGATGCTCTCGTTGCTCTTGTTGTTGTTGTTGTTATTGTTGTTCTTCTTCTTCTTCTTATTGTTGTTGTTGTTGTTGTTGTCATTGCGGCCGCGGCAAACGAAATCAACGAGCGAAGACGCCGAGGCAAAAAAGTAGTGGAAGAAGAAGAAACACGTTTGAAGAATTGGGTCACATTCTTCACTCTTCTTCTTCTTCTTCTTCATCACACTATTCTTCATGATCAACTAATTCTTCTTCTTCTTCTTCTTCGACTTCATGATCAACCTATTCTTGGTCTTCTTCCACCTCATGATCAACCTATTCTTGTTCTTCTTCCACTTCTTGATCAACCTATTCTTGTTCTTCTTCCACTTCTTGATCAACCTATTCTTGTTCTTCTTCCACTTCTTGATCAACCTATTCTTGTTCTTCTTCCAGCTCATGATCAACCTATTCTTGTTCTTCTTCCAGCTCATGATCACCCCATTCTTCCTCTTCCTCCTCTTCTTCTCGCGCCTCCAACGCAGGCTCACCGTGCATAGAGAGAGCGAGAGAGAGAGAGAGAGCGAGAGAGAGACAGGGCGCGGTCAAAAATTTCGCAATCGCCCAGGAATTTCAGGGGCTTGCGATCGATCGCCGGCTTCCCCGATTCCCACCGATCGCCCACAACTCGATCCACAACCCATCGATTCCCCCCACCTCGTTCCACCGGACACGTATCCCCCCCCCCTTCGCCCCCCCTCCCTCACTCGTCTCCCTCACTCGTGCACTCGTTTCCCGTTCCGCGATTCGAGTTGAGTTTCCTCCAATTGCAGCGACTTTTCCGCGATCTCGTGCGTTGTTGTTGCCGTTGTTGTTGGTTTCTGGCCGCGCGTTGCCAACGGCGTCGAAAGGCGTCGGCACCACCAGTAACAACAAAAACAGCAACGACGGCGACGACAGCGACAGCGACAGCGACGGCGACGGCGACGTCGTCGGCAGAAATCGATCGACATAACAATTATGTTAAGATACATTTCCCTCTTAAGAGCCACGAGATAAACAAAAAATCGAACCGCACCCAAGGCGGGTGTGAGCGGGGGGCGGCGGTGAGGGCGTGGCCCGGCCCGGCCCGGCACAGCCGACGACCCTGAGGTAGCGGGCCCGAGTCGGAGACTGAGAAACACTTGAAATTAATTGATTTTCCAAGGAAACCTCGACGCGGCGCGACCCGGTTCTGTTCGTTTTGGCTTCGTTTGGCTCTGTTCGCTTTGGGTTCTTGCGCTTTGACTTGTCGCGATCGGCCGTTTGGGCACCGATCGATCGATCCCTCGCACCTCGCGCTCCCCTCGATGCGGGCGCAGCCTCAGCCGGCAGAAACACAGGCAGCTCGAGGGCCGTCTGGGGGAGGGCGCGAGGACGGACAGAGGGAGGCGACTGGATGGACCGATGGGCGACCGGACCGGGACCGGACCGGGACCGCCTGGTCTCGCCCGCCGGCCCCAACTCCAACCCCAACTCCGTCCGCCGTCCTGCGCCCTCCTTCCATCGGCCTCGGACAAGGGCGGCCTCTGTTCGACGGCCTCGATCCGACTGCGACTTCACTTGAATCGCGCCCATTGTGCGAACGACGGCTGTGGAACCGCTTGGGCCGCTCGCAGTGGGTCACGGGACGCGAAACGCATTAGCGGGAGGTCGGTGGCGAAACCGGGGGGTCAACAGGGGATCTCGAGGGGTCTCTCGGGGCAATCGAGGGGTCTCTCGGGGCAATCGAGGCGTTTGCCGGGGATCTCGAGGCCTGTCCTGGTCATCGGCGCCCCTCGCCGGCCCCGCACGAAGTCCGCGCTGGCTCCAAACGCCGCGCCATCGCCACTGGCTCGAGCTGGGCATCGCAGTTTCGCTTACCTGGAAGAGAGGAGAGAGGAGAGAAGAGGAAAACGATTAGAATCGGGCTGAGAAACAGGTTCAGGAGCATGGGGTCGAGGGAGGGATTCGGGGCATCGGGAAACGGGCGGAGCTCATCAATTATGCAGCCGCGGGGATTCGGCGGCCGCATCCTTGCCCCAGTTTCGCCGGACCCCGGACGCCGGTGGGGGCCGGATTAAAAATGCGAACACGTGCGTCGGAATCGGGTGGCTCGGGCGAACGACGACCCATTGGCGGTTGATCGGCGTGGAAGGGCGTGTTAATGGAATGCACAACACCGACCTCAACAACATCGACGGCGACGGCGACAACGTCAACAACATCCCAGTGACAACGGCTACAACAACGACAACAGCCTTGGCTACAACGACAACAACGTCAGGGTGTGAACAACAACGTGAACAGTTTCGCCAACAACGTCAATAGAGCTAGCAACAACAACGACGACAACAACGACGACAACGTCAACGCCAACGGCAAGGACGCCGCCATCGACGACAAATCGACGCCCCCAGGACGGCTGACACTTCGCTAATTCCCTCAGACGTCTCAATGTTCGCTGCCGGGCCGGTGCCGGTGCCGCCGACCCCTCGTCGTCCTCGTCGTCGTCCCCTCATCGCCCCCATCCTCGTCCTCATCCACGTCGTTCTCTACCTCATCCTCTTCCTCATCCTCCTCTCCGTCCTCCTCTCCATCCTCCTCCCGTCCTCCTCCCGTCCTCGTCCTCGTCGTCGTCATCGCTGGTGGGCGGCGTGGGCCGTGACGTGGCGGGTCGAACCGGGCCGGGTTGGGGGTCGGGTTGGGGCGCACCGGGTCGGACCGGGCTGGGGTCGTTTGAATTATGCAAATTCCAAGGAAGTCGCCTCGATGTGGGCCGACGTCTGTCGCAGATGATTAGAGGCGAGAGACTTCCGCGTGGGCGCCGCCGACGTCGCCGCCGCCGTCGCCGCCGGTCCTCGGTTAAAGGTCATTTGCATGGAGGAGGTCGAGGGGCGAGAGGAGGAGAAGGAGGGAGGAGCGAGGAGCGAGGAGCGAGGACTGGGGATTAAGGCTGAGGGGAAGGGAACAAGGAGCATGGCCAAGGAGTCAGGATTACGAAGGATGGAGCGAGGACGACGAGCACGTCGTGAGCACGACCAAGCAGCACAAGATGAAGAAGAACAAGATGAAGAAGAACAAGATGAAGAGGCCGCGCTCGAGGCCTTCGCGGGCCTCGGATTTACTCGATTGCTTCGCCCGCGCCCGAGTCGGATCCGATTTTTTGCTCTTGACAACTGTTGCTGCCACAGGGACGATGGCAGACGATGACAAGGATGATGGCAAACAGGGCCGATGGCAACGCCAACAACAACAACAACAACAACTACAGAAGTTCCCCATCAACCCATCAACCCATCGAGGACGAGGGCTCAGAGTCCGTGACTGAAGTTCGAAGTTCGACTTGCGAAGGTTTGGAATTTAATTGCGAGGCTGAGGAGCGAGAACAAGAAAAATAACAACATCAACAAAAGAGCAACAACAAAATTAAACAACAACATCAACATATGAACAACAACACCAACAACAACAACACCAACAACAACAACATCTACGACAATCCTCCACCCGTCGCCCTCAACGCGACTCGTCTCAACTCGACTCGACTCGCGCAAAGCGAACAGAGCCACAGTCAAATGTCATCAGCTGACAACAACAACAACAACAACAATAGCAACACAACAACATGGCGTCACCACCACTCACATGCAACACTTGCATGATTTCGCCCTCTCGCCGCGTCGGCAACACCGGGCGCCGCGTGCGCTGCCAACCTGACGGACGCGGAGGAGGAGGTCGGAGGCGTTGCCAGATTTCGAGAGCGACTCCTGGCGTTGATTGTACCTGTTGTTGTTGTTGTTGTTGCTTTTCTTGTTCTTGTTCTTGTTAGTTGTTGCTGTTGTTGTTGTTGTTGCTGTTGTTGTGGCCGCACAAGTGCTCCGTGCTCCGTGCCACGTTCAACGACCACAGGCTCTCGCGAGAACCGAAGCGAGCGAGACGGAGCGAGCCGGAGGAGGTTGGGCTTCCACGAATTGGCACAGAGGGGGCGGGGAGGGGGCAGCCCTGGCGCAACATTGTCGAACAGCGGCCAGGGCTGCCAACGTGCGCGGAATTTGCGGCCGGCCACCGGTTGCTCAAACCATTCATTTGGACAAATTAACCGCGAAACGAGCCTCGGCCGAGCCTTCGATAACGGGCGAGCCTGGTCACCCCGAGCCCTCCTGCCTCGCCCCCCCTCCCCCATGAACCCCAGCAACTGCCCTCGGATCGTGTGGATCCGATCCGTGAATGAGTTCGCGTCGCTATCGCCGGGATCTGCGGCCGACGTCAGCGTCGCTGTCGCCGTCGCCGTCGCGTCGCCCTCTGCGTGCTGCACGCGGTCTTCCTGAATCCCCCCTCCCCCCCTCCCCCTACCACGAGGCCATTAGAGTGACCAGCTTTCGTTGTTTGCGATCCCGAGTCCGGGCCTCGAACAAATCAGATTTTTTGTAATTTTAATTTAATAATCGGCGCAATTATTGTTGTTTCGATTTCTGTTCTGTTTTTGTGCTGTTCGTGGTTGTAATTGTTGTTGTTGTAATTGTTGTTGTTGTTGCTATTGCTGCTGCTGTGACATAAAAAAACTTCCTTCCGGCCTCGGCCGCTCCAGTTCGACTGCGATTTCGATGCGATCGCCGATAGAAATCATTCTTTTCCGCTCCGGATGGAAATCGCGGAGAGACTCCCGACATCGCCCCCTCCCTCCCCCCCTCTCTCTCTCTCTATCGCTCCCTCTCCCTCTCCGTCTCCGTCTCTCTGCCTCTGCCTGGGCTCGGCGATTACGACGATTGTTTTTTCATTGCGGCTGCAGCGGCTGCTGCTGTTGTTGTTGTTGTATTTATTGTTCTTGCTGTCATTACCGTTGTTGTTGTTGTTGTTGCTGCTGCTGCTACTGTTAGATTGGCCGTTGTAATTGTCGTTGCTCCGTCGCCAACGCCGCTCGAAATTAGTTTTAATGTCGAAAAAATTGCGCTCGCATTTCACGATCCGGTGGGTTTCGCGGTGGGCGGGGCGGTGAAGGGCCGGGGGGACGGGGGGGACGGGGAGTCGCCGCAGAGACCGCGAGATTTTGTTGTTGTTGTCGAGCCGGCCCTGGACCCGTGGACCCCAATCAAGGACGAACGCCATCAGGGAGAAAGCGAGGGAGGGACGAAATTTGAATTTTCTGCGAGGGGTTTCGAAAGGCGCCGACGGACGACGGACGACGAACGCCCGCCGAATCGCAATCGAGCCAGAGAGAGAGAGAGAGAGAGAGAGAGAGGGAGAGCGACATCCGCCTGCTGAATACGAAACCAGGGGACCCAAGAGCGAGACGGACTGAAAGGGAGCGACCGGGGACCGACCAAGAGACAGACGGAGGACCAAATCGGGGGATGGGCCGAGGAACCGACCGAGGGATGGGCCGAGGAACCGACCGAGGGATGGGCCGAGGAACCGACCGAGGGACCGACCGCAGACCGCCAAGAGAGCGACCGAGGCCCGAGGGACAGACCGGGGAACCGCCCAAGGGACCGGGGGGCGAGGGCGAGGGCGAGGGCGGGCGATTGATGGGAAGTCGATTTAAATAGAGTTCGCGGCTAAAAATAAACCGGCCAAGTCGCTTATCAGGGGCGGCCAAGCGAGTCGGCCGGGCCGGCGATGGCCGCGAGTCGGGCGGCTGTGGCGCAAACTTTGTTTACCAGGGCCCGGCTGCAGCGAACGCCGAGATAAGGGCGAGGGGGCGACGACGAAGAAGACGAAGAAGAAGAAGACGAAGCAGACCTCAACAGCTCAAAAAGCCCTGGCACAAAACACAACGCTAACTATAAATAATGAGGAGAATAATAATAAATAATAAATATGAAATAACAAATAAATCGCGGCCACTCGAGAGGTGTTGGTGGAAAACTTCGAGATAGCGGTTTATCGGAGGCGCGGAGCAGGGAGATAAGGCGAGCTCTGTCTCCACCTCCCTCCCTCTCTCTCGCTCACTTTCTCAGCCCAATCGCTCTCACTCTCTCCGCCTCGGCCTCGGCACCCGGCCTCGGCACCCGCCCACTGATAGTGATGCGTTCGACCGGCTCGAGCACGTCTTCCGGGGCGCTCGTCGGGATTTCCGAGCCACACGCGAGCTCCGCCACACTCGTGACTCCCGAGAAGGACGGACGGACGGACGGGGGACGTCCGAGTGATTTGCAAGAATTTCAATATCAAGAACTTCGCTTTCAATTTCAATAAATTGGATTTCAATAACTTCGATTTCGTCCACGCCTATCGGCGCGCGATGGCATCTGCACCGTCTCCGAGACTCCGATTTCAAGTTCCCAGCGACGACGTCGACTTCGACGAACTCGCTCGCTATCGCGGCCTCAGGGGGGCCCAAAAATAGAGCCTCGAGGGTCCCGATTATCGCGGTTCGATAGGGGCGCGCGCCCCTGGAGGACGGCGGCGACCTGGGGTGGCGGGAAACGGCGGGAGGACCCGTGGATCGAGGCGGGGGATCGGCAGGGGGTTCGAAAGGCCGAGGCCGACTCCAGATTTGAGTCCACGACCGTGTCCGAGTCCCGGACTGAGCCCGAGATCGAGACCAAGACCGAGTCGAGACCCGAGTCCGGCTCCACAACCGGAGCCGACTTCAAGACCGAGGCCAAGACGGAGTCCAGGAACGAGTCCGAGACTGAGTCCGAGATCGTGTAAGACCAAGACCGAGTCTGAGACCGAGGTCAAGACCGCGTCTGGCTTCAAAACCGACTCGGGAGCGACTTCAAGACCGAGTCCGAGTCCAAATTTGAGTCCCAGACTGGGAGCGAGTCCGAAACCGGCCCAAGACCGAGTTCGACGTCAAGACCGAGTCCGAGTCCGAGACGGAGTCCGACGTCCCGGGGCGCGTCGTGAATGAGGCATTCGGAGCACGTTCCTCCCAAATTACATAATTTATCGGAATAACGTTTCTTTTCCGCACTCCGGCTACTGGTTGCTGTTGCTCCGGTCTGTTGCTGTTGTCGGCTGGTCGTTGCTGGTCCCACGCCTGCGCTTATCACCTGCATCCGCCCCCGCCCCCGCCCCCGTCCCCGACGCGCTTCGAGCCGCGCGTTCCTGAGCCCGGGAGACGACGTCGAGCCTGCCGGCCGGCCGGCGTTTTTTCGTCGCCTCGACCCGCGACCCGAGCCGCCGAAGGGTCTCGAAGGCGACGTCGTCGTCGATCCGGCCTCGGCCCTTCCGGATCGACGAGCGCGGCGATCGTGACGAACGGCCGGGCGTCGGACGTCGGGCGTCGGGCGTCGGGCGTCGGGCGTCGGACGTGCCTGGGAAGGAGGACGAAACAGTTGTTGTTGCCGCCTTCGGGCCGATCGGGCTGAGTCACCGAATTTGTCCCAAATACTTGGCTGGTGCGTTGTTGTTGTTGTCATTGTTGTTGTAGTCATCGTCATCGTCATTGCTGTTGTTGCCGTTGCCGTTGCCGCTGTGCTAATTGCTCAAATTAACGAGTTCCAGGCAAGAAAATTAATGCGCGAAAGCCGTCGAAGAGGGAGGGAGGGAGAGAGGGAGAGTGGGGGGGGTGTTATAGCCAGGGAGGGGGTCTACGGAGCGTGCGGGGGGGCCAAGGGAGCGAGGGAGGGGCTGCGAGAAGCCGGGGGTCCGTCGGAAAGCCGGAAGTTTTATCGGAAGCCCGAAGAGGGCGATGGGAACAACAACAACAGCAGCAACCACGACAACAACAACAACCACGACAACAACAACAACCACTACAACAACAACCACTACAACAACAACCGCAGCTCGTCATCGTCGCCGCCGGTCGACTTTTCATGGAATTCGCACTTTTCGAAATTTACAGCAATTCGCAATTTCGTCGTCTTTATCGGGCTTGTTCTCGTTTCGTGAGCGTCGTCGTCGTTGTGTTGTTGTTGTGTTGTTGTTGTTGTTTTGTTATTTTTCATTTTTCTTGTCATTGCTATTTCTGTTGTATTTGTTGTTATTGTCGTTCCTGGTCTTTTTGTTCCTGTTTTCTTCTTGCTGTTGTTCTCGTTTTGTTATTGTTATTGTTCTTATTGGTGTTGTTGCTGTTGTTTCCCCAGCAATTTGCCAAAAGTCGTTGCTCAACACGCACTGGTTGTTGTTGTTGTTGTTGTTGCTGTTGCCTTTTCACTTTGCTTTAATTAAGTCCTTATCAAATAGGTGGAAAATTCGCCCGAGTTTTTTTTTGCAATTTAAAATATCGTTGTTTTTGTTATTGTTGTTGTTGTTGTTGTTGACTACCTGACTGATTGTTTTATCATTGTGCCGTTGTCAACTTTGTTGTTGTTGTTGCTCTCTGCGCAATTTACCACATTCGATATGGAAAAATCAAAAGCAAAAACAAAAGCAAAAACCAAAAAATCCCAATTTGAATAAAACCGAAATCATTTCATGTCGACTGTGGCCTAAAACATGGCCATTTGTTGTTGTTGTTATTGCTATTGTCATTGTTGTTGTTGTTGTAGTAGGTTTATTTCTTATAATTGTTGTTTTCGTTAAAACCTAATGGCCGTTGTTGTTGTTGTTTTTGTTATTGTTTTGGTCGTTTTTGTCGTTGTCGTGAATGTTATTGTTGTTGTTGTTGTTGCCACCGGCAGAAGTCATTGACACGAGCAGCGAGTGCGAGTTTCGCGCTTCTGCTTCTTCTTCTTCTTCTACCTCATCGTCGCCAACGTCTTCTTCTTCTTCTTCAACGTCTTCTTTTTCTTCGCAGTATTTTTCTACTCTTCCTCTTCTTCTTCTTCGCCATCGCCATCGCATTTTTCGTCGACAACGTCTTCTTCTTCTTCTTCTTCGTTGTATTTTTCGTTGACGTCTTCTTCTTCTTCGTCGTCGTCGTCGTCGTACTATTCTTCTTCTTCTTCTTCTTCTCCATCGCCCCGTTTCATTCCCTGCCGTTCCGATTCTGGTTTTCGCCGGCATCGCGGCGATCAAGAAGAAGACGACGAAGAAGAAGACGATGAGGAACGGGCGAAAATGAGGAAAAAAAAATCACTTCCATGCGATCATGA
The DNA here is from genome assembly GCA_947389925.1 of Coelopa pilipes. Taxonomy (NCBI): domain Eukaryota; kingdom Metazoa; phylum Arthropoda; class Insecta; order Diptera; family Coelopidae; genus Coelopa; species Coelopa pilipes. The sequence continues at coordinate 6,602,394 of OX376699.1, forward strand.
CGATGATGATGATGATGTTGATGTTGAAATTCTTATAGTTGTCGTTGTTGTTGTACCTTCTTAATTTGTTGTTGCTGTACCTTCTTATGTTGTTGTTGTTGTCGGCATTTTTTCTGCCCATGTGCCTTTTGTTGTTGCCGTTTTGGCCGCTGCCGCTGGCCGTAATCGACGTTTAACTTAACGGTTAAGCGAGCGCTCAAACTTGGCCAAGGCTAGAAAAGAATCGCCTGGTGGCTCGGGCCGTGCTTCTTCTTCTTCTTCTTCTTGTTTGCTTCTTCTTGTTTTTCTTCTTCTTGTTTTCATCATCGACAACGTAGTTGTTGTTGTGATCGCGCCATCGATGGCCGGCCAAGTCGGAAGATTCCAAAAAATGCGACGACGGGGGAAACGAACGAACGAGAGAGAGAGAGAGGGAGAGGGAGAGGGAGAGAGAGAGGGGAAGAGAGAAAGAGTGGGAGAGGGAGTGAGAGAGGAAGAGATTTTGGGATTGAGGGAGTGAGGGAGGGAGGGAGCAAAACTTGTCTCGTGTTGTAATCGCCGGCTCATCCGCAGAAACTGCGACAGCGACAGCGACAGCGACGACGCCCGCCCCCGCCCTCGACACACGCGACTCGACGACTCCACGATTACGACGCCGATATCGAGTAATCGGAGCCCAAGCCGATTACCCGACCCAACCGAACGCGAGTCGAATCGAGCCGAGCCGAGCCGAGTCGCCGAAGTGCAACCGAACGACGCCGAGGGCGCGCTGGAGTCGAAGTCCGGGGAGCCGGGAGGTGCGGAAAGAAAGGGGGAGAGAGACCCAGAGAGAGAGAGAGGGAGAGAGAGAGAGGGAGAGAGAGAGAGGGAGAGAAGAGCGAGCGATCAAAGTAATCTGAAATCGATAGCGATTACCGATGGATTACGCAAGCCCGGCCGCAAGTGGAGAACAAACAAGGGAGCAGAGGGTCAGGAGGAGACGGGGGGGAGGAGGAGCAGGAGGAGGGAGATCGAGAAGGAGGTCGAGGACTGAGGAGGAGGCGAGGCAGCGGAGTCGAGTAGGAGGAGGTCGAGGAGCTGCGGACGAGACGCCGGTGACGACGCCATGATGCAATCGCCGGCTCTCGGTAAACACGCGGCGTCTCGGCCCCCGTCCCGGACCCGGACTCGGGCTCGGGCTCGGTCTTGGCCGGCTCGGCGACCGGGCCCGGGGCGACAGGTTGAGGGCGTGGCCGCTCCGGGCGACGATGCTGTTCACGACGTTGTTGCTGTGGCTTGTGTTTTGTTATCAATGGTGTCGTTGTTGTTGTTGTTGTTGTTGTTGTTTATTGTTGTTGTTTATTGTTGTTATTAATATGGCTCTTGCGATTGTTGGCGGGACGCGAGCAGTTCAAACAAACATGAGGAAGCTCGCGGTTCTCGATCTTGCTGCTGCTGTTGTTGTTATTCTTCTTCTTCTTCTTCTTCTTCTTCCTCATCATCAGCATCCTCATCATGATCGGATCGTCGTCTTGATCAAATTCTTCTTCTTGTTCCCCTTCTTCACCGGCTTATTTGCCTTGTTTTCGCCGTTTAAACAAATAGGGAGTTAAAAATACTCAATCGAAACAACAACAACAACAACAAAAAGGCCACCAAAAGCAACAAAAGCGACAACAACACAGCACGCGCAAAGCAAAAACAAAAGAGTCGAGAAACGAGCGGGAGCGAGAGAGAGAGAGAGAGCGAAAAAGTGAATGACCGCTGTCATGTTTTCTCGCCGTAGTCGACGTCTTGTTGTTGTTGTTGTTCTTGTTGTTGTTGTTGTTGTTGTTTTACACCCGACGTCAGCGGCCGATACGTGAAAATATGGCAACGCCGAGAGCGAGGCCGGTCGGCGCGAGGGGGCCGCGAGAAGCCGGGACCGGGGAGAGCGAGAGGGCGGCCTGTGAGGAAAAGAGCGAGGGCCGGGGAGGAGCGAGGGAGAGAACAAGGGAGAGAGGGAGATGAAGAGGGAGAGGAAGAGAGAGAGAGGGAGAGGGAGAGAATCTGCGAGAGAGCGAAGGATGCGGCCGAGCTTGCGCGAAATGGAAGTGAATGAACGGCGTTGTAAACACGCGACGAGGCGATCGCCGGCAACAACAACAACAACAACAACAACAGGAAAAGAACAACAACAACAACAGAAAAAGAACAACAACAACAGTAAAAGAACAACAACAACAGCAAAAGAACAACAACAACAACAGCGAGATGCAGCCGAGCCGACCGTCGTCGTTGATGACGCGTTGTTGCCAGACAATAATAATAATAACAACAACAACAACAACAACAATGGCGTAGACGTACTGCCATTGCCATTGTGAAGTTGTTGTTGTTGTTGTTGTTGTTGCAACTGCGCATGCGCAACAGTCACGCACGCTGCAGCCGAGCGAGGTCGACATCGACGGCGGGCAGCGTCGAGGGGAGCCGGTAAAGAAGGGCGGACAAGAAGAGGAACAAAAAGAAGAAGAAGAAGACGAAGAGGAAGAAGAAGAGGAAGAGGAAGAAGAAAACGAAGAGGAAGACGAAGAGGAAGACGAAGAGGAAGACGAAGAGGAAGACGAAGAGGAATAAGGAGTAGAGGAAGAGGACGACGAAGGCCTCCATTTGTCTAACAATAAACAAAGCACGAGACAGAGAGAAAGGGCGAGCGAAGGACGGAACGGAACGGAGAGAGGGAGGGAGAGTGAGGGGGAGAGAGGGGGAGAGAGGGAGGGAGAGGGAGACAGAGAGCGCGGCATTCGAAATGGGACCCTGTCGCGGCAACAGGTGGCCGCCGGTCCCAGGCAGCCCTGGCTGGCTGCGGCTGGGTCTGCCGTGGTTGCTGCTGCTGCGGTTGTTGTTGTTGTTGTTGTTGTTGTCTTCTTGCTGTGCTTTTGTTGTCTCTGCTGTTGCTTCCGTCGTTCTTGTGCAACTTTGATCGATCGATTATCGAGGACTTCGCGCATCGACTGCAATTCGACTCCGTCCCTGGCCTGGTCTGGACCACGGCTGGCCTGGAGTCCGTTCGTCGTGGTCCCTCCATCGCCAGAGATGGCGATCTCCACTTGTCGATTCCTCGATCCAGTTCCTGCTCGCCCTTGTCGTTTCCTCACCCCAAAAACTCCCTTCTCTTGTCGATTTTCCCTAGCTAAAACCTGTTCCTTCCCTTGTCGTCGTCGCCTCCCCCAAGCAGTTCCAGGACTCGGGCTCGGAGCTGGGAGCCCAGAGTTTGGGGATCGAAGCGCGGATGCCGGGGGTCAAAACTCGGAACTCGTGGGATGCGGGATGCGGATTCGGCGGGCTCGGGACGTCGGAGCTCGGGATGGCGGAGCTCGAAGCTGGGATCTCGGGATCTCGGACTCGGATTCGGGGCTCAGAGGTCGAGGAGGTCGGAGTTCGGAGATCAAAATTTGGACCTCAGAGTTTGGGACTGGGGATCGGCATCGGGTCGAAAGCTCGGAGTTCGAAACTCGAACCTCGGGCCTCGAACCTTGGCCAAGTCGCCGTCGCAGGGCCGTCGCAGGGCCGTCGCTTCGGCATCGGCTGAGCGGGACCCGGGACCTGCACCGGGCCACCGAGTTGTTGTTGTTGTCGTTGTCGTTGTTGGACCGTGTGACAACCGACATTGCTCAATTTCATCGCCTGTTCTTCTTCTTCTTCTCCTCCTCCACCTCCTCGTCGGCCCGCGGCCTCCCTGGCGAGCGCCTTCGCCCAGCACGGGTTGGCCTGGGTTAAGCTGGTTGTTGTTGTTGTTGGGAACAGGTGAACAACCTCGGTGGAGCGTTTGGTTGTTGTTGTTGTTGTTGTTGTTGTTGTCGCTCCCGCCACTCGAGCGAGTCCCCGGCGCTTGATCGCGACCGCCTTCCACGAATAAATATGCAAAATCGAAACTATTTTCGATAGGTGTCGAAAACAACGCGAGACGAGGAGGGGAGGAGGAGGAGGAGACGAGGAAAATCGAGGCAAAGTCGAGACAAACTCGGGGCAAAATCGAGGAGGAGTCGACGAAAAGACGGGCGAAGCCGTGGAGGAGGAGGTGGAAGACAAGGAGGGAGAGCAGGAGAAGACCGGGAGAAGACGATGGGAAGAAGTAGAAGAAGAAGAAGACGAAGCGGGACAGCGCAGCGCCCAGGCCGAGGCGGGTCGTCGGCGTGCCGGGCGTTTTAATGAGAGTTCGGAGAAGCCCCGAGCTCGGCCCCAGCGCGGCCCGAGCCCGCCCCGAGTCGCCGGGCCGCAGCTCGACCGACGTCGCTCGGTCGGGCCCTCGGCACTCGACCCTCGGCCCGCCGTCTCCCGCCAACTCCTTCAGCACCCTCCGTTCCTCGCTCTCGCTCGCTCCCTCTCGCCCTCCCCTTATCCTCGGTCCCATCTCGTTCCCTCGTAAATTCCGATCCCGCTCGATCGCCGCCCCCGCCCCTCCGAGGCCGACCCTTCCGCTCGCTACCTGCCGACGAAGGCCTTGTGTTTGACGATCGCCGGCCGTTGGTGTTGGTGTTGGTGTTGTTGTTGTTGTTCTTGTGTTGTCGGCCGTGCTGCCGGTGCCGGAGCCGCTGCCGCAGGTGACACCCGGGGATTTCGTGCAGTCATCCTCGAAAACGACGGCGGCCCGACGGCGACCAGCGACGACGTCCCGCGCCCTTCCTCGGTTCCCCCGGTCGGCCGGGTTCGGACTCGGTCGGGCTCGGGCTCGGGCTCGAAGCGTTTTTGAGTCGTTTTGTCCGCGTTATCGGGCGACGTTTTCGAGACGGTCCCGGGTCGACCCCTTTTAGCGTTCCGAAGCAACAACAACAACAACGGCGTATCGCCGGCACGGCCATTACTTGGTTAAATTTACGGCTGACGCTTTGTCTGACTTTTATTGCGAGCCGACCCGACCCGATCTGACCCGATATCGAACCCGATGCCGATGCCGACGCCGACGCCGACGCCGAACCCGCTCTCGCTGCCCTGGGAGACCTCGTTGAATCTCTGCCGAGGGTTTCAGGGTGAGTTGACAACACTTTCCAGCGCCAGGGGCGAGGCAGAGAGGGGGTGGGAGAGAGAGAGAGAGAGAGAGAGAGAGAGAGAGAGATGGAGATGGAGTGATGTTGGTGAGGTTTTGCTGACGCGACAACGTTGCCACCTGTTGATCCACGGCGCATTGTGGAAGTCGTCATTAGCGACGGCTTCTTCCGACATCGACAACGACTGACGACAACGACGGACGGCGGTCGATGAGTTTCGAAAATGATGGAAGCGACAAAAATACACAACAAATAATATCGAAAATGTCATTAAATCCGCAATCGAAGCGAAGCGAGTCGAATCGAATCGAACGGAGTCGACTCCACTGGCCGCAATGACGAAAACTGCGCGGCGACTGCGGGCAACTCGGAAGCTGAACCAGTTCGGGAACGGAACGAGGGACGGGGGCCGAGGACGGGCAGGTGCGACCAGGGGACGACGAGAGCGAGGGACGTCGAGAGCGAGGGACGACCGACAAAGGCCGAAACTTTCTTCGGCTGCCACCCGAAACGCGCTCCAGGCCTGGGAGGCTTCGGCGGCGACGTCGGCCTCGGCGGTTTCGGTGGCGACTTCGGCGGCTGCAGCGCTTTCGACGACTTCGGTGGCGGCTTCGGCGTCTTCGTCGCCTTCGCTTCCTTGTCTTTGCCTCCCCGCCTTCGCCCCGCCGCCCTCGTTACGCAAACAGTCGGACCGGGCGCGGTTTCGCTAGGCAATAAAATAAAAATTCAAATCATTGCAGTTTCTCGGTTTCCGCTCGAAGACGAATGCGAAAAACAAAAAAACAAAAACGAAAACAACAACAGCAACAAAAACTATTCCAAACTCCGCAACATTGTCGTAGTTGTGGATCGAGCACCTTGTTGTTGCTGTTGTTGTTGTTGTTGTTGTTGCTCTCCTAGATGTTCTCCTTCTACTCCCTGTTGTTGTTGTTCCACTTTTTCCACGTCGCCCTCGTTGCCATGTGCAGGCCATCGTCGGCCGTCGTCGGGCGCTCGCGTTTGTTCGTCCGACCGGTCGGTCGGTCGGTCGTCGTCGGGCGGTCTCGGTCGGGCAGGGGGCGAGAGCGAGAGCGCGTTTTAATTAAACTCGGCCGGCCGGCCGTCCGTTCGTCAATCACGGCGTTTGATTTGTATGCGTGCCTGACTCGTCTCCGCCTCGATGGCTGTGCGTGCGTGTGTGCGTGCGAGCGTGTGTCATCCCAACTCCATCTCTCTCCTTCCCTCCCTCACTCCTGATAAACCACGCCAACGGCGTCGGCTTCGGCGACGTCGGCTTCAACGAGGTCGGCTTCAACTCTGGCGATGATGACGAGCCATGGCAAATGTGGAGCATTTTCGCAGTCGCGTCGCGGCACCGCCGAGGGGGGGGCGGGGGGCTGCGGGGGACTCATTTAAGCGCCAACACGCGACACCCAGTTCGAGTTTTTTTACCTTTCATCGCGCCACGCGCCTCGCTTTTGCACTTTTTCGCTTTTCCCCCGCTCGGACTCCGTTTGCGAAACCCATTTTCGACGATTCGCGACTGACAATTGCCGATTTTCGCTTGTCGTCTGGCGATTGTCTCTTGTCGTTTGTCGACATCGCCATCGCCATCGCCGTCGCCATCGTCGTCGTCGTCGTCGTCGTCGTCGTCGGATCAGGTCGCAGGCAGACGAGATCGCCGGAGAGGGAGCCAGGTGGAGGAGGCAACGACGTCGTCGATCGCCGAGATCAAAGACGACCCCTGACCCTCTCCTTCTTCTTCTTCTTTTGCCCTCCCCCTTCCTCGCACTCCTTCGCCCCTTTCACCAGGGCTTCTTCGGCTCCGTGGATCGCCTTCGATCCCACTCTTGAATGTCTGGGGTCGTTACAGAGGCAACAACAACAAGAACAACATTCGATTCCGATCCGGTATTAACACGACCGACTATTTAACTTAATTTAACGTTAACAACGAACGGTGCACGAAGAAAAAAAGAAAAAAAAAAAAAAACAAAAACACAAACTACGACAAGAGGAAAAAATCAATTAAAAAAACAAGAAGAAAAATAATAGCAACAACAACAAGATGAATAGGAGCAGCAACAACAAGCCGAATAACGTTTACAAAAACAACTATAGAAAAACTACAGTAATAACAGCAGCAACAACAACAACAACAACAACAAAGCCGAAATGAAGAAGAAACAAGCCAAAAACCCATAAATAATCGAAGTTCGAAAAATGGCTCTGCACGAGGTAAACGAACTCTTTTCCCCGGCCGGCGGAGCGAGAGAGGCAGAGCGGGAGGGAGAGCGGGAGGCGAAGGCGAGCGGCCGCAGAGACGACGAGACGCCGGGGAGACGCGCGGAGCAAGAGCGCGGCGATCGAGGGGCTTCGGCGGGCCCGAATGCAGTGAACAGACTTCGGTCGTCTTCGGCTCGCCCGCCTTCGCCACCACCGTCGTCGTCATCGTTTCGCTGGCCAGCGTCGCCTTCGCCTTGCCCTCGTCTCACCCGCCGCGGTCTCCTCGGTCGCCATCGCCTTCGTCTCGCTCTCCTCGTCTTCCCCACGATCGCCTTCGCCTCGCTCGCCCCGCCGCCGGCCGCCGGCCGACGACACGCGACGAAAGCGGCGAAATGGCGAAAACGGCCGAGGCGGCGAAAAACGAGCGGCCGACGAGGAGAGAAAGAGAAAATAGGAATGATGTAAACGGCGAGCGGCGAAGGTGAAAGGCAGCGGCAACAACAACAACAACAACAACAACAAAAACAACAGTAACATGAGCAGAATTACCGACAATAATCACAACAACAACAACAACTAAGGAAATGGCAGCAACAACAACAGCAATAGCAACAAAAACGGCAACCGAAACAATGATGGCAAGGCAGCCGAAAAGACAAAATGGCGGCCGGCGACGGGGAAAAGCGAAAAATGCAAAAATGCCAAAAAGTGAAGAAATGTAAAAAGGGAAAATGCGAAAAAATTAAAAAGAAAAATAAAAAGTGAAAAAACTAAAAGCGAAATAATCAAAAAAAGAAGAAAAACGAATACAGCAAAAAATGCGAAAGGTGAAAAATTAAAAAAAAAAAAAACAGAAAAAGTGAAAAAACTGAAAAAGTCACAGAAAGAAAAGGCGAAAAAATCAAAGAGAAAAAAACGAAAAATGCGAAAACGACTTTCGATCGAAATTCGAGTTCGAAAGCAACAATAGAAAAGCCGAAGACAAAAAAAAAACACCCAAGAAAAAACTCGAAAAAATCCTGTTGATTGTGAATGGCGAGAAATGCCTTTGTTAGTGTTGTTGTTGTTGTTGTTGCTGCTGCTGCTGCCATTGTTCGATGCCATTATTGGTGTTGCAAGTGTTGTTGTTGCAATTGTTGTTGTTGTCGCCATATCGATGATGGCTGCAAAACGCAATTAACTGATTTATTGCCAAACGACGACGATGACCGACGACGACGACGACGACGACCGCGACGATGATTAATTGCCAGCGTTGCCACATCGGGCGCATCGCGTTGCGGCAACCCCGAGTGGCCGCCTTTTGCGCGTCAAGGTGGCAACATTGGCAATTTTGGCAACATTGGAAACTTTGTCGGCGATCGCGGGTTTCGGACGAGGCCCGGACGACGACCGGGCCACGCGTCGCCGACCCCGACCGAGGGCGGCGAGGGCCGAGGGCCGAGGGCCGAGGGCGGGTGGTGGATGCGGAAAAGAGACAGCAGCGCAGGTGCCGAGGTGCCGAGACCCGCATGATTCGCGCCGGTCGCGGTCGGAGGTCGGACGCGACGCGACGCGCGATTTTTTTTAGGTCAATTCAAACTGCTGAAGCTGCAGCAAGAGCAGAAACACGAAGGGCAACAACAACAATAAGAACAACAACAACAACACTTGCTATCTTTTCACGCTGACGACGACATCGAGCAAATGTGGAAAATCCCTCCAACACATGCTCGTCTTTAATTAGCTAAAAATTTTGCATTTTGTTCAATTTTTCAATTTTCATTTTTTGTTGTTGTTGCTGTTAATGTTGTTGTTGTTGCTGCTGCTGTTGTTGTTATTGTTGTTGTTGCTTCAGTAACCTCGTTGTTCTGCATATTTGAGTTATTGCCGTTGTTGTTGTTGCAACGCCTGTTGTAAACAACGACGACGACGTCGGCCGCAACACGAAACAGAAGCAGAAGCGGCTTCGATGGAAGTGGAGCAACAAAAACAACAACAACAACAAGACAATACTACAAATAACAACAACAACAACAACAACATTCACAACAACAACCACCGCATTACAACCGCCTGACGCAATTCGCGATCCTGGTTGGAAAAAACGCAGGCAGCCGCGGCGTGGAAAAAGTTCGAGAAACCGCGCGTGGGCGTCCGTTATCAGCTGCGGCAACCCTGGACGGACGGACAGAAGGGGGTTGGGGGTGGGCAGGGGGGTCTCCGTGCGTACGCGACGCCGCATGGGGGCGTCGGCTGGGCCGGGGCCGGGGCCGGGGCCGGAGCTGAGGATTTGCCGGAGTTGCGGCGAGAGACAGAAACTGAAACTGATTGACGTAATGCCAGTGACAACAACAACAACAACAACAACAACACTATCGCCATTCAACAGCCTACTTCGAACTACAACAGTAAAAGCAACAGCAACAACAACAGCAACAACAACACTAACGCCAAGCACAAGAACAGCAGAAAAACGAGTCCAAACTCAGTCGGGCAAATGTTTGCGCAGATAAAGCCAACAACAACAATAGCAATAACAACACCAGCGGTGGGTCCTCAACAATTACAACAACAGTAACGATAATAACAATATTCTTAGGAGCAACAACAACAACAACAACAACAGCATTTCCAGCAAATCCATTCATTGAGAAAAATCGACGGCGTCAAGCGGCGGGAGACCGGGTGACAGATCACAACAACAACAACAACGACAACAACAACGACGACGACAACAACAACGACGACGACCAGAGCGACGACGACAACAACAACAAGAACAACAACAACCAGAACCGCGACAACAGCCAGAGCAACGGCGGCGGCGACAGCGACAAAAAGACCAAGAACGACAACAAAAACAGTGCCATTAACAACAACAACAACGACAATGTCAACAACAACGAGAGCAACAACAACAACCACGAGAATAACAACAACAACAGCAACAGTGTCAACGACGACGACTCCAGCGCCAGCCACGAGGATGTCGGCGACACCGGCGACGCCCACTCGCGTCGTGGCGGGCGGCGACATTGAAAAATAATCCGAGCAACACGTCGTCGTCGTCGTCGTCGTCGTCGACACCCCCGACCTCCCCCGGGTCTCGCTCGGTCCCGGCCACTCCCGACCCAGGCCCCCAAATCCTCGGAGTCGCGCGCTCCGGTTCCGCATCGCGTCGCGTCGAGCCGTCGCCGCGGCTCGAATGGACGGCCTTCGGACCGGACTCCGGTTCGGGCCACGCCGCGTTTTGGCCACGACGCGTCGAGGCCGCTTCGAGGCCGCCGCAGATCCGGCGTCGCTGGATCTTGAAGTCGTTTCGCGGAAGGTCTTCTGCCCTCTGCCTGCTGGACCCAGACCCAGACCCGGGGCCCTGCGACAGTCAGTCGTCGGTCGTCAAAACCCCAGTCGCCAGTCGCCAGCGCCAGTCGCCAGTCGTCGCCGCATCAGCCGCCAGTCGCAGGCCTCGAGGACGCAACAAGTGCGCCTCGGTCGTGGCGAGCTTCAGAATCAGTTCCAGCGGCCTCGTCCTCGTCCTCATGGTCCTCGCCCTCTGCCTCCTCCTCCTCCTCCTCCTCCCCCTCTCTCGCATCCTCCTCCCCTCGTCCTCATCATCAGCTTTACGTAATGTTTGCAAATGGCCATCGGACGCAGTAACAACAGGGACAGGGACAGGGCAACAACAGCAGCAGCAGCAACAACGATAGCAACAAGTTACAGTAATAGTTAGCACAACAACAACAACAACAACAACCACCCCCACTGCAACGACAACGACGACGACGACGACGCCAGCGACCAAATGACGTCAGAGCACAAATTAGGAGCTGGCGGCAAGGGGCAGAGCCAACCACGTGAAAGACATAACCAGAGAGAGAGAGAGGGAGAGAGGGGATGGGGGAGAGGGGACGGGGGAGCGGGCGGTGGGCGGTGAGCGTTGGAGTGGGAGTGGGAGGGAGGCGAATCGAATCGAAGCGAAGCGAGGGAATCCATTGAAATTCGACGCCGCCGCCGACGCTGACGTCACGGACCATCTGTGGGTTCGGGGCGACCTCTGGCGGCAAGTGCGGCGAACGCAGGAAGAGCGCGCACGCCCAGAGAGAGGGCGGGAGCGAGAGAGAGCGGGCCAACCGAAGAGAGTCGAGCGAAGAGAGCCGGAAGTCGTCGTCAGTCGACGGTCGTCGAGTTCAGTCGACCGGATGTCGACAGGAAGGAGTCGAACCGAGCGTCGGCTCCACGTGCGCCGCCCCCCGACGTCCCCCAGCCGAACCGTCGCCCCTCCACGCGCTCCGGGTGGTCGTCGTCGCCGTCGCCTTCGTCGCCATCGCCGTCGCCGTCGCCGTCGCCGTTGACGGCTCTGCGCATCGAGTGCGGCGCAGCGCGTGGTTTCCCGACGTCCCCCGACCCGCCCCGGCCCACGGCGTAAACAAACAGCGAACCGCCGACCTCCCCATCCTCCCCCACCCCCCGCTGCTCGCCCTCGCCCCCGCCTCGCCCCCGCCTCCAGCACATGTTGCGTCGCCCTGGTTTCGGCCAACACATGGCGGCGCTGCCCGACGCATGGGCTCCGTCGGGTGGATGTCGGGAAGATGAAAGCGAAGGCCGGCAGATGGCGTCGACGGTGCTCGGAGGGAGGACGAGGGGGTGGCGGGACCGGGACCGGGTCCGCGGGTGGGGTTGGGGTCGAGCTCGACATTTGCAACGAGGCCTCGCCCAGACCGAAATCTGCCCGACGACTTCGACTCGGCGACTCCGCCTGGCATCCGGCACAAGGCGAGCGCGAAAAAAGCTTCGAGCACTCGACCGACCCCTTCAGCGCGCCCCGGACCCGACCGGTCCCGACCCGGCGGGGTCCGCGATCGACCAGGGCCAGAGACCAGGGGGAGTGAAAGAGCGCGAGAGTCGAGTCGAGTCCGAGTCCGAGTCCGCGTCCGAGTCGCGTCAGGCGAGCGATCGAGTTCCCGGCTCCGACTCCGGGCCCGAGATCGGGGCGGAGGCGGGAGGCGCGAATCGGGAGGCGGATTCGGAAACGGACTCAGAGACGGATTCGGAATCTCAAGCGTACTCGGCATCGGGGCCGGCAGCGGGTTCGGACAGAGGCAGCGACAGCGACAGCGCCTGATGAAGGCTCGAACTCTGTCGACGTCTCGGGCTCGAACTCTGTCGATGTCTCGGGCTCGAACTCTCTCGACGTCTCGGCCCCTGTCGACGTCTCGGCCCCTGTCGACGTCTCGGGCTCCGTCGACGTCTCGGGCTCCGTCGACGTCTCGGGCTCCGTCGACGTCTCGGGCTCTGTCGACGTCTCGGCCCCTGTCGACGTCTCGGGCTCCGTCGACGTCTCGGGCTCTGTCGTCGCCAACGCCGTCTTCGTCAGCTCGATCTCGATCGCCGTCGCCTTCTGCGACTCCGCCTTGTCGCGCGACCGAATTTATTTGGATTATTTTGATTAATAAAATCGCGATTTTATGGCAACGCTCGACTTAGAGACGGGGCGGGGCGGGGCGGTACTGGGCGGGGGGTCCCTCGAGCGGGGCGAGGCGAAAAAATTAATGCAAATTGTTTTGGTTAAATTTGATTGGAAACACGTCAGCCAGCGGTCGATGCAAAAACAACGATCAAAACAACAACAACAACAACTACTACAGCTACAGCTACAACTACGACAACGATAGGGGAAACAACAACAACAAAAACAACAACAGCAGCACCAATAATCATCGCTTAGATACCACTACCGCAACAACAACAACAACAACAAGAACAACAGTAAAAACAACGCGAAGAAAAAGTTGCAGAACCACCTTTTGCTTGTCGTTGGAAATGCTATTGATGTTGTTGTTGTTGTTGTTGTTCGCACTGCTCGCCGCGGATGCTGGTCGTGTTGTCAAGCCGCGTTGTTGTAGCTGTTGTTGTAGCTGTTGTTGTTGTTGTTATTGTATTCCGCTAGTTTCTGTTTGTTCGTCGCTCGTAGCGATAGCATTCAGTTATTGTTGTTGCTAAGGCCGAAAACCAAAAACAAAAAAACAAAAAACAAGAAGCAACAACTTGTGCAACTGCATATTGAACACCTCGACAACAACAACAACAACAACAGCACAACAACAACAGCACAACAACCACGGCACCTACTACAAAACGACACGGCAACAATTGTCAAACAGCCATGAGGTCGTTTTTCCACTTCTTCTCGCCGTCGTCGTCGTTGTTGTTGCAGAGGTTGTTGCAGTTGTTGTTGTTGTTGCTGCTGCTTCTGCTGATGCTGCTTCTGCTGCTGGTGAATACCAAACGCTGGCAACTCTGCAAACGCAACGCGGTCGCACAAGAAGCGGCAGCGATTGAAACCGGGCGATTGAACCGAGAAGAGCGAGAACGGGGTGGAACGAGAGAGCGAGAGAGAGAGAGAGCGAGAGAGCGGGAGAGGGAGATGGCAACTGAGTGGCCCTAACGGTGATGTGGGGCGAAGCCGGGGGAATTCCAAGCAAGTGTGGAAAACATCGATTGTGGGGAGGAGAACGAAAGACATTGGAAGTTGTTGCCAGCCAGGGAGGCCACGATGGGAGGAGCAGGGAGGGCGGGCGGTCGGTCGGTCGAGAAGGGCAGGAGGTCGGGCAGGGAAGAAGAGGCAGCAGGGAAGGGCAGCCGGCCGGGGCGAGAGCCTGAAGGACGTCGATGCCTGGGGGAGCCGCAGGAGAAAAAGCGCAGTTGCAGGGCGGATTTGGATTTGGATTTGTTCTTTGTTGTTGTTGTTGTTGTTGGGCGTCGTCTTCTTCTTCTTCTTCTCCTTCTTCTTGTTGTTGTTGTTGTTGTTCTTGATGTTGTTGTTGTTGCGCTTTCCGTAGCCACCACCCACGCCCCACTCGTCCCGCCGCCATCGATCGTCGGTCGACGTCGACCACCTGCAGCTGCCGCACGACCAGGGTTGCCAACGGCACAGCCGGGCGCACGTGTTTTCGCATCTCGTCGCGAAGTGTGACTCGGAATAACAGTTCATTCTGCCGACAGCCCCCCGCTCGGCCCCCGCTCCCCGACCCGGCCCCGGCAGTCGCTGCTCTCGTTGTCGTCGACTCCGACTTCTTGTGCTGCTGGTGATCGCTGGGTTCTTCTTGTTGTTGTTGTTGTTGTTGTTCTTATTGCTAATGTTGCTTTTGGTATTTCTGTTTCTGTTGTTGTTGTTGTTGCTGGTCTACCCGTTTTCTAAAAATAAACGGATTCTCATGCGGATCTCGCGAGCAGCCGAGGAATGCCAAATGTTAAGGTTGAGAGCGGCGATGACGGTTGTTGTTGTTGGTGTTGGTGCTTTTGGTGGTTGTTGTTGTTGTTGTTGTTGATCTTGCTTTTGCTGTTGTTGTTGGTGGTATTTTTGTTGTTTACGCTGTTGTTTTTGCTCTTATTTTCGTGGTTCTTGTTCGTTCTTAGGGTTCCTTTTAATGTTGATGTTGTTGTGAATGTGAATGAGTTGTTGTTGTTGATATTGGGTTTATTGCTGTTGTTGTTAATGCTGTTCTTATTGTCATTTTGGTCACTGTTGTCGTCAGCAGCCCGGTCGCGGGGCCCCGATCGCTCCGACAGGTTCCGGCCAATCGCACGGGCCGCCGGCCGAGGGCCGGGGTTCGAGGAGGCTCGGGTGTGCCGCGGGAAGCCCGAGGGGGGTTCGATCGAGACTCGAGTGGGTTCCGGAAGTTCGAGGGCCGCTGCAGCTGCCCTCGGGGCCGCGCGCGTGCCCCGATTCGATCCGAGCCGTTTCGATCTCGACCGGACTCGCCTCGAATCGCTTCGATTTGCTTTGATTTGATTCGACTCGAGACGACTCGACCGATTCGAGCCGACTCGATTTGAGCCAAGCGAACCCAGTTCGAGCCCCGTTCGACCGCAGTCACTTCGAGCCGGAATCGAATGGAGTTCAAATCGGAGCTTTATTTTTATCGTTTCGATTCCGGCCGTCGCCGAGGCGTCGTCATTAGAGACGAGGCTCCGATGTTGTTGTAATTCTTGTTCAAATGATTGTCGTTGTTGAAATTGTTGTTGTTGTTGTTGTTGCTGGCCTGGAGGCCTCTCCAAAGGCTCGACATTCGCCCGATTCACGTCAAAAGCGCATCCGACAAAATTTTCTTGTTTTTGTTGTCGTTGGTTTTTGTTGTTGTTGGCTATTGTTTTAGTTGTTCTTGTTTTAGTTATTTGTGTTGTTTTCTCTTGTTTTTGTTTTTGTTCTTGTTGTTGTTGTTGTTGTTTTTATTGCACGCGAGTTATTACGATATTGTTTTTTCCCTTCTACTTCTTCTTCTACTTTTGTTAATATTTGTTATAATTGCAGTTGTTCTCGTGTTGTTGTTGTTGTTCGTGTTGTTGTTGTTGTTGTTGCGATTGTGCCGTTGTTGTCGTCATGTTGCAATTGTTATTGTTCTGACGGCTGAATTCCTTGTTGTAATTGCTCGAGTCTTTGTTTCGTCGTCGTCGTCGTTGTCGTTGTTGTTGTCGTTATTGTTGTTGTTTTATTGATGTTCATTGTCGCTGTTGTTGTTGTTGATACGACCTGTCGCTGTTGTTGTTTTGGCAGGTGCCGCCCGCCAGTTCCCCGAAGTTCTAAATTATTTGCACACGACGTTTTCACAAGCGCCACAGCGCCAACAACAACAACAACAACAACTACAACAACAACAGCACTATCACAATTGACAACCGGGGCGGGGAGACCGTGATAAGTTGTTGTTGTAGTAGTTGTTGTTGTTGTTGTTGTTGTTTTTCCCTCGTTCATCAGCAGCAGCAACGACAGCGGCAACTATTAATTATTGCTATTTTTAGTCAATGGAATTGTTATCTTTCGAAAATTATAAATCGGAAGGAAAAGCAACAACAACGGCGAAATAATAAAAAACAAAAACAACGATTTATACAAAAACAATTCAAACAACAACAATTAAAATGATGAAAATCAAAAATAAGCAACCGACATTGTAAGATAGGAAAAACAATAAAAACAAAAACAACAACACCAACAACAACACCAACACCATCGCAGCATTGGAAGAAACTCTGACAGTTTTGCAATTGTGTCAAATTTTCACGGTTGCATTTCGAAACCGAAGACCGAAAATCGAGGACCGAAAAAATCGAGGACCGAAAACCGAAGCCCGAAAGTCGAGGACCGAAATTCGAGGGCCGAAAGTCGAGAACCGCAGCCCGAAATTCGAGCCAGCCGGACGAGCTGTGAAAAAATATTCATGACGAGCCAAATGCAAATGATCGGCAGAGCCGGAGACAGACAGACAGGCAGGCGACAAACAGACAGACAGACAGACAGGCAGACAGACAGACAGTTAGACATTGTGAGAGAGAGAGCGAGAGCGAGAGTGGGTGACGGACAGACGGAGGCAGTTGGATGCAGAGGCCGTCGAGTCGCCGTCGTGCGGATCGCCGCGAGGGGCCGGCGGTGACTCACGGGGCCGGTGGAAAACCCCGAAGCAACAACAACAACAACAACAACAACGACGACGACGACGACAAAGACGATGATGACAACAACACCAACATCAGCAACAACAATTAACAATGGCCCAACATCTCCAAAGGCCGTCGTCGCCATGAGTCACGCGTCACCTTTTGCGAATTTCAACAGCCGAGACGACGATGGCGATGGCGATGGCGATGGCGACGACGAATTGCGCGAGATCCGGGGCTCGGGGCTTCTTCGAGGCGGGGACCCCCGTTGGCCACGCCGCGCGAACTGTGCCAACGACCTTGGGCTGGGCGCGGGTCGGGCTGGCGTGAAATCGCTCGATGGCCGCCGAGCCCCGTCCGAACAAACGCCAAGGCGAGGAGGGCGAGGCGAAGAGGCAGACGTTGGAAGGAGTCGGGGTCGGTGGAGGGAGCCAGCGAGTCATGAGTTCGATTGCTAGGGAGGGGGCGTGGCCGAGTCGTCGCCTTTTACTTTCACCGGCGGCCGAGACACTCGCGAGAGCAGCGATCGAGGACCGCCAACCTGAACTCTTTCTCCCACCTCCCCAACTCCTCCTCCCCAACTCCTCCTCCCCAACTCCTCCTCCTGCTCCCACCCCTCCACCCCTCCAACGATCTCTTGTCCCACCGCGACTTGGATCGAGTTGCGAATCGAGACCCGAGGGCCGACAGAAGGAAGTCGAGCTCTCGATTTCACTGGAGCAGGCGCCAGGTGCAGGGGCGGAGATCGCGGCAGCCCCCGATCGCATCGCGCTGCAACTTGAGAGGTTTCCACAACAACAACAACAACAACAACAGCAGCCGCCAAACCAAATCGCTCGCGAATCGGGGATCTCGGGTCGTTCACTCGACTTGCGCAGCCCCCACCGCCCCCGAGTGAAAGGCAGGAGGGCGGCTGGGTCCAGAGGGCGACCGTCGACGACTCCTCGGACTCTTCGACGGGATCCTCGGCCATCTCGACCACCTCGGCCTCTTCGGCTCGCGGCTCCCGGGGCCCGGACCCGTTGCAGTCGGGTCTTTTTTGGGTGTTTTTGGCGTGTTTTTGGTGAATTTCAGGCGTATTTTTAGCCATTCAGCCAGGCAGCTTCCGGCTGACGCGATGCGCCGCGCCGCGCCGTGCCGATTGCCTAAATTTAGTCGTCTGGTGCGAACAATGAGCGGTCCGAATTCGGCCGAGACGAGCAACGAGGGGCCGAAACAGCGAAAGCAAAACAAAACCGACAACAAGAACAGCAACACCGACAAGCAGCACATGTTGCAGACCTCAAAAATAGATCCGGCCAACGAGATCCGAAGCGATCTGAACCGTTGGCCGTCGGACGACGACCGGGGGGCGCGAGGGACAGGCCGGAGCGAGGAAACGGGGGCGCGATCGATCGAAGACCCTCCGCAGATCCTCGAGCGGAAGTTTCAATGAACTCTCGTAACTCGCGTCGTCGTCGGCGCCTCTGACTCTGACTCTGTCGCCTCCTCTGACGTCGCCGCCTCCGCCTCTGCCTCGGTCTCAGTCTCAGCCCCTGCCGTCCGTCGACCGTCGACCGTCGCTGCCGACCACCGGCCGTTGCCTTATCAGCGAAATGGCCGAAACAACATGTCGTCGCTCGGCCCACTTATCTGACCCCTGGCGCTCGGCCCCTGATAAGGACGCGCTTTTGGGCGCAAAAACGTGATTCGAGTCAAGCGGCGGCGACGCCGATGGCATCGAAATCGAGGCGAATCGAAGCGAATCGAATGGAATGGGATTTGAATTTGAATTCAAAGAAGAAAATTCACCCGAAATTCCACAAATTTTCTAACAACCTTTCTCTTCCTCTCTCCCTTTCGCTCCCTCCCCCTCGCTCTCCTCATCGCAGCGACTTCCTCTTCACGGGTTTCTGCACGAGAATTCATGAGGTTTTTGCTCTGCTTACGCAATGGGCGCAGCCGACGACGATCGAGGCCAGGCGAGCGCGATCGCGGGGCGACGGCGGCGAGGAGGGGAGGCAGTGAGGGGCGAGGGGGCCGTGGAAGGGGGGGGGGGAGCGGGGCGTGGGGGGCGCCTCGAGCACCTCCCATTGCGTGCCGACTGCTTCATTTGCAGCAGCAAAAGAAACAAAGACAACAACGACAGCAACAACGACCACAACAACAGTAACAACGACCACCACAACGACCACAAGAACAACCACAACAACACGAGCAACAACGACACGAGCAACAACGACACGAGCAACAACGACACGAGCAACAACGACACGAGCACCAGCAACTGCAACAAGGAGCGGGACGGACGGACGAGCGATTAAATCGCGTTGCAGCCGCATTCCTCGGGCATTAATCCGCGCCGCACGGGCAACAACAATGGAAATAGCAACAGCAACAACAACAACAAAAACAATACTACAACAATATATATATATATTTATAACAATAAAAAACAGCAATAAAAGAAACAACAGTCAAAATAACAACGATAAAAGCGGCAACCATGAGAGAAACAAGAGCTAAAAACAACAACAACAACAACGAAAGCAATAAAAAAGCAGCCACCACGAGGAAAACAATGAAAACAACACCAAAAGCAACACCGACAACGCCGAAAACAACACCAACAAAATCACTCCGCCGCCACCTGTTGCCGCCTCCCGCGGTCGCCCCGCGGCTCGCGCGACGAAAGGATTTTCCGGCAGAACCCAGAGGAGGGAGGGGGGAGGTGAGGGGCGGGTATGTGTGGAGTGCGATCGGCCCCTCCCGTATTGCGCAACCCGACCACGGCCCGGCACCGCCTGCCGCCCGCCACCTGCCGCCCGCCAGTCGCCTGTCGCGCCGCCTGCCGCGCCCGCCTTTCACGCGAACCAGTTGCTCGTAATTAGTACTTTTTCAAATGCTACGACTTCAGTCCCGCCTCCCGCTTCCTCTTCCCTCTTCCACTTCCCTCTTCACTCCCACCTCCCCTGGCCCGGCCCCCGGTCCGGTTGTCGGTCTTCGCGCCCTCCCCAGGCGACCGCGCGCCAGACACCGAGGCGCAGACGCAGGCGCAGCAGCAGCAGCAGCAGCAGCGGTTGTTGACGGTTCTGTTGTCGTTGTCGACGTCGTTGTCGTTGTCGGTTTTAATGTCGTTGTTGTTGTTGTTGCCCGCGGATCAAAACCGGCGAGGGTTTCGCTGACGCGCGAAGTGAAAGCGAGCGAGCGATCGAGAGGTGGCTCAATTAAGAAATACCAAATGCGAGGAGGATGGGGAGGTGAGGGAGAAGGAGCAGGAGTTGGGGAAGACGACGAGGAGGAGGCGTGGAGGGCGAGCGCGAGCTGGGGACGACGAGGCGGCGACTGGAGCCAGAGTCGGAGCTGGGGAATCGAAGTCGGCGAAGGAATCGAAGTTCGAGAAGAAGCCGGAGATCGAGACGAAGCCGCAGTCGGAATCGAATCGAAGTCGGCCAAGGAGTCGAGGACCGAATCGAAGTCGGCCAGGGAGTCGAGGATGGAGTCGACGATCGAGTCGATGTCGCTGACGGAGGCCGCAGATGGAGTCGGGCCTCGATGGCGGTCGCCCGGTCCCGGACTCTCGGACTCTCCTCCCGCATCCTCTCGCTCACCCTCGCCCTCGCCACCACCACCGCAACCCGGCTCGCGTTGCCAACGGTAAACCCGTAGCGGTTTCCACGACCGAACGACCAGCGAACGCAAGAACTGCAAACGACACAACTGCAGTTACAGCAACAGCAACAGCAACAAAGAAGCGGCGAACGGCCTCCGCAGTCGCCGGAGTCGCTGCTGCTGCTGCTGGTTTATTTACATTTCCACGGCTGCCTCGCCATCTTTGGACAATTCGCGCGGCTGCCGCTTTTCCGTCGGGGCGACTGCTCGAAGGTTGTTCGGCGGCTGCGCCAAGGTGAGCTCGAGGCACGCGACGGCGACGGCGATGGCGACGGCGTTGGCGATGACGATGACGAAGACGGCGACATCGACGTCGTCGGAAGCCACAGACTCAAGAATGCAGAACCGCGGTCGACCCCGCCGGCCCCTGGTCGCCGAGGTCTTCAGCATGGGTTCCGCGTTCTCGGCCGCGCCCTCCTCGCCCCAACCGGGGACTCGCGACGCCCGCCACCGGCCGCCGGGGTTTACGACCGGCGAGCCATGGGGAAGTCGGCGAGGGGCGACTGCGAGACGCGGGCGAGAGACGAGTCCGCAGATCGGGATTGAAATGCGACAGACGTCGTCGTCGCGTTCGCCGTCGCCTGGCCTGAGTCAAGTGAGTGGCGAGAAAGAGACGAAGGAAGGGGAGCCCAGGAAAGGGAGCGAAAGAGAAGGGAAAAGAGAGAAGATCGAGCCGACTTACTTCGGGCTTTCTCCGAGCCAGCCAGCCAGCCAGCGAGCGAGCGAGCGTCCGTGGGATTTTCAGCCGACGATCGCGTCGACGAGCCAGCGACAGGGGGCCGGAACAAGGGCAGCTACAACAACAACAACAACAACAACAACGATTCTTCGTGGCGATTCTTACCTGAAACGAGAGTGGAAAGAGAAGAGAGAGGAGAAGATTAGAAGAAGAAGAAGAAAGTCAAGGAGGAGAGGAGAAAACGAGGCACTTAAAAATAGAAACACGACTTTCGGTCCCTCGGCCCGCCCGAGTTCGAGACCGGTAGCTGGGGGCACTTGAGGGAGATGGAGAAAGGGGGGGTTGGGAGCTGAGTGAGTGAGAGCGAGATGGAGTGACGCGAGGCCCAGTGGGAAGAAAAGCGGTGGAAACGAATTTAAGTGGAAAAAAATTGAAATGAAACGAAACGAAAGCCCGCGATCTCGAAAATGTAGAGCGAGGCGTGCGCGCACTTCACAAATACACACACGGACACACACACACACACACGCACACACACACACACACACCTGGCCGCGACTCACACGCGCTCGCTCGTCACGTCCGAGGGACGACGAGTGGGGTCGACGGAGGAGGGACCGATGGACGAACGGACGAGGGACGGACGAGGGACGAACGAGGGACGGACGAGGGACGAACGAGGGACGGACGAGGGGCGACAGACGACGGTCAGACGAACGAGGGGCAGACGAGGGCCGGCTTCGCTCCATCGAAAGTCGTTGATCTTTGCGAGATCGAGATCGAGACCAAGACCAGGACTGAGAGGGCGAGATCGAGATCCAGACCGGGCTCGTTGCGAAACCCGAAAGTGCTTCCTGCAGCATCCGTGACGAGTCTCACGTCGAATCGTCGACGTCTCGGCCTGGGTCTGAGCCCAAAATTGGGTCCGATCCCGAGCCTGAACCTGAGGCTGAACCTGGGCCCGAGCCTGAGCCCGAGTCTGGGCCCGAGTCTGAGCCCGAGTCTGTGCCCGAGTCAGAGCCCGAGTCTGTGCCCGAGTCTGAGCCCGAGCCTGAGTCGGAGGCTGAGCCCGAGCCTGAGTCGGAGGCTGAGCCCGAGCCTGAACCTGGATCTGGGTCTGTGCCTCAGCCTGGGTCATGGCCTCAGTTTGAAGGCTCAAGCCTAAGTCTGAGCTCGAATCTGAACCCGAGTCTGAGCCCGAGTCTGAGCCCGAGGCTGATCCCAAGTCTGATCCTGAGCCCGATCCCGATCCTCAGTCTGGGCCTAGACCTGCTCCTAAACCTGAGCCAATTGGACGCGGCTCCCCGACTGCCCTCGACGCCCCCCGCCTCCGACTCCGCCACCGCCTCCGCCTCCACCTCACGGGAGTCGCGCGCTCGCCCGCCCGCCCCAGCCTCGATCGGTGGCGGTGACGGCAGAAGCCCTGGGATCCCCCAGCCCGCGTCTAATCGCGGCCAACCACGCCTCAGTCCCGCTGCCCCTGCGGCTTATCAGTCGACAGCGACGTCGACAGCGACGGCGACGTCGTTGACGACGTTTTTCCCGCAGATAATGCGAGGCGGCGGAGCCACACACGCTGACGGGGCTGGCGGACGGACGGACGAGAGCCGGCAGCGATCGAGGTGGGGGCACGAGTGAAAACTGTGGGGATCCGCGGCCCTCGTCGGGCACCGACGCCGTCGTCGCCTCGTCTTCGTCGTTCTTGAATGGAACCCAGGGAGCCTCGTTCGACCCCTCGCTCGACTCCCTCGCCAAAAACCCTCGATCGTTCCGTCGATCGGCCCGATCGATACGCGTCGCTCACGCAACCGGCCGCGGCTCGCCGGGATTTTCCGGAATTCCGAGCGTCGAGCGTCGACCGTCGGCGTGGTCGGGTCCGGGGTTTTTGGTGAAAGCGGGGGCCGCCTGGGTCTGGGTCTGGGTCTGACCCACTTGCGCCGCCCTCCCTCCCCGCGGCGAGCGACTCGAGGGGTTTCCTTGAACTGCGCGGACCCCGCACGGGCCCCGCTCGCCGCGCGATTTGACGCGATCTGACGGGGCTCGTGAATTTTTCCCGAGTCACGATTCGGCGGACGGCGGCCGCCGGCCAGAGAAATGTCAGCAGGCAACAACGAACAACAACGACCGACAACAGCAACGGTCGACAACAACAACGATCGACAACAACACGAACAGCAACAACAACGAGCACCAGCACCGAAGACATTCGAATTTCGACTCCTTTCGCCGCGCCGAGACGCGCCGCGTTAGCAACAAGAGGCGAACACAACAACAACAACAATGACAACAACAACAACGAATACAACAACAACAACAATGACAACAACAACGAATACAACAACAACAACCACCACCACCACCACTCGACTCTCGCCTCCATGGACCGCGCAACCACTCGACGCCGACGCCGACGCCGACGTCCATGGCGACTGCGCGATCAACACTTGGATCGCGACCCCCTCGACCCCCCGATCGCCCCCTCTGCCCGCGACGCTCCCGGCCCACGGCGGCTTCGCTTCATTTCAGCCCACCGAGCGTCGGCGGCTCCCGGGGATCGAGCGAAAGTCGGCTGCTCGAGCTCCCTCTCATTGAGCCATCGAGTTCTCCTTCCCTCGTCCCCCTCGTCGCTCTGGCCTTGCCTCGGGTCCCCCCTCGGCCCTCGAGTCGTCGTCCCTCGAGCCCTCGCTGTCGCCCCCTCGCTCCAGTGGCGAGAAGTCGGGAGTTTGAGAAGTCGGGAAAAATCACAAACTCGGGTCGGCGTCGGTCGGGGAAAATCGAGGGTCTCGTCGGGGCTCCCGACGCGATTCTCATCGCATCGAGTCTCGACTGGCCTCGCCTCGACTCTGGGAATTCACCGATCGACGGATTCCCCACTGGTCGATCGGTTCGATTCCCGCGTGGATCCCGCGCCCTGCGGCCCCAGCGGCGAGACCGGGGCCCAGTTGGCGACCTGGGAACGCGAGGCGGAGACGGAGACGGAGGCGATGAAGACGACGTCGAGAACGATAAGCTCGAAGCCTCTGAATCTCGGAAGCCGATCGCATGCCGGGCTCAAGCTCGAGCTGGTGCTGGGGCTCGGGTCCGGGGGGGCGGCGAGTTTGCGATTCTCGAGAAGCGCCGCCGGTTCCCGGAATCGACTCGCGTCGTCGACTCGACACCGCGATCTCCGCCGCCGCCTCCTCCTCCATTCGAGCGCCTTCCGTGCCCGGCCTCTGGCACCTGCCGCGGGCCCACGGCACGATCGGGTGGGGTCGGGTCGGTGACGGTGGCGGTGGCGGTGGCCACAACAAATGGGGCCCGAAAATTTCGCAGGTCCCGCGGATCCCCGATCTTGAGTCGAGGAACGGCCGACTTTTCGCAAACAAATGACGAGCACGAGAATGTTGTGCAGTGGCTTTGTCGGGTTTGTTGTTCTTGTTGTTCTTCTTGTTGTTGTTGCTCTTGTTGTATTTGTTGTTGTTGTTGCTATTGCGAATTATTAGTATCATCATTATCATTGTAGTTGTTGTTGTTGCTTCTCTCGTTGTTGTGACTCACGTTTATTTTCGTCGCCACCGCCGCCGCTGCCGCCGCCGTTGCTCTCGGGCGCGCCGGCCAGAGCTGCCACCTTGCCGCGACCGACAGCCGCAGCCTGCGACCAGCGGCGCCCGCCGTGGGTCCGTGAACGCGGGTGCGGTTGGGGGGTGCGGAAGAGGGCAGTGGGAAGAGGGAGCGAGGCGGGGGCAGACGGCGGCGGCCGGCCTCTAATTAATTACTTCATTAAGGGCTCAATTATGAGCGGCCAGAGTTGTCGTTGTTGTTGTTGTTGTCACTGTCACTGTTGTTGTTGCTCTTGTCGATTGATTTAGTGGCTGTGGTTGTTGTCACTGTTGTCGTTGTTGTCGATTCTTTTCGTCGTTGTCGATTGATTTTGTTGTCGTATTTTTAGTCATTGCTAATGTTGTTGTTATTGTCATTTTCGTTGTTGTTGTTGTTGTTGTTGTCGTTGTTGTTGTTGTCATTTTCATTGTTGTTGTCGTTGTTGTTGTCGCCACTTGTGGTT
This sequence comes from Coelopa pilipes, assembly GCA_947389925.1. Taxonomy (NCBI): domain Eukaryota; kingdom Metazoa; phylum Arthropoda; class Insecta; order Diptera; family Coelopidae; genus Coelopa; species Coelopa pilipes. Next base: position 6,627,373 of record OX376699.1, read on the forward strand.
GTTGTCACTGTCGTCGATTGACTTCGTTCTGTTCTGGTCGTTTTTTGTCGACTCCCTTCGATTGTTGTGATTGTCGTTGTCGTTGTTGTTGTTGTTGTCGCTGTTGTTGTCGTAGTTGTTGTTGTTGCAATTGGTCCAGACGCGTGGTTTTTTGCATATTCGCCCAGTCGACCCGAGGCCCCCGAGGGACCTCCCGCAAATCCGCCCACGCCCCTCGTCCCCTGCCTCCGTCCGTCTCTGGCTCCGTCTCTGGCTCCGTCTCTGGCTCCGTCTCTGGCTCTTCCAACCAATTATCGCTATCGCTCCTATTATTATTGGCTGATGTTGGCGTTGTTGTTGTTGTTGTTGGTGATCTTGTTGTTGTTGTTGTTGTTGCTTCCTCTGCCCGACGCTGTCATAATTTCGCTCTTATTTTCATTCGCTCGTCCTCGTCCTCGTCTCGTCGGCCGCATCTGGGTCGCCGCGACGTCGTCAACGCCCCGCCCCCGCCCCCGCCACGCCCCCATCGCGCCGTCTCTGTCTCTTCGTCGTTGTCTCTGTCTCTCCCTCTCCCTCTCCCCCTCTCTCTCTCTCTCTGTCGCTCTGGCTCTATCTATCGCTCGCAGAGTCGGCCGAGGACGACGTGTTTAATTTGATTTCAGGCTCTCGCACATGCCCCGATCCTCCCGCCCTCCCCGCCTCCTACTCGTCTCCTCCTCCCCCTCCCCCTCCGCCTCCTCCTCCTCTTCGTCTTCGCCTCTTTTCCTCTCCGCCTCCTCGCTAGTTCGCGGTCGTCTGCTTCTCGTATTTAGTTATTTATTTATTTCTCTATTTATTATGATTAGTTTCTTCGGCTCGTTGTGCTCTTCGCTAAATCAATTAAGGCATCCCCGGCAACAACAACAACATCAAGAAGAACAAGAAGAAGGGGAAGAAGAAGAAGGGGAAGAAGAAGAAGAAGAACAACAACAACAACACATCCATCACACTTGGCCGAAGACGCCACGGCAGGAGGTGACGAAGCGAGGATCGAAGGGAGACGAAGCGGGCTCGAGCGAGGCCTGAGGGGGTTTGAGGAGGGTCTGCGGGGCTGACGAGGGGGTCGCGGGGGGTCTGCGCCCATCGACGAGGGGGGTCTGCGCCGGTCGACGGGGGGACCCGGCCCGAAACCGACGTGGCTCGAAGGGCGAGCGCAGAATTTTCTTCTTTCGCGGCTCGCCCTCGCCGGTCCCTCCGTCCCCGCCCCCTCGTCCGTCCCTCTCCCCATCCCCATCTCCATCTCCACCTCCTTCCCTCTCTCTCTCGCCCCGGCTGTGCCCCCGCCCTCCTCAGATCGACCCCTCCGTCCGTGCCCTCGGCTGCTCCTCAGGCCTCCTCAGTCCGTCCGTCCGTCGCTCCGTCCGTGGCTGTTCCTCGGTCCGTCCCTCCCCACGTCCGTCTGGGTCACCCCCGGCACCCCCCCCCCCCGTCGCCCCCCCTCCCTGCGTCCCTCCCTCAGCCCGCCTTCGTCCGTCGCCCCGCCGTCCCGCCCTGCCTTCGCTCATTGAGAAAATGTGAAAATCGTCGGAAAATGTGCAACGGCAAATTAGCGGCCAGCCTCGCCCCCCGCCCCCCATCGTCGCCTCCCCCCCCCCCACTCTTCTCGTCCCCTGCTGCTGCCCCTGCCTCCGTCCCGAGCCCCCCAGGCCGTCGCCGTCGCCAGGTCCATTAGTAGGGCTTCCCTTGGGTTAATTTCGTTTGCCTTCTCTCCGTTTCCACCGCCTTCCCATCCCTTCTGCTTCTTCTTCTTCTTCTTCTTCGCCTTCTCCCCCACACACCCTCCCCAACCCCCTGGTCGTTCGGTGGACCCCGTCCAAGGCCCGGCCGAGGGCGAGAAGGCGACGGCGACGATGGCGAGGGGGGAGACGGCGAGACAGACAGACAGAGAGAGAGAGAGAGACAGACAGAGCGAGAGACAGAGACGGAGAGAGAAACACGCGACGCCGGCTGAGAAGGTGGCAACGCCGATCGGCTGCTCCTCTCAACTCACCACGACTTCGGCTTCGCCACGACTCGGCTTCGACTTGGGTCGACTTCGGCCCGGCTCGACATCGACTCGACTCGGCTCGGCTTCGACTCAGCTTCGACTCGCCTCGACTTCGACTCGCCTCGGCTTCGACTTCGGCTTCGATTGTTATGCAAGCGACGACCGACTGCAGTTCGCCTCATTTCGATCCACGGCTTGCGCCGCGGGCAGAGCACGATCGGCTCCGGTCGGCCGGGCTCGTGGCGCCCCCCGCTTCGCCCCCCGCTTCGTCCCCGGTTCGTTTCCGCTCACCTCGTTTCCTTTCGTTTCCCTCGCCTCGCCTCGTCCCTCACGCCTTCACTCGCTCGCTCCCAGGGCGCCTCGTCTCGACTCCGGACTCGGCGCGTTGGAAATTTATAATTTTAATTACAGAAACAACAACAACAATAACAGTAACAACAACAACAACAGTAACAGTAACAACAACAACAACAACGACCGCCACTTGCCCGAGCGCGAAGGCACGAACACAATGCGAGCCGGCCGCGCTCCCGCTCCGAATCGGGGTTTCATTCATGAAAACGCGAGCACGACGAGCGGCGCCGACCCACCAACAACAACAACAACAACAGCAACGACAACGGCGGCGGCGACGGCGGCGGCGGCGGCGGCACCAAAGAAAAGCGCTTTCAAAATCCTTACGAAATTGAAGCGGTGACGGCGGCTGCAACGACAACCGGAGAAGCAACAACAGCCAGCAGAGAAACCGCAGCAAAAGCAAAAACAACAACAACAACAAGAAGAAGAAGAACAACAACAACACCAACAACAACAACGACGACGACGACGACGGAGCCCCCAACAATGGCGCCCGCAACTGATCCTCATGATCTCCACGATCGACGTCGCCGCCGCCACCACCGCCTCCCAACCCCACGACCCACCGACTCCAGCCCCATCCAACGACAACCCCCCCCCCCCCTGGCCGCCCCCGACCCCCCCGACTGCGGCGTCCAATTAACCCAGATCTGTCAAAAGCGGAGTCTGCACAAAATCCGACGAGCGCAAAATTCGGCTGAATAATGAAGTGAAGTGGGGGGGGGGGAGGCGAGAGGGAGATGATGACGATGAAGAAGAAGAAGAAGCGGCGGCGGCGGCACTCGAAATCAACGATCGATCTTCCAACGACGTCGCCGGCGTCCCTTTCGCCAAACGTGGCCACGATCGCGGAATGCGGGGGGCCGGGGCGGCCGAGGGGTCGACGGCGATCGCTCGACGGCCGCCCACTGGATCGGATTGAATTCCCCGATCGATCGAATAAATCAATCACTTCACCGGCTTCGCCTCCGTCTTCGCCTCCGCCTCCGCGGCCCCCTCGCCCTGGCCCTGGCCCTCGAACCCAACCTCCTCACGAGCGAGATGTTGAAATGACGGAATGTCTCGGAGCCTCGGACGGGCAGCGCCGACATCGCCGAAATTCGAAAAAACAAAAACCAACAAAATTAAAAAAAATAAATCAAAAATCGTTGGCTCGACGTTGGCGAGCTTCGAGAGGCGGCGGAGGCGGAGGCGGCGACGTCGAGAACTCAGAAGACGACGGCGACGATGACAACGACCAGGCTGACGACAAGAATGCCGACAAGGATGACGACGACGACGACGACGACTTCGACCCCGCCTTCGACCGAGGCGAACTCGACTCCCGGCCGCCCCGCGTTTGGTTCGCCTAATTTGAAGCCACCAGCGGAACCCTCGAGGAACCCTCGGGGAACCCTCGGGGAATCCCCGGGGCCGAACCGAAAACGCTCCATATGGCGGTCAGACCTCGGCGCTCGCCGCTCGGTCCTCGTCACCGGAGTCCGCCTCCCGTTTCCGTCTTCCCGATTCGCTGCTGCCTCCTCTCGCTCAACCTTCGTTGATGCGCTTCTTCCACCGCCCTCCTTCAACCTCCCTCGCCGTCCACCGCCTGCCTTCCTTCCTGCTCATCCTTATCGCTTCCTTCTCCGCCCTCCGCCCTCCTTCCTCCTCATGTTTCCTTCGTCCTCGTGCTGCCTTCTCTGATCTGGCTTCCCTCAGTCTCCTGCCTTCATCCTTCGTCCTTCCTTCCCTCATCTCCGCCCTTCCTCCTCCTCCACCTCCTCCACCTCCTCCTCCTCAGCCTTCCCTCATCCTCTGCCTCCTCATCTTTCCTTCGTCCTCCTCCCTCCTCGATCCCCGCCTCCCGAAGGATCGCGTTCTGGGTCCCGCATCCCGAGACCTCGTTAATTTGGTGTCGTCGGTCGGTCGGCCGGTTGGACGGACTCGTGGTCTCGGGATTTCAGGCGACCCAGGGGTGTCGCCACACCGCACACACACACACACACACACCGCACACACACACACACACGCACATTAACACGCTCTCGCACACTTCACGCCTTCGCACCCTCTTGACACACTCTTCATTAGTGGAGGCCAGCGCAGTTGTTGTTGTTGTTGCTGTTGTTGTTGGTGCTTCTATAACTGTTGCTATTATTGTGCTGCTGTTGTTGTTGTTGTTGTTGTTGCTTTCTTCCTTTTCTTGTCGTTGTTGTTGTTGTTGCTTCCACCACTGATAGCGCATCGGGGTCGAGCGACGAGCGACGAGGGCCGGGCGCCCGCCGTCGGTCAGGCCGGCCAGCATAGGGGCCCATTATCGGAGGGCCCAGGGGTCGTGCCAGCGGCGGGGGGCGGCGCGGGAGGAGGAGGGGGGAGCAGGGAGCAGGGGTGGAACCCATCGCGCCAGGGATCTGGAGGCGTCGTCGCATCGCGCTCTTATCGCAGAGCGCGGGCAGCGAGGACGAGGACGACGGCGAGGACGACGACGAGGACGAGGAGGAGAGGTGGAAAATGGGAGGCAACGGAGGAGGCAGGCGGAGCCAAAACCGCAAAGGGAGGGTCGAGAAACGGGAATCGGAGGACGGACGATTTTCGGGATTTTTCAGGGCCGGCCATCGGCTGCAGCCGGGACGCAGCGACGGCGAGACGAGGGCGAGACGACGACGCCATGGACGGCGGCGACGTCGTCAACGCCGGCGACGTCGTCAACGCCGGCGACAACGACAACGCCAGCGACAACGACAACGCCAGCGACAACGCCATCGTCAACGCCGTCGCCAACGCCGTCGCCAACGCCGTCGCCATCGACTCGAGAATTGCAGTGAAAATTGAAAGTGCGAGGCGGAGCGAAATTACAGGAATGTCAACAGCAACAGCAGCAGCAACAACAACGTCATCGGCGTCGTCGTCAACGGCATTGCCATAATCGTAATCAACATGATGATTGCCATCAACGCTGATGGCAGGGTTGCCGCGCTGCAGGCGATACTTGGCGGGGGAAATAACAACAACAAAAACAACAACAATATCAACAACAACAACAACAATAGCAATAGCAACAACAACAACAACACCTAATCAAATGAGTAAAATTACGCCAGAATTGTTCGTCAGAGGGCGATCTCGCTTCACCTCGCCCTCTCGCTCTCTCCCTGTCTCTCTCGCTCTCCCTCTCGCTCTCCCTCTCGCTCCCCTCTCTAGCGCCCTCTATCGCTCCCTCCCCCTCCCTCCCACAGGCTGCGATGCTTGGCTTCTTGGAGTTATAAATTTTTATTTCATTCCCGGCTCTCTCATGTTGTTCTATTATTGCCATTGCTTTTGTCATTGTGCTGCTGTTGCTGTTGCTGTTGCTGTTGTTGTCGTCGTCTTATCAACTAAACACAAGAAGAAGAAGAAGAAGAAGACGAAACGACGGCGGCCGAGGAGGCGGAAGAAGAAGAAGAAGAGCAGCAGTAGCAGCGTGAAGAACGCTTGATAAGAGCAGGCGGCAGCGGCAGAGGCAGAGGCAGCAACAAGTTATTTGTCGCTAATCGAAAACGACAAAAATACAACAGCAATGGGAACAAGAACAACAACAACAACAACAATATCAACAGAAACCGAAACAGAAACAGAAAAACAACAACATGAACAGCAACAAAGAGAGCGAGAAGAACAGCAAAAACAACAACAGCAAGAACAACAACAAAATCAACGACCACAACAAAATCAAAATCAAAAACAACAACAAGACAACGACAACGACAATGACGAAGACGACGACGACAAGGCGACTGGAGGAAGAAGAGGAAGAACTATTACGAAAACACGCCGAGCTCTCGCTCCCTGCCTCTCGCTCTCTCTCTCTCTCTCTCCCTACCTCCCTCCCTCTCGCCCCCTCTTCCGCCACCCCCCCCCCCTCGCTCTTCCGCCGAGCGGAAAAGTGTCTGGAGAAAAGTATCTGCGAGATTGTTTGCGTCGCGTTTCGTTCGCTGGAGGCGGCCGTTCGTCATTTTTAAAATTAGTTCGCGCTATTCGCCCCATCCCCCCCTCACTCCCCCGCACTTGCAACCGCCCCCGCTCAGCCGCCCAGCTCGCTTTCGGCCGCCCTCGTATCTTGCAGATAACGCGTATCTTCGCATCCCGCGCGCGGCCGAAACGCGCCGATTTTCCAATCGCAGTCGCGGGGCGCGGGGCGCGGGGCGTCGCGAATTCCAGAAAAGTGGGAAACATAAAAATCGAGAACAACAACAACAACAGCAACAACAACGAAAACGAAAAATCGAGACAAGCAAAGAGACAAGAAAGAGAATAAAAAATCACGAAGCACGAAAAAGTCAGGTAGGCAAATTTGAAGTGATCAAAAAACAAAAAACAAAAAAAAAAAACAAAAAACCAAATAATCAAAAATCAAAATCAAAAAATCACAAAAACAAAAATAATCGGGAGAATCCGAAGAAGCAGGAAAAACTAAAGGAATCCAAAAAAAAATCAATGTCAACTAAAAATTTTTTTAAAACAATACAAAAATTAATAATGAAAGGAAAAATTGAAAAATAAAGCAAAGAAATCTAGAAAAAAAAACACGAAAATAAAAAATCAAAATACTGAAAAAAATTAGGACAAACAACAAAAACAAAAAATCGCAAGAAATACAAAAGATCATGAAACAGGAAGAATAAAAAAATATGAAAACCCAAAAAATATCGAGGAAAACTAAGAAAATCAAGAAGAACAAACAAATCATGACAATCCAAGAAATCATGAAAAATCAGAAAAAAATAAAATCAAGAAATTAAAAAAAACAAAAATAGAAGAAGAAAAACATAAAAATCGGGAAAGCCTAAAAATCGAGAAGAAGAAAAAATCAATAAAGGGAAAAAATTCAAGAAAGGCAAAAAATCAAGAAAAATCAAGGAACAGAAGAGCGAAAAACAATCGATTACTGGAATCGAAAACTGTGATTTTCGAACTTCCATCGGCTCGTTCGCGACGATCGGGGCTGCAGCAGCTGCCGATAAGAATCGGCGGCGGCGACGATTTTTTGCCGGCCACACGAAATGTCAAGGTTTGCGACAACAACAAGAAGAACGCAATCGGGCAAGCCGGAGAGAGCCAGAGCGAGAGAGAGAGAGAGAGAGAGAGAGAGCGAGCGAGGGAGAGAAAACCATAGGAGAGGAGCATGGAAGGAACTGAAGCAACGCAGGCGAGCTCGGAACGCGCGAACTCGCGAAGTGCTGCAACAGGAGCGCCAAAAACAACAATAACAACAAGAGGAGCAGCAAAAACAACAACAGCAACAACAACAGCAGCAACAACAACAACAGCAACAAGTAATAATCACAACAAAACGTCATAAAACTTTCTACATTTTCGCTTTAATTCATTATTCATTATCTCCGAGCCAGCAGCGGCGGCAACAATGAAAACGAGATAACAACAACAACAACAGCCGAAACAACAACAACAACAACCGCAACACATTCCCCGAAAAAGCAGCTGTGGAAACATGAAAAAAATTCAGAAATTCAGAGAAAAGGCGAAAAAGTCGAAGACGAAAAACCCCATAAAATGCGAAATTTCACCCACACTCGAGTCGACACGATCGACGGGAATGCGTTTCGAATCTATCAGCAACAACGAGAGAAAAAACAACAACAACAACAATAGAAACACCTCCAACAATAGCAACAAGCAGAAAACCCGAAAAGCACAATTAAAATGCAAAATAAAAGCAAAATAAAAACCAACAACGGCCGAACGAGTTGGAAATAAATTGAAACGAAATGAAATAAAAATAACAAAAAAAGAAAAGAAAAAGACAAAAAAAGGAAAAAAAAAATTAAAAAAAAAGTGTGAAAAAAATGAAAGAAAAATAAAATAAAATGAAATGGAAAAAATAATACAGAGCCAAGTGTAACAGGCGCAAGAGTATCGATCGGATACAGATACAATTCACAATTCACAATTCACTTTTCTCATTTCTTTCTTCTTTTCTCTCTTTCTGTCTTTCTGCCTTTCTTTCTCTCTCATTCTTTCGTTCCGTCCCTCTGCCTTTCTTTCTCCCACTCCAAAGCCGTGCTTGGCCGTGTTTGCCGTGCTTCGGTTCGGTTTGGTTTGGTTTGCCCGGCTCTTGAGCTGGAAACAAAAGAAGTGAAGGGAACGCATGTCGACCACGGCAGTGGCGGAGGCCGGGCAGGGGGCGGAGAAAGGGGCAGGTGCAGGGGGAGGGGAAGGAGGTGGAGGCTTTGGGTGGGGGAATGAAGTGAACTTTCTATTTATTTCGAACACGACGCGAAACGAAATGTAACAAATCCGAATCAAAACCGAACTGAAACCAAATCCAGCTAAAATCACAATCAAACAGAACTGAAATCAAACCAAATCAAAAGAAAATCAAACTGAACAAAATAAAATCATTTCGAAAATCAAACTAAACTAAAATCAAACCAAATCAAGCTAAAATCAAAATCAAACAGAACTGAAATCAAACAGAACTAACATGAAACCAAATCACATGAACATCAAACAGAATCAAATAAAACCAAAACCAAATCAAACCAAAATCAAAGCCAAATGGAAGAATCTATAGAAATAAAATACTAGAGAGATTTTATTTGGAAATCAGAACAGAAATCAAATTTATTGGAAGATCGAGACGAAGATCAAAAACAAGGTGAGGAAGGAAGGAGGAGAAGATGCTGGCAATACGATGAGAGGGAGACGACGAGGAGACGACGAAGAAGATGAGAAGAAGTTGACGAGGAGAGCGATCGAAAATTTCGTGGATGTCGCTCCGACAGAACCCAAGACCGGGTCGCCCATTAAGAGGCCACTGGGAGCCCATTAAAATGCTTTCGAATGTCGAACTCAACATCGACCGATAGACAGATATGTTGATGATGCTGTTGCTTCTGTTGTTGTTGTTGTTGTTGTTGCTACTTGTGTTGCTCTGATGCTTTTGGTGCCGCTGCACCCCGCGACACGCACCGAGGCGGCCGCTCGCTGCAGAGGCCGCGACTGACCTCTCGATAACATTTCCAGATGTTACGAAATTGAGACGACTCGCCTCGGCTCGGCCCAATAGCGCCGATAAGGCCGCTGTCGCGAAGGCCCGATAGCCGGACGACGGCAGTGGCGGCGGCGGCGGCTACCTGGGCCCGGGGGGACGAGGAACCGGGACTGAGAAACAGGGATCGGGATCGGAATCGAGAGACTGGGATCGGGAACGAGATCGAGAGACTGGGATCGGAATCGAGGTCCAGAGACTGGGATCGGGATCGAGATCGAGAGACTGGGATCGGGATCGAGATCGACAGACTGGGATCGAAATCGAGAGACTGGGATCGGGATCGAGATCGACAGACTGGGATCGGAATCGAGAGACTGGGATCGGGATCGGGAACGAGATCGAGAGACTGGGGTCGAGATCGAGAGACTGGGATCGAGATCAACAGACAGAGATCGAGATCCAGAGGGCGGAATCGAAATCGAAATCAAAATGCAGGGAACGAGATCGGGAGGCAGGGATCGGGATCGGGATCGCGATCGAAAGACTGGGATTGATCGATCGCTTGATCAGCCTCACATCGTTCGTACTCACCGGATCGAGGTCGGAGTCCCAGATGTCCTTCAGGTCCCCGTCGTAGAAGGTCTCCATGTTGATGATGTCCAGGGTGCTGAGCTCGCCGTACGGAATTTTGCCGGTTCGGGGGGGACGCGTCGGGGCGGCAGGGAGGCTTCCCTGCAACAGGTGCGAGGCCGACGGAACGGGCGGGGTCGACGCGGGCGAGGTCGACACGGGCGGGTTTTGAAAACGCTGCAGTCGTCGGGACAACCACGGGATTCTCTTGGTTTCGTTTTGGTTTCGCTTGACTTTGATTTTCTTGCCCTGCTTGGCTTCGCTTAACGTTGGCTTTATTTTGGCTCTGTTCGATTTCGATTTTCGGATTTTCGGCACTCTTCACTCTCGTCTGACGGCGCTCGGTCGGTCTGTCCCAGCGAGGCTCAACATCGACGGCAGGTTTTTGCGCAACTTCGTTTCTATTCGTTACCAACTTTTACTGACACTCGCGGCGGAAGCGTAGCCTTAACCTCAACGCGGTGCGTCTGGCAACGCTGCGACAACTGCAAGAACAAGACTCGATCGCGAACAGCGCGAACTCGGGGAGCCCGTGGGGAATGGAATGGGATTTGAACGACCTGTTGCAGTTTATCTGCCCGTGAGAGGTGGAGGAGGGGGCGGGGTGGGGCGATAACGGTTTATTATCCCTTCCCTACTCTCGACTGGTCGCGGCCTCGCCTGCTCTGGTCCCGTGGGCTGGTCTGGCTTCGTTCGCGCACTTATCGGTTACTTTCGACGCTCGCATTTATTAGATATTCCCACACGGATCGCGATTTGTGTAACTTTGTTTGGGTTGTTTCCCCTCTGTTTCTCTCAATTGAACCGCTCGCCGTTTTTACTTTCCCTATCATTGGACTTTATTTTCGCAGAATCTACTCTTGCCAAACCCTTTCTAAACTCTTTCAATTCCGACCGGTATCTCATTTAATCATGTACTTGCAAATAAATGAATTTGTATTTGTATTTCATTGAACTTTTTCCAACCGCCTTGACGTTAGCTTTGTTTGATTTGTTGTTGATTTGATTTGATTATTTTTGTGTTTTTTTTTTGAAATTGTTGTGTAATTTTTATTTGTGAATTTTATTTCTATTTCTCTGTTGAAAATTTGCTATATTTTTACTTGCTATTTTGCTATTAGTATTTACTTTTAATTGTATAATAATTTTTGCTATTATCTTTAGCTTGAAATCTTTATTTTCATTTGAAAATTTTATTGGAAATTTTTCTATAATTTTTACTTGAAATTCGCATTTATTTTTCTATTTTGATTGGGCTTCGATTCCGATTCCGACTCCGATTGTGATTTGTCGATTGCACGTAACTCTGCACTTTGAACGGCGCTGGGGGCGCTGGGGGCGGGCCGGGGGGCGACGCGGCGCGGCTCTGACTGGGCGGCTGCGGCTCCACTGGAACTCATCGGCTCCGGCAGGCGACGATCGACAGTCTGTCGGATTCAGAGGCGGATTCGAATTCGGATTCGGATTCGGATTCAGATTTGGATTGGGATTTGGTTTCGGTTTCTCGTCCTCTCACGGTTCACGTTCACGGTTCACAAGGCACTTTTGGCAACGACTTCTTGGCCAACTCAACAACACTTTCCACACGTTCGTCACTCGATTCGCTCGACTCGACTTCACCACACTTAGACTTAGACTTAGACTCTGGCTAGGTTTGGCTCGGGCTGTGTTTTTTTTTTATTTTTATTTTGTTATTTGTTTGTTTTTTTGTTTGTTTTTGAACTTTGGCACTTTCGACTTTCGGCGGTCTCTGGCGTCGTCGGATCGACGGAGTTGCGAATCTCGACTTGGGCTGCGATTTCGAATTCGATTCCGTCGCTCGTCGGTCTCCCGATTCTCAACTATCGACTCGATTCTCAACTCGACTGGATGCGTCTGTCTCTCGTCTCGATGCGACTCCGGCTTCGCTCCAAATGGCTTCTGGTTTATCACTAGCTTCTGGTTCTGGTTCTGGTTCTTCTCGATCCACTCCTGCTCTTCAAGTTCTATTGTATTTTTCCTCTTTTTTCACGCTCTTCTCTTCTCGTGCTTCCACTGCGGAATCGGTTTCTGTTTCTGTTCTTTTGCTGTTCTTTATCTCTGTCGAATTCTTGGTCGAATTCCACTGGCTCGGCGTGCGGTGCGGCGGTTTTCGCAGTACAGCGACCAATGACGTTTCTGAGTCAACTGAACGGCGACTGAGGCGGCGGCGACCGAGACTGAGGCAACTGAGGCAACTGAGACGACCGAGACTGAGGCGGCTGCGACTGAGACAGCGACGACTGTGGCGACTGTGGCGACTGTGGCGTTGGAGAAATTCTTGTGGATGCGTTGCGTCCGTTGCGTTGCGTTCGCACCGTTCGCCGCGCTCTCTCTCCAAACACACACTCGCTCGCTCTCTCCCACTCCACTCCACGCCGTGCCCTGCACGTCTTTCTGTATCCGTTCCGCAGCCGTCGGGTGTCCGCTCGCTCTCCCTCTCTCCGTTGGTTCGCCGGTCTCTCGGTCGAGCCGCGTTCGCTCGCGCCCCATCGAACCACGAACCACGTTCGCTCGCTCGCTCGCTCCGCTGCTTCGCCGAGCGCCGAGAGCAACAGTTGGTCGTTCGTCGTGCTCCCCACACACACGCAGCGCGCCCTTCGCTGGAGAGCGCGCGACAGAGCAAGAGCGAGCGAGTTCTCTTGTTGGCGTGTTCGCCCGCCCATTGATCGCTCGGACTCCGGTCGGGTCTCGGCCATAAATCGCGGTTCGGCGAAGAGGACGTGGTCGGCCTCTCAGGCGGTCTCTCGGCGGTCTCTCGCTCGCTCGGTCTCTCGGCATTCGGTCGTCGGTGTAAACATACCGTGGCTGGCCCTCGCCGTGCCCGGCCATCCCCAACGATCGGCGGCCCACGGCACCGGGTGGCGGCAGCCCTCGCCACGGTACGAAGTGAATGTCTTGTTCGAGCGAATCCGGTTTCACACAGCCGCACGAAGCATTTTAATTGCCGCTTGTGTAACGCGGACGCAGAGAGACGTCGACTCCGGCTGCGACGTCGACAGAGACGCAGTGAGCGACGGCGACGACGACACCGGCGAAGAGAAAGAGCGATAGCGAGTGTGTCGGTGAGAGGAAGAGAAAGAGAGGGGGGAGGTCTGAATGAGCGAGCGGCGATTCATGAAATATTCATGGGAAAAGTCGGCGAGCGGAACCGGTCTCTCGACGGCGGCGACGACGGCAGCGACGACCGCGGCTCCCGATTACAAAATCACGAGAGCGCCGGCGTTGCCACATGTTGCCGCCGCACGGTGGGCCGACTGCGACCGGGAGTTTGGTTGTGTTGGTGAGGTGGTGGAGGAGCCGCGAGTGGAAGAGGGAGAGCGAGAGAGAGAAGGCGCTGACACTTGTTGATCGCGCGTGGCCCAGAGCGGCCGGCCAAACACACACATGCATAGAAATGCCAAGAGAGCCCAGAGTCTCTCGAACCGAACCAAATCGAGTCGTCGAATCGTCGACTCGTGGAATCGCAGCGAAATGTTGAGTAATTTGTTTGCTCCAAGTGGAATTCTTTTGCTCGCCGTTGTGATTGTGGTGTGGGTTGCTGTTGTTGTTGTTGTTGTTGTTGCTCTGGCAGTGGTTCTTGTCGCTGTTGTTGTTGTGGTTGCCGCTGTTGATTGGTTTGGAGTTTTTTTCGCCCAGATACCCGGCGAGAGCAGAAATGTTTTCATATGAGTTTCTTGCAAACTCCTTTTCTTTGGCATTCAGTCGGTAGTTGTGTTTGTGTCGTTGTTGTTGTCATTGTAACTGTGAGTTGCGAGCTCGCTTCTGAGGGCAGCCGACGCGAGCGAGTATCGTTTGCGTGTTTCTCGCTACTCGGAGCCATGAGTCAAATGGCGGCTAAAGCGAGTCGAGCCGAGCAGAGACGATCGAACCGAACCGACCGAGCCGGGCCGAACGCGACAGAGCGCATCGGAACGGGGCGAAACGGAACGAGACGACTTGGAAGCGAGTCCAGCGCTGAGAGTGACGTGAGACGAGATCCAAGAGACGATGACGAGAGCGACGAGAGACAGGTGGCGAGAAACTAATGAGGAGAAGCGAGCGGCGAGATCGAAGAGACGAGAGCAATGAGCGACGAGATCAAGAGACCAGAGACGAGAGCGACGAGAACCGAACCACGAACCACGAACCACGCCGTGCCCACCGAGGTGAGCGGCGTCGCCTCGTGCGCGGTGTTCGGGGGCGGCGGACTCGCGATGGCGGTGTCGACGACGGCGCGACGGAGGGGCGGGGGGCACGTTTGCATATTTTCATGATCTGCACACTTTTTAGGTCATCGAGCGCAAGAATGTTTTCCGTTGCTGTTGCTGTTGTTGCTGTTGTGGCTTTTGCCATTGCTTTTCGTGTCTCTTTGTCCGTCTGTCGGCCTGTCTTTCGGCTTCTGTCTTTTTGCCTGTCTGTCTCTCTGTCTGTCTCTGTTCGTCGCCGTCGCCGTCGCCGTCGCCGTGTTTTGAAAGTCACCGAATTTGAAGGCCCGACGAAGTCACCGAATGCGGCGAATCGCGTGAACGGGTCGCGGTTTTGGGGGCTGTGGCCGGGGAGGAAACGGGTGGGGATCAGGCGGAGGTTGGGGCTCAGGCTCAGGCTGCGGCTCGGATTCGGGCTGGGGATCACCTTGGGAAGGCGGTCACCGGAGTCGGAGTAGGAGTCGTCGAAATCGTCGTCGGTTGGGATCTCGACTCGACAATGGGTGAACCGAGCGCGAAGTGCACCGAAATCCCCGCTCACGACCCCCTGCACCTCCCTCACGCCCTCCCCCACCCACCTGACGAAAACTCGCACTGAATTCGACGTGAGAATCCGAGAAGCGCCGAGCGTGGCTCCAAAAACGGCAGCACAGCAGACTGAGGTAACGACAACAACGACGACAACAACAACAACAACTCCCCGCTTGCCGTCGATGGCAACAACAATTAGTCATACTTTCAATGGGAGCCACGATTTCCAAACCCAGTTCCGAAAATTCCCGCAACATCGCGTCACTGGCTCGAGCTGCAGCGTTTCTCAACCCAGACAATGGCGGCGGCGATAGAAACAAAAGCAGAGACAAAAGCAAAAGCAAAAGCAAAAGCAAAACAACAATCGCAACGACGATAGCAACAACACGAGAGGGGCAGCTCGGAAAACAAACCTAACGGATCTCGTTCCATTTGCTGGCGGCGCTCGCTGCAGCCTCGGCGGCCGCTGCGGAACGGAATGCCGTTCATTCAACCAGCGGCCGCGGCAGCGACGGCGACGGCGGCCGAGACCGAGACTGCGGCAGCGACTGCGGCTGCGGCTGCACCTGCGGAGACGGAGGCGAAGACGGAGGTCGAATCAAAGGCCGCGAGTGAAGTCGCAGCTGAGGCCCGGACCGAGGAGGCGACGACGACGTCGATCGCGACCGAGCCCGGCTCCGGATGGCGGCCGTGGAATGCGCTCG
Organism: Coelopa pilipes; assembly: GCA_947389925.1. Classification (NCBI taxonomy): domain Eukaryota; kingdom Metazoa; phylum Arthropoda; class Insecta; order Diptera; family Coelopidae; genus Coelopa; species Coelopa pilipes. The sequence continues at coordinate 6,642,775 of OX376699.1, forward strand.
GCTTCGCCGCAGCCCAGTTTGGACCCGGCGCCGCGGCGACGTGAAAGGAAAATTTCGCGCAGCGGCCGCGCCCGTCGCCGTAGGAAGTCGGAGCCGACCGAAGTCGCAGCCGAAGCCATCGTCGCCGTCGGGAGGTCTCGGCGACCACCGGCCGAGGAGCGCCTGGAAGTGCAACAAGTTGTTCGGCCCGGAGCCGGTCGGCCGTGGCGAGCGCGGCGACTGCGAGAACACGAGCAAGTGAACGACAGAGAGCAAGAGTGAGTGAGGCAGCGTTGGTGAGGGTGAGAGGGAGTCGGAGTGGGGGTGGGTGGTGGGGAGAGCGAGAGTGCGTGCGAGAGAGTCGAAGTGAGAGCGAGAGAATCCGCGAGAATCCGAGGAAGTGACGAAGAGAATCCGATGCCGGGACCGCGACCGAACGCGAACGCGAACCCGAGACCGACCGATTCGTTCTCGGCGTGGGTCGGGGGTGGCGAGTGCGAATCGGCGGCGACGACTCGTGACGCAGGTTCAGGATCGTTGGGTCTCCCTCTCGCTCTCGCTCTCGCTTTTGGCGCTCCCACTCGCCTTCCCGGCGCTCACGTGACACGCACGTGAGGCCAGAGGACGCGAAGAGTCGGCGGCGACTTCGTGCCGTCCCAGTGACCCCGAGAGGGAACGAGGGGAACGACGAGAATGGGCGAATGAGTAGAACGGGGAACGTGGAGAGAGGAGCGAGTTGAAGGGGGAAAGAGGAGCGAGTTGAACGGGGAAAGAGGAGCGAGGAGAACGGGGAAAGAGGAGCGAGTTGAACGGGGAAAGAGGAGCGAGTTGAACGGGGAAAGAGGAGCGAGGAGAACAGGGAAGAAACGAATCCGAGGACACGGCGAAGGTGCATGGGAGAGAGCGGCAGACCGAGTGATCGAGAGTGGAGGAGGTGGAAGAGGAGGAGGAGGAGGAGGAGGTCGTGTTGGAGGCCGCGTGGACAGGTGTCCGGATAATGTAATGCTAATCAACCTGATCCATCTCTCGGGCTCGGAGTCGCCGCGGACTCGGACGGGGTTCGGGCCGGGGTTCGGGCCGAGGTTAAACGGCGGGTCCGTTAAGTTAATCAAACGATCGGCGGCGTGGGGTGGGGGGCGGTTGTGTGAAAGTCGGTTCCCCGAAGCCCAGTCGCACGAAACCCGATCTGATGGGACTGGGACGGCGACGGTGACGGCGACGGGGGAGGCGACCCTGCCCTGGGCCGGTCCGGTCCGGTTCGGGCCGAGTCCGACTCCGACTCCGACTCCGACTCCGAGTGATCGACGGGCCGAGCACGATATCAATGTCGAATCCCTTTCACGGGCCATGGGGCGATGGAGGGCCGAGGGGACGGCGGGGGGGGCGACGAGGGGGGCGGAAACTCATCGTCAGTGCCTGGGGCGAGCGGCGAAAGGACGTGGGCCGTGGAACGTTCGAGGACGTCCAGCCGTGGGCCTCGGGGACCGCGGCTGACCTGGTTTCGAGGCGGCCCGAGTCTGACAGGCGAGGTCCTGCCGGGCGGGTCCCCCTCCCGCCTTCGTCTCTTGCTCCCCTCCTCCCTGCCCCCGTCGTGCTCGCCGCCCCCACCGCGCTGCGGCCGTCACTCGAGAATTCGCGGGAAACAAGCGACGGTCGGGCGTCTCCATTAACAACAACAACAAAAACAACAACAACAAAAACAAAAACAAAAAGAACAACAAAAGGAAAAAGAACAATAGGAACAACAACTACAACAACAAGAACAAGCGCCGTCTGCCGCGGGCCCCGAAAACGTTTGCATTTGTTTGAAAAAGTCCAAATTTTTATGACTTTCATCGTTGTTGGTTGTTGTTGTTGTAGGTACATACATATATATATACAGATATATACAGATATATATATATATATATATATATATGTATATATATATATGTGTGTGTTTGTGTGTGCGTGCATATAATTTGTTGTTATTACTGTTGTGATGTCGTCGTTGTTGTTGCGTGTGTTGTCGTTGTTGTTGTTGTTGTTGTTGTTGTCGCTGTGGTTTCACAAACAGGAAAAACCTGTCCACGCTGCGGCTGCGGCTGCGGCTGCGGCTGGGCATCGGGATCGGGATTGAAAAAAGTCTGAGCCGAATCCGAGTCCGAGTCCGAGAGCCGAGAGCCGAGATCTGGAGGGGCGCGGATCGCACTTGATATCAATTTAATGCGACTCGAGAAGCCCCCGGGCAACGACGACAGCACAACGACAACAACAGCCACAACAACAACAACAACAACAACAACATCGTCGAGATCACTCGACGCACGAGAAACGCCAAGAGCCGGGAGCGCAAACGTGAGAAGGTGGGAGGGAGTGAGAGAAGGAGAGAGTGAGAGCGAGAGAAACAGAGGGGGAGAACGAGAGAGAGAGAGAGAGAGAGAGAAGAAAGACCGGCGGAAGATGAAGTGGGAAAGCGAACCGTGTGAATGAAGCGCGAGGAAGGGCGACGGCTCGGCGAGGACCGAGGGAGGAGCGAGAGGGAGGGAGGGAGCGAGCGAGAGGCCAGAGACGGCCGAAATATGCAAATCAGAGGAGGGCGAGGAGGAGCCGATGAGAATTCGACGACCGACGACCGACAACGGACGACGGACGACAAAATACAAGTCAACAGGTTCAAATGCCAGAAAGAATTGGGGAAAACAACAATAACAACAGCAACAACAACAACAACAATAACAATAGAATAACAATAAGACGACCAATAACAATAAGTTCGCAGCCTAATGACGATCGTGCCGAGCCGATGATCGACGGACGGACGGACGGACGGACAGGAGCAGTCGTTGTTGGATCGATTTTGGGGGCTGGCAGTCGAGTCGAGTCGAGTCGAGGGTCGCGAAGCGCTCCAAAGAAGGAAAATTGTGCGCGTCACAGTTTGGCCCGCGGGGGGCCAAGAGCGGGCTTCGGACTTCGGGCTTCCGGCGGTCTCGACTGCGGACACGACCCGGAGCAAGTCGAAGTCCTCTCGAGGGTCCTCGACGAGGGCGCGCCCGGAGGCCTGCGACGGGCTTCGACGGCAATCGGCGCTCGGTTCCAACGTCTGAGGTCTCGGTTCTCGGCTCTCGGCTTCTTCAACTCTTGGCTCTCGTTTTTCGACTCTCGTCTCTCCCGGTTCCGGCTCCCGACTGCCGTCTCTCGTCTCCCGTCTCCGCTCCTGGTCGCTCGCTCGTTCCCACGCCGAAGGACCCGAGTGGGAGGCCGCGGACCACGAACGACCCTCGGGTCCTTCGGAAGCCGCCGACGGCCGACGGACGACGGTTCGGGCGACGACGTCGGCCCTTATGACGCAATCGCTCCGACGCTCGGCCCTTCATTTGCATTTTCTTCACGTTAATGGCGTTTTTACGACGCGACACCGCACGACCCGAGCCGAGCCGAGCCGACTCGACTCGACTCGTCCCAAGTCCAGTTTGGTGATTTCGTCTTAATCTTGGTTTCATCTTAATTCCTGCTTCAATTTCAATATTTAATTTATAAATTTATTTCCCTCGTTTTTGTTTTTGTGTTTTATTTTTTCTTTATTTCACATAATTTCTCCTCGTTTATGTCGCTCGGCATGTCAGCCTGCGTGTGTGTGAGTGGACTGTGTGCGTGTGTGTGTTTGCGTTGTTTTCTTTGCAAAGTGCAGAATAATAATAAATTCGATTCGATTTTTTCCGTGTCTGCAGCATTTATAATTTTTTTTTTTTTTTGTTTTTTACATTTTCGTATTTTCGCCTGATATTTTGTTGTCCGGTCCGGTGTTATTGTTTTTGTTGTCTGTGTATTTTTTTATTACGTTATTTTTCATTTTTTAATATTAATCAATTTTTTCGCGCCGCTCGCGTCAATGAACTTTCCGCAATTCGGTCTTTTTCGATTCGCTCTTTCTCTAGCTCCATCTCTATCACTACCTGTCGTTCTCTCCCTCTTACTCTTACTGGCGCCCCCACCCCTCCCCCTGCCGGGGGGTACGCACTCGTCGAGCGCGGAAATTTTTTGTTGCAATTACAAATTTTTTCGGGCCCTTTCGCTCCATCCATCGGGTGGCGGACGGGCGCATTGGAAAGTCGAAATGAAAGTAAATTTCAGCGCCAGCCGCCGAACAACAACAACAACAAGAAGAAGAAGAAGAAGAAGAAGAAGAGGAGGAAGTGCAGCTGGCCGGATCGCGTCTCGGGGCCACCGCCGATTCACCCACTTCAGCTCGGCTCCACGAGGTGCACGAGCGACGAACGACGAGCGACGAGCGATGAGAAGTGAACGAGGAACAACGAGCGACGAGTGATGGGTGAGGGGCGACGAGAGGCGAGCGAGGAGCAGCGAGAGACGAGCGAGGAGCAGCGAGAGACGAGCGAGGAGCAGCGAGAGACGAGCGAGGAGCAGCGAGAGACGAGCGAGGAGCAGGGAGAGACGAGCGAGGAGCAGCGAGAGACGAGCGAGGAGCAGCGAGAGACGAGCGAGGAGCAGCGAGAGACGAGCGAGACGAGCGTGACGCGCAACGAGGGACGGGCAGCGAGCGAGGACCGTGCGATAAGCGCGAGCGAGAGCGGCGATCGGTGTCTTCGGCGCATTCGCTTCTGGATTTCGTTTCTGCGCTTCTCTCACTTGTGGTCTTTGTTTCAATTTCTGTTTTAATTTCCTCGTGTTTTGATAATTTTTTTTTTTTTTTTGGTTTTCTTTTTTTCTCACTTTTGTTTTTCTCTCTTTTATAATTTTTTGATTTTCTCGTTTTTTAATTTGTTTTGCTTTTCTTTTCTTCTCCGTTTTGATTTTTGTTGTTTTGGTTTTGTTTTGGATTTTCGGCTTCTGCATCCGTCCGTCGGCCTGTCGTCTGTCTGTCTATATCAATGTCCGTCTGTCCGTCCATCCGTCCGTCAGCGCACTGTTGTCAGGTTATAAAAAAATGCGGCTTAAGCGGGTTTTATGTGTTTTGCATAATTTCGAGCATTGCTTTTAATTTTGTATTTTTCAAGATACTTTCAAAAATAGCATTTGTGAAGGTTTCTGCAGTTTTCGTCTTAAGCAGTTTTGCTTCCTTTTTATTACTTTTATTTCTTTGTTTTTCTCTCTCTCTCTCTCTTTTTTTTTTTTTTTTTTTTGAAATGCTGCAGAAATTCGAGCCGCACGACGTCGGCATATTTCGCGTATAAATACAAATAATTCGTCAATGAAGACGGAGACGACCCGGGGGTCGGCCGGAATGAAGGGGGGCCGCCTCCCGTGGGCCATCGGGATCTGTCGAGGTCTCCCGAAGTCTCTCGCGGTCTCTCGGGGTTCATCCGGATTCATCCCGTAGGCCGCCGCCCGCTCCCTCGCCCACACTCGCACCAGGAAGCCGTGAAAAGGCAGGGAAAAGGGTTTGTGTCTATGTTACTGCAGCGGTTCGTGTCCGAGTCGCTGCAGTCCGGACGAGTCGAAGCTGGGCCGAGTCGAGTCGAGTCGAGCCGAGCCGAGCCTTTGTGCCGAGCTCTGCTCGTCCAACTGTTCAAACAGAACTCTCAAAAATTGCCCAGCATTTTTGTGTTTCACTCCCACAACAACAACAATAGCAACAGCAACAGCAACGACGACGACGGTGACAACAGCAATAACAACAACGATAATAACAAAAATATTAACAGCAATAAAAAGAACAATAATAACAACAATAACAACGACAATAACAATAACAACAACAACAACAACAACAACAACACGATTTTGTTATACATTATGCCTCCAAGCGAACGAATAAAAATGATTATTATTATTTTAGTTGTTTTTGTTGTTGTTGTTGTTGTTGTCGTTGAAACAATTTTAATTTCGAATCGAAAACAAGTTCAAGACGAGAACAATTCAACAATTCAACAGCAATTCGGCAGCTGTTTAAATTTGCGCTTCATTTACGTCCCTCGGAACAAAAGCAACAGCCAGCCGACCAACCGACGTTCCAGCGACCAACAGCCAACAGCCAACAGCCATCCACCATCCACCAGCCGAGCACTGGGACAACAAACAGAACGGCGACAAGAGTGAAACCAGAACAACAACAACAACAACGAGAACAACAACAACGACGAGAACAATAACAACAATCAAAACGTCAACAACAACAACACGAACGCTCATGACGACCAGAACAACGACGACGACAACAACCAGACCGCCAACAAAACCCCAACAGCAGCAGCTGTCACCACTACAACAACAACAACAACAACAACAACAATAAACGCTCACTAAATTTAACACACTTTCCACAGTTTTTTTTCGGCCTCGGCTGCGGATTCTCTGTCGACCGAAAACAGCTCAATTTGAAAATAATTAAAGTGTTAAATTGTAATGAACAAGCAGACGAAAGGAACAACGAAAAAAATACAACAAAAACAAAAAACAAAAACTACCGAAAAAACCACAACAAAAACAAGGCAACAATAAAAATAACAACAACAACAAAAATCCAAGCACCAGCCGAGATTTACAAGCGCTAACTACGAATGATGCAGGAATGTAAAATAATGAAAGTTTTCACTCGCCGTCCTGCGGCTGCCGGCTGCCGGCTGCCGACCCCGCCCCCCTACGCCTCCGCCTCCGCCTCCCACCCACTCCGCTGATTTGCTATTCAACCTGCGGCTCCTCGGCCCCCGGCCCGCTTTCAGCAACTTCTTTTATTGGTTTTCGTGCGGTCGGCTCGGCTCGGGACGCGACGAGAATTTCCAAGGCCCCCCCCCCCCCACCGCCGCCCCGTCCAGTCGGCCAGTTCGGAACCGGGGGCTCCGACCGACTCGACGCACTCCAGATAGCGTTCCCCGAATCTCGCGGCGCATTCTTTCGGCCCATTCGAATAAATTAGGCGTCTTTAATGGGCTCGGACGGGGCTCGATCGGCGTCATCGCCGCCGTCATCGCCGCCGTCATTGGGAGCAGAAGCAAAAGACAAAGCAAAGGCAAAGGCAAAGCCAAAGCAAAGGCAAAGGCAAAACCAATAGCAAAAGCAAAAGCCAACGACAATAGCAAAAGCAAAGCATCGGCAGGGGAAGAACCGGAGGAAGCCACAACAATGGGCCCGGCTGACCAAGTGAACGAAGTCGCGCCGCACGAGCGGACGCGCGTTTGTTTTGGGCCTCGACTCGCGGCGCTCGCCCGGGGCGCTCGATTTGGCGAGGGGCCGAACCGACGGAGGGGGCGACAGTGGATCGAGCTGCCGCATAGATTCATCGATAGAAAACAAAGACCGCGGAGCGGACAAGAATTCATTGACCTCCGCAGAGCCACAAGTGGCGGAGACGGAGACGGAGACGGAGAGCGCGAGAGAGTGTAACGAACGGCAAAGTGGGGCCCGAACTTCTGGCCGAAACGGGGAGGGAAGGAAACGGCCAGAAAGACCGAAAGAAAGACAGAGTGAGAGACGGACTGGGAACGAGCAAGTGCTGGCCGTAATTTATCGATGTCGGCGGCTCTCCGCGGCCCTGGATGCCTTGCAGATGAGGTCAACACCTGGGCGCTGGGCGCTGGGACCCGGGACCTGGGACCAGGGACCTGGCAGCTCTGGTGGCGGCGGTGGAGACGGAATCATTGGAAACGATCGAACGATCCGACGATCGACGGGCTTGGCGTATTTGCCGAGACTTGGGGGAGCAGCTTCAGGTGCCAAAGCAAACAACACGGGGTCGGCGCGACCGACTCGACTCGACTTGGCTCGACTTGGCTCGGTTCGGTCGGCTGGCATGTGTTTAAATAACCGGCTGCGACAGGTCTTCGAGTCGCGACACATTTGGAGGTTGGAAAAGTCGGTGTTGAAACAGCTGGGCATCCCTAAAAACACCCTCCAGTCGGGCCGTGAAAATTATTAATTGCCACCCATCAATTCTCGAGCTTCCACAATCGGTCGCTCGATCGATTGATCGACTGATCGACTGCTCGACTGCTCGACTGATCCACAATGGTCGGCTCGATACCTGCCGAGGTCGAGGCGATGCCGATGCCGATGTCGAGGATTCCCACAGATTTGTCAAGTCGACGACACGCTGTCGCCGAGCCTTTGTCAGCACCCGATTTCTCCGCTCGCCTCCCTCACCCGCGCCGGTTCCTCGGAAGCGGCTCCCGGCGACAAAGGATCGTTCAGTCGGCCCCGTCAATCGGGTCCGTGGTGAGATCCTGAATGCCCACCTCCACCTCCATTCTCACCACGGTCGGCTGGGAAGTTGGCGGCGTCGGCACCTGCGGGGAGACGAAAACGAGAGGGCGAGAGGTCAGAGTTCGGCAAAGGCGCCGAAGAAGCATCGTTTGAACCATCGCCGAGGTGGGTTTCGCGACTCTTCACCAGCGTCATCGGCCACATTGCGTCAGCCACACCACACCACACCACGGCACAGCACAGCACAGCACAATATGCAAAACACAGAAATTTATGATGCGCTCGCCTTCCTCTCGCTGGCATTTGCGACAATTTTACGACCCGGCGGGCCACGGCGGTGTGGGACGTCTTGATCTCGTCTGACCGACCTGGAGACCGATCGATCGCCCGACCGACCGCATCCGGCAGGAGAATTTCCAGTTTTCCTCACATTTTCGGCGGCGACAAGTCGGAGTGCATGCATTTGCATGAATTAACGAACTGGGTTGCGTCAAGATGGCGACGGCATCGCCCCGCTCGACGGAGAGGTTCAGATTGGTGATCATATGTTGTGTATTAAATAATTAAAAAACTAGTCTAATTTATGCGCTCGCGCCCGACTCTTCGGGCTCTTCACCTGTGCGGGAAACCGAACCAAATCAAATCAAATCAAAAAGACCATGCAGGCTTCGTTAAAAGAACGCGCGACCGAATGTTTGCACTTTCAATTTCGACGCGAGCCGAGACACGACCGTCGGGTGCGTGCCTCCACTAAGTGCCGGTGCTGCCATCTGCCCCTCAGCCCGGCGAAGCTCTGTTCAGTCGTGCGAGGTGCATGGAACGCGAACAGCTGTTTCTGGAGAAATTGCGCCGGCTGGACGGAAATCGCTGAACGCCTCCCGTGGGGTGTTCAGCGAGTCCGGAAACCGCATCACCTTTCAATCGCCGGGTGACCTTTGCTGTCGACGCGAACAGCTGATCGATGGGCTCACTTTTTGCGTATTTTCCAGGTTCTTTTACAATCAACTATGAAGAATGAACGAGCTTGTTGCAAATCAACGGGGCATGGGAAAAAAGGAAATTATAAATGAAAGCAACGGCGGTTACGTTTTCGTTTTCGATGAATGAGTTCGCTCCTTGGACTTGAATTCCTGCTGGGCGCCGTAACTCTGGCAACGCCCCAGAACGTTCGCCGCTCTCTCTCTCTCTCTCTCGCTCTCTCCCGCTCCACTTTCCCGGCAGATGCGAATTGAACGAAATTTGCACGTTGAACGACGGCCGCTGTCGCGTGCAGCAGACTTCGTGCGAGGGGCGAGCGGTGCCGGTCGGCGGTCGGCGGCGTTCAACCATCGGGTACAGTCGCCCGTGCGTTCAACGTGTGGTGGAGGAAGAATTCGTCCGAGTTCGTGCAGCGAACAAATCAGAGTCGTTCGCTCGTCGTTCGTCGTTCGTCGCTCGCTTCAGTTGCTGGCAGCAGTCGCAGCGGTCGTTTCGTGTCTCTTTTCGTCCTTCACGTCGACGGGTGGAAATTTGTCTTCAAAATTTTGCCGTTCAAGTGAGTATTTCTTGGCCACCGATCCAGCATCGAACTTCTCCAGACCCAGAAACGGTAAACAACCCATCGATCGTCGCTCCCTGTCCCAGAGTCGTCGCCTGGCCAGGACCCCGAAAATGAAAATGACTCAAGGCAGCCTCGCCTGGTGAAATCCTCGCGGCAGCGGTGCGTGCGTGTGTGTGTGAAAGAGAGAGAGAGAGCGAGAGTGATTGCGTTCGTCCCGGGAATCCTGGCCGCGTGTGTCACCAGCCCCGACGTCCGCCGTGGAATCTGGTGGATCTGGCTCCAGGTCTCTCCAGACCACGTCCCGGGCTCCTCCGTCTTTTCGAGCGTCTGCAGCCCGGCAGCTGTTCGCGGTGGGAATCGGTTAAAAATCGATAAATCCCGAGTCGACGTGACTGACATCGGCCTGGCCCAGTGGCCAGCGGGGGCGGTCGCGGGTCGACGGACGAGGGCGGCGGTCGTCGCTCGTCGCTCGTGGACGATGACGAGACCCGCAGTCGCAGGAGCCGCGCGCGGATCGAGCCGGTGGGGCCGGTGGGGCCCGGCCGACGGGTGCCACCCATTATGCAACGTTGACAGCGCCGTCCTTGAACGGGCCGGGTGGGTCGGGTCCGTTCGGCTCGACATGGACAGGACCGCGCGGAGTCCCAGCCCAGCGGCCGGCCAGGGCCAGGGCCGCGCCAGAGTCAGCCGACAGACCGCAGGCTGTTGCTCGAGGTGGCTCCACCGAGGGGGCCGAAAGTGTCATCGGTCGGAGGAGGAGGCGTGGGCCCGACAGCAGAGGCGGAGGCGGAGGCAGTTATGTAAAACTCTTTCTGCGAATAGAAACAAACCCCCGTCTCCCCAACCTCTCCCCTCCCTGCGCCTTCGCACCTTCGATTTCGGGCATCGGGCACGTAGACGTGGAATCTAGAGGGAGCGAGCGAGAGAGCCGTGCGTGTACCAAGGTGGACAGTGGAGGAGCCGGCGACGGCGAAGACCTGAGGAGATTCCCGAGAATCGGCCGGAGCGACCTCGGAGAAGGCGAGCCCAGAGAAAGCACCCAGGATGAAGTCATTTCCAGCGGAGAAGACAAAGACGAAGTGAAGAAGAAGAAGAAGACCTCCGCTGGCGCTGCTAGTTCGGATGTTGAGAGCCTCTGGGCGAGGAGAGGAGACGACAGGAGAGGCGGCGAGTAGTTGTGAGAGAGGGGGGCGAGGAGGGCGGTCGGGGAGTCTGCGAGCGCACACGCCGAATTGACGGAAGAGCAAATGTTTTGGTCGAGAAACAACGAGCAACGAACGGAACGAAGGAACGAGCGAGTGAGCGAGCGAGCGAGGGAACGGACGAACGAAGGAACAAACGAACGATGGATCGAACGAGGGAGCGAGCGAGGGAACGAGCGAAGGAACGAACTAGCTTCGTCACGTTTCTGTTCACGCGTGCGTTGTCCCCCTCCCTCCACCCCTCCGCCCAACCATAACCACAACCTCCTGCTCCCACCGCCGGCCCTGCTCCAACAAGTTGCGAGTGCGATTGCGAGACGACGACGACGAGGTCGGCGAGGGCACGAGGCGAGAGAACGAGGCGCACGTTTATTTTTATCCCGGCCCGATCGAGGCGTTCATTCACCACCGGCACCAACTTCTTCTTCAATTCTTCTCTCAATTTCGCCACCGCGATGAACCGTCTAGAATCGAACCCATTGGAAGACAATCGAGCGGTGGGCAGGAGGAACAGGAAGAGGAAAAGGGAGAGCTTCCAGCAAACAATAGCAATTTGTTGGCATAATCATTAGTAATTGATTGTTTTTCCTTTGTCGTAGTCGTTGTCGTTGTTGCTTTTGCCACTGTTGTTTGCTCTGTTCGCGTCCACCGCAGCTGCTCAGGCCGATCAGGCGAGCGTCGCGTGCTCGGGTGCAGATGGCCGGAAGGAAGGGAATCCGCTCGAAAGCGACGACGGCGTCCCGAAATCCCACCTGGCGACATCGCCCCGTCGACCCGTGAGCACGACACAAATACCTGGAAAAAAATGAGTCATTAATCGTTGCGCAATCGGAGTCGGAGTCCGGAAGCGGCTCCTCACGTGGGCCAGGCGTGCGGCGGCGACTGAGGGCGACTGAGGGGAACCCGAGCGACGCGTGTCGATTTCACGACCTACACCCGGCATTCAGTGGCTGCCGTGGGGTCAGGCATTGTTTGAAGCTCTCGGTCAGCCAGTCGTGACCGGGCCGGCGGCTCCGACTCCGACTCCGCTGATCCCCGGTGATGGATGGAGTGATCGACGACTGGGTGACGAATGGCGAAAAGTAAACCAAGTCACACCCAACACCGCCGGAGTTTGCGATTGAATGGCGGAACCCGACGCCCGACACCCGAACCGGGGCCAAGTGTTTAAATGAGGTCGGAAAGGCGTCGAGTGGGGGGGGGGGGGGGGGGCCGTCGGACCGGGCTCGAACTGGGCCCGATCGGTGCAATCGCCGGTCGTCGCTAATGGACACTGACTCGGAGGCGTTGCATAACAATCGCTGCTTTGTTGTCTCCACTTGCTGGCATTTCGTTCAATCGAATCGAGGAACAATCGGAAAGCCAGAGGAACGTCGGACGAGGGTGGCCGGACACACGGACAAAGGGAAGGTCGGTCGGTCCAGATCGTTCTGGTTCCAACTGGAAATCGCTGACATGCTCCGGCTCGTGCTCGTTCTCGTGCTCGTGCTCACTGGACCCCAGCAACTGGGGCCGGCCAACAGTTGTCGGGGCGCCTGGAACTCGACGACATCGTCTTCGGTCGCACCAGATTCTGATCCCTGAGACCTTCGACTACTAATCTCCGATTTCTCTCTTTCTCTCCTTCCAGACATGTTTCTGTTCCCTCTGACGTGCGACAAGTCATGCTGTCCTGAACGCCAGGTGCGGCCCGCGATCGAACGTCTTTGACACAACAACACCAACTGCTCACCGTCCCCAACTGCCTCGCAGCGACGCCACTACTCTCAAGCGAGCTCTAAAGACACAACAACAACAAAAATAGTAGCAGTAAAAGCAACAACAACATCGTTCTCTTCGTCGTAACCTGAGCGAGGAAGGAAATCAAGACAAGGCCGAGACCTAGACCAAGGCCAAGACCAAGATCAAGACCGAGGCTTCTCCGAACTCGTCCAACTCGTTCCCACTTTCGGCCCACCGGAGCCGCTCCGCCGACAGCTCAGGGTCCTCGAGTCCTCCAACGAGTCGAGTCAATTGTCGTGTGTGTCCAGAGGTGTCCGGTTGGAGATCGCGTGCCCGGTCACGTGTCGTTGCTCTGCTGGAGGAAGACCTGCAGGCGCAGGCGCAGACGTAGTCGTAGGCATCAGCAGAAGGAGGCGAGTCCACCGCGTTCGTTGCTCCTCGTCCTCGTCCTCCTGCTCGGGTCCACCTTCTAAACTATGAAGCTGTCAAAGATGAAATTCAAGCGCAAATTCGGCTGTTTAAATATTTGAGAAAACCTTCGAGGTTTCTTCGAATATCATATTCAAGTATAAGTTTTCCACCCCAACCCACTCCCCAGGCATAGATTCCTTTTCTCACTCTCTCGCTCACTCTCTCAACATTCGTTCTGCACCACGTTTTGTTTGTTGCGTTCAGCCAAAGTCGCTTCAATCTCGAACTCCGAAATTCCATCTCCGACACGTCCATCTCCATCCCTTCCTCCTTCTTTCCTCGGCTACGAAGAAAATCAATTGCATTTTAAACTCCACACGACGAACGTTGGACGAACTCGTCGCTGAATTCCAAAAAGTCAGAGCTAGCGTAGAAACACATAGAAATTAGGCACTTGTTAGTAGGACCGACCGACCGACCGACCGAGCTGTTCCTGTGTCTGCACGAGTCCCAGCTTCGAACTCTCTCAGCCATGGAGCCCTACTCGCCGGATCTGCTATGGATGGTGATCATCGGGTTCATCATCGCGTTCGTCCTGGCGTTCGGCATCGGCGCCAACGACGTGGCGAATTCCTTTGGGACGAGCGTCGGCTCCGGCGTCCTCACCATACGGCAGGCGTGCGTCTTGGCCACGATCTGCGAGATCTCCGGAGCCATCCTGATCGGTGAGTTCTCGAATCGTAATACGTTAAGCTCTTAGTTGAATAATTTGATCATCTCTCTCAGGCTACAAAGTCTCGGACACGATGCGCAAGGGCATCCTCGAGGTCGGCATGTACGAGGGCACCGAGGAGGAACTCATGCTGGGCTGCGTCGCCGCCCTGGCCAGCAGCGCCATCTGGCTGCTGGTCGCCACCTTCATGAAGCTGCCCATCTCGGGCACCCACAGCATCGTCGGCTCGACCATCGGCTTCAGCCTCGTCGCTCGCGGCACGCAAGGCCTCAAGTGGTCCACCCTCGGCACCATCGTCGGCTCGTGGTTCATCTCGCCTGTGCTCAGCGGCTGCGTCAGCATTTTGCTCTTCCTCGCCATCCGCAAGTTCATCCTGCGCGCCAACGACCCCCTGAAGGCCGGCTTCCGGTCGCTGCCGATCTTCTACGGTGTCACGTTCTTCATCAACCTGATCAGCATCGTGTTGGACGGTCCCAAATGTGGGTTTCTACATCGCTTTCTCTCTCTCGGTTCGCTCTAAAGCTCTCTCGCAACCTTGTGTTTCTTTCAGTGCTCTACATGGACAACATTCCGACCTGGATCGCGGTGAGCTCGAGCGTGGCCCTGGGCCTGGTGATCGCGCTCCTGACGCAGCTGATCGTGGTGCCTATGCAGAAGCGAAAGATCGCCAAACTCCTGCGCACGAAGAACCCCGTCAAGTTCAATTTCGAGGACTCGGTTGGTGAGTTTTCGTTCGCTTCATGCCATTGAAATCTGCGAACCTCGAACTAACTTCGTCTCTCCCTTCTCCGCAGAGTCCTCGCCGTCCGGTAGCCCTAAGAAGAACCGTCGCCCGCTGTCGCTGGTGAGCGACGGCAAGCAGCTGCCAGCGATTGCCGAGATCACCGAGCTGGTCTCGCTCACCGACAACTCCCCGAAGACGTTCAAGCTCTCGCCGTACAACAACATCGAGAAGAAGAGCCAGGCGAACGACAACTACAAAATCAATCCGGAGATCATCAAGAAGGCCGAGGACCTCCTGGGCAAGGCCAGTCTCGACAACCCCGACCTGACCATCACGAGCCTCAACTACATCGACGAGCAGCAGCAACAGCAGCATCAGAACGGCGTCGTCACCACCTCGATGAGCTCCAAGAAGGTGGACAATTTGCTGGACCACTTTAAGGGCGCCGACAACGAGCAGCAGACGAAGTCACCGCTGCTGGACGCCAGCGCCAGAGCCAACGGGTAAACAACGATCATCCAATATCCAACGACAACATTAATTGATCGATCTCTGATCGATTTCCAGGGATCCCGTGGAGGATCCAAACAAATCCCACGCCGACATCGACATCGAGACGGGCATGAAGAAGAACCTGAAGGTGACGGAGAGCGGCTCCAGTCTGGAGATGATGATCTCGTCGACGCTGTCGCCGAACTCCAGCAAGTTGCCGCTGATCGAGAGCAAGGAGACGATAAACGAGTTCAAGGCGGCGGCCACGCACAAGTCTGACGAGGAATCCGAGGAGGTCTCGATGCTCTTCTCGTTCCTGCAGGTGCTGACCGCGACATTCGGCAGCTTCGCTCATGGCGGCAACGACGTGAGGTTGGTTTTTGCCAAATGAGTATAAAATGGAAGGATGTTCTTATGAGAATTGAATCTATTTTAGTAACGCGATTGGACCCCTGATCGCCCTGTACATGATCTACCGGGAGGGGTCGGTGATGCAGAAGGCCGAGAGCCCCATTTACATCCTGATCTACGGCGGCATCGGCATCTCCATCGGCCTGTGGCTGTGGGGCCGGCGCGTCATCGAGACCATCGGCAACGACTTGACGAAAATCACATCATCCACGTAAGGTCCTTTGCCTTCACCCAAATACAGTCAATAACGAGGGATTTTTGCAGAGGGTTCACCATCGAGATCGGCGCCGCCATCACCGTGTTGCTGGCCAGCAAGATCGGGCTGCCGATCTCCACCACCCACTGCAAGGTCGGCTCGGTGGTGTTCGTCGGTCACGTCAGCTCCAAGGGACGCGGCCACGGCCACGGTCATGAGCACGACCAACCGACGGCCAACGAGCCGTCGAAGGCATCGTCGTCGGCCAGTTCGGAGCCCGTCCCGTCGAAGGCGGTGGCGCCAACTGCAGTTCCGACTCCAGCGGCCGACGGCACCGTCGACTGGCACCTGTTTCGCAACATCGCCTACGCCTGGATCGTGACGGTGCCCGTGACGGCCCTCCTGAGCGCCGCCATCATGTTCTGCCTCTGCCAGATTGTCCTGTTCAGTTAAGAGTCGTTGTTGACGATGTCGCGCGATCGGACGCCGAGCGTCGGAGAAAACTATACTATAAGTTGTTTATTTTTGTGTCGCAGAGGCCTCCCTGGTGTAGGGAACCAAACAACCAAACAACCAATCAACCAAACAAACTAATCATTGTGCACGTACTTAAGGCGGCTCGTCCGTCCGGCTGTCCGTCGCGCCCCGTCGATGTTCAATTCAAAATTGAAGCCATTTTACTCAACTCACGTGGAGACTCCACACAATACTCTGGGTGTCGGGCGGACAGATGGGGGGACGGACGGACGGATGGCGGGGCGTGGGCTGGGCTGGGCTGGTCTGGGACAGATCGGAGCGAGGTTGGGATCCTAATTGAGTGTTCAAAACAAATTTTTGTTTGTTTTGTTTGTCGCTGTCGCTCCCTTCGAATAGTTTTATTTTACACTTTGAATCACACTCTACACTCGTATTATGATTATTATTATTATTTATGAATTGTTAATACCCAAAAAGAAAAATGCAGAATTTATTGTTTTCAAAAAACTCACATTGTTACCGAGAATAAACCACGAGAAGAAGTTTATTGATTATTTAATAAATGAAACTAATTATACGTGCAGCTGTTGCAAACTTTGTCCTAAAGTACTAAAGTAAGAAAGAAATTAGTTTTAAGCCTAGTTATCTAGTGTAGAAAGCCGGCAGACGGTCCGGCGTTGTTGCCTGTTAGTTAAGGGTTAGCCGTTAAGCGCGTGGACACGGAACGAACGGAATGGAACGTGACGAAATGTGACGAGGAAGGCAATGGGAATGGGAATGGGAAGGGACGTTAGAAGAAGAAGAGAAGACCAACTTTTGTCAACGGTTTTGTATCGCGCTCTTTGTAATCCGAATTTGTACCTCAAGCCTCAAAAAGACGACACTTGTGTTTCTCTCTCTCTCTCTCGCTCTCCCCCCTCACCGTAGGCCTAAGAAGGTGTTGAAGAGTGGTGAATGAAGAAGAGGATGAGGAGGAGGAGGAGGAACAATAACAACAACAACAATTGGCTAGCATTTACTTTAAGTACTAAAACCAACTACACTTACTACTAACAAATAAAGTTCAAGATTGTCAAAAGCTGTAACTTTTGTAACCGTTTTCCAAGCAACTGCCGCCAAGTTGGGGGCCGAGCTTTTGGCCAGGAGCTTCAAGTTGGACGAGGTTGGCTCCGAGCCGGCCCGGCCCAGACCGGGGCCTGGTGAGAAGCTCGCGGAAGCCCCAGAAGTCGCGGCGACGACGTTCGAAAACCTGAAGCCGCGACCGCGACCGTCGGCTCCGACTGGTTGCAGTTGACTTTCGACCGTCGAGGTGTTCGGTTGTGGTGCGCGCATCAACCAGTGGAACGGGAGATAAAAAACAAACAAAAAATAAGAAAACAACAACAAAAACAGAAAACAAGCCGAAGCGAACCGAGGCAAAGCGACGAGAACGAAGAGAAACAACAGCGTTCGCGGCGACAAGTGAAGAAACGCAAAACCGCCGGGCCGAGCCACGAGCGTCGAGAACCGAAGCCAAGACCAGATCAGAACAGACAGAGACAGAGAAACGATTGAGACGAGACCAAGACAGAGACAGAGACGGGTGCGAGACAGAGAGCGAGCCAAGATCGAACCAAGATCGAGCCAAGATCGAGCCAAGACCGAGACCAGATCGGGACGAAACGAGCCGACTCCAAACTTGGCGGCGGGTCCGAGAAAAAGACTCGAGTTCGAGGCGAGTCCGCGATCCGCGCGTTCCGTCGTACGTGCTCGACGAAAACAAAACCCCAAAACAACTCCCAGCTCCAGCACCAGCTCGAGCCGCAGCGGATTCCGGAGCGGCAACGTCAACTCCAGCTTCAGCTCCAGCTTCGACTTGGACTTCGTCAACGTCTCCGATTGCGATTGTGAGTTTTTCTTCTAATCTCTTCAATAAACAAACTCTGGCGTTCGCTGCGATTCGACGTCGTCACCGTCGCCGTCGCCGTCGCCTGCGCCGTTGCTGCGGTTCAGCGGCGGCCAATTTGCAGGTTCGGAGCTCAAACGGCGAGCCGTGAGTGCGAACGAGGAGGCCGGGAGGCGGGGGCGAGGGCCGTGGGGCGTCATTAATTTGGAATTCAGCGCAATGTTTCGTGGCGCTGGAGCCAGCGTCGTGTTGCACCCATGGACGGAGGCAGGGCGGGAGGTTGCGACAGACAGACAGGAGGACGGACGAACATCGGGCCAAGTCGACGGTCGCCGCGCACCGCAAGACAAGTTGGATGAAGCGTGAGGCGAACGCCAGGCGTGCTCGGGCCGTCCTCACCTCCTCCTCCTCCTCGTCTTCTCTTCGCCCCTTCTACGTCTCCCTCTGGTGGTGTCGGCGCCTTGCGGTCGCCCAGAGCCAGCGTCCGACTAGAGGAGCGGCCGTCGGCAGGTGCCCAGTCGGAGTCGCTCCCAGGCGCCCAGTCCATCCACCGAAGCCTCTCCCGTGGCTCCTCCATGGTCGGTCGGTCGGTCGGTCGGTCGCCGTCCAGGGGGAAGCGGAAGCGGAAGCTCGGCTCCCAGACGGATTCGACACGCTCAGCGGCCACTCATCAGGCACTCGACGCAGCCCAGAGCGTCTCAGATTCGCTCGCCTCCGGTCAGCTGGTGGCGGATCTTCGCGATCTTCGTCTCCGAGGCAGCCTTGAATGGAGCACGACGTGGTTGTAGTTGGTGTTGTTGTAGTTGTTGTAGTCGTTGTTCTTGTTACTGTTGTTGCTGTCGTTGTTGTAACTGTTGTTGTGGAGCAGCCAGCGATCGCAAGAATGCGGGAAAGCCAGCAAACAAAAGCGTTCAATTGGGCTCGAGCGAGCTCGCTTCAAATTGAATGGAGTCGAACCAAAGCCGAACCGAACCGAACCGAGCTGAACTGAATCGAAAGTTGTTTGGTCTGTTTTCTGCATAAAGAGCGGAAAACAAACTGCGATCCGGGGGGCCGCGAGGGGGCGGAGGGGGGCTGGGCGGAAGACCGGAGACGGGCACCAGTTTCGGTTTCTCGCAGGCCCCCCGTCGCGGGGCTCCGGCAGTCGTAAATTTGAAATTGAAATTGAAATCGAAACGAAATGGAATTTGAAATTGAAACCGAATTCGAAATTGAAATCGAAGTTGAAATAGAACATGAAATTGAAAAGGAATTTGGAATGGAATAGAATTCGAAATTAAATGGGTTTCAAAATTGAAATTGAAATGGAAATTGAAATGAAATGGAATTTGAAAGCAATAAGGAATTGAAATTGAAATGGAATTGAAACTGAAATCGAATTTGAAATCGGAACCTAATGTGAATTTGAAATTGAAACGGAGTTTGAAATAGAAATGGAATTTGAAATCGAAAAGAAATGGAGTTGCAAAATTGAAATTGAAGTCGGAATGAAATTGAAATAGAATTTGAAATTGAAATAGAATTTGAAATTGAAAGCGAATTTGAAATTGAAATGCAATATTGAATTTGAACCGGAATTGAATTGAATGGAATCTCAAATTTAAATCGACAACTGCAACGAGACGTGAATTCGCAGTGCGATCGAAATCGAGTCGAGCCGGCCAATGAGAGGTTGTTTTTGTTGTTGTTATCAATGTAGTTATTGTTGTTGTTGCTCCTGTTGTTGTTCTGATAAAATTCTGCACGTTCGAAACAAACCGCGGCATCGCAAACAAAAGACTTGGGCAGCGAACGCGCTGTCGGCCGCCGACTTTGGTTCAGGAAGCGGCCGCACCTCGCTGGAGCCGGCCCGGGGCGGAGTCGCCGCCCACCCAAAGGACGCCCGGTGCCGCCGTCGACGTCGTCGTCGTCGTCATCGTCGTCGCTGAACCCACGCCGGCGTCGTCGATCGGTCGGGCCCGGTCGAGCTCGGCCGAGCCATTAAATCTATTAAGAACAAGGCAAGCAACAAAGGCATGGACAACAACAGCAGCGACAACAACAGCAGCGACGACAACAACAACAAAAACAAGAAATGCATGGACAGCAACAACGACAACAACAGGGACTGCGACAAAAACAACAACAACAACAACAGTGACTGTGACGACAACAACCTGCAGCCGCGAGAACATCATTGGAGTTCTCACCCAAACAACAACAACAACAACAACAATGACAATAAGAACAGCCACGGCAATACAACAACAACCCAAACGCGCACACACACACACACGCACACAGACAATCACACGCACACGGCGTTCCGATGTTTATGTAAATTTATATCGTTAGAGAACATAATTATAGAACAACAGCGGCAGCAACAACAACCACAACAGAGGCAACAAAAAACGCCAGCTAACACAACAGCGGACAAGAAGCAAACAACAGAGGGAGGGAGGGAGACTCGAGGGAACATTTTTCATATCGCAAATAAATTACGACGTCGCCTCCGACTCCGACGGCGACTCCGACTCAGCCGCTCGGGCTGAGCCAACCCAGCCCAGCCCAGCCGTTCGAGCAGAGCGTGAGGGGACAACGACGGCAACAGAAACAAAAACAGCAGCAGCCACAACAACAAAAACATTGACAAAAACAACAGCAGCACTCGATTCTACGTCGAGACTTCTTCTGGGTCTTTGCGTGGGCCGAGACGCGGCTGCGAGGAGTTTAATTGAAATCGAAAATAAACGCTCGCCGATGCATCGCATCTGAAGCAAGGGAGGGGGGGGTGCCGTCGGAGCAGCCACGCATGCATCCAGTACACGGCAGCCAACGCGAACCGCGGCCGCGCTCGATCTACGCAAAGCCCACCGACACCGAGTCGTCGGGACGGACGGTCGGACGGACGGACGCAGGCGTGGCCGGAGGAGCGACGTGAGGAGGTGGCTCCAAGCCCCAGAACAGCTAAGCGATCGATCCGCGAGCGCGGGCTTTCGAAAGACATCGCTTGAAATCGCGGAGGCCCGGCGCAGGTTCGTCGCCTGAGTCGTTTTGTTTGGCCTGCAGTCGCCGCTCACGTCGCTGCCGCAGTCCTTTGTTCGGCGCCCCCCGTTCTCGGCACCGCCCCCCCCCCCCACTGCCAACATCGATCGTGGTTTGATGTGCGTCGAGCCCGGTCCCTGAACCGGGGGCATGACCGGCAGTTCCCGGCTCTCGAGGCCCGCGCTCTGAGCAGACGATGAACATCGAAAAGTCGCCCGGAAAATCCTATTAACGAAAGCGAGAGAGAGGGGGGGGGGGGGGGGGAGTGCGGGGGGGGATGAAGAAGACGGGAGGGGAGGGCCCGAAGACCGACGACAAGCAACGGAGCCAGTCAGGCCGACGACTGCGATCGAGTCCCGAATCGAGGCGCGGGACGCGTGTGGCGAGCGCGAGTGAGACAGAAGGAGTCGAAGAGAGAGTGAGGGAGCCAGAGAGATACAGATAGAGAGAGAGGGATAGAGAGAGAGAGAGAGAGTGACAACGAGACGATTAAAATAATTCTGCAATTAATATTTAAATTTCGTGCCAAATAAAACTGGTTTGCACTGGGTTAATTTTGGAATTTTCGGCTTCCTCGCGTTGCTTCGCTGCCTGGTTCTCGTGGGCCATGTAAAAACAGCAGCAACAACAATTGCAACAACAACAACAACAACAACAATTAGAAACTGTCTGTCTGTCTGTCGCCTCTCTTTGAACGCCGAGCTTCGGCGCTTGGTCTGAAATTTTATTTTATGTGTTTCCCGGATTTTTTATGACTAGAAATCTGAATATTTTCTGTGCCTTTTTTTTGCTGCTGCTGTTGTTGTTGTTGCTGCTGTTGTTGTTGTTGCTGCTGTTGTGTTTTTTGTGTTTCTAGTTCTTTCATCTTGTCGTCGTCGGTAGGTTTGTTGTTGTTGTCGTCGTGGTTGTTGACTGTTGTCGTTGACTTGTTGTGGTTGTTGTCGCGGTTCTTGTCGTTCTTGTTGTCGCTGTTGTTGTTGCTGCTGCTTCTGCCGCTGTGCCCGATCCGTGGTCTGCGAGGCCCCTGCGAAGGAAGCGACGACGCATCGAAGCCACCGACCGACGGAGGGACGGGGGCCGGACGGGTTGGCAAAAGCGGGTCAAGCGGAGTTTGGTCGATTCATCTGAGGAAGCTGCGAATTCGCCGAGTGCGAGGGCCGAGGCGGACTCGGAGCCGGAGCAGGGGACCGAGATTGAGATGGAGATGTAGAAGGGCTCGATGGCAATTAATTGACCATCAAAACGAAAGCACGGCCCGTGGAAAGTGCGACGAAGCACGTGCGAGCCAAATGTTTTTCGAACCAGCGCAGCCGCCTCGCCTCGAGCCGACCCCTGCCGTTCATTGAAGGCCGCCGCGGCAGTCGATGCCAAAAGAAAGTCTTCCCGACTCCGACCCACGACCAACGACCATCGATCGATCGGTCGGTCCGCGTTGACTTGGACGACGTCTCGGACGATGGTTTGGTCGTTGCCTGGGTCGAGCGTCGATCGACGCCGGCTGGAGCGAAGAGGCCGAAAAAATCTATTTTTCAATCGTTCAATTATTTCTCGTTTTCAACTACTTTGCGAGGTTCCCACACACAGACAAACGAAGAAACTCAAATGGGGAGGGCAGAGAGAGAAAGGGGGAGAGGGAGAACGAGAAGAGTCTGAAGTGGGCAAAAGCGCTTTGAATGGAAGTCATTAACGCCGAGTCGAGGGAGGCGAAGTCGGAATCGAAGGCGAAGGCGAAGGCGAAGACGAAGACGAAGTCGAGGGAGTCGAAGACGAGGAACCGAAGATGAAACCTCAATAATTGGCAATATCGCGAGCCACACACACGCACACACACCAGATGCCCCTCGGCGGGAATTCGGGGGTCTCGGCGCCCGCCCCACTCGGCTCAACTCGACTCAAATCGACTCCAATCGACTCCAATCGACTCGATGCGACCCAACTCGACTCAGCTCGGCTCGATTCGATCGACGCCAGCCGCCGCCCCTCGCGCCGCCGACTCATGACGATCGGACCGTCGGTTGATCGGGCTCGGGTGATTCGGAGAATGCCAAGAGTCGAATCGCAGCGTGGTCTGGTCGACCTCAATCGGCGACGCCCGGCGAAATGTCGACGGTCGCCGAGGTCCGAGTCGGCGAGCGATCGACGAGCTTCGGTCGTTGTTGGTCGGTGGTCGGTGGTCGACGTCCAGAGCCGGGTGGCGGTGGTTGGAGTGGGTCGGGAGGCCGGGAAGAGGCGACTCAGGCGGCTCCACCGTCTCGATCGGCGCCCACTGCGGGGTCCGAGGCGCGTCTCCAGCCCGGCTCCTCAGTGTCGCTTGGGTGCGATTGTGTTTGGGTTTGTTTGTGTTCGATCGATGGTTTCCGACTGGATTTCGCGCTGATTGCGATTGATGGGCTGCCGAGCAAGGGACATTAAAAACAACCGGCATCAACGAGCGAAATGAACCGATAAATAACTCGATATTATTTTTCTGTCGAGGCGGCGAGCGCTTGTTGTTGACACGTCGCCGAGGTCCGCATTTTAATTAATTGCCCGCTGATTGGGCGCCAATTGCGGCGTCTGCGCCGGCCCGGATGCGGCGACAACGAGCGAAATCGCGACGAGGCGACATCGAGCGAGGCCAGGCGACGCTTCCTGGTCGCCTCTGGGCGGGTTTCGCCACCCACCCCGCTTCGCCGCCCCCTTGGTTCCTCAGTCCCTGGCGCTTCTCGGACGGCCTCAAACTGGCCTCAGACGGACTTCGGACGGACCTCGGGCGTGAGTTGAAGCCGTGATCGATCGCAGAAGTCGTCGTCGTCGCCTCTGAGATCAGCTCCTAAATTTGTTGCTCGCTCCTCTGCTTGCCTTCCGCTCTCCACCCTCTGCTTGTCACTCGCTATCTCTCTCTCTCTCTCCCTCCCATCGGGAAATTGCATGCGGAGGCAGTGAGCAGGGGACAGAGAGCGGGAGGCAGCGAGCGGCAGGCAGCGAGCGGGAGGCAACGAGCGGCAGGCAGCGAGCGGGAGGCAGCGAGCGGCAGGCAGCGAGCGGGATGTAACGACAACGAGTGGCGACGACGACAACGAGTGGCGACGACGACAACGAGTGGCGACGACGACGACGGCGGCGGGTCCGCGGCCCAAGGTCGCATTCTATGCCGCTGACGAGGTTCTCGCATCCGATGCATCCGTTAGAAGCCCAGCCGCTGCACGACTCGTTGTTGCTGTCGGGGCTGCTGCGGGTCTCGCTGCGGATCTCGCTGCTGTTCTCGTAGTCGTCTCTCTTGTTGTGGTTGGCGTCGTCTCTCGTTGCTGTTGTTGTCATTGCTTTCGATGTCGCTGTCACCGTCACCTGGCTGGCTGGCTGGCATTGTTGCCGTTGTCCTTGAGCCATTGGAATGCTGAAGCAATCGCTCCGATCCGCTGATCCGCCGATCCATCGATCGCTCGATTTGCCGATCAGGCGTGGTGTCGGGGCGTCTGCGAAAGTCTCGGCATCTGGTCAGGGACGCGGGCGCGCGCCTCGTCTCGTTTGTCGCCGGCGGGCGGCGGTCGAGGCGCAGCGAATTCGCCGAGGTGCGAAATCCGAGAGGGGGGGGGGGGGGGGTCGAACGAAGGTTTTGCCCTGCTCTGATTTTCGCCGGGTGCCAGGGGACGGACGGCGAGCGAGAGCGATCGATTGATAATTAGCGGGCAGCCATCGGCGCCGCCATCGTCGTTGTCGGCGCCGCCTCGCTTCAGTTGGCTCCGCAGCGGCCGCCGACGAAAATCGAAATCGAAATCGGGCCCGCGACCGAAGCGATTAACAAACGTCGAATGGCTGTCGGTGTCGGTGTCCGTGTGTGTGTGTGTGTGAGCTCGCTAATTGTTCTGCCGACAATGCAGGCGGCGGACGGACGCCAACGCCATCTGTGGGTGAAATCTGCAAGGCGGCAACAACAACGACGACCACGACGTCGGCTTCGTCTACGTCTTCGTCTCGTGGTCGACTTCGTCTCTGTCGCCGGCTCCTCGGCGCAGGAAAACCGACGGCGACTTTCGTCGGTCGTGGAATTCAATTTGGATGCAAAAAAAAACAAAAACCGAAAACGAGAACAACAACAACAAATCTAATCTGCAATCGCTGTTGCCACAACATTAACAACAGCAACAACAACAACAACAGCAACAATAACAACAACAACGAAAGAAACAACATGTTATTATTATTACAACAACAAAGCGCTAATCAAACCGAATCGAATTGAATCGAATGCAACAAAAACATCGACAACAACAACACCGTTGCTTTGACTGAACGCCGAAGACGCGTCCGGCGGCGGCGGCGGCGACGACGCAGGCAAATTTGTTGGTCGCAATTACAAGAAGAAGAAGAAGAAGAAGAAGACGACGACGACGACAAGAGCAGTCGAAGGAGAGCGAGAGAGAGAGGGGAAGAAGATGCAGCATGCGGCGGCGAAATTAAGTTTGGTTTTCTAGTTGGGTGCTCGCTGTTGTTGTTGTTGTTGTTGTACTTATTGTTGTTGCCATTGCTCTGGCCAACTTGTATTGTTGTTGTTTATGTTGTTATTTCAATTGTTGTTGTTTTTGCTGATGTTGTTTCTATCGTTGTTGTTTATGATGTTTCTATTGTGGTTATTGTTTTTGTTGTTGTTGTTTCTGTCGTTGTTGTTGTTGTTGTTGTCAGTGTGGCTGTTGGCAGTGTTGCCAGTGCTGCCTCCCTAATTGTTTTCAGTTTTTACTTTCACCGGCCGCTTGGCCGTTAACTGAATTTGCATCATTAGCGCGCCGCCCCCCCCCCCCCCCCCACCTCTTGCTTCCCCTCCACCCCCCGTCGCCGCGCCTCGCGGCCGCCCCTCGCAGAGCCGCAGCTCTCGAGGACTCGGGTCCGGCCGAGGGCTCCGACGCTTCTGCTTCTTCGTCTCCGGGGTTGCACAATAGCAACAAAAAACGCACAACAACAACATTAACAACAACAACAACAAAAACAACAACAACAACAACGTTGACACTCGGCCTCCCTCGTCGGCTCCGGTGATGCCACAAACGTCGGCCGCTTCCCCGCGTTCCCTCGACGTTCCGTTTCTCCACCTTTCATCCCCGCGCCGTTCCATTCCACTCCGTTCCGCTCCTTCCGGCGAACTTTCTTTGCATCGACCGGCCGCCGTCCGTCCGTTCAGCGGCCGTTGCAGGAAGCGCGGCCGACTCCGCTCCCTCCGTCTTCGGCTCCCCCGACCACGCTCTCTCTCTCTGTCTCTGTCTCTCGCGCTTTGACGGCATTTTCCAAGTTTCAATGACTTTCGGCCAAACGAGTCCGCCGAGTCGACGTCATCCTTGTCGTCATCGTCGTCGCCGGGTTTCCGCGAGACCCTCGAATGCGCTGCGAGCGGCGTCCAAATCGAGGGCAGGGGAGGGCGAGGGACCCGAGGGAGGCGGCGTCGTCGATGGCGGAGGCGACTCGCGGCCCCCGACCCTGGATTAGAAAGCGCGTGGCAGCCTCCGATTCCCGCCGGGCCTCGCCTCGGGTCGCCGCGGTCGCGACTCCCGGGACCCCTGGCAGCTGTGACAACGGCCGAGGCAGGGCTGCCTCGACCACCGCCCGCCCCGGCCTCGCCCTCGTCACGACGACGTGGGTCGCGTGCACGTCGGCGACGCAGCGTTTTCCATAAATTTCCATACGTTTCATCAAGTTTTCATCTCTTGCAGAGACCCGGGACCGGGATCGGGACCGCGAGGACCGAGACTCGTCTTCATTCACAGGCAGCGAAGCCACAACAACGACAGATCGGAGCAACAATAACAATCATCAAGCAGCAGTAACAACAACAGCAACAGGTGGCTGCAACAGCAACCGCAACAAAAAGAAGCCGAGAAGTCGATGCCAGAAGCGATCGAGCGATTGTCTGTCACTTGTGGGAAGAAGAGGAAGCGGCAGTGGCAGGGACGACGGGAGGCCGAAGAACGGCGTCGATTGTGAGACGACGACAGCAACAACAATAACAATAACAATAACAATAGCAACAACAATTGCTGCTGCCCGAAACTGGTTGCGCTCACGTTTCGTTTCGATTCCGCCTCCGCCTCCGACTCCGCTGGGCCGCGGTTCGGGCCGAGTCAGCGGCCGACGTCCGTCACGTCGAGTTCGCGTTCGCGTTCGCGTTTCGAAATTCGTTCAAAACCAACAACAATAACAACAGCTCTAAAGCAACATCGACGACAAAGGCAAAGGCAAAGGCAACAGAAACAGCAAAAGCTCAAGCAAAGCCAAAGCCAAAGGCAGAGCAGAAGCAAAAGCAAAAGCAACATCAACATCGTCAGCAGCAGCAGCAGCAGCAGCAGCAGCAGCACGAGCAACAATAACGACAACAACAAACGGTCGACCATAACAAACAACAATAACAATAAAAACAGGCAGCCAACAGCAGCAAAAGCCGAGATAGAAAGTGAAACGCTGGCGAGATGGAGTCCGAGGAAATCACGAAGCTGGTGGACGGCGTTTACAAGGTAAGACAACAACAGCAACAACAATAACAATAACAACATTATTAGCCACAACAACAACAGCAATGTAATGGGGGAAATGATGTTGGGGAATGCGATGCATTTTTTCGTCCGTCCGTCCGTCCGTTCGCGCTTCCTGGCCCGGCTTCCTTCGGCCAAATGCGGCGAAATGCGGTTTGGGCGTTTTTGGTTTGGTCCGCGCCAGTTCAACGGACGAGCCCGAGGCTCGAGGCTCGATTTTCCATTTCCAGCGCGTTTTTCATCTTTTCATCCGGCATCTTTCGTTTCTGGCATTTTTTCATGATCCATTTTCCCGCGTTTTCCCAGTTTTTCATTTCTTTTTCTCATTTCAGGCTTTTTTTCTTTCGGTTTTTTTCATTTCTGCATTTTTTTATATTTTCATTTATGAATTTTTTTAATTACGGCGTTTTCAGTTTTTCATTTCTTGCATTTTTACATTTTTGTAATTTTTTCTCATTTTTTCATTCTTCAATTTTTTTTTTCTTTTAAGGAATTTTTATATGAATTTTTTCAATAGTTTTCTTTTCTGTAATTTTTCATTTCTGGATTTTTCTATTCTGCAAATGTATTTTTTTCATCTCTTTTTGATTTACGCATTTTGCTTTTCTGAATATTTTAAATTTTTCCAAGTTTTGTTTTTTGGAATTTTTCATTTCTTCCATTTTTTTATCTCTTGAATTTTTTCTTTTCTGACTTTTTTTTATATCTGAATTTTTTAATTTCTGCATTACTTTCAATTTTTGATTATCTCATTTTTTCAATTGATTTCCTTTCTGTAACTTTTCATTTCCGGACTTTTTCCTTTCTATAATTTTTTGATTTCTTCATTTAAAATTTCCATCTTTACCACTTTTTATTTCTTGCTTTTTTCCCTTTCTGCCATTTTTTCATCTCTATATTTTTTCATTTCTGCATTATTTTTAATTTACAATTACAATTTACAATTTTTCTTTTAATTGATTCCCTTTCTGTAGTTGAAAATTTCTTCAATTTTTTTTTTTTAATTTTTACATTTTTTTGATTTTTGTGCATTTCTGTAATTTTTTCTGATTTTCTTGTTCAACTCTGCATTTTTCATATTTTTACTTTTTTGGAATTTTTTAATTTCTAAATTTTTTCACATTTGCCATGTTTTTCAGTTCCACATTTCTTCCATTGTTTTCATGTTCCCCATTTTTTGATCTCTGCCACTTTTCGAGTTTGCCATTTTTTCCCAATTTTCGAGATTTCCTCCTCGCCCTCTGTCCGTTGCTGCTGGTGCCGCCGCCGTCGTCATCGCTGCAACTTTGCTCCGGGCCATTATGCAACTTCTTGCGATTCCGAGGAGGATCCGCCGAGCCCCCGAGCCGCAGAGACGTCGAGCATGTGACCCAAGTCCACATGCGGGCTGAGCACCTGAAACCGACTGCCGACGCCTCTGCTTCTGTTTCTTCCTCTGTTTCTGCCCCTGTCCCTGGCTCTGTCTTTGTCTCTGCCTCGTCCCCTGCCCTCGACTCTTCCTCTGTCTTGCCTCGGTTTGGTGTTGGCCCAACGTGGCCGTTGCATAAGTTTAATTGAATTGCATGAGGCAAGAAGTGAAGGCAATCCTCGTGAATGCGGAAGACGTCGGCGGCTTTTCATCTTGGCGACTCATCTCGACTCGACTTGTGTCATCTCGACTCGATTCAGCCCGACTCGACTCGATTCAGCCCGACTCCACTCGACCCGTCTTGGACTCGACTCCACTCGACCCGTCTCGGACCCATCTCGGACTCACCGACTCGACTCGACCCATCTCGCCTTTGCCTTCTTCCTCTCCCCATCTCTGGCCTCCTTCGTCCCGCCCACCAGCTCCGATCGTTCTTGACGCTTTCCCAGTGCTGAGTCACACCACACCTCGCTCCCCGACCCAACCCGACCAAACTGCATCCATTCGTCGCGCTCCGGCCGATCCGATCGATGGACGGACGGTCGATAGCGAGCGTTTCTCCAGTCGACTGAACATGTTTTCTAATCGACTTAGTTCCTGAACGGCGACTGCGACTAAGGCGGCTGCAACCGTGGCCCAAACAGAGGCGGCTGGCGTCGACGTTGCCGAGGCAGCGACAGAGGCAGAGGCAGTGGCAAAACCAGCGACAGAAGCAGCGGCAGCGCCAGCAGCTCGAATCGAAATTAGAACAAGTCGCTGTGGCAGCCGCGTCCACCGAGCGAGTGTCGCATGGGCGGCCGGCCGGCCATCGTTCACTGACCACTCTCAACGGGGAAGCCTTTGAAGGCCACAAATGCACAAAAAAAAAAAAAACAAAAATTAAAACAAAAAAAAATTAAAAAATAAATAAAAACCCTCCCATGCACGCGAGCACATGAGCGAACGAGTGAACACCAAGGCAAGAGACAGACGTGCTCGGAATTAAAAGTTCTCGAGGCGGTTGCGGGGCTTCGCGACAAGAACGACAAAAGTTGAATTGAAAGAGCTGCAGCGGCCGGGCGACAGCAGCGAAAGTGGGGGGCTCGGGGACGGACGAGGGACGGGTGAGGGACGGACGAGGGACGGACGAGGGACGGGCGATGGACGGACGAGGGACGGGCGATGGACGGACGAGGGGCGGGCGATGGTCGGACGAGGGACGGGCGATGGTCGCACGAGGGACGGACGAACGACTAATTCCGAAAATTGGGCCTCCAAGGAAGCCCCAGCAAGGCCCTCGACCGATTCCGTCTCGGCTTCTGCTTCTGATTTGGTGCCGGTTTCGGTTTCTGCTTCTGTTTCTTTTTTCGCTGCCGCTGCAGTCGGGTGCAGGGATTGACACAGTTTCGGCCAAGCAGCAGCAGCAACAACGACTGGAGAAGGGCGGAGGACGTCGCGAAAACCCTGGTGAAAACAGAACGACGAGAAGCGGCGGCGGCGACGTCGACAGTCGACAGCCGACGGCAGGCCCCGCGTCAGGTGCTGTTGGCCGGGCCGCCCAAGCGATGGCTGTGTTTGCATCGCTGCCTCTGGGGTTCTCCTAGATTTCGTTGTCGTTGTCGTTGTTGTTGTTGCTATGGCAAGAATGTCCGCAGCAGCGTGAAATGCTTGGAATTCGCAGTCGGCATTCGAGGAGTGGCGACGCGATCAGGTTTGTCGCCCAAGTCTTTTGTTTCCTCTCACTCGGCCGCTCGCTCGCCGGTTCTTCCCTCCCGCTCTCTCTCTTGGCGTCGAGTTGTGGCCATACAAGAGGACCATAAATCATTCCGGAGACATGGTCAACAACAATAGCAACTACAACTACAACAACAACAATACGAAACCCATAATCAGCCACGAACAAAAAAACAAAGTATTTAATTTCAGTAGAAGAAATTCATTAACGCCGTGACATCATTTCAGATCTCTCGATCTCTCTCTCTGCGGCTGAGTGTTTGCAGGTTTGTTGTTGTTGTTGGGAATTTTCAGTACATTCCTTGCTGGGCTGGGCTTGGCCCGAAGGCTCGTCACGGGGCTCGTTGGAAATCGAAATCGCCTGATGGCTTTCGCTACACCCGATCCTTGGGTGGGTCCGGACGTCGTCCACGCCCCCTCGGGCCCGCCCGTCGCTGTCAGCGCCAGCGTCAGCCTCACCGCCAGCCTCATCATGAACACCTTCACCACTTTGCCCGCCATCACCTTCACAAGCATCGCCTTCTCCACCTTCTCCACCTTCTCCATCACCACCTTCACCTTCTCCAGCATCGTCGCCTTGTCGCGCCCTTCGGGTGACGCAACCGGGGCTCGCTCAATGGACGCCTTGTTCGCCGACCACTCGCCGACCACTCGCCGTCCACTCGGGACAAGTGCGAGGAGCTCGGCGCAATCGCCGGCACCTGGCGTGTCGGGCGTTTCTGGCGTTTCTCTGAAGGCGGCGCATTGTGCGGGCAGAGAACAACAACAATAACAAGAATAACAAAGTCAAGTACAACAAAAGAAATAAACAACAACAAAAAAAAAAAGCACAACAACAGCTCAACAACTACAACAATGCGAATACTGAGAAAGGCAGGCCGAGTGCTTTAAAGTTTAAACGGCCAAGTCGCAGCCGCAGCCGAAACCGATCTCGATCTCAATCGCTCGTTGGGTGCCACGAAAAAACATCGAAAGCTCTCGGCCGTTTCCGCGTTTCAAAATCAGTGCACATCGTGGATTGACGACCGTTCAATGGAATTTGCCTGAGGCTGGTTTGTTGTTGGCGCATTTAGCAGTTGGCTGCTAAATTCCTATTAATTTCGACATCCACAGCGCAGCAAAAACACACGGATCTGCTCCGTCAATGCCCGAAATTCTCGAGCCGAGACAAAGGCGGCGGCTGTTGTGGGCTCGGCCGGTGTTGCTGGACGGCTGGGGACGACCTGGGGCCGACCGGGGTGGGCGCAGGCGGCGGCTGCCGGCGCCACAAGCGCGCCCATTGATGGGACCGAGCGTGAATCGGCGAAGGCCGAGAAGCTCTTGGCCTTGTTTGGGGTCTTGGACAGGCGGGCCAAGTCGGAGAGGGCGACGATTGGGGTTCTCGTGGCCCGGTGCTCGGCCCCCACTCTCTGAACCAAGTCTTTATTCAGATTCATTTATTCCTTCGGTCTATTTTTAGAACATTCTCGAGAAGTTCAATCCGGGGGCCCGGCATCTGATCACGGCCGGCAAGGGCTACCTGAAGGCCCTCCATGGTGAGCACAAGGTTTTCCTTTCTCTGTCCCAGTCACTCGATACACATTTTTTGCAGGTGCTGCGTCGGCGTCGCGGCTCTTCAACGAGGCCTTGGCGAAGATCGCGATGAACGCACAACAAAGCGGAACCGGCGACATCGGTAAGGCTCGATTCCAATCCAATGCAATGCAATGAATCCCACTTGAATGCAATCCAGTCAAATTGAAACCAATTCAATTCAGTTCAATTCAATCCAATTCAATTGAATCCTGTTCAAGCAATTGAAACCAATTCAAGTCCATCCAATCCTATTCAAGTCAATTCAATCCAATTCAATTGAAAGCAATCCATTTCAATTCCCAGGTGCGGCTCTGCTGAACGTGGTCAGCGTCTACAAAGAGATCCAGGAGCAGCAGATGAACATCGTAAGTACCGTGAAGTCATCCAAATCTCGACCCCTCTCGACCGCTCTCGATCACTCACGCCCGCCCTCGTTTCCAGCTGAAGGCGTTCTACGTGGACCTGCTGGTGCCGCTCGAGACGAACCTCGAGAAGGACACGAAGGTGGTGCAGCACGAGCAGAAGAAGTTCCTGCAGCAGCACAAGGTGCGGATGGAGAGCTACCAGAAGGCGATGGCGACGATGAAGAAGCAACGCAAGAAGAAGAGCAGCCCCGAGAACACCGAGAAGGAGCTGAGGGTGAGTTCAGGGCCAGTGCGGTTCTCTGTCCATCGTCCGCCGAAGATATCGAGATTAATCGATCGCCTTTCAGACTCTGCAGATCCTCGAGGACCAGAAGAAGAAGCTGGACGCGTTTTGTGAGCAGAGCTACAAAAATGTGAGTGGCCAACGAATGGCCAAATGGAGTCGATGGCAATTCTAAACTCTCTCCGTTCGCAGGCCATGACGCAGGAGCGGCGGCGCTACGGCTTCGTCCTGGAGCGCCAATGCTCGATCGCCAAGCACTGGATGGCCTACCACACGACGGGCCGGGCGGTGATCGACGGCAGCCTCGACGGCTGGCAGGAGGTGGCGGCGGCCCGCGAGGTGATGCCGCCGACGGCCTACGAGACCCACTTCACGAAGCGCCTGGTGAGTCCGAGTTCGAGTTCGAGTCCGCGAACGAACTCAAGGCATCACTGAACACGGTTTGTTGGGGGTTGCAGGAACGGATGAAGGAGGAGGGCGGCGGGCAGCTGAAGAAGTCGCGCAGCGTCGACGCCCCCTTCGGCGACATGCGGTCGCTGCACGAGCCCGGCCACGGCAACCACCACAGCAGCAACAGCAGCCACGGCATCCACAGCAACGGCCACAGGGACAGGGACAGAGACCACAGTCACAGTCACAGCAACAGCAACAACAACAATGACCACTTCTCGCAGAACTCGCTGCCGCGCGCCAAGTCCGACTTCAACCTGACCACGGCCTCATGTGAGTTTCACATTCAATCCAAACCAATTTCATTCCCAGACCTCGACCGCGTGCCTTCGATTTTCTCCCACTTTTAGCCAACGACAACTGGGACCAGCGGCCGGTGGTGAAGGCCCTGTACGCGTACATGCCATCGGGCGAGAACCAGCTGCCGTTCGAGGAGGGCGACCGGATCGCGATGGTCGGCAACAAGGCCAAGGGCTGGCAGTTCGGCGAGAATCTGCGGACGCAGATGTTCGGCTGGTTCCCCATCGCCTACACCAACGCCGAGGGCGCCGAGAAGAAGACGGTGGAGCGAGAGACGAGCGGCGGTGGCGGTGGCGGTGGCGGCGGGAGCTACGAGAACGTCCAGTTCCAGCGGAGCAGCGGACCGCGCCGCTACCACGAGTACGGGGCAGAGGCCGAGGCCGGGACGGAGCCGGAACCGGAGCCGGAGCCGGCCCTGGAGAGCGACTCGACGATGACGTACAGGCGTCGCAACAACAGCGCCGAGGAGTCGTCGCCGACGCGAATGTTCGGCGACACGATCAACTTCCGGCACCAGAAGAAGGTTCGCCCGAGTCCCCACTGAGTCCACCATGACCATGACCATGACCGCGAAATTTCCCTCTTTCCAGTACCACGGCGGGGTGTCGTCGGGAGCGATGGCCCCGAGGCCGGGCCCGCCGCCGACCCTGCCGGCGCCGGTGCCGTCGGCCAGTCGGATGCTGAACACCTCGCAGAGCTTCTGCTCCCCGAACGGCGGGGTCCCGATGGCGCACGAGCGGCGCACACAAAAGGGCCAGGGGCCGAGTCAGGGCCAACCACAGGCTTCACATGTGAGTACGGGGCGGGTTTTCAGCTCGAGAATGAGGCGAATGATTGCGTTAATTAGAACCGCTTTCTTACGAACAAGAAACAGATGAACGCGTTGAGCCACGTGGCGGCGGATCGGAACGGCTCGAAGCAGCCGGCCGCGAAGACGTCGTTGCACAGCAGCAACGACAGTGGCTTCGCCAACGAGCCCCCGCCGCAGCCGGAGATCGACTACTCGGACGAGGAGCAGACCAGCCGGGTCCCCATACGGTGAGTTGGGGCACGAAGGTGGACAGGTGGACAACCTCAGTCGGGGGGCTCTGGTTCTGTTGTCTCCTGTCGTCCCCGTCCCCTGTCCCTTGTGACTAACCGTCATTGTCCACTCGCATTGTGCCTCGCTCCTGCTGTAGCTCGTGCTAGCCTAACCTCTGTTTCGTTTGTTTGTTTGTCTTTATTTATCTGTTTCCACGACTCATTTCTGTTCGCGTCGCCGCCATTCGCCTTCTCTGTACAAAAATCCACACCTCTCTCTCATCCATCCATCGACCCACCGACCACCGACCATCGTCATCGACCATCGACCATCGACCACCGACCACCGCCCACTCTCGCATCGCTCGCCTCGTCCCGATCCCAGTCGCCGGGCCGACACGACTTCGCACCCGCGCGAGGTCGCGTCCTGGACACTGAACCGCAACTTCCGCAACAGCGTCGACGGCCACATCGACAGCGACCGGATGGAGGCACGAGTCAGCGGCGGCGGCGGCGGAGGCGGCGGGAAGCACGGCATGCGGTACGACAGCATGATTGCCAGCGACGATGAGATCCTCCAGGCCTCGGGCAGCGGCATCAAGCGGACGAAGTCGTTCTGGAAGTTCGGCCGCAACGACGACATCATGGCCGGGATGTCGCTGTGGCAGCACCGCGACCTGGTCGTCGCCCCCAATGTGAACGAGCTGCGCAAGGCGAGCGGCCAGACGAACGCCGACCGCAACGAGGATGACGGACAGGATCAGGATCAGGAGCAGGACAAGTACCAGTACGGGGACCAAGAGCAGAATCATCGCGACAAAAACGGAACCTTGACCAAGTCGAACTCGAACCACTCGGGCTCGTCGCAGCACGAGAAGCAGCGCAAGGAGAGCGTGACCAGCATGGAGATGTACGAGGAGGAGGACGACGAGAACATCTACGGAATGAGTCCGATGACGGCGCCGGCCCAGCAGCAACGGCCGCCCGCCACCGCCACCGTCGCCGCCGCCGCCATGCGCTCGAACTTCACGCCGAAGTCGCGGATGAAGATCATGAAGACGATCGAGATCGACATCGAGAACCCGACCGAGGGCGAGCGTCTGAGCACGATCAAGCGAGGCCAGAAGGAGTACCGGGAGTCGACGGCGGCGATCAGCCGTGGCTCACGGGACCACGAGGCAGGAGGAGGAGGCGGCGGCGGCAAGAAGCAGCACCAGCAGCAGCAGCAGAGCCACGAGATGAGCGCCCGGAACCAGGCGACAAACGGCAACGGCGTGCAGAAGAAGTCGAAGATGGAGGGAGGGGCCAAGAACGGGCACCAGTCGACGGCCCAGAAGCAGAAGCAGGGCCAGCACCAGCAGCACCAGCAGCAACAGACCCATCACCAACACCAGATGAGGCCGAACCCGATGGACCTGCTGCACTCGACGGAGGACGAGGGCGAGAGCGACGACAATGGCACGCTGAAGATGAGCGACGTGAACAACTTTTTCGACGATCTGCCGCACGACAGCAGCGCCGCCGGGCTGGTGATGAAGACCGTCAAGCGCAAGGACATCCTCAAGCAGTACTACACCAGCGAGGACGAGGAGTCCGACGCCGACGAGGATGACGCCGAACTGGAGATCAAGTCGACCAGCTCCGATCCGTACGACTGCATCGTGATCAACGACCATCTGGTGCGCAAGGACGACAAGCAGCGGCGGATGCAGGTGCACCATCAGCACAACTCGTCCTACCAGGAGCACCAGCTGGAGTTCCAGACCTTCCGGGCCACGACCGCGACCGCAACCGCGTCCACCCCGCAAACGAAGAAGTCGAAGACAGCCAACGGCAACGGCAACGGCAATGGTCAAAGCAACGGTTCTGCCAAGGCGCAGTCGCAGAAGCAGTCGGCGGAGCACGACCGATCGTACGGGAGCAGCAGCAACAACACGTTGACCAGGAACGGCGGCGGAGGCAACTCGGCCATGAGCACGCCCACGGCCACGATCCTGCCGCGCACACGCCTCATGAAGTCCAGCAACACCACCAGCATGACCCTGGAGCGGACCCAGCACAAGCGCGAAAGTGGAGGCGGCGGTGGATCCAGCGACAAGGAGCGACACTTCTCGAAGACGTACGGCCCGTGGTACGACTTCTGGGACCCCCAGGACCAACAGCAGCAACACCACACGCTAATCAGCCAGAAGTCGGCGAACAATTCGAAAATGAAGTAGACCCGGGTTGCCATCGCGTGCCGACGAGAACCTTCCTCTGACTACTTTCTGTACAGTTTCGCAATTACTGCATTATTACATTGTATTTTAACCCTATTTTTTACCCCTACGTTAATCCATTTGTCGTTTGCAGTAAATGTTATTTTTGTCATATTGTTTATATTTGTAGGTTTTTGAGTTTTTATTTTATATACATATATATATATTATATATTGGTTATATATTTTATTATGATTCGATGACTTATTGTTCGAACGCAATGTTTATTATCGTTGGTGAAATTCTAATAAAACATACACATATTAGTAGTAGTAGTTTAAGTAGAGCTCATCTTGTCTCTCGCCCGTCGATTAACCAGACGAATCATCCCAAATCAACCTGGTCTACGACGACCGCGATCCCATGTGTTTCTGTGTTTTTGTATATTTTCCAGCAAGGGCGGAGTCTTCCGCAATATACTAATTGACTTTTAGAGTCCCCGCCAGGCGGCCACCAGGGCTCCACCTGCCCCCAAAAGCCCCCCGAACCAACCCCCAGTGCCACGCCCCGTAATGAATACAATGCTAATACTGTAATAACCTAATGACGTACCTGGTCGACTGCTGTAAAGATCCCGGCCTGCTCCTGCAAGGTTAGCACCTGTCTCTCTCTCTCTCTCTCTCTTTCTGAATGGCCCGAGCACGTCGTCACTTGTCCCGCACTTGTCTCTTCCAGAGCCTCCCAGTTCGCGACCGTGAAGCTGCGACACACCAAGACCAACGATCGCTCCGCGCCCATGATCTTCCGCGGACCCAACTGAGGGCCGATGGCCGACACAACGCTCGCGACACACTTGCTTTCCATAGATGTACACACACACTAAACTCACTACGCGGCAGTCGAATGTAACCCATCTTCACTTTTTCAAAATAAACTATTTCACAAAAGACGTTTGAAATATTCGCATTTTTAATTTCACGACCGACGTTTTAAAATCTGCGTTTTATACTGAAATTAGCTGCCAGGTGGAAGTTTTAGCGGCATGAACATTGAACTACTGAAAAAGTTCAGATAGTTGACGTTGGCAATGCCACGTAGTTCTTTCGCTCGCATAACGTTTGACAGCTGTTATCGTTCTCTCAGTTGTTGCCGCTGCCGGCAGCTGGTAAACAAAACGAAAAAGTTCGGGTTGGCAGCCACGAAATAAATTCGTCTCCAGGCAAAATGCAGGGCTCCATCTGGTGTGTCGCGTTGCCACTACTCTTCCTGGCCTACTCGCTGCCACTCTTCCTGCGTGTGCTGGCCACGACCCAGTCCGTGATCGACGAGGAGTTTCACCTGCGCCAGGGCCTGCACTTCTGCAACAAGAGATTCGATGTGGTGGGTTGTAGTGTTCGGTATCATCATTATCAACCACTGAGTATCTACACCGATTTGCTTGCAGTGGGATTCGAAAATTACCACCTTCCCCGGGCTGTACCTGTTCTCCCTGGTGCTGAGCCCCCTGGACATGTGCTCCGTTCTGGGCCTGCGTCTCATCTCGGTGGTTGCCGCCGCAGTCAACGTCGTGTTGCTGTACAAGATCCGGCTTCGGAAGCTCGACGGCAACGCAGCTCTGGCTGCCTTGGACTCCTTCACCCTGGCCGCGCTGCCGCCGTTGTATTTCTTCAGCCATCTATACTATACGGACACGTTGTCATTGACCACTGTCCTTCTCTGCTACTACTTCTGGGACAAGCAGTCTCATCTACAAGCTTCTGTGTATGGTACGTTGTCCACGTCCCCGTCCTCGCCTCATACCAAAGTTTAATTAATTTTTAATTTCAACAATTTTACAGGTGCCGCTAGTGTTTTGGTGCGGCAGACGAACGTAATTTGGGTGGGAATGTTGTTCGGCATCTTAGCCCTAGATGAGCTTACTAAAAACTTTGCAGAGTCCCGAAAGATTAGAATCAACCAAATTTCCCTCTTCAATCTAAAGGTTTGACTGCATTTAAACAAGAATTCTTAATTTATTGACGCAGTCTTTTCTGTAGACTTGGCTCGACATGTTGACGTCGCTTCGTGTGGTGGGCAAAAGCATTTGGAAAGTTCTGCTGAAAGGATCGTGTTATCTGATTATAATCCTGCCGTTTTTGGGATTCGTTTTCTTGAACGGATCCATTGTGATTGGCGACAAGAGCGCCCACAAGGCCACGCTCCATTTGCCGCAGGTTGGAATCTCGCTTTGATAACTTACTGAGCGCAGTGGCGACCCGTGTCTCGATTTCAGCTCTTCTATTTCAGTATTTTTTCGCTGGTCTTCAGCCTGGCCAGTACGTTGGCACAAATGCGCCACGCTCTACGTCTGATTCGCCGGAATCTGCTGGTCATAGTCTTTTTGATTGGAGTGTGCGTTTTGATTGCCAAATGGAACACCCTCGTGCACCCCTACCTGCTGTCGGATAATCGTCATTACATATTCTACGTGTGGAACCGCCTCTATGGCCGCTACACTTGGTTCAAATACGC
The DNA here is from genome assembly GCA_947389925.1 of Coelopa pilipes. Classification (NCBI taxonomy): domain Eukaryota; kingdom Metazoa; phylum Arthropoda; class Insecta; order Diptera; family Coelopidae; genus Coelopa; species Coelopa pilipes. Next base: position 6,682,033 of record OX376699.1, read on the forward strand.
CATGGCCCCAGTTTACGTTGTAGCCCTGTCGCTGATCCACTTGGGCCTGAAGCATACACAGGACAGCTTTAAGATCATGTTTTGGATTGCTGTCGTTCTGGCTCTTTGTTTCCAGCGGCTGCTGGAAGTTCGCTACTTCCTCATTCCGTTCGCGATCTTCCGCCTCAACACTCGCCCAACGGACTCGAAGGGACGAAAGCTGACGCAGTGGCTGGAGCTGGCCTATTACGTTGTTGTGAATGCCGCAACCTTCTACGTGTTCTTCTCCAAGGAGATCACGTGGGCAGACTTTAAGGAACCCCAGCGCATCATTTGGTAGAAGCTCTTGATAGCGATTGATGACTTGGCACCAAAGAAAGGACATAAACAAATCAAATAAAAACTGAAACGGAATAAGGGAGTTTTTATTTTTTGTTTATTTTTCGCTTCTGGAGTTTCGTATCGTGTAGGAGAATCGAATCGAATCGAATTGAATTGAATTGAATTGAATTAGGAAAAGAAGAACATGTTGTAGTCGAGTTTCCCCAGTTAAGCTCGGAAGTAGGCAGTAGAGAGTGTATCGTGTTTGGCTTGAACTTTGAGTGGCAACCGGGGACGTGTCCAAATTAAAGTGGAGAGCTGTTGGCAGAAGCGAGGCGAGAATGGCGGACGAGACTCGTCTGTCGAGGACCTCCAGAGCAAACACTCGTCGTGCTCTGCTTTCCAGACATGTGAATCGTTGCTTCCTTCCCCGAATCCCCATCGATCGGGGGCGTTGCATGTGAACTTGAGGGTCCTTTCACACGTCGCGTCGTCCTTTTCAGCATTCGTGCAGCGATAATTGCATTTTAAATCCTGCCGACACCTGTCGCCGCCCCCGACCCCCCCTTTGGAACGGCAGGAAATGCAAGTCAGGCCGAAGGATATTTTTGTCAGCTCCTCGTTGGCGCTGGCGTTCGCTGGTGAAATCATTTCAGGCCGAGCGGCCGTCGAACTCAAACGTCGGTGGCGAGACCCAAAACTTACGGAGGAGACCCAGGAGAAGCCCAGGATGAGTGGAAACTTCGCGGCCGAAGGAGGAACCCCCATCACCGCCGACATGGCATGCGTAAGATTTCGTTTTCATGACTCTGACACTCTCCGTCCAATCCCGTCCCAATCCCGTTTGCAGGACCTTCGCAAGCTGGTCTTCGGCACCTCGGCCATCCCGATGCGGGCGGAGTGGGCGCAGACCCCGTTCACGTTCGGCCCGCCCAAGGACGAGCTCTCGTACGGCCTGCGCTCGCCGCGCAACGCGACCCGCGGCCTGCTCTCCGTGGTCCAGGGCTTCGTCCTGAAGCACCTGCTCTTCAGCCGCCGAGCCACACGCGGCGTCGCCACGACGGAGTGAGTGGGGGTTGGGTGAGGGTGCGCTTGGGGTCAGGGTTTTTGAAACGTTGCGGTCCGTTGCAGCCCCCTGCGCGCCACCGCCGACATGCAGAAGGACGCGCTAGTGACGGCCCTGGTCGAGATCCTGCGGATCGTCTGCGACAAGGGCAAGGTGACGCTGGTGCTGCCCTCGCCCGACGACGAGACCTTCGTGGCCCACAGCGTGACCTACTTCCACGACTCGGTCACCGAGAAGGTTCGTCATCGCCTCCTCCTCCCTCTCCTCTGGTCCCTGATTCCTGATCATTTTTGCCTTCCGATCGTTGCAGCTCTACCTGTTCACGCTGTCGCCGCAGGACGAGCTCGAGTTCTTCATCAGGCGGCACTACAAGAACGTAATGTCGGGCTGGGTTTTACTACTGATTTTTTTGATGAATCTGCTCTCTCTTATTAGTTCACAGACGAGGACGCCCCCGGCACCCTGCTCTTCCTCTACAGCGCCGTCCTGACGCGGTCCCTTGGCAAGTAAGCGATGCCTTTCAGCGATTCCTCTTGAAATCCTCGTGAGAACCATAGGAAAATCAAATGAAATCCTTCTGAAGACCTCCTGAAACTCTCCCGAATAACTCCGGCCATCCTCCAGAAGACCTCCTGAAATCCACTGTATTCCTTCGAAACCTCTCTTGCAGGGTGCGGACCGACCTGGACACGACGCGCTCGATGCCGCTGACGATGACCAACAACGAGGAGGGCTCCCTGATGATCGTCACCCTGCTGCTGACCGGTCGCGCCACGCCCTACATCCACAACGGCGTCATCAACGTGGGCGACGAGCAGAGCTACGTGAGTGCCTCCGAAATCCGAAACCAGACCGGTCGAGATCGACTCAAATTGGGTGTTTCCTTGGGTGTCCCTTCAGGCCGTTCCCCAGTACGGCGTCCTGAGCCGCTGCACGATCGGGCTGCTGCTGTGGGACGGCGAGGTCGCGCCCTCCTCGGTGGCCGCGTCGCGCCAGCCCGGCTCGCGCCTGAAGACGCCGAACGTCCCCATCTGGGTCACGAGCTGCGGCGGCCACTTCGGCGTGATCTTCAACCGGAACCCGGACCTGCTCCGCAACTACCACGCCGAGGCCCGCTTCGACGTCCACTACTACAGCTGCTCCGGCCACCAGCTCCTCATGACCATCGACAACCGCTCGCACAACGACTCCACCAGCAGCATGCTCGAGCGCCAGTCCTCGGCCAGCGGCGAGTCCTCGTCCCTGTCGGGTGGGGCCTCGTTGGCCGCCCCCGGTGGCGGCGCCGCGGAGCCCGGGCCCAGGGAGCGGGAGGAGAGCTCGGTGAACACGCCGATGCAGCGCCTGATACACACCAAGTGGGAGGAGGCCCAGATCCGCTGCCACGGCCAGCCCTCCATGCTCAGCTACCTGTTCAGCTCGACCCAGTGAGCGGGGCGAGGCGAGGCGAGGATCCTGCAACTCCAATTCCGAATCCTCCAATGCCGTTTCCGATTCCGCTTCCTCCGTCCACGATTCCTCCGTCTCCGATTCCTTCGTTTCCGCTTCCTCCGCCGCTGCCGATCTCGATCCCAATCAAAACCCCGTCGCGAATTCTTTTGAATTTATTTTAATATTAGCAAAAAATATTATTAAAAATCTGAAGTATTCACACAATATTTGCATAGAAGTCCGCAGTTCTGTCTCCTGCTTCCGCTATCTATATCTCTATATATATGTATATATATATATATGTACATATGCATATATGTGTATGTAGGTCTAACTCTCACTTTTGTTTGTCGAATAGGAAAATCTACAGTAATATCCGTATAGTAGTGTAATAATTAGTTCTTGAAATTATAAAGTTAATTATAGTAATAAAGATATAGTAATAAAGATAAGAGTAATAATAGTACAATACAATAATGGTAATAATATCGGATAATGGTAAAAATACACAATAGTTGTAAATTGAAATGTTAGCCTATCTACGTAAATCTATCTACCTCTATCCTACGTGTCGCTGGAGAGGGGTCGAAGTGGTTCCGGACCCGCTTCCGCTCCCGTACCGCCCCGCCACGCCCTCCTGGCTGTCCCACGGCCCAATACTTCGCTTAATAGTTGATGATACCTGGGTTCCTGGAACTTGTTCGTGGAACTCGGTTCCGGACTCGGCCTCGTCCCTGGAACGTGGTCCTGGAACTCGCATCCCACCCCCACATTCGTTAGGTATTCTACAAGGCTCTTGCTCTTCGCTTCCCCTCCCCCTTCTCCTTCGTCCCCTGTTGCGTTTGAGTTTTAAGTACTTTAGTACGTGACCCTCGGCCCGGTCGATACTTGGTATCGCCGGCGCCTGTTGCCTCGATCCCGCTCGAGCTACTGGGTCCTTAACAATGCGTAACAATGCTTAACCTAAGGCTACAGAAGTCCCCAAGAAACTGCAGCGAGGAAGTCGGAACTGACTTCATCTCCCACCCCATCTCGTCCTTTGTGCTTTGGTTCCCGCTCCCGCTCCCGCTCGCTAGCTGGACTCGGTCTCGGTCTAGGAGTGTCTTTGGTTTGGGTTGTTGTTGTTGCGATCTTTGTCTGTGGCTTTTGGGAACTCGCGCCTACGTGCGAATTAAATACGTGTCGATTGTGACCAGGTTCGTGCCGCCGTACTTGGTCATGTTGAGGGGCTGCGCGGGCGCGTTCTTCTTGGTCTGCGTGTGCCACGTCAGGATCTGGAGGAAGAGGAAGACCAAGAGATCAATCGAGCGTTCCTGGACAAAGACAAAGGGTGGCTTCGTCGCCCTACCTCCGTGCAGTTGGAGGCCAGCAGCTCGATCTCTGTGTTGTTCAGCGGCGCCAGGCTCTTGAGGAAGCCGTCCTCCTCGTAGCCGGGCTTGAAAGGCATCTTGGCATCGGGCCGTTCATGGAGGAATTTCACGCTCACCGCGAAGCCCGCCATATCGACCGGGTACTTTCGGCCCCCGATCCAGCCGTCGTAGAAGCCATCGATCTTCCCATTCCGGATGATGGGGCTGCTCACGCCGTACTTCGTGACGAGGCCGACCGGCCACATCGACACCTTCTTCGTGTAGCGCATCTGGAAGGAGTCGTTGGATCAGAAGTGGGGTTGAGGAAGACTTTGAGGCAGGGTTTGAGTCTGGGATCGAGACAGTCGGGTTTGAGTCTGAGCTTGAGGAAGAGTATGAGGCAGGGTTTGGGTCTGGGATTGAGGCGGGGATCGCGAGGCAAGGATCGAGATAGGGATTGAGGAAGGGTTGAGGCAGGGATCGAGATTGATTGCTACGAACCTCCTCGAAGATGGACAGGTCGTAGGTGTTGTCGTCGTCGGCGAAGTAGAAGACGCCCTCCGTCGCATTCTGTCGCAGCCACTGGAGGCCGCGATTCCTGTTGGAGACGCCGCGCGGCTTCGCCTTCTTCGTCTTCTTGTACTCCTCGGGCATGGGCGCTGCAACGATAGCAACAACAAGAACGTGCAAATCAACCAGGCGTCACACCAAGGGGACCCCGTCTTTGGAATTCTACTCACCGACCAGGTACTCGTAGGGCACCCCGATGCGGTTGAGGGTGCTCGTGACCAGTTCGGACGTCCGGTTGGCGTCCTCGATGACCAGCCACAGGAGGTTCGCCACGTGCTTCAGCGTGTAGCCGAGTCGGGTCAGCTCGGCGAGCTGCTCCGGCCGCCGGTAGGTCGGCGTGATGATGTACAGGGGCGGCTGCAAAGACGACACGGCGTGAGCAAACACTGGGTCGGGGGAGGCGAGGCGGACGAGGCGGGCGAATCTTCTGGACTTGAGATGAGTGCGGATTATGCAAATTTTGAAAACGAGACTCAGCCTTGGAGAACAACGAGCATGCATGCAGGAAGAGAGTGGAGGAGGAGGAGGAGGTGGAAGTGGAACGACGAGCAAATAAAACGGTTAGAGTGCAAGCGAGGCGTTTAAGTAAACGGCGGACTCGTTGATCGCAGCCCAGCCCGGCCCGGCAGAGGCCCCGCGGTGCATCCGCACAGTGGGCGCGAGCGACACGGGGTTCGGTGAGCGGTGTCCGGCCCACTGTGACGAGCCGCCACCGCTGCAGTGCCGGGAGCGGCTCCAGCAACGACTGCGGCGAGTGCAGCGCAATTTTCGAATTAAATCCATGCAAATATTAGTTTAATTCGAGCGAATCTCACGCACAAATTAAAAGCGGGCCTCGGTTGCGGCGTCCCCAGCGAGGCCCCCGTGCGAGTGACATTGAGGCTGAATTGGTGTCGCGTGGGGCTCCATTGTGGCCCTAATTAGGTCGCGCAATCAGCCCGCCGGTGGTCGTCGCGAGTCTCGGGGGACGGCGAGCGGGCCGCGCACCTCGGGACCGCGATGACCTTCAGCGATGCACTCGCTCGGATGCGTCCGGCGTCCGGCGTCCCACGTCCGACGAGGACCTCGCGCTGGGCCGCGGTCCAATCACACGAAGATGACACTACATTGGTGCGAGAGGGAAGGATGCAAGTGGCATGCGGCGCGGGAAGCGATGGAAGGTGAGCCAAAGCGAGCAGGCGAGCAGGAGGTGCAACGAAACGAAGTAAAATGAAACGTAGCGAAAGGAAACGGAAACGCAAGGGAACGAACTACGACATTGCTAAGAGCACAAGCAAGCTAGAGGGAGAGGGAAATAATAATGCTGAACTGGAGGAGGATCTGGAGCCGATTAGAGGTGGTTTTGATTTGGTTGGGTTGGGTGTTGTTTTTTTGTTTTTTTGATTTGGTTTATTTACGGGAGCCTCTGCTGATTCTACAGTTGTGCTTGTTGTTGGGGTGACTGTTGTTGTTGTCGTTGGAGTTGCAACTACGGTCGACGATGATGGCGATGAAGCTGTTGCTGTTTCATTTGCGTTTGTGTTGTTGTTATTGGTGCTGTTGGTTTTGTTGCTGTTGTTGTGGTTGCTGTTGCTGGTTTCTGGAGCATCGGCTGTTGTTCTGGTGGTGCTTGTGGAGCGAGAGGACGTCGCGGCCGCTGGAGCGACGGACGACGATGACGGTGAGGACGGTGAGGACGACGAGGACAACGATGAGGATGGTTGTGGCGTTGCCAACAAAGATGACGACAGGGATGGCGATGACGATGATTGGAGGGTCGAGGAGTGGGACGTCCACAGTGAGAGTGGCGACCACAGGAAGCGGTTGTACCTTTTGATCAGCGAGCCCGAGGAGGCTCCGTCGCCTCTCGCGCTCCCACTCCCGGCTGACTCCGAGGCTGAAAGGCTCTTGCTCTGAAAGAGAGTAGGCGAAATCCAGTGGGTTCAACTCGTGCCGTTAGACGGGGTCGCCCGGCGCCTCGAGACCACGGCGCGACCCCGTCACAAATAGTAAAAAAAAAAGTTCAAAAACCAAAAAAAAAAACCAACTCTAAACTCTAGTGGTGTGCGGTGCGAGCTACGAAGTGCCTACTGAGGACTGGGACGGACGAGGCGTGAGTTGGGGTGAGAACTTGACTAGGTGCTCTTGTGCCGGGAAGCTTCGAACGGTGCCCTAGCGGCGGTCGTGGTCAATGAGATCGATGGGATCGTGGTCAACTCACCTTGATGGCCTCCGGCGACGGCATCGGCTCCCTGGAGATGTGGTACTGATACAGCACCATGTAGACACATGTGGTCGCTACGAAGATAGTCAGGTACATTTTAATGGATTTACCTAGCGCCATTTTGCACTAAATTTTTGTCTGCTCGCAGTTCTTGTTGTTGTTGCTGTTGTTCTGATTGTGATTGTGATTGTGATTGTGGTCGCGATTGCGTTTGCGTTTCCGTTGATGGCTGCGATGGTTTCACCGCCACTGGCATGTGGGGTCCCTGGCAACGAGCGATCGTCCCTGGGCGCTCGGACTTACGAGCGAATCTCGGTTCCTTCTCTCGGCTTCGGGCGGGCGACGCGTCTTCGGGTCGCGAAGTTCGTGGGGCTCATGCTATGCGCGTGCTGATGTTGGTAATGCTGTTGTCGTGCTTGTTGTTGTTGTTGGTGTTCTCCTTGCTCGTCGTGTTGGCACCTTGTTTGCAATATTAGTAGTGTTTGTAGTTGTTGCTGTTGCTGTAAAAATGTTCGTGTGCCTGCAGTCGAGTGTGATCGGTGCTGAAAACGAAATGAAACGAAAACAAAATTTCCAAATGAGCCAGTTGTGAAAAACCGCCGGCCTCCGTTCGCACCTCTGCGAAAGCGACAGCAACATTATTTTATTATCAGTCAAGCTAATTACTTCTACTGGAATTAATGGCCGAACCCTGATTTATGTCCCACTGTTCGATAGCGACTACGCAGTCACAGAAACCCACGTTAATTATCAATTTATCAAACCGTTCACGTATCAGTTTGGGAAAGAAAGAACGAAGATAAGACTAGCCTATATCGATCGATAACACACTCGAGAAGATCTTAGCGCTATGTCTCCGGCCCTGATCAATGTCTATGCCTGGGGTCGGCCGGGGCTTCGGCTCGTATCGACTTTCGATCGGCGGCAGCCGAGACACAAGGCCGCGGCCAACACCGAGCCACCCGCCCAGCAATGGGAACAAACACACACATTCACACCGATACTCCCACCCACAAACACGCACTCACACAGACCCGACGACTTACCCGTAGTGCCCGCCTCGGCGCTCCTCTCATTACAAAGGGTTCTGCGCCACCTCCGCCGCGGACGCAGCTGCTGCTGGTGAACGTCGTCGTCGTCGCAGCGCCGCTGTCGTCGGGGACGCCGGCGTCGGAACAGGAGGGGCGCCAACTGTTGCGCCCAGACGACTCCCGGGCTGTTGCGTCCGACGAGCCCAGCTTTTCGCCCCCTCCTCGCCAAACGCCGGTAGGGATGACGAGGCGAAGGTCGGAAGGTCGGAGGTCGATCCGTCGGATGATTTCCGCTAATGGCCTCTTTATTGACTGCAATAACTCACTGGCTCCGAGGTTGATGGCTGTGGGCTGTGGGCTGTGGGCCGAACCTTCGATAGAAAGCGCGCAATGTGGAGAATATTTCATTAGATCGTGCTATTTTATATTATTTTTGATTTCACTGTTTGTTCATGGTCCGGCGTACGAAGTGCGTGGTGGTGCGGCGTGGCGAACAAAAGAACCAAATTAACGCTGACGTCAATGCAAGCGTATTGTAATCATATTTGGAATGGAATTCTCGAAGTCTCGGTGTCTCGGTGTCCCCGGGTCTCGATCCGTGTCGCGTGTGTTTGACATGTCAAGCCACAGCAATCGAGAACGCGAAAAAGCGACAGCGAAACCCGCGGAAAGCACGTCGGAAACGGTCTCGAGATCGCGAACCCACTTCGAAACCATTTCGAACGCACTCCGAAGCCACCGCGCGACTGCTTCGTGCCCTTGGCGAACGAATCGAATCGGTTCGGAGGCGGGTCGCGGTTCGCGGTTCGCCATCGTCTGGGCTCAGGTGCCGCAGAGATGCGCCAAACACGCGGCGTCGGCCACCCAAGCGGCGCGACCTCGCGGCTCGATGAGAAAACAACAACAGGAACAATAACATTATTAATTATCGTCATTCAATCATTCCGTCATTCACTCTTTCATCAGCCCTGCAGAGGCTGCTGCCGTCTGCCTAGCTTTTCTTCCGACTTTCGACTTCGGAGTCATCGGTGGCAAGACGGTTGCAGGGGGAGGGGGTGGCAACTCTCCAAGGTCCTTGTCTCCAGTTGGCAACCCTTCAACGCAGCAGCCGCCGCCGCCGGGGCAGAGAGCGCTTGACCTACACTCGCTCTCCTCTCACTCTCACTCTCGCTCTCTGCACCCGACCCCGTTTAATGGGCTGTCACTGGTGGTGCCGAACATGGCCTGGCTCCTGACTGCTGCCCGCTGGCTCTGCTGCTGCTGCAGTCAGGGCGATTGTTGGCAAGCCGTCGGTCTGACCTGGCAACAACTCGATTGTGGCCAGTGTGGCGCCATCCCGGATGGATGAGATGAGAATTCCGCACTGTTTGCTCAAGGCTTCACAATGCGGACGAGTGGAGATGTGTCGATGGGTGGGCCGTGGGCGGGGTAGGACGGGCCACAGGGTGTCCTACCACGACAGGCAAAACAACGACGCCACGATGGCGACGACGATGACAAGAGGGACGACAACGGGAACGACAACGAAAACGTCAAGAGGAGCGACAAAGACAGCGACAACAATCACAACGACAACAGCAATGAGGACTGCACCATCAACAGCAGCTGTATTGGACATGACAACGCCAACCGACACAACAACAAGAACAACGCCAACAACTGCAACTGCAGCAGGACCCGGACACACGCCAGCCAGACATCGACGGAGGCCACAGGAGCGAGGCAACGAGGCCGGACGACCGTGACGGGGAGCTATAGAAGTGGCTTGAGATATTATCGTGGGCTGCCAGGGAGTCGCCATCACCTCCCTCGCCCCTCGTCCAGGGGCGGGGCCGCACCCTCCGTCCCTGCGTGATCGCTCCAGCAGGGCGCGCTCCACGACACGACCCCAGGTCCATTGCTCCTGGAGCCGCGTCGCCTCCACCCCGTGCCCTGGCACTTGTTTTCCATTTTCGCAATTAGTCGAATTGTTCGTACTTCACGCGAGCTCCGCACGCCGCACTCGGGGCTCGGCGGCGCTCGAGGAATTTCCATAAAGGACAACAGGAGCTGTGCATGGAGCGGGCGGCCGTCCCTGACGCCTCCCGTCGGGTGTTGCGTGCTCGTGTTTACTTCGTCGGCTCCGGCGTGGGTCGCCCTGGGCGAGGAAGAGAGGAGAGAGAGAGAGAGGGTGAGGGAGTCGCGTTTCCGCTCCCAAACGCTGGAAGACAGCGGCGCCCACGTTCGGAGGCCCTGGCGGCGAAATCGAAATCGAAAGCGGAAGCAAACGTTCGAAGCCCTTCGGACGGAGTTGCCGTTGCCGTTGCCGTTGCAGATGTTTTGTTTTTGTTTTTTTCGTGGCCCGTTTCCGTCGTTCCCGGAACGTCGGGAATCAGGCATTCAGCAGACCATTGCGGCTGGCCAGTGTTTCTCTTGTTGCTTTTGCTTTTGTTTTTGTTGCTATTGTCCCTCGCCACTGTTGCTGATGCGGGCACACAACAAACACACGCACTCACACACACACACACGCAGTTCTCGCGTGTTCATCGGCGACTCCTCTTGTGCCACTTTCAATTTTATCGGACTCGCTTTGTTTCTTCGATTCCCGTTTCGCGTTTTACTTCCGCCCACAATCTTGAGCCGCGATTACGAGGGCTCTGCTTATAAATACATATATGTGGGATGTTCATTTAAATAGAAACACATGTTGTTGTTGTTGTTGTTGTTGTAGCACAAAACTCAGGGGCCCCGACATGGACAGGACTCGAGCCGTGGCCGCTGCCTGGCAACGCGGAACTGCGACCGATTGTTTACCTTCCGGACTCGGCTCCGACTGGTTGGTTGGACGGCGACAGGGGCGTGGCACGTCCATTACAAAGACGCGGATCCCGTTACCGGAGCGGAGTCCCGACCTCCCGCCCTCCCTCGTCACCGACTCGTCTTGGAGGACGAAACTGACACCGTGACCGAGTTCGTGCCGGGCCGAGTTTAACGATTTTTCACCACACCGACGCCCACGATGCGCTGGGCCGACCACGAGCCCTGCTGGGTCCGGAGTTCGGGCTTCCGTTCGGAGCCGGCCTCGCGACAGCGGTCGGTGGTGGCGCAGACACGGCGGCGATTTTGACGACCTGGCGATAACTGGAGGTGCCAACCAGGGAACGGACTCGGCCACGTTCTCGGCGATTCACCGAATCAGCACTTATTATTATTATTTTTGGTCATTAATTATCGGCGTCGTTATGAGTTATATTGTTATTGTTTTTGTTTTTGTTTTCGATTGCAGTTGTTGGGGTTTTTGGCGTATCAACGTGGACACAACTATGAAATTACCTACGGGCCTCTTTTCACACGTATCTCGGGACCAGCTCCTCGCCCTGTCCCTGTCGCACCGCGCAGGGAAACCAGCCGGGAGGCGACGCAAGTGTGAGGCACGGTGGATGGATCTGTCTGCACGCCGTCGGGCGGTCGGTCGTTTCGTTTTCTGGAGACTGAAGCGAGCGAGCTGCGGCTGCGACTGCGACGGAATCGCCGTTGGAACTGACTGCCGACTAACGTCCGTGGTCGCGGAGGCCCCGCAGTCTCGGTGTGGGTTTCGCGAACGCCAAGAACGAACGAACGAGCGGTTCGTGCGTTCGTTTGTCGTTTATCAGGCTACTCTACTCGGCTCGTCCGTTCCACGGGGCCTGGACTTGTGGAATACGGCCTGGGCCTGCGCGCTGGGTGCTCGAGCCCAGCAGCACAACTGCCGCTGGAGAGTGAGAAAGAGTGAGAGAGAGCGAGGCGATGAGAGGGGACCATGCATGGCATGGCATGGCATGGCGTGCCGAGAGCGCGCCCTCTCAGGGCGGCACGTAAACAACATCTGGTTCCACAACGTCTCTCAACGGGGGTTAAATTCGAGCTGCCGGGCGAACGCTCTGGAAACGGAACGTCAGCCGCGGCGTAGTGAGTGCGAAGAGTGCGGAGGCCGGAGACGCAGAGAGGGGATGGCGGTTGTGGAACGTGAGTCGTACAGGGGCGTTTCTGCCATTATCGCAGCCAGATTGCAGTCGCCGCTATGCCCAGCGGACCCACAACACCACAACAACAACAAGAACAACCAACGATCATCGAGAGGGCAGGGATTCGAGCGCTGAGGAACCGAATTGAAATCGTGGTTTTGGATTCTCATGCATGTATTTCACACTTTTATCAGATCATCGAACGGTTACATGCGAAACAGTACAAAAGTCTTAGTGGTTAGTAGTTAAAACAGTACAAGTACAGAGTATTGGTGAGTATTACAGCTATTTGATCTAAGATATTCGACTATCAGTTAAGAGTATGGCGTTGACGTTGGCAGCGGCGAGCTCGTTGACGGGCACAGGCGGTCTTTGGGTGTTCTTGTGCCAAATGGTGGCAGCAGCTGTATATCCTAAGGCTAAAACTTATGAAACTACGGGCCTACGGGCCTATGGGTCGACGAATGATATCATGATGTAGCGAGTGCCGTTGGTCACTTGCAGGCCCTCGTGGTAGTGCGTCAGTCGGCCCGGGTGCATCAGCATCCAGCCCTTCTTGGTGGTCGTCACGGAGCAGTTGTAGCGCAGGAAGCGACAGCCGCCGCCCTCGTAGTCCACGCCGACCGTGTTCAGGGCGATGTTGATGGTGTAGGTGGAGGAGTCGTGGTGTGGGCGCAGCGACGGCTGCTCGTCGGGCCGGTAGCGCACCACGAAGTTCATCAGGGAACGCGGCGGCTGGAATGGAATGGGAATTCACGATTCATGCACCTCTGGCCACTGGCGTAAAAGGAAAGCCCAACTCACGTTGTGGTAGTAGCCGGTGAAGACCTTCTCCTGCAGGGGGCGCACGAACAACTGCAGGAACTTCAGCCACAGCTGCTCCAGGCCGACCTGCTTCATGTGAATGTCGCGCGTCGGCACCGCTTCGTAGCCGCCCTCCAGGCGCTGGTCCTACACAATCATCAGATCCATCAATTGGTGACCTCAAAATGTCCACTCCCTGTCACTTACTTTGTTGCTGCCGTCCGACCACTTGCCGAAATGCTCCATAATGGCCACCATGTCGTCGCAGAAGGCCTCGGTGCCGATGCGAAACCAGAAGACATCGGTGCACGGCTGGGCAATCGTCGCGTTCTCCTCCAGCTGCTGGGCGTACTCGGGGTGGATGTACTTCTGGATCCAGTCGTACTTGTTGGTGAACAAGGTGTAGAAGTCGGGCCGGGCCACGGTCGTGTCGAAGCCCTCGGCGTTGACGATGTGGCCGTAGATGCGTCGGTTCACGATGTGCATGAAGATGCCCTGGAAAGGGAGGGCCACGTTGTTAGAGGCCAGGTCCAAGTGCCGATCATGCGTGGAATGAGGAACTCACCGCATTACGTAGAGATTCGCACATCGCCATATCGGGGTCAAAGTATTGATGGTCATAGTTGATGTGCTTGAAGGCAGATCTCTTGATCAAGTAGACGCTCGACACGTAGGGGACGTTCCAGATGCCACTGAAACGAGGGAGAGAGAGCGAGAGAAAGGCGATTACCTTTGGGCGCTGACCAGCCTATCATACGCCCATGATGAATGCTCAAGCAATTTGTGAGTCTGACGTCACTGTTAAGTGTGGCGAGAGAAGAGCAAAACGACACCAGTCGCAACAATAACAATGACAAAACACCCAGGACAGACGACCTCGCAGGGTGGGGAATCCGCACACAGAGCAGCCCACAGCGGCGCGCTGATCACGGACGGAACTTGCTGAAGCCGAAGCTGAACTCGCTGTGCGCTGGCAGACGACTTCCAGTCAGTTCGTGCGCAGATTCCGGACACGACGGCAGAATGCAGCAGAGTGGGTGGAAGACGGTCTTGTGTTGCATGCTACTGATTGCAGGGAGCACGGCCCAGAGTGAGTAGGGATGGGGTCCGGTCGTGGACTGGCGGTTGCTCAAAGGGTTTTCATTGCGGTCTATCGGTATTTAGGAAGCGGTGGCCGGGGCATCTTGCGCCGCAACTACACCGGCAAGAAGCCTGTCCTCATCCAGCATCGTTCCCAGGACGCGGTCAACTACTACGACCACGAGAACGTAAGTCTCACAGATGATAGAAAGAAAAGGATGACGATGATCTCTCTAAAATCCACAGGGAGCCAAAATCATAAAATCCTCGCACTTCGAACTCGACTACACGTTGGGTCGCAAAATCACGTTCTTCTGCATGGCTCAAGGTAAGCGCCATGGAATCAAAGACCAATGATCGATCCGATTGATTTTCTCCCTCGTCGCCCCAGGGAACCCACGGCCCACGATAACGTGGTTCAAGGACGGCGCCGAGCTCTACCAGCACCGCTTTTTCCAGGTAAGCCTAGCCAAAGCCTAGAGTGATTCTTTCAGGCAATTCAGGTTTGTAGAAATCGAGTAAACCGCTATTCGCCACAGGTCCACGAGTCGCACATCGACATGGATATCATCAAGTCCAAGATGGAAATAGATCCGACGACGCAAATGGACGCAGGTCAGTCGCGACTTCCTCTCCTCCCATGTCAATGAATCTCATGCAAGTCCTTTCCAGGCTACTACGAGTGCCAGGCGGACAACATCTACGCCATCGACCGACGCGGCTTCCGCACGGACTACGTCATGATCAACTTCTGAGTCCAATGCCATTCCTGAATCCTTTGCTTTCCCTACCTTCCCAGGACTCTTGCATGTGGACTCGCGTGTTTTGTGCATATTTTCGTATTTTTGTATATAGCAACTAATAAATGATATCAACCAGATTTCGTTGGTTTCACCATGGTTTACGGTTTACGGTTTACGGTTTTCGCATAAACCGGGCGGGAACTCGCTGTAGACTGCGACGCATTGGACAAATTGAGTCAATTATTTAATTTAACAGCCTCAGTGCCCATGGGTGCAGTCGTGTAAGTTCGCAGTTACTTCGATCGTGCACAAATTCTCACAACGGTCGGCTCCAGTCGCAACACGTTGTGCCGAAAACGATCCCAAACGATCCCAGTTTCCAGAATCTGTCGGGCCCACTACGCATTTCATGTTACAGATTGGAAGAGTGCTGGATCAATTCAGCATGTTAATCCGGAACGGACGAGCACATAGGTGGAAGTGGATGGCACTGTTGTGTTGTTGTTTTTGTTGTTGTTGTTGCCCTGACGATATTAATGAGCCCAACGAAAGGGGTTCGGTGGGCTGTCGAGTTCTCTGCAAAGTGTTCGCTTAACGCTTTGATGTCCGGATTCGCAATCGCGGCGCATCAAGTCAATTGGGTAAATTTGATTTAACTGGACACCGAGTTAGCGGAATCTTTTCTACTTCTACTACTTCGGATCTACGGATCGTTTCAGTCGGTGGACTTTTTAGTTGACAGTCGTTGCCGAAAGCGAACGCAGTTTCTACACAGGCTGTGGCGCACAGAGGACGTGCTGAATCTCGCTCCCTCCCTCGCTTTTACAGTAATCCGTTTTTAGAGTAATCCGTTCGGCGTCCATAAACCAGGGAACTCGTGGAAGAAGAAAGAACCTAGTGAACGCAATGAATCTGAAGGTGCTGACCCTCTTCATTGGAATACTCTTGTTGAGCTCTGAAATCTGTGAAGCACGTCGTGGGCGCGGCCGTGGTCGCACAAAATCCAGGGTAAAGGCTTCCACTTCTCTTGCTGACTAACCGCGATTCACGCTCTACCGATTGATTACCCCAGGTTCAAATTGGTCTCCCAATCACCGGCAAATACCGCGATCCGGAATCCGATCAATACTACAATAACAACAACGTAAGTACACGCGTTGCATATGAAAATGCGGCTTAAAGGATTTTGAAATTTTCCTCAAAGGGTGCGAAGATCTTGCAAGCCTCCCACTTCGATTATGAATACGTGCTGGGTCACAAAATTGCCTTCTTGTGCGTAGCGAAAGGGAATCCACGACCCCACATCACTTGGTACAAGGATGGCACCGAGATCTTCCAGCACCTATACATGCATGTAAGCAGTTGAATTCGGACAGATGAACATCACAATAAGCTTGCACAATTTGCAGGTACACGAGTGGCGCATAGGGGAGGACAGAGTCAAATCCAAGATTGAAATCGACCCGGCCACGCAAATGGACGCCGGTCTGTACGAGTGCACAGCGGACAATATGTATTCCATTGACCGCCGCAGTTTCAAGACGGATTTCTCCATTGCTTTCGACTAGTTCTCATTTCTGTACTCTTTTGTCCAAATGTATTTAGGTTTCTTGCTCATAATATGCAATTTTGTTTTAGTACCCAAACTGATGACACTAAGAATTGTTGCCTATCAGTCAATAAATTTGTAATACTTACATGATGTCGCTCTTTACAATGTCCACATAGTCGTGGGATCTGGCGTAGTAGCCTCCTTCGGAGAGGGCGCCCCAGAAGTTGCTCCACAATTCGTTGTACTTTGTGACCACGGGGCCGATGAATTGCCTGTAAGTATATTCGGTTATAGTTTCAACGGCGCACCTGAAAGACTGCGGGCTCTTACTTGTTGTATATCAGAAGCTCTCGCAGCAATTCAGGGTCATCAATGTGCGTATCGGCATCCACGAAGAAAGCGTAGTCGCTCTGCTTTTGTCTGGCTTGTTGCCTGTAAAAGAAATAAACTATTTGTAATTGTTCAGAAAGTGTTGAACTCTTTTCCTCACAATGCCAATTGTCGTCCACGGCGCTCATCGAGTAGATCTGTGGACAACACAATCTTTGCCGATTGATATTCTTTCTCAACCCGTTTGAGGAATGATTTCGCCATGTCATCGTGGAAAGCATTCTATGTACGACAAATAATTTATGTTAGGTTCAAGTCAAATCTTACTTAAGTCAATTCTTACTCCACTGAATATGAACAAATGCATCTGTTCCTTGGGATAATTAAGTTTGGCTATTTTTTCCAAAAACAAATCAAAGAATGGGACGGGCTGGGTAACAATAATGGACAAGGACACAACCGGCAACTGACTTTCCTGCAAAATAACACAAAGGTGTAAATAGCGATGATATTTTGAACTAATAAGGAAATGACTCACTTTCAACTCGATGCGATTCTCCTCGCAAATCAGACACTTTCCGTTGAAGGTCTTCGCCAAGTAGTTTGCAAAGGCATTCAGTTCCAATTTGCTAGGACCGTTTCCATGAACCACACTGGGATGTGTGAGGAAGTTTACGTTCTGCAAGGTGCCTTCGTTTGATTCCAAGTCCACATTCAATTTCACATCGTCCTTGGCACCATTTAAGTTCTGGAAAACCTTGGAACGGGTGTCCAACTGCATGCCCAACTCGGCGCGTTTCTCTTCGTTCAAAAACGTTTTCGTATAGTAGAGTTGGTCGTCATCGGTGTCTTCTAATGGCTTCGCCACTAGCGCATACACTTGAGGAGCATAACCGATGAAGGCACCCGAATTCAAATACTGCGACTCCTTCGCCGGCACTTCGGGGTAGTCCTTGGCCAAGTCTGCGTCGGGCCAGCAATATTTCTCGGCTGAGATCAGGAGCTTGGCCCCAGTTTCTTTAAATTTCCGAACTATTTCGTCCAGGCCAGTAGTGAATATAACATCGTAACTAAAAGACACAGTTTTATAATTCATGGCAATCGAGATTCTTTAGCAAAACCGTGGACAAACCTGTCTGTAAAGAGAATTATTGTGTCCTTTTGGTCCTTCAGGGGTTCGAGGGCCTCGCGAAGCAGGTTGACTTTGAAGCCACCCCCAGGACCCTCCATATTGCCACCCTTCCATTCTTGATCCAAACCAAGGGGTGTCACCTAAGGATATGTTTACATAATTAAATTTCGAAAATGCATACATTTCTACTATATTTCTACAAGGTTTCGAAATCAAATTCCATTCATTTATCCAGACATGAATTCCGAATCCAATCTGCAGTGCGGTGATGCAATACTTTGCAAGAACAAGATTCAATCTATTCAAAACGGACAACAGCAAAACGCTTATCAGCAGTTACGGAAATACGAGTGAGTCCCGAGCCGGGTGGATCATGTTTTGCCGATCCGGCACATACGAACTAAGTATTATTATTCTGTCCGGGGCTTTGTTAGAAGAAATCAAAGATAAGAGAGCTCGTAATCTACCCCTTCGGAGTGCTTGGGGTCAGCCGGTCCTCAGAGTAGACCAAACCAAACCAAACCGAAATCAAAGCTTGAGAAAAGGCCCCGAATGTTCCAAATTGTGGAATAGGTCTTGGAGACAGAGGCATACGTGACACGAGGACAGTAAACGATTTCGAAAAGTGACCACAGCGAGATGCTATCGTTGCGCCACGACGCTATTAATGGAAAATGGTACAGATCTTGAACACATGTTGTGTGAATATTGGGTCGACTGCCGGCCGGCCGGCCGGATGCATGGCCCCAACGCAACAACAACAACTCGAGATATGAGCAGCGACTCATCGGCCGTGGAGAAAATACAGTGGATCGAATGCGTTCGGAAGACACACAAAATAAATGGAACTGGAAATGGGCTGGAATTGAATTTTGTATGCAAACGGTTGTAGAACGGTTTGACTGGTTTGAATTTATTGTATTTGATTTCGAACCGACACGAAAACTTGGTTTCGAAACCCATTTCGTGTCGATCCAAACGGGTTTTTGTTTTAGAATCAACGGGCCTTTGCTCTTTAAACGACTCGAAGTCGTTTTGATCGATCCCAAAGCCTTTTATTGGTTTCTTCACTACTTCTCTCTATTCAATTGAAGCCATTAAAAAACAAAAACCCGCAGATCGTCATCGAGGAGGAGGTGCTAAAAATAAAGGCTCGGGAGAAACTTACGTCGATGTCGTAGACACGAGCTGACCGCATATAGCGCTGGAAACCATCGGTTCGCTCCGTGGCCACTGTGAAAACCTTGATTGATTCTGCAAATAACAAGAAATTCATAGAAATGATGGAAGTAATAGAAATGAGTTTCGCGATTCGCTGGACTCTGAAGCCAATCTGTCGACCAAACTGGCGTTCGGCAATGAGTGGCAATTAAAATAGATGGCCAAAGATGCGAAATGCAGGCCATGCCGACACAGGGTGAGCAGAGAACTCGAGGCGGAAGTCGAGCCAACCGAGGCGTGCCGTCCGCGGCATGAATATTTTTGGAATCTGTTTACACTGAGTACATAAACATGCATCGTCGGGAGCACCGACAGTGCAACCAATGCACTCCAAAGCTCTGCTAGCGGACCGAAACAACAATGATCTCATTGTCCGCCAGCTATTTAAAAAAATAAAATAAAACAACAAAGAAGGCTGTACTCACCGTCTAGGTCCTTCTCGACGCCTTGCACGATGGTGCAGAGCAGGATCAGGCACACGCAGAGGCTGTGCCTGACATTATTGCGCGACAAATGCATGATTTCGCCTGATTTCAATTTCAATTGACTTCTTCTAATCACTCGCGTTGTTTTTAATTAAACTTGCATTCTTTTGAACACTGAATTCTCACAAACTTCTAGCGCGTTTCGCGTTCGTCAATTGTTTATATTCCAATCTGCGAGGCACCAAGTACGTCAACTTGGAGCAACAGCAGAATTTGTTCTGAAACTGTCTTCTCGGACGCTCTGTGAAAGAACTGGAACAAAAATATTGAGCGAGCGAGAACAAAATAAAGTCCAGGGTTGCATTGCTGCGCAATACTGCTTAATCTGAATAGTAATGAAAGTGCGTAAAAGGAAGGCGCTCAAGACAGGGATAATATTGAAGCATCATAATCAACAATTATAAATAAATTCCAATACCCTGGCCCAGAATAATATGGAGTAGGTATTTTTTGTACATTCGTGTTGTCTACACGGACATCTATATATTTTCTAATCTGGTAATGAGCAATGATATCATGAATTTATGTGGTATTTATTTGAAATTGCATATTTGATTTACATTTCTTGTAATATGCACTACAAAATAAAATAATGTATAAAATAAAACTTTATGTACATGTTTACCAAACGTAGTTCATATATAATCATTCGAAAAATTACATATATATCAAATCGTATCCTGCCAATAAAAACATATTTCAATCTACCAATCGATGAATGCACGCGGTGAGGGACGTCAGAGTTGGTATACTTCAGAGAGTACGTAACAAAAGAAGGTAATGGTTGTTTAACAATGAGTAAATGGGATTGATTTACAATTCTAACGAAACTCTTTACAGCATTCCAAAGCCCTTTGAATAGTTTATCGCCTTCAAGAGACGTTCCTCGAGCTTGTCTTTGCTATTGTACTCCGGCAGCAGTAAGACATTGAAACATGTATGTGATGTTGGAAGGCGATCACTATCTGGTCCATGGCGAGTAATGAGTAGTTTCAACCGACTCAGACCTCCCACTGGAACACGATCTGATCCTGTAGTGAACTCTAGTAATTTTCGTTTGGATTCCTCCGGCATCGAGTGCACAACGTTCCAAAAATCTTTGATTATTTGTGAATCCTTTGTGTACCCTCCCTCATATTCTGTTGATTTCTCCAATTCGATGAAGTCGAATTTCTAAAGAATATATATAACTTGGAATCTTTTAAATCGTAAGATAATAATCACGCAACTCACCCTACTACCACAAACTAGTAGCTCAATTTCTTCAGGACGAAATAGCAGTTTCAATGGCGATTCATCTGTCACCATATCAAAGCCTTTCTTGAAGGCTTTAAATTGTCGCTCAATACTTTTGTTCAGAAGAAAATCGCTATACAAGTCTACGAACTCTTGTTTATTATGTTGTCCGACAACAATATCGCTACCGCCTGGTTTCAATTCATGTTCGACCAGTTCACCAAACACATCATTGTAACTTATTTTGAATGTCTGCATGAACACCTCTTCCATGTCGTTCTCCTGATAGTCGATCATTGATTTCAAACTTCGGTACAGTGTCGGATTCCAATCGGCCAAATCATAAAATGAGCCTTGCCCCCCCATTAACTTTCTGTATACGACCATTGGAAAATTCACAGCTAAAATGATATTGTTGTAGATGGCTAAGCCTAAAATTATGCCAATAAGAGTGAACTGTGCTTCATTCTCAAAGGGTGACGAATTAAACCTAGAACGAATAAAAATATAATGAAAATTTTTAATAAACTTAATATATAGTTCAGGAAAACTTACCAAACGGTGTTGGTTTCTTCCTGATAGGTAAACATTCCAAAATCAGCATTGAAGAGCTCCTCCACAATTAACTGAAAGAATTCCTTTGAAACACCTCCCTCGTCTACTCCTTGTTCGCCAACAAACTCTACAACTAATTGCTTTTTTAAATCTTTTGGATTTCCCATGGCTACCATTTCCAACTGCAAATATTTTGATTATCAAAAAATACAATCCTTATGCTGGTTTTATCTTACCCCAATCAAAGCATCGTCAATTATATTATCACGTCGGACTTTAAGCTTCAGATCGGGTCTTGCACCAACCTCGTTGTTGTCTCCAAAATAATTCAATAAGGAATATAGGGAAGAGTTTCTTTCGCTGTACATTCGAATCCGACTGTCGTAGTACAAGGCAATTACCTTGGTGGCAGGAGTTAATATAAACGAGTACAACATAAAGGAAAAGTGAGCATCTGAAATCAGACATTAATAAATGTATTAATTAACGGTCCATTCACCCATATATGTTTTCCTATATTAGCTATTACCTTCTCCGCTGGGATCGAGTGAAAGGTTTTTGTAGGATAAATAATCGCGATCCATTTGAATTGCATCGCTCAGTGGCTCGTTGTAGAATTCTTCAAATGGCACTAGAGGCACCCTGCAGTCCAAGGTCGAAACTCCCAGTTCAACTTCCAATTTGTCATCTGCGAACTTCGGATAATGCGGCTTAGGTACTTGTGTGTATGAGAATATATCATCCTCATCTACAGCGTTGCTAGGATCGGTATCCGCACTATCAGAACCAACAACGGAAGGCCTTGGGCTTTCACATTGCCCGGCTAATATGTTCGCATAGAATGCAATCTGGAATAATATCCATCAATATACTGATACAGTTTTATTAATCTATCAGAATACTTACTTTTAAAATTTTAGTAACAGCTATAACATCGGAGTTCTCTTGCACACTGTCTTCATCCATAATCACCTGCAGGGTGATTAGTTGCTGACAAGAACGAACCAAGGACAGCAATTGCTCCTTGCAGTGCGCAGCCCATATGCGTGCCAGCCTGGCTTGAACCGAAACAGGCAACACACGAGCAGCATGGCATAATTTTGGAAGAGCGCGCTCTAAATATTCTTGCTCCACCATACTATTAGTAGCTGAAAATTAAATTCATGTTATTTCAAATCCGACTCTTTATATTGAGAATTTTTCTTACTGTTTGTTGCCATATCGAAACAAATTACAAAGCAGTGAAGAACTTTATCCCAATCAGATTCCAGTCGGTATTTTATACTATCGGCTAATCGAATCACAGCCCCATTTATGGCTTCACCAACTGACGTATTATTCAACCGGAAAAGTTTCTTTGTTGTCCTTCTTAGACTTTCCAAATCTACTACAGTATCACCGAGTTGAGACTGATCCATGCCAGAAGACTCAGCCATTGTCTCATCCATATCTTCACAGACATCAGCCACCGTGCTGTCCTCGTCTTTATCAGCTTCCCCTTCTAACGTGCGTAAGTCCTCCTTTTTGAGTGAATTAGGTGATTTTCCTAGCAACTCGTGCAACTTTGAAGCTGCCATTCCAGTAGCCATTTGCGAAATATCTGGATTACATCGACGGAAACTCTGGCTCAACTTATCTGCATTCGAGAATATTTCATCAATCACATGTATAAGTCGATCAAATTTATTTGTTGCTTTGCTCTCTTCTATTAGTTCATCCAAAATTTGTTCATTAAGACATGATACAGGTGCTGCAATCGCTACTTCCGCAGGTGAGGAAAGCAATGACGATGATAGAAGAGATGAAAGATGAGAGCACAGCTGTCTTGAGGAAGATGGTGTCGTGCGTTGGTGGGATGAAGACAAAACGGAGGCACTAGGTTTTGTTGTACCAGCGCCCTCAGGGCAACTGGAAATATTGGTATTAGTACTGCTACTTGTAGAGCGGCTGCTGCTGCTGCTTCCGGAAGTAATTGTGCTGTTTCCACTACTACTGCTACTTTCGTTTGGCGAGAATATATCACATTCTTGATTACTAGGAGTTGTTGCTAAACTTTCCGACCTCGAGCTAATCAAGGAAACGTTAATGGAACGTTTAATTTAAATACACATTTTTCTGAAGTACTTACCTCGAGGGAGAATCATTTTTAGTACGTGGAACTTTCGGTGGTTGTCTATCAAAATCACAGAGAGGTGCATCCTGTGAGAAGAGCTGGATCGCTCTGGCTGCTATGTCGTTGGGTGACATAGGTTCAACTTGTCCGCTTGAGGCACAATATATATTGGCGCATGTTGGATTGCCGCATCCGCGTTGCAATTGGAAGAAATAACGTTCGATTAGTTCCTTAACTGCTGAGCGTTTCATTTCGGGATTTGTTGAGTGGGCAGGCGATGATTTTCCTACAGGCGCCGAGTTTGGGGTGATCGGTGTCGATCCCACAGTATTCAAATCTTGTGAAGTTGAATCACCTTCACTTGATTCGGTTCGCGAATTTTCCTCAGACAGTGACGACGATTCTTCATTGACTCTTTATTTGGGATATTTATACATATAGTATATTTATTAAACGTTCATTTTGAAGACAGAAATAGAATCTTACCTTGAAGGTTCGTCGCCAGTCCCTCTGCCCTCTGAGTTCATGAAAAAGCGGTGATTTCTATCAAATACAATGCGTTTCTTCTTGGTCTAAGTATGCAAATATGAACAGTTCATAGATTTCAACTATCTTGCACCTGCAGTTTCTTCTTCTACAAAAAGGAAACGAAAAATCGATGATTTGCAATTGCTCCGTTGCGAGAGATTCGTTTGCGAGTCCTGCTTAAGGATTTTTGCGGTTTCTGGGAAATAGCGAAATGCGTACTGTGATGGCTTCACGTCCTTCCAAGGACAATTACATCCACTCGACCGCACAATTCTTTAAATAATCTATTATTAAAAATATTTCGCTCAATATTGGGCTGACTTCCTTTTTCTCTTTCCTTGTCAACAATTCTTGCAAATGTCAGACGTTAAATTCTGAAAATCATGGAAGCAACGGGTGAGTACGCAAAAAAAATAATTGAGTATGATATGTTTGACACTGCCAACTGCGGTCGGACCCTTGAATGTTTACGTTTCATTCACTCGTTCGCTGTCAATCTGACAAATGTAATTTTTCCACATCTTAGTTTTTCCTTCGTTTTCTTCTGCTGACGAAAAAAGTAAATATTGATAAAAGTTTGTGTAATGTAGAGCCGATTGGGGACAATTTCTTAAAATTCGAAATGAGTTCGGAAAGAGTCGCTGAAGAGATTGGCAATTGTGTGCGAAACAACATCACCTGGCAGAACCTTCCTGTTCACCTAAAGCAGGTGCTCCACAACAACCAACGCGACTACGAGAAGTATGTGTTTAATTACAGTCTCAAAAATCAGTTGCGCTACCGCGGGAACCTGGCACATAAAGTTTTTCGCCAGGAACAACGGTACTATGAGCTGCTCGTCCAGAAGAGCATCAACTGTCTGTGCCTCTTTCCATATCACCTAGCGGACATCGTGACGAAAGGTCTGCGTGTCACCCCGTTCAACTATTACTTAGATGTGATCTGCAATCTGTTGCGAAGCGATAAGAGCTATGACACTCTGCCCAATTTCACAGCGGCAGACTGCCTGCGTGTTTTGGGCATTGGACGAAATGAGTATCTGTCCTTGATAAGTGATTTGAAGACGAACACTTCCAGGTCGCTGCTGTTTAGCGCCAAGCCGAACCCAATGGAATTTCTGCCCCGATTTCCAGTGCGCATCCACATCGAGCCCTGGTGGCGGGTGGAGGTCGGCTACGTGCTGGAGAAAGACATAAGCTTTGTCACAGCTGAGGAGAGGAGCCTCATCGACGATCTGATAGACTTTGGGTCGCAAACCGCTGGAAAGTGCGACTTTGAAGTCGTTCATAGTCTGTACCGCAAAGGATTGGTCTATTTGGACGTGCCGATTTCAGGAGAAGACAAAATCTGTATTCCGCCACTACGGAATTTCGTAATGAACAGAGTAAGCGGAGACTATTTCGAAAACCTGCTGTACAAGATTTTCGTTAGTGCCGACGAGCACATGACCATCTCGGAGCTGGCACAAATGCTACAAGTCGATTTGAACACTGTTAAGCATGCAGTATCGCTATTTTGTCGTTTGGGATTCGCTCGTCGAAAACAGGATCAGCGAGACAGTCCAAGTGCTGGCAATGTATATCACAGCAGCTGGTCTAGATATAACGTCACCGACATTAGTATAAAACCGCAGATAACTCCTCTGAATTATAATGCACTCAATACGGTCGAATCGCTGGATACAACGAAAAGTAGTCCTAAATCCCCATCCGGAGAGAAAGATAACAATAGCATTGGCTATGTTTCTTCAGATGGCAATAGTGATTTCTCTTTTGCCAACTTGCCCCAAACCTCGCCTGTGCAGATCCATAGGACGGGCAATGATTTGGCAAACTCTGATGAGCAGGAACTTAGTTCAGAGCAAGAGGACCTCAGTGAAACCACAACAAAACCCAGTGTTCTAGAAAAGAGCGGAAAACGTGTAGGATTTCTTTTTGATTCTACTTTGACTGCTTTTCTGATGATGGGCAATCTCTCCCCGGGACTAAAGAACCACGCTGTTACGATGTTCGAAGTGGGTAAGTTGTGTGAAGAGAGCATGGACACATTCTTGGCAGAGTTGGAGAAAGTTTCATTGTTGGATGCTGAGGGAGAAGGCGATGTAAGTCGATATTTTGCTCACGCAGTAATATTACGATCGACCATATGTTCCTTGAGAAATCTATTGCCCGGTGGTTTGGACTTACTCCGCTTAGAATGCCTCGAGAGTCTCGACTACAAGACAAGGGATCGTGTACTAGAGAAGAAATACAAGTTTATTATATCCGCAACTCCTCTAACAGCCAATTTATCACATCTCTTCAGTATTCCATTTTTCGGTCAGTTTTATCGCGGTTCAGAAAGTTCGCACATGTGGACTAAACTCTTTTATAATCATATCACTGGATACGGTCCGCCCAGTCTTTTACTGTGTCGAGGAACCGTTCTGAAGACATTCCCACGGATATTTGTCGGCTACGGGAAACTCTTGGTTCACATTCTTCATTCGGATTCATACGTGATAAACTCGGAAAATTTTCGCAATTTGAATGATCAGCTTAAAAATGGGTTCATCCTCGTACAGGGCTACGGCATCAGGACACCTGGCGAGGTGAGAATTGAAGCGTTCCCCTTCGATACAGCTGATGGGCTGCAAATGAAATGGGTTTCTCATAAGGCAGTACTCAAACTACGCGAGTACATTGACCTGGAGCAGACTTGTGGGTATATAACTTTTGTAAATACAGGTGTGCCTGACCTCGGTTGCGAATCGTACGACTTGAACGTTCATTTAAGGCATCCAAAAAGCAAAATGAAGGCGAAGACAGGTGGGGAAGAAGCAACGAAGGCACTTGTCAAGTCTGACTCCGTAGCAAAGCAGAAAAATGAATGTCCCGAGACACCACTGGACATATTATCGCCCACTGAAAGCTCTGAAGTAACCAGCTTTGCAAGACTTGCAACAAATGAAGGCGAAGCAGCAACCGCAATGACTTTGAAGAGTCCCGATGAGAACTACTTTGCAGTCAGTCCACAAAACAGTTCTCCGTCCAACATATTCATATCCGAGGACTGCAACGAACTATTGGCGTCAGAGATAGCCAAGTGTAGTGAGGCTAACAGGAGCGATCTGGTATCGCAGGCGTCGGTGGAAATTCCTATAACCTCATCGGACATGTCTTTTGCAGAACTGGATCAGTCGGATTCGACGACCGAGGAGTGGACCTTGCTGGACGTCAACTTTGGGGTTCCTTTGTTCGACGTCGACTGCAACACCAGAATTTGTCAGAAGATGAAAAACCTCAGCAGCGACGAACACCTGCAGCAGCTTCCGGTTGTAAATGCAAGAATGAACGAAATGTTAATAAATTTTGTGAAACAATGTCTATACTTCGAGGACGAGTCTTCAGACTCTGCTAAATTTGGAAAATTCTTGCCACACCCACGGATTAATCTCGCATTTGAAAACGGCCGAGTGTGCTACTGGAGTGGAAGGTGAATCATTTCTTGCAATCAACCTTCAGTTACCAGTGCCAAGTATAGCTTTTAACATTAATTTTTTTTTCAAACCAATTAAATCATTCCGTTATAGAATTCTATATATGTATGATATTTTTCCATGAAGCCTTGTTATGTTTATGAGTTATTTATCTTTAGTTTATTTAAATGTGTTTATAAAATATATTCCAAACAGATATATTCCAAAAATAAATAAATAAAGTAATTTGAAGAAAGTGTAATTTTTTGGACTCCACTGTGTTTTCTATGTGTTGATATGTTGGTTCCTAGTACATCTTTTGTTGGGGGCTCACACATTAAGCGTGAAACACATTTGGTTTCGCAGTGCTGTTGTACAGTTGTTCTATATTTAATGTTCTTACTGTTTCGACTGCATCTCATAAGTAAAACAGGCAAGTCTGAAGACATAAACGCCAATTGAAAACTGAGATTCCTAGTGGGAAATATCTATGTAAATTCTTATTAGAAATTCTACCCGTTTGAATACCGTTTGATGTGAAGATGGCATCACTACTATGTGGAATAGAACAGTAGTGGTTTGGCAGCACTGGCCCGAAAACTTGCAAATTTTCTCTTCGGTGGGTTTCTTTGCTTTTATTTAATAAAATTAATCAGTTACGTTTAACAATAGTGTAGTTTATTTTATCTATCCGCGAGTGAGCATTGAAATGTGATTTGCGGTTTCAAAAAATATCCGTTTCGAAGAAACAAAGAATGCATTCACCATTACAATCGAAATTTCTTGCTCTCTTCTGTGCTCCGCCTCAGTGAGCGAGCATACGTCATTGCTTTATTGTTGTAATTCCAATTTGACAGTTGGCCAGAGAGTTTTTTTTTTTTTTCATTTGTACGCAATCCGTTGGCTTTACAGTTCGCAGTTTAGGCCAGAAAGAAATAAATAGAAATAAGAGTAAAAGTGAAGTGTTCAAATGATTTTTTTTTTTAAATAGTTGTTCATGCTAAGATAGTCGAGGTGCTGTGCGTTCGATTGGTAGAGCAGAGTAAGCTTTAGAAAGTTTTCATTCCACTTCTACCCCGATTTCGGGTTTACCCATTGTCTAATTGCTTTTGGCCAAGACGCTCTCAGTCGTGTGGCGATCACTCGTACAATCGGTATTTCTTTTTGGCAAGTACACATATAAATCGCTCGCCGCTCGATTGTCTCGCACCGTCTTGCGGAGCAGGTTCCATTCCGTTTATTCAGTTCCCCGCTCTTTCCGCGACCACTCGGCCATCCGACGTGTGTGTTTGTTGTTACACTGTATTTAGTCTGTGCGTCCACCAGCCCTGTGGTGGTGCCCTTGGCCGTTTTGGACAGATTCCGCGCTGCTGTCTCCGCTTCGTTGACAACGGATCTTTGAGAAATTATTTTTAATTCGCGCATAGCCAGAGACTTGATGAAATCGAAAGCAACTCAATACAACAAATAAATACTACACAAAAGGAAACCTTGAATTTCTATTTTTAATGAAATATATCGAACTATTTTCGTTACGATGCCTTCTGCTTTGTAATAAGTTTCTGATCGGATGTTAATTCGATTTGAATGGAATTGGCTTTCACTGAAATCCATTGGAACTGCGACACAGTGCGAAGTCTGAAGCCGTCCGTGTGTTTTGCCCGTTTTCTAATTGAAATTAAAGTTGTGCTGTTCTCTAATCGTGTGTTTTTGTTCGGCAGCCGAGGACATTTCCTCCGTGGATAGGAATTTAAATTTCTGGGCAGTGGCTGCAATGATGGATACATCATCATTCCAATGTCTGAAAAGGAGCTGAACCGAAACGAAAACGAACTGAGCACGCAAAGGAAACGCAGTGATCACAGCACAAAACGTAAAACGAAACAAGAAACAAGACGAAAGGAAACATAAAACACAAAAACAAAAAATAAGTTAGTAGAATAGAACACACCTAATTAATTAGCTGGCCTGTTGGTAAAGGCACGAAAGCAATAGCTGTAGCTGTAACAACAAACCGTCATGACATCATACGCCACCTCAATCGAAGCGACCGGGACAGGTGAAGTGGATGCGCCGCCCGGAGCAGGCTGTGAACCTGCCGAGTACCAGGAGAAACGCCCTCTGCCACTGGAGGAAGTCTCATCCAGGCGCGGGTTCGACGACTGTGACTGCGATTCCCAGTCGGATGGACGGGAGAAAGCCGATACTACGCCTGAGAATTTGAGAAAGATCGATGATGTCATTGAGTCCGAAGCCGTGCGATCGCAAATCCGGAGTCTTTCGTCCGTTGCCTCAGAGCCGTTGCTTCGTGATGAGTCAATTGCCAAACTGGAAATGGAGAAGTCGCTACGCAGCATGAACGGTAAGTCCAAAAAATATAGGCAATGGTCGAACGGAGCTGCCACATTTAGCTATGTTGGTCAATAGAACTATCGCAATTTCGTTTGTCGATTTGAATTCTAGTCGTCCGTTGATCATGTCAACAATGGTAATAGACATAGTGTAATGGAATGATTTTTGCAGATACTCTCTACAAACAAGACCGCATTGAGAGCGAAACAAATGTGGCTTCATTAACAACACCGTTAGCGGATGAGTCATCAATTGATTCAGTGAGCACAGCAACAAAACAATCGTTAGCTTTTACCATAGACAACTTCAACGATAAAGAGTGCGATCCAGCGGCCGCTGCAGCTAAATATAAAAGCATGATGGAGAGATTTCAAAACCGACATCGACGTGGTGCATCCATGTCGAAATTGGAAAGTGCAGATCCAAAGGCCAATTCGCTTACGTCGCCCTCCCAGTCTTCAGCTACGATTCGCGATTCCAGGAGTATGACCAAGTCACTCAACGTTGAAAACTCCACCGCCACTAGTGCAAATGCAAATGCGAATGCTAAGCCCGACTCTGCGCAAGTAGAAAACGATGCGAATTCAGGTGTGCCAAAGGTCAAATTACGCGTTCGTGATCGCAGTACATCGAGAGTAAGAGATTCAAGCAAACGTCACAGTTGGTCGCCGCGTTCGAGCACAAGCGAATTAACGCACACTCCGTCGAACAAATTGCCCGGTAATACGCAGTCACAAACGAAAAATCGATTGGATGCGATTCCTGCCCAAGGCGGAAAGAAAATACCCAAGAGCAAACCCCCATCCCTGCAAATGCCAAAAGAAGCAGCCAACAACATGCCAGCTAGACAGCAATTCACTCCACGATCCACGGCGATGCAAATGGCTCTGCAGAAGGTTGACTTCCTTTGCCCCCAGCCACCACTGGCCGATTTCAAGCATTTACACATCGACGGCGATAATGTTAGCGAAGCGGGAACCTACACTTTAGATGGCGACAACTATACGGAAGAGCAGAAGGATCTGATGAACATCGACAAGAGCACATTGGAGAGGTCGCAGAAGGCGAGAAAAGCACAAGCTGCCAATAGACCAACGGATTTGGAAATTCCCACTGCCGATTCGCACTATATGACCAAAATTCCTGTGGTATCCAGTAACAGAAGCAACGTGCTGGAAGTAAATTACTATCACGACTCCGATTTGACACCGATCAGAGCGAATACAAACGATTTTATGCTCAGCAGTCACCAAACCGCCTCGTCGTACTTGGAGAAAATCAAATCACGGGTGCTTCGCAACATGTCAGCCACGAAAAACATCAGCCAGGATGTGGACTCCATGGTGAATATAGTCGAGAATGGTTCCAGTGAAAAGACGCCGCCGTCAGCGGATGTTGGTACGTTCACTAGTGTCACAACCAGTGGAGTCCTCGCCAAGCAGAGCGCCCTCGACCCACGGCCTCGACTGACGCGTCGAAGTAGTCTCTCCACATCGCAAATAGACTCGTCCGAGTACGTGAGCAACGAGGCGAAGCTGAAGAGCAGTGGGGCAGCAGCGTACTCGGGTGGCGGGTTCACAGATCACCAGAAGGCCGAGTACCGGCTCAATGTGTTCACCAATCAGAAGGACTCGCAAAAGTTCGCACCCAATCGATCGTACGTCGAGACACCGCCGGACTCGCCGTCTGCCTACAAGGCGAGTCTCATCGACCCAGCCAATCTGTCCGACACAGCTGTGCTGAAAACAGCCCAGAATAAGAACGACTGGATACAGGAGTGGGCTCGCAATGCACGGGCACGAAGTCTGGCCTGCGACAGCGGCAAAGGACGCCAGATGCAAACGCAAGATCTCATGACACGTAGCTACACTTGTTCGGAGGCTGGCGAATCGTTGACCGACGACAGCCTGTTCAACTCGCAACGACCGATGGTCCACAATAAATCGTTGGCGGAGCGCTATCGACTGGTGGGCGAATTGGATTACTCTAGTGATCCGGCCATTTGCTCGTCATTCGCAGCAAAGGGGAACGTTGATATCAGCAACCAACGGCCGCCGAAGAGTCCCTCGAAAATTCCATCGCCCCTACACTCGATCGGTCGTGCCCGCAGCGCGAGTCGCACGCGTTCCAGCTTGCAAAATATGTTGCAACAAGAGACTGTGGAGGCTGACATGTACTTGCAGAAGACAGCGGCAGCCATTAACAATCTGCAGCAGAGTTTGTCGCGCAAGAACTCCCTCAAGTCTCCCCCCGGTGGTTCGCCCCGAGCATACGCTTCCGGGAAAAATCAGGCCTACTACTCGCCCGACGAATGCAGTCCCCAGCACAGCCTCGAGTCGCCCACTGGCTACCACCCGCCACCGCTGAGGACCGTGCACAAACGAAACCTATCGATGGAGTCGTACAACCGGGATCCGCACGCGCACCTCATGACCAGCAGCTTCAACGAGCAGCAGTTGAAGCTGCTGACCGGTGGAGATTACATGCAGAAGGTGCGCGGTCGCAAGAACTCTTTCGACGGCAACATTCAGACGATTTTGCCCACGTCGCCGGCTCGAAGAGAGAAGTCCAATAGGTCGCGACTTCCAGACCACCAGCAACAGTCGGAGAACGCGCTGTCGCCGCTGAGGAGATCGAGTTCGTTCTCGGCCAAAATCGCCACTGCGGCGAGGTCGGCGCGACCGCAATTCCAGAATTTATACACTCCACCTGCAGCTCGACACAATTATGTAGCGCCCGCACTGGGACCCGGATCTGGACCCGGATCCGGACCGATGGGACCCAATCCCATAAAGAAATCGGCGAGCAGCAACAACTTCCGAAACGTCTACAGTGACTACGACGATAATTTGGCGTATTACATCAAGGACGAGGACGACTACGGCGAGGTGGAAGAGTACTATTCCAGCGGCGATGACTTGGAAGTCAATGACGACTACGTCTACGGGGGGAAGTCGAAGATGGAGGTGGCGGGAACCGCTATGTTGGAGCCGAATGAAAGTAGTGCGCCCACGGTTCCGCTGTCGAACACTCGCTACAACAAGGCCTTATTGATGCGCATCGAACGGAGCAAGCAGAAAGTCGCCGGAAAGTCCGCTGGGCCGTCCAGTGGTGGGTCGGCCAAAACCATGGTGGGAGGCGTCGTCGCATGTCCGAACACGCCGGAATTGCCACGGCGAACCATCAAGAGTGCACCGCGTGCCAACGTCTCGCGTCAGTCGATGCCACGGGACTCGAGCTTGAACCGCTTGGCCGGACAGATTCCCAATTCGTTGGCGTCGGCGAAGAAGCAGATCCTGCAAACAGCCGCTGCAGTGCCGACCAGCGCCAGCAACAACAAATCATCGTCGTCGTCGTCTACGGCACGAGTACAGCCAAAATATTTAGATATATCAAAGTATAAACCAGCGCAGGGAAACAATTTCCTGCGTAAGAACGATGCCAAAAGTACTCTGAAGACATCAACCGGTGTCGAATCGATGAAACGAAGCCCCAGCAGCTCTTCCATGGGCCTCAGTCGGGGGGATCCGACCCGTGCCAGTAACCGCAGCGCCAAGTCCGCCACGTCCATAATGACCACCAGTGGCACGTCGTTGACAGCCCGAGCTCCGTCTGCGGTTCGCAGAGACACGTCTGGTAAGAAATAGGAATTGAACTAACGGGTGAAACTTTATTCTACACTTACTGTATTCCAACAGTTACGAAACAAAAGGAAGCCGAAATGGAGATGTGGAAGAGGCGCTCCAAATACGACCCTATGAAAGCCGCTGCTGAAGACCGCCGAAAAAAGGAGGAGGCCAAGAAGTTGGCACAAGCGAAAAGCGATCTACCCTCAGAAAGGTGAGTAGTTCGTTCCAAACAGACAGATAATTAAAACGAAACACAACAAGAACACTTGAAAACACAGAACCCTCTGATAAGAACTGGCTTGGTCGAAGTAATGGATAAGTTATCACTGGGTTTCCGGCAAAATATGGTGTGAATTAATACGAATTTTTTTGGTTTACATTGGATGACTAAAACAGGGTTTTGTTTTATTTTATTTTATTTTATTTATTAAAATTGGTTAACTCTTGATTTTCCTGCTTCACTCTACTATGATTTGATAATTTACTACTTTTCCGTTGCTGATTCACCACCGCAGACCCTCAAGATCTCCCTATCGCAGGGGACATTTATGACCTGAAGGGGTTCTGATAACTGATCTTTAATAAGTATAAGACTAATGGTAATTGTTGCGCTAAATGGAAATGGTTAGTGAGATACAAATTACGACTTTTGAAAGGAACTTTGACCAGAACGACGTCGTCGATGTGTCGTTCTCGTTGTAATGATAGAAAAAGTAATTATAAATCAATTTTCAAGCAACATTGTTTACTTTCTTAGTGTTGTTTTTGCACATCGGAAACGATGAGTTCATGCTGCTATGTTGTTGTACCACTTACTCACTCTCTGCCATAAGACAAGCATTTGGCTTAAAACATTTTGAAGCATTTTATTCATTTTTTTTGTCTTTTCTGTTTTTTTTTTTTTTTTTCTTCTTTTTGAAAACTCATCAACCACGTAGCGCTCGCTCTCCATTGTTCTGTGAATACGTTTGCATTGTTCTCTCAGATTTCTCTCTAACTCTAATTGCTGAGCATTTGCTTTGGGTTGAGTCGTCTGCTTAAACTCATCTTACTAATGCCATCCAATTCATAATATTCATAATTAACAAAGCTCGTCATGCGCCGTATTCTTGAACACTAAACCATTAGAACATTGAATTGACTAGAATTGAATTGAATTGAAGTTGAATTGTGCTTGCGATCTTGTTATCTCCAAGTCGATCGAAAGCTCGGGTTAACGATGTTTTTATCCTGCAGTGACGCAGCTTCGCGAGACCAGTCCTCGTATCTGAGGGAGACGTCGTTCGACAACAACCAGTGGTCCCTGGGCTTGCGGGAGTCCGGAGGCGAGGAGAGCGAGTAATCAATCAGCCTGGCAATGGATAATGGAATGGATAACAGGAATCACCTAACCTTTGGCAGCTGATTAAAATTAAAGTGATATGATAGCGTTTATTATGTTCGTAGCGTAGTTAAGTCAGGATTACTAGAGGATCGTCGAAATCTCGCTCGCGTCCTCTACTAATTAATCACTAGGAATTACTAGACTACGGTTCTAGACTACTATATATAAATATATATAGATATATATGTATATGCATGCAACTTTGAAGTCCTTCTCTTGAGGTTACTTTTTTTTATTATTATTATTATTATAATATCATTATATTTTATAAACTATGCTGTATTATATTTACAAAAGAAGAAGAAACTATGTGCAAACTTTAATGCATTAGGAAGCAATTTCTCCTAGTTAGCATCACGAAGGTACGCAATTGATATATATATATATATATGATAAGTGACATTTTTAGGTGCAAGAGCATATCTCTATCTCTATCTCGGGTGGTGGTTCAACATTAGCAACAACTGACCGCCCAACCCCCGCCCCACGAGCCAAAAACCAAGTATTAACAACACATATGCGATTGAGTAGACATCAAAATCCATTTCCATTGATGTGGGACATGGACATGGACATCGACAGGGATAGTTAGATAGACCGAGGGACGGACATTGGGGGGGAATTAAATTCTGGGGAGAAATCAAATGAAATGAAAGCATATGAATGAATTCTATGGATGAATTATTTATATGAAAAATACCTTAGGAAGGAAGCATGCATTGTGTGAAACGTCTATAATTAACTTATGCCTTAATTTAGAGTATATTTTCTGTTTTAGTTGTTTGCTAGGTTGTGTATTTATGTATGTCAACACTAGTTTATAGAAACGTATCGTTGAATGGTGGGGTTTGTGACGTCATCGTCGCCACCGCCACCGCCACCGCCACCACAACGATTGTTTGTATTTTTAAATATCAGACCTCAAACGAAACCAATCAACTATATATATGTATATATATATATATAGTAATATATTAAGAGAATTAGGTATTTTTTGCAAATGAACAAATTTATGAGTATTGCTTGTAATGGAAATCAAATAAATAATGATGAAACATCACACCAAATGGAAATGATAGTGGAGAGGAAGATGAAAATGTAATGAACATGATAAGGAACATCATTTTATTGAGGAGAAATGATATGCAATTAATGAGAATCCATCCGCAGGAATGTCTTCAGTTTGAATGTCGTCTGTCTTAGGCTTTAGTTTTCCTATTTGTTAAGTCCGACACACGGTTTGCATTCATTCCCGTCGATTGAGAATTAAATTGAACGCCACTAAACTGCGACTATTTGTTGAATATTTTTAGAATTTTATTGAAACAACTAACAAAACACACACACCTTGTGCGAGAAAGAAATTCCTTGAGCAATTAAATGCAAATCAATTCTATATATGGTTCAACTATTTGATTTGGCTTTTCGTTTGCGACTTCTAAACTACTAAACTAAGCGCGGCCGATGTGGCAAGTACAGAATAAGTAAAATCAAATAAGAAACTAAAACTAAAACAAAAAATATTTCATCGAGCGGAAGGGCAGGGAAGGGAAGGGACGGGATTCGCTTCCTGAATATCGTAACGATTAAGTTTATGCTTTTATATTGTGCAATAATAAACAACGAGTTGTAACAAATCCGATACTACAAAGATCTGCTGTTTGTTTCTCCGTGCCGTGTGCCGAGGGCCGAGGGCCCTGGGGAATTTCGGCGAACGGGTCGAATGGGTTTTTTTTAGTACAGTGGCTGGCAAATGCCGCCAGGTAGCGGTCGGAGCACCTCGGACTGGGACTCGATCCGCCGTCTAGTCGCAATCAGGAGGACGACGCCTGCAATGGGAAACCTCGAGCCGTCGAAAGCACGCAGACCTGGGCCCAGCTTAGGCCAGGCCGTCGGGACGCCAGAACGCCAGGACGACGAGACGCGACGCGGCGCAAATCGAGATCCGTCTGACCTGCAGTTTTGCAATCTCGGCCTGCAGTTGACTTTCCCGGGCCGCAGAGCGCAGTCCATTAGGAAAATAATTACATTTTAATAGCGCTTCGCGACTAGCGGGGAAATGTTT
The DNA here is from genome assembly GCA_947389925.1 of Coelopa pilipes. NCBI lineage: Eukaryota > Metazoa > Arthropoda > Insecta > Diptera > Coelopidae > Coelopa > Coelopa pilipes. The sequence goes on from OX376699.1 coordinate 6,718,629, forward strand.
TCCAGATTAGCTGATCTGTTTAGCGGCTGCCATTGATTAATGAGGCTCCTAAACAAAGACACACGGTGGCTTTATGGTCGATGCATGGCGTGGAACCGAGGCGAAGGGCTGAGGTTGGCATTGGATTCAGTGGGATTCGCCATTAGGTCCAGGTAGCTGTGCGGTCACGAGTGTGGGCCACCAGATGCTGCAAGTGTGGACTGGGGGTGCAAAACTACCTGCTGCAGAGGCTGAAAAGTGCGTGAAGAGGTCGACGAGTGTTCGGCGGAGCCCTCGGTGGATCCTCCGTGTGGTGCCCGGCGGCGGCAACCTTTCCAATCGACGATGGACCGAATCCACCATGCACCGCATCGCCTCTGCTGCACTTGGCTCGGCTCGGCTCGGCTCGGTTCGGCTCTGCCGGTGCAGGAGGCAACGCAGTCCATGTGTGTGTGGGTGAAGCGGCATCGCCGTGAAAATCGACAGCGCGTCGTGCTCGGCGGCCGTCGGAGACCGCAATCAGGGACAGGAGAACGGAGGACGGACGGACGCCCAGTTCGCTGGGGGATCGGAGCAGAGGAGAGCCGAAGAGAAAAGGAGAAAACGAGTGAGAGAGAGAGAGGAGGGGGAGGAGAAGAAAAAAAAGAGAAAACCTGTTCGCTGCTTCTGCATCTTGGGCCATGTAACTGTGTCTGTGCCTGTGCCTGCGTCTGGCAGGCAGGCGCGCCTGAGCCGGGCGGCGAGGCCAACTCTCTTCGCCTCGCTTCTCTTCTGCTCTCTTTTCGCCTCGTCTCGCCTCTCTTCTGCTCTCTTTCCTCTCCTCTGACGATGCCGGCGGACATGGACGTGGTGCGAACGGAGCAAACCGACAAGTGAGGACGGCGGCGACGGCGGCGGAGCAGGCGGGGTTGATGGATAGATACTTTGTATATGGTCGCCGGCAGCGGTGCATGTATCCCAGAGATACTTGCATCGCGCACGCACACACCGACGGGCCCCCGTCCGTCAGTGTGTGCGTCGCTCGCCGCAGCTCGACTCGATTTGATTCCTCCGTGCACAGGAAACTGGGTATCGAGTTGTCTTGACTGGTCGCACGTATCCCACTTTTTCCAACCCTTCCTTCATTCTTTCATTCCTTCATTCTAGAACGTACTTATGTAATCATGGCTTAAATCGCTGTCGGTCGTCATTTGGCTTTGTCGTTGTTATTCTTGTTGTTCGTTGCAACCGACTGTTCGTTCTCAACAGCTACTTGTCCCGGCTGCCCTTGGCGCACCCGGCCCCGTTCCCGCTCCCGCTCCCTCTCCCGGGGTCCTGATTTCGGCTCGCGGCCCGACGAGGGGCCCGATCAATAGGAGTCGAGTGGAGTCGATTCGTCGCCTCCAAGTTCCATTTGCCGCTGACTCGCTGTTGTAGTCATATGGGCAGAAATATACATATGTGTGAGCCTATTGTGTGTTTGTTGTATTTTATTCGTACAAACATATGGACATACATCCATACATACATATATACAATGTGCAATTAGCGAATGCATTTGTTGTAATCCGTCCGTCCCACCGTTCGTTCGTTCGTTCGTCCGTCCGTCCCTTGCTCGCTCACTCGCTCGTCGTCATTCGCAACGCTCGAGGCGGAGAGGACGAGCGCGGCGAGCGCTGCGAAGTCACGTAGACCTCGAAATTGTTGCTCTGCTCGCAGCGACGTCTCTCTCTCTCTCCCTCTCGCGGCCACCCTACGGTCCTCTCTCTCATCATCCGGCAGCGAGATCCACTCGGCGAAACGCTTCCCCACTCCGTCCCCTCTCACACCCTCTCTATAACAAACACTCATTCTGCTCAATTGCCGAGCAGTGGAACAAGGGCGAAGAAGAAGGAGTCGCTCGTCGGTCGGGGCGGCCCGAGCGGGGAACGGGAGCAAAACGACGACAACGACGACGACGACGACGACGACGACGACGACGACGACGGTGGTGGTGGTAAACAGCTGACGACCGACCGAGCCGGGCCGGAGTACATAAGCCAATTGCCAATTCGAGAAACGAGGGATACACAGTGGATCTACCTGCTTGCGCTGCTGGCTGTGCCGCTGCCGCGGTCGCGGTCGCTGCTGCCACCTCCACTGGCACGGGAACGGGCTCTGTTTCGTTCTCTTCGAAGAGAGCGGCCCGCGGTGCTCTCTTGGCGGTGCGAGCACGCTGCCGAAAGAGACGGCGCGAGGCGGACGGCAGAGCGCGAGCGAGCGTAGAGCAGGGTGTCGGTCGCAGGAGAGCGTGCAGAGCGAGGGGCGGGCGAGCGACGTCGCGCTGCCTGCGCCGCGGGAAAACTACAAATAGCCTCGACACGGAGCCGGTTTGCATAGTAGCTTCGAAACACTGCTGAAGTCCACATCGCCGCAAAGAGAAGAGGAACGAACACAACAACACAACGAGCCAGAGCTATCTATCGCCTCTGACCAGCCATCTGTCTGCCTATTCAGTCGTTCAGAAGCAGCACAGCAAAGTCGTTTAAGAAGAATTCTATACAAGCAAAACACGTTAGTTGCTGGCACCGACCGACCGTGATCGTTTGTTTCGCTCGCGTAGATTCGCCGAAACAATTGCCATCGCCTCGTAACTCGCAACGACTCCGGACCAACTCCGCCATCAAAGTGATAAAAACCAAACCTGTCTGTGATCAAAGACGTCTATCTATCTACCAATCAATCTATCTATCTGCAACCACATGATATAAAGAAGCTAACGTGAAGAGCTAGTAGCCTGAGAGCCTAAAACAAAATCAAAAAAAAAAAAAAAAAAAAATAAAATAAAATAAAGAAATATTGTGATAAAAACAGTGATAAGACCATCCAACAATTTACGGAAAAGGAAAAAAGAGCAAATCGAGCTCGTCTGCAATTTAATCGAACTCCTGTCCGAATCCAGCCGAACCCAATGAAAATGGAAGTGCTTCCTGTGCAGAATCAGTATCAGTCCAAATACGGGGTCCTCGGGTCGAACAAAGTTAAAGGTAAGCATCGGACCACGTCCCAATGCCCGAAAGCCGACGGCTTTTCGCATTTCGCACTTCGACTCTTTTTCGATTTTCTCGCCTCCGACTTTCGATTCGACTCGACTCGTTCGAGCTTTCGCCGTCTTCCGTCCGTTCTAAATTTAACGCACGTTCGATCGATCGGTCGAGATCTGCGTGCTCTGTTGCCATGTGGGAAGCGACCAGGAAGCTTCTCGAAACTCCGCGATTCTTCTTCTTCTTCTTCTTCCTCCTCATCTTCTTCGCCTTCTCCGTCTTGCCACATTACAACGACGTCGTTACTGATTTTCGTCTCCCTCTCTCTTGCCATTGCAGACTGGACCAGCACGTTGACAGCGCCAGCGTCGGCGAGCGCCGAAGTCGCGGCCGCCGCCGGCATCCCGTATCTGCAGAGCAGCACCACCAACAAAATCAAGCACAGTATTAACAAGAGCAAGTCCAGCCGGGGCGCGGACGCCATCGGCGGCAAGCAGCAGCGACTCCACCACGCCACAGCCACAGCCACAGTCGCCACCGCCACCGTCGCCGCTTCCGCCCCCTCTGCGTCCGCCGTGCCCGATCTGGAGCTGCCCGTGGGCGGCCGGTACAGCAACAACCTCTTCTTCTGTGATGACATCGACACGGCCGCCGTTCAGGAGCTCTCGCTGCGGCTGCTCGACGAGCTGCGGGCGGCGAAGAGTCGCCACCTGACCTGCACCGAAGTCTCATTGCCCTGTGATCTCACGCCGAGGATCGCCTCGGAAATCGTTCGGGTGTCCGAGCGGGAGCCGTGCGGCTTGCGCGGCTGCACGATCTACATCGAGTTCGAGGACGAGCCGAGCAACTCGCGCCGCATCGCCTCCCTGAAGATCGACCCCGAGACGGTCTCGACGTTCGAGGTGTACCTGACGCTGCGCCAGGACCATCGCGGCTGGACCGCTCTGTTGCCGCAGTTCATGAAGAGCCTGGCCCGGACGATCACCATCAGTCCGGAGTTCACCATCACCAAGAACAAGCTCTACTCGCAGCAGAGCAGCAGCAGCAGCAGCAGCAACAGCTACGGCCGCCCATGCTCGTCGCTGGCCACGCCATCGTCGTGACATGGCGGCCGACGCCACGACAACGACCTCAGTAACCACTCGTTACTCCCACTCGTAACCACCACCACGACCACCACCACTCAACACTAGGATTAAGCTTAGCCGATAAGGAACGCCACCCGCCCATGGGTGGGCGACGACTCAATGTGATACTGGTTAGGAAGCAACCGTTAGCCGCGCTGGGATCGCAGCGCGAACAAAGGAACAGCAAACAAGCAAACACAAAATTAATAAGCAAAATGTGAGAAGAAAAAACACCAGAGTTTCGTTGGAACGACGAAGTAAAATGCAATTTTATTCAATTCAATTCAATCCAATTACTTACGATAATTGTTCTCTCTTGATATTCCCACAACACACACACACACACACACATAAACTCCCCCCCCCATACACATTTCCACACTCACCCGTACATGAAAATCCACACAAACACACACACACACACACACACGATATGATATGATATGATATGATGATATATACAACAACCATTATATGGAGTACAGTATACAGTTATTTTTTTACATGCGCATGTATTGTATTTCTATTTTATTATTATTATTATTATTATTACAACTATTATTATTATTATTAATATTATTAATATGTTAAGTTTAATTAATTACATTTGTAATTGTGACGACCAAACAACAAAGCAACAATTAATACTACAACAACAACAACAACTGAATGTTAATCATCTCGATATGAAGAAGCAGCAAAAGCTGTGGAAAAAAGTAACAACAAAGAAATCAAAAAAACAACAAAGAAACAGAAAAACACCAACAAAAAAACAAAAGAAAAGCAAAAGAAAATGAAACAAAAACCAATAAAAAAAATAATACACAATAAAACCATGCAATGTGTTTTCCTTGGGCCGGGCCGCGGCGAGATGGGGTGAGGTGGGGTGGACTGAGGTGAGCTGGGGTGAGGCGAGGTGAGGCCGCGGTGAACTATGGTGAACTGCGGGCTCCACCGTTCCGGCGGCAGCGGCTGACTCAGCGCCGTCGGTCTCCGGGCCACTGAAGCGTGCCGCGGGCTCCTCGCTTCACGGCCACCGGAGTTCGAGTCGGAATCGGAGTCGGAGTCGAGTCGAGGCGCTGGAGCCGTTGCGGAAGGGCCGCCGTCGCCCTGCCGTGGCGAGGGGGCGACGACGACCACGGGGGCCGCGATCCACCTGCGGTGAGTGGAGGGAGGGGCAGGAGGCCGATTGTTGTGGCTCTGCTCATGCTGGGATCACGGCCGTTCACGTGGTGGAGGCGAAGGTGGGGTCGGTAGGAGGAGGTGGTGGCGATGTCGTCGTGAGGCTCGTGCGGGTGCCCCCGAGAACACGCAGTTGTTTTGATTCTGTCGTTCGATTGTGATTCCGTTTTTGATTCCGATTGCAATTGCAATTTATTAATGGTTCTATTTAAAGCGCTCGAACTAGCGACAACAAAACAACTACAATGTTGCACCCCACACGAGTGCCCAACACGAGCCGCCGTCGTCGCCCCCAGCCCTCTCTCGTTCACGAGCCCCACAGCTGCGACTGCGACCACGACGACGACGACGACGAGTCCGTCTGATGCAATAAACAGCTGAATTAATCAGCCATCATCGCATTCGCTTGCACTCGCCTCCGATCGGGCGGATCAACGTGAGGCGAAACCCGAGCCGAGGCTCACGTTACGACGAAGGCAACAACAACCACGAAGGCGACGACGACGCTCGGTGTTCGGGGCTGCGTCAGCGCTCCTGGCGACCAGCGACCAGCGTCCAGCACCCTCTGCCGACGCTCTGAGAAAGTGCGAGTGCTCGAATCACGGTTGGCCCTGGTGCTTGAGAGGGACGGACTGAGATCAGTTGGGGTCGGCTCGGTCGGATCGGCTCAGCTCGGTTCGAGTCGACTCGGCTGTGGGTGGACGGAGGCGACATCGGATTGAGAGATGAGATGGATTTCGGCGTAAGGTGGACAGGGTTACCAGGCGGAGGCGATGCATGCACCGGACCGATCAGCTCAGCTCGCCCTGGGCGATGGGCGCGGCAGGACAGGGAGGTGACCAGTGGGGGTGTCCAGCAGGGGTGGCTGGAAGGGGTGGCAGACGGCGCGAGTGGTCCGAGAACGGGGGCTCGCTCGGAGCGCGCCGTGATCGGCAGCGGCGGGCGTTGGGGTGCATCGGAGGCTGTGACAGGCCGGGCAAGTTGTCGGGACCAGCCTCGAGGCAGCGGCGGCGGCAGCAACGACATCACACGTCATCGGCTCTTGGACGGATCGCGCTCGTTCTGCCGCCGCTGATAAGCGCTCACCGCGCTCAGAGCGCCTCTTCCTCTTCCTCTGCTACAAGCCGAGAACAGACGACGGCCGAGGCGAGTCGGCGGCAGCGGCAGCAACACCGACACCGACACCGATATCGGGCCCCGAGAGATTCTGCTCCGTGTTCCGTGCTCCGCTCGCCGACGTCGACCGGGATCGCGCCACACGCTCCGCGCTCAGCGCGCCCGACTCGCCCGACTCCAAGTCGAAAGAAACCAGAAGAAGAAAACAAACGAGCGGCCGCAGAGGCAGAGGCAACAACAACAATTGCAGCAACAACAAAAACAAATACGAGGAGAAGCAACAAACACGAACGCAAACCCAAACGCAAACGAACGAACGAACGGCGAGTGAGCGAGCGAGCGAGCGAGCGAACGAACGAGCGGCCGACTGAGCGATCGAGCGAGCGACCGACCGAGCGACCGACGGCCAGTTGCCACACGGGAACTGCATGAGTGTTCGCTCCATAGCGCGGCCTGGCGCTGGGGCTGGGGCTGGTGCTGGGGCTGGCTCCGGTCTGGTACTGGCTCTGGTACGGATGGCTCCGACTCTGGCACAGGCAGAGTCAGAGGCAGAGGCACAAGCAGAGGCAGCGTCAGCGTCAGCGGCAGTGCCGATGACGATGGCAGTGGCGATGACGGCAACGACGACCACGACGACGACGACGACGACGATGCGACACGAAGCGACGACGGAGCATGCCACACACAGTTAAATGTGAAATTAGTACAATTCGTGATTTCGACGGTGAACGACGAAAGCAGCAGCGAAGCGGAGGCAACGACAGCGACACCAACACCGTCAGCGACACCGACAGCGACACCGACGACGACGACGACGTCGCCATCGACACCGAGGTATCGAGGCATTGAGCGATTAACTGCAGTCATCAGCAGATAAGTTGACAGACAGGCTGAGCCAACTAAAGCGCCGTCACCGTCACCGACGACCCCCCGACCCCGCCACCCAACCCACCCAGGCTTCGATCGTCGCTGCCGCAGCCACCGCCACCGCCGCCGACCAGGGACGACCAACGACTCCCAACATTCCAGCCCCGCGGGCGCCACGTGATCCCACCCCAGACCCGCACCCGCACCCGATCCGACCCAACTCGTCCCCATGCCCAGCCACAGCACGAAGGGCCCGAGCCACCCGCAGCAGCGCGGCTCGGGTGAGGTCGCCAGCAGCGCCGACCGCATCGAGTGGTCGCGCTCGACCATCCTGGGCTTCATCGAGGACTACCGACGACAGCGGGTGCTCTGGGACCCGAACACCAAGGGCTACCACATCAAGCAGATCAAGTACGAGGCGCTCAAGCAGCTGGGCCTCAAGTACGGCACCGAGATCCGCTCGATACGGAGCAAAATCAAGAGCCTGCGCTCCTCCTTCCACCGCGAGCACGGCAAGGTGATCAACGGCAAGCGCAGGGGGATCCACTACCAGCCCATGTGGTTTGCATACGAAGCGATTCGCTTCATACTGGACGGCGAGCAGCACCGGCCGTACGGCGGCGGCGGCGGCGGCGGCGGCAACGACGACGACTCCGAAAGCGAGGCGAAGCGCGAGGCTGCTCGCAACGGGTACGAAGTTGGCGTCGGAGTCGGTGCCGAAGCCGACGTCGGCATCGGACTCGGACTCGGGCTCGGCATCGGCGACGGGGGCCGAGCATTCGACGGGCGACTCGTCGGCGCAGAGCTGGAGACAGGGGCGGTGGCGATGGCGGCAGCGGCGGGCGCAGACGTTGACGATGGCGACGACGACGACGACGAGGAGGACGAGGAGGTGGAGCAGAAGCACGAGAAGCGGGTGGCGGTGGCGGCGGCGGCGGCGGCGCTGAGGGAGCGGTCGGAGGAAGCGGCTCGCCATGCAGGTCGCTGCGACGGCGACGGAGACGGCGAGGGCCACGGCAACGTTGTTGCTGCGGCCGCGCTCGGTGCGGTAAGTATCGATCGACAGCCATGTTGTGGTCGATCGCCCGTTGTGGTGGTTGTGCTCGCTCGCATTGTTGTTGCTTCGCATCGGTTCGGCCCGGCTCGCCTCGCCTCGCCTCTCATCTCTCTCGCTCGAACGAATTTAATCGCGGCCTGGCCTGGCCTGCGTTTGGCCCGGAGGCGTCGTTGGACGAGCGCGAGATTGGAAATTCGTCGCTCGTTCGTTCGCTCGTGCGAGAGAGCGAAAGGGCGAGCGGGCGAGCGGGCGACCGCCACTGGGGCCCGAAGAGCGGTCATGTGCAGAGGCAGAGAGCGGGCGGTTGTGGCGGCGACTGCGGTTGCCTCTGGTTTCGACTGCACTCTCCGGCCCTGCCACTCGCTCTCCCCCACTGTCTCTGTCGCCCACTCCCCTCTCATTGGCCACCTTTCGCCGCATCTCTTCTAACCACGAACTCTCTCCGTCTCCATCTCCGTTTGCTTCCAGGGGCGTGTGGGCTCGGACGGCGAGACGAGTCGCTACTGCAACATCAGCGCCGAGGACGTCAAGACCGAGCTGGTAAGTCGGGGCCCAGACCCAGTCCCAGACCCAGCCTCAGGCCCCCAAACACCATCCCCTCAACCGCCTCTCTCTTTCTGCCCCTGCCGTTTCAGATCGAGAGCGAGTCGCCGGAGCCGGACAAATCGCGGGCCCCCTCGCCCCTCTCCTACCTCGCCATGGTCTCGGCCGCCTCGCCCTCGGGCACCCGGCGACGCAAGCGGCCCTCGCAGCCCGACGCGCGCCCGCCCAGCCAGCACCGGGACTCGTCGTCGCCGCCGTCGCCTTCGAAGGTGTCCCGGCAGGACCAGGGCCGGGGCCAGGAGTCGCCGCTGGCGCAGTCGTCGCCGGCGGGCGGCGGCGGGTCGACGGGTCAGGTCGACGAGTACGGCGTGTTCGGCGAGTACGTGGCCATCACGATCAGGAAGCTGAAGACCTCGAAGGCGAAGATCGTGGTGAAGCACCTGATCAACAACCTCCTGTACGAGGCGGAGCTCGGCAAGTACGACTACGGGATCGCGGCCTCGAAGGAGCCGCCCCAGCTCTACCAGACCTAGGGCTGGCGCCGCGAGCTCGACCTCGACCTCGACCCCGGCCTCGGCCTCCCCTGCTCGCCCAGCCGCGGCCTCGTCCACGGCGTCCTAGTCAAATGGAGTCGGTCGCTCAGTCAGCCAAACAGTCAGTCAGTCATTGCAACAGGGATTCAGGGATTCAGAGCAGCCAACAAAGCAAACGATACCAACAACAAGGATAAGAAAACCTACAACAACAACAACAACAACATACCACAATTCAACTCAGGTGCCTTTAATTAGTCAAGTAAGAAATCGTATATATAAGTATATATATCTATCTATATATTGGTTTATGTAATTATATTTGTATATGAAATAGAAAGTGTATTTTTATTTTATTTTCTTCAATTATTTTTGATTTTTTTAATTTTGTTTTTTTTTATGTTAATTTTTTTATTTTAATTTTTCCCTTATAATCCTGTATATTTTTTGAATATTACTTTTCATATATGTTTTATTTTCATTTTTGAAATTGTTTTGTATTCTTATTTTCCCTTATTGTTAAATATAAATATTTTTTATATTTAATAATATTTTTATTATATTTTTTGTTATTTTTAACTACATATTCTATGTTTACATTTTTCGTTGAATGTAATTTTGTTTTATTTTCATTTTTATTTTTTTTTTATTTCTTTTGTAATTCTATTTGTAATTGTAATAGTGATAGTTGTAGTAGTAGTAGTCATAGTAGTAGTGGCCAGAGCGGCCTGCATGGCACGTCCAATGTACTGCAAGAGAGGATTTATTCCACAATAAACACTTTATTTACAACGGGCTCCGGCTACGACTCAGCCTTGGGGTTGGGGGTGGTCGTGGGGTCTGCGGACCGAGGGGACGCCGGGTGACCTGGCCGTCCTGCGGTCGCCGCGCGGTCGGGGCTCGAGATGATGAATGGCTGGAGCGAGTGCGGGGACAGGACCGAGCGACAGGTCCTCGGGGGTCTGGGGATGGGGTTCGGGGAACGCGGAGGGCGGCCCACTTGACAGGCGACGCCCGCCTCTGCCCTCCCTCTCTGCCCTCCCTCTCTGCGCTCCTTCCCTTCCTTCCCTCCTCCCAGCTTCGAGCGCCGAGAGCATGAGAGGCCTTTTCGGCCGGCGAGGAGAGAGCAAGGCGAGGGAGGCCGGAGAGTGTGAGAGGCGCGGTCCGGAGAGTGGGAGTGAGGGAGAGGGAGCCGAGCGTGTGTGAGCGAGGGCGAGGAACGAGAGCCTGTGGCGTGAGAGAGGCAGGCGCGACCAGTGTGTGTGTGTGTGTGTGTGTGTGTGTGACGAACTCTCAGCTCGATTAATCACGCAGGACCCTCGGACTCGGACTCGGACTCGGACTCGGCCTGCAGGATGTGCGTGCGGGACTCGGCCACGACGCGAGGTTGTTGCTGGTTTCTCTTAACCTTTGGCCGCCGTCCCCGGCCAGGTTCACGCACTGTGGAGAGACCACGAAACAAGAAAACCAAAAACAACAACAATAATAACAATAACATCAAAAACAACAACATCCAACACGAAATAGTTCCATAGCCAGAGCGAAAACCACGGCGAAAACGAAAAATGGAAACGAATACGAGGGCCAAAAACAAAAACAACAACGAGAGGGAACGAGAGGAGGCGACAACGAAAACGCCGCGAACGAGGCCGAAAACAAGTGGACGTCAAAAGTCAGCCATTTGAAAATGCGGAGGCGAGTGCCATGAAAGTACTTCCATTTCCGTTAATAATGATAATTTACGCCGGGGTTGCCAACAGTGCCAACAGTGCCAACAATGGCCAACACACACCGGCGCACACACGCACGCACGCAGATAACTCCCGTGTTGTTGTTGGAGCAGGGGAGGGGGAGGGGGAGGGGGGATTTTGACATTATGCGGGTCCGCCGGCGGTCACGAGATCGCTGGGAAAATGCTAATTAAATGATTCCCTAAGACACGGACACCTTGCGCGGCCCCCTCAAACACCCTCAAACACCCCCGAGCACCCGCCCCCGCCCCTGTCCTGCTCGACCGTTACACCTCAGCGACGTGCAGGGGTCGCGTCGAGGCCCGCAGAAGCCGCCACTGACCAACGACCACCGGCCACCGGCCACCGATAGCGATCGCCGCAGTAGCCGACCACGGTTGACCAAGCGGGTTTGCATAAGAAAAGGCCGCCGATTGGACTTGCTAATGAGCTCGTCGATTGGCCCGGTGCCGACAGCGGAGGGTCGGGGGCGACGCACCGTGTGCGGAACCGCCCGACCCCGGTCCCGGTCCCGGTCCCGGCCCCGGCTCCCGAGCGAGCATTAGGTGGGGCCGCCTCCAACTTCTTCTCATCCTTCACCTCCTCCTCCAGATCCCCAGATCCTCCTCCACCTTCTCCTGCTCCTCCTCCACCACCTTCGGATTTTGCTCCTGCTCCTCCTCCTCCGCCTCCGCCTCCGCCTCGTGAGCTCTCTTATCTGCCGGAAGATCTCGCCCTGGTCCATTAACTTACATCCTGAAGCAGTTCAGGACATGATGGAGTGGATGTGATTGTTGGAGTCGATGAGGAGGAGGCAGAGGCAGAGGCGGAGGAGCAGGCGAAGGAAGAGGTTGAGGCTGAGGCTGGGTCAGAGGAGGAGACCGAGGCTGAGGCTGGGGACGAGGCAAGGAGTGAGTCGGAGGATGAGGATAAGGTTGAAGAAGTGCCTGGAGAGTCCGACGATGTGATGCTGGTGGCGATGGGCCGACCCCAGCCTGTAACGGGTGGGGCCGTTGATGGATGACGGCACAACTGATGCTCGGCCATTTGGCAAGTTCTGGTATTTGTTTGTCATTAGGCCTGGCCAGGCCAGGCCAGGCCAGGCGAGTCCGACGTCGTCGACACAGGACGGGCCTCTTATCGGAGGCAGTCACGACGCGGCGTTAATGGAGTTGGGAGCGGGAGCGGGAGCCGGAGCTCCTTTGAAGTTCCGACCACCCGTTCATCCGTCCGGAGGAGGAGCTGGAGAAGGAGGGACGTCAGGCAGGCGCTCCCAAGGACCCGGATGCCGAGCGAGAGCCGCTGGAGCCTGCAGCCGGACCCGGACCCCGACCCGGACATCGGGCCCACCCAGCGTGTGCCAGACACAACGGAAGCGAGGACGAATTAATTTGGTAAAAATGCAAATGCGAGTCGTTTCATGCGGGCCGACGTGAACCGAGCCCGGGAGCCGATGGAGTCGCGGCGAGGACGAGGACGAGGCGAGGGCAGGCGGTACGTGGCATACAAACGACCCAGTAATGAGAACCAAATCGCCTTTAATGCGCTTAATAGTATCTGTTGAAGGATTTGATGGCGGCGTTACGCGAGCGCCCACCACCCCAGCCACCCGAGCCACCCGAGCCGCCCAGGAAGCGACTGCGAGCCGATGGAAGCACGCCTTTTTAAGCTCGAGTGATTCTTTATAACGGAAATCAAGTTAAAATAAATTTGTTCCCCTTCGCCCACCCCACCCCACACACACACACACAACACAACAGCCCAGCGACCCACGACCCGAGTCGCGACGCCGCACGCACGCACCAGGCAACAGGAGTCGCGAGTCCCGAGCGCGCCCGCCTCCCCCGCCATCGACAACGCAACCGACACTGTTTGCTCTCGACGCCCGGACCGAACCGAACTGAACCGAACGGAGTCGAGCCGTTGGAGAGGCGAGAGTGGGAACGGGACGAGACGAGGCGAGGCGAGACGAGTGTGCGAAACAATTTCGCATCGGGCGAGCGGAGCGCAGGAGCCAAATTGCTGGGCACATTCTCAATGTTACTTCAAAGTCAGCGGCGACCAGAGGCCCGACCGACCGACCGAACGACCGAACGACCGACAGATGGGAGAATGTGGCCGAGCAGTTTGGCTACAGGTTGGTTGATAATTTAATGCCTTTGCCGAATTTTTACGAGGGTTGCGAATTCGATTTTCCGGCCCGCTCCCAACTCCCTGCACCCACCGACGACCACGAACGAAGGCCGTGGACCGAGACGAGAGGCGACGATGGTTTTTTCATACGGCGAGGGAAGCCGGCCACGCATGTGAGTGGCAGGGCCGGAAATGCTTATTGCGCGCATTGTTGCCACCCGACCACGACCACGACCACGACCAGGACCAGGACCAGGACGACGGCCCAGGATCGATCGGCGTGGATCGAACCGCCGCCCCACCGGTGATTTATGGCGCTCGGCGATTCCTTCAACAGTTTGCTTACGCCGCGTTATTGCACTCGGTTGGCGGTTGTCGGTTGTCGGCTGTCGGTGGGCCGGGGTCGCGGCGGGGGTCGCAGGCTGGGGTGCGGGCGCCGTCCCTCGGTGCGAATGCCGCGATTCCCTACACGCAACCGATCGGCCGGACCGAGCGCCCTCGGCCACCACCCGGCCCCACCTCGTTTACGACACGGCCACGGCCATGGCGACGACGACGACGCACGTTCGGCGAGGGGCGGAGGGGGCGGAGGGGGGCGGGCGGTCGGCGTTCCAATAATAATTAAAGTGGCGAGCGGCGAAATGAAATTCCTGCCAATGAACCGACCCCTCAGCCACCCACCCTCGGCCGATTCCAATAAAAATTCCCGCTGCCGGGCCCGCGCTGGCCGCGGCAACAAAGTGGCTTCTGCGACACCCGCTCCAGGGGCCCGATATTAATTTGGGAGCACGTCCGTGGGGCGACGGGGTCGGGGGTGGACGCTTTAAAGGCAAATATTTGACTGTTCGAGGAGGGGTGGGCGAAGGAACACCCGGAAGACTCGCGGCAGGACCCATGAAAGACTTCTTGGAAAACTCATGAACGACGCCTTCGAAGACTCTGGAAAGACTCCGAAAAGCCTCTCGGAAGGACTCCCGGAAAGCCTCCTGGACGCCTCCTTCGACGACTGCAGGCCGATGAGGTTTCTGCGGCCTCATTAGCGTTTGTAGCGTTTGTAGATTCCCGTGGCTGGGGGCGGGGTCGAGGCCCCAGGGACAGCGAGCGACAACGAGCGGGACTCGACGAGGCCACTTCATTAATTTATTAAAATTAAAATCGCTTCCCACCCTCGACGCACGGCAGCGAGGACGGACGACGGTTGGTTCGGCGCTGGTGCGGGGTGGGGGTGAGAGAGGGCAGGGGGCGGCCGTCAACAGCTGCGCCCGCCCGGAACCCGGCCCATTTCGATAAATAATTGAAGCCACGTCGGCCGGCGGAAGCAAACAGAATTAAAATATAACGAGAAAAATCCGCCTCCTGCACCCCGGGCCGTGGCCCTGGACCCAGTTGGCCCTAATGATTATTGCGAAATTACGAGCGGGCGACGCGGACCCAGCTGCCGACCGACCGGCCGACACCCTCAGCCCCCGTCGACCCCGCCGCCGTCGATTTCTGCGGGCGGATAACACGGATAAGTCGAGGCCTGAATGGCAAGTGTAAATATTATTCAAGGAGCTGGAGATGGAGCTGGACAGGGAGCTGGACAGGGAGGCGGGTTCCGAGGCCAAGGAGTCGGGGTGAAGGAATCGGAGGCGAAGGCATCTGGCTCGGAGGCAGAGGCGAAGGAGTCGAGGGCGAAGGAATCGGAAGCCACGGACTCAGGGTCTGAGGACTCGAAGGCGACGGACTCTGAGGCGAAAAAGTCGGACTTGAGGACTGAGAAATCGAAGGCCGAGGAGTCGGACGAGTCTGAGGATTCGAACTCCCAGTCCTCAGCCTTCGAAACCTCAGACTGGGAACGCCGGACTCGGGACACCGGACTCGGAGTCGAAGGACTGGAAGACTGAGGACTCGGAGGCAGAGACGGAGGACTCGACTGAAAAAACACTTGTCCAATTTCAGCGCCCTCTGTCGACGACGGCTGCAGAGGCGCCGACGTGCGGAAGCCGGCCTGGAATGGGTTGAGCCGGGCCCGGCACTCGTCCCTCCTATGAATACCAAATCTCGGCACAACCGCCGTCCTCCCCTCGCCCTCGCCCTCGCCCTCGCCATCCCGCCTTCCTACGACTTCCTCCGCCCTCCGCCGGCCACACGGAGGATGGACCGACCGGCAACCCTCGGCTCGGCCGCTGTCGTCGGCTGAGCATGGGATAAAAAATGAAAAATATCTTTCCGGAATCCTTATTAATTAAGAAGTGATGCGTGGCGAAGCCATTTCGGATGATTGATGACGGCGGCACCGACTCCGACTCCGACTCCGGCTTCGGCTCCGGACTCCCGGCTCTGGGCCTGGGCAGTGGAATCGCGCTCGGCTGCGGCTGGGTCGAGCAAGGGTTAAGGGCCTGTGGCCAGGGGCCGGGGCGGGGCGGCTCCCGAGGGACCCTGGGGCGGGCTCTGGGCCGTAACAGGCCGTTGAAAATGGACTTCAGCGGACTTCTTCCTACACTTCCTCCTCCTCCTCTTCTTCTTCTTAATTTTCATCTTCTTCTTCTTCATCCCCTTCTCTGGCCCCGTCCCCTGTTAATGAGACAAGTTGCGATTAACTCCGAGGGACCCGGCGACCGCAGCCCACGAAGGTGGGGATTTGTGGCGATGAAGATGTCTGTGTGTATGTGTGTCGCTGTGTGTGTGTGGTCTGCGTCGGGGGCGGCTCGTGACGTAACGGCATATTAATTTTATTGCCCTGCCAGGATCCACGCCACAGCTCCATTTGGCCCACTGCTGCCCCATTCCCGTCCCTTCCCGTCCCTTCCCGTCCCTTCCGTTCCACCTTCGCCAACCGCCGCCCACCGGGCCGCCCCCTCCCGGCCGGCAATTAACATTTCGCACGAAGGCCGAAAGGGTTGCCTCGAGCGGCGGTCGTAAATGCCGGCTGATCCTTCGGCCGTCGTGGCCGTGTTTCGAAATCTGTTGTAAACCGAGCGCAGGAACAACAACAACAACAACAACAGCAATTACAACAAAGGCGATCAAAATCCACACCAAGCGATGTCAATAAACACCGAATGTCCACCGAACCGAACCGAGTCGAGTCGACCCGAGCGTGGACACGAACACGAGCACACGACAGCGCGGCGCGGGCGGCCGGACAACAACAAGAACAACAACAACAACAACGAGAGCGACGGGGACGACGACGACGACGACGTCGACAATGGCTTCATTTTAATTACACAGAAGTAACGGTATTCATGGAACTTCCCAGATCCTGTTTCTTCCTCTGTCACTCACTCCCTGTTCTCGCACTCTTCCCCCTCTCCGCTCGCTCGCTGGTCCTTCGCTCTTCCTTCCCTCGCGCTCACTCAAACTGTTCCTGCGTCTGTCTCTCCGCCTCCTGTCCACGCCTCTGTCCCTCTCTCTCCCCGCACCCGCTTCCGGCCCCGCCGCTGCCTTCCCAAAGACCTCGTTCGCTTCCTTCTGAGAGTTTAATTAGAACCTAAGCGCAAATGAAACTTTTATAATTAAGCTACGGCAAGAGCTCCACGCACACATCACGTCACATCACCTCGCCCCTCGCCACGACCCTCCGACTTCCCGGAAGCCGTCGCCAGCCCCATCGGCCCCGGCCCACCCGGCTCTCATCAGGGAAATTGCTCAACCATGCACATCCACGCTGGAAAGTTCACTCATAAAAGGGATTAATTGCGCGCAATTAAAGAAAATATATTGCGTCGAGTACACGCCCTCTCGCAGCGGGGGGCGAGCGTTTGGCATCGGGCGCCTGGGTCGACGTCGTCGCAAATCCCGGCAAGGACTCCGGCGGCCTTTACGACGAGCCGTTAAGACGAGGCCTGATTTAGACGCATGGCCTCGGGTGTCCTCGGGTGTGTCGGGTGTCGTCGTCGGCGGCCAATTCGAACAGTCGGCAGTCCGCCGGTCGACTGCCTTCGATTGAGCCGAGGACTGCGCGATTGACGCGCTCCATTAAACAGTTTCGGCTCCCGCTCCCGCTCCCTCTCTCACTTTCCAATTCTCATTCAGCTCCTCTCTCACTCACTTCCCATTCAGCTCCCTCACGCTCAGAAATCGTCTCGTTGTGAAGCTCGCGGCGACGGCACGCGGCAGCGATCGCTGGCGGGCCCTCGGGGGCGATCGATTCGAGTGGGGTGTGGAGGGGAGGGGAGGGGTGGGGTCAGGCCGTTGTATTTATGGGGCTGCATTTCGCGCAATTTATGGGGCTCCGCGCTCAGGTTCGGTTCCTTCCGCCGGGTCTCGCTTCCGCCTGGCGGGTGGCGGGTGGCGGGCGACGGTTGACGGCGTTGCCACATGTGATGCGCCTGGCCACACTTTGATGTCGCTCCCGCGGCGGAGACAAATTATGGCTCAAGTTCCGCAGGAGTCGGGCGAGCCGGGCCGGGCGTCGTAAAAAATAATGACAAAATTCACTCGTGCTTGATAACGAGAGGCAGATTAAAAATCTCCCAGAGCCGCCGAATCCGGCTCGCAGGGGAGCAATTGTGGGCGGGTGGCGCTGAAGCCGGGAAGGGCGGGAACGGGCCAGAGGCAGGAGCTGAGAACAGGCAACAGGAACCAGGCAGGAGCGCCGGCGGCGGGCGACGGGCGGCGCTCGGCCCATGTGTCGACTCGCGATAACGAGCCGAGCGCTGGTCCTGCGCCGCCGAGCGACCGCATCCGTCACTGCGCGGCCCGGGGTGGCTTCCGAGCTGGGGAAAATGAAGGAAAATGAGAAACGCCGCCGTGTCTCGGCTTACGGCGGATTAACAAATGACGAAACCCCCCCCCCCCCCCCCCGCCATCGCCGCGGTCGGGAGGCAACTTTCCGAGGGCAGCCCTCCTCTAACGATGACGTCAGCAGCAACAACCTCTGTCCGGCCTCCTCGTCCTCCCGCGAGTTCGCGAAAATCACGCTGACGCCTCCTTCTCATTCCGTCCCTCCTCGCCCTTCGACATCAACGCATTTTGTTTCATGTCGATTCGTTTCGTTTCGTCTCCTCTCATCTCGTCGTCGGTCGTCACCAGCCACCTCCACTCGTTGCCTCTCGTCCTCACTCACTCCACTCGTTGCCTCTGGTCCTCGCTCGCTCCACTCGTTGTCTCTGGTCCTCGCTCGCTCCACTCGTTGCCCATCGTCCCTACTCGTTTCGTCTCCTCGCTCGCTCATCCCGCTTGTGGCACTCGTCTCCTGACTCATCGCTTCTCATCTCATCTCCTGACTCGGCTCCACTCGTCGCCGCTCCTCTCTTCGGCAGTCGTCGCCACTCGTCTCGCTTCGTGGCGTCTTCGCTCACGTTCGTGGTGAATCATTAATGAGAACAGCCACGGATGGGTTGCCGAACACGCGGAGCTGGAGCTGGAGCTGGAGCTGGAGCAGGAGCAGGAGGCGAAAGGAGAGGGAGGGAGGTGGGCGCACTTATTGTGCATGGTTTCATTAGGCCGGGCTTTGCTGCTAATAGCCGAATTATGTAATCATTATGTGCGACGCGCTCGCAGGCTCACAGGCAGCCGTGTACGAGTGGGGTGTAGTGTGGTGGGGAGGGGAGGTGCCTGGTTGGTGGGTGGTGAAGCGGCAGGTCGAGTTCACCACAGTTGCCTTCGCTCGGGACTCTCGGCAGAAAGGGTTCGGGATCAAATCTCACGCACGCACACACGCACACACGCACACTCGCTCCCACTCCCGCTCACGCTCACGAACGTGTGATGCAAACACTGCCAAGATGCTCCCTGGTGTGCGTGCGTTGCCATGGTGTGAAGATTAAGTTCACTCATTAGGCGTCTTTGAAGAGTCGACGGGGACGAGGGCGAGCCGGGACGATGGGGACGAGGACGAGCGAGGTTCGGTCGTCTGAGATAAAAATTGATTAATCCGGCAAATATGTCTGTCTCGCAATCTCTGCCCCTGTCTGTGGCTGTAATTAAATGTTTACCCTTTGCAAAGTCAACAGGGCGCGGGCGAGGGGGTCCTGGGTTCTACCTGAGGTGGGCCGCGGCTGGCTGAAGTCGCGTGTTCGAACTCCCAAATTGATTTCCCCCGTCGGCAGCGCCGTCGCCTCAACCCGAGGCCCCAAACTTTCGAAAGGTGGTGGGAGAGAGTGAGTGGGAGAGGGGGGGGGGGGGTGTGGAAGCCCATAAAACGAGTTACACAAAAAGAAACACACACGAACACACGAACCCACAGAGAGAAACGAACGAACGAACGAAGAAAAAAACACTCGCTCACTCACCATCGCAGAGCCATCAAAATCAAAACGAACCACGAACAACAACAACGAAGAGAACAACAGCAGCTACAGAAAAACAAAAAACGAACGAACGAGACGACGATGGTGATGGTGATGTCGGCGAAGTGAGTGGAGTGCGGGAGGGAGTGCGAGAGAGGGCGATGGCGAGCGCGAAGAGGTGGAGGGAAAACAACAAAACAAAGCCCAAAGACCATCATCACGATCATCGTCGAGAACCATAAATAAGACTTCACTGGCGTAACCACTTGGGCCGCACCTCGAAAGACCCCAACCCCGCTGCCGTCTCCCCCCCCCCCCCCCCCAATCCGTTCCTGCCATCCGGGCCGTGAGCTGGTTTCTGGTTTGTTGCTTAATTGTTTGTTGTTTGTTCGCTTTCTCGACGATTTCCATGCCGCAGCTGATGTGTGTGCGACGGCCCTCCACCGCTCGCTCTCGGCCCCTGTGCGACTGTGTGTTAGTCGGTCGTCGAGCCCACCGACCGACCGACCGGCCGACCGCCCGACCGCCCGTTCGCGGTGGATCCAAATGGCAAAGAAGTAAACAAAACTGTCACAACTCCATATCTGATGTGGTTAATAGTTTCCAGCCATCGCTGCAGTTGGCCCCGACACAACCCGGCTTTGCAACCTGAATGGGGGGGGGGGGGGGTGTTGGCTCTGTTGAGCGCGGCGCAGTTGGTCCCATGCGCTCGCCAGATAACGATTGCCCGATCGCATAAATATATTCAATTTATTCGCAATATTGGCCGCGATTTTCCTCCGGCCCTGTCGGTCGAAGTCGGGTCTGCTTTTCTTCCACGACCGAGCGTCGAGCGACGAGTGGAGCGACGAGAGCGGAGCGATGTCGAGCGCTTACCGTGGACCGCTCGTGTCTTGTTTGTGTTCTTCTGACAGGCCGTTCCCCTCCCACCTCTGCCGCCTTGTCCACGGCCTGGTCGCCGTCCTCTTCTCGCCATCGTCGTCGTCTTCCTTGTCGTTACCTTCGTTGGCTTCGTAGTCGTCGTCGTCGTCTTCGTTGTCGTCGTCGTCGTCGTCTTCCTTCTCGTTGTCGTCGTATTCGTTGCCTTCGTCGTCGACTTCGTTGCCTTCGATGTCGTCGGCTTCGTCGTCGTCTTAGTGTTCGTTGTCGTCGTCGTCTTCATTGTCGTCGTCGTCGTCTTCGTTGCCCTCGTCGTCGTCTTCGTCTTCGTCTTCGTCGCCATCGTCGTCTCAGTCGTCGTCTTCTAGCCCATCCTCTGGGTCGGACGCTCGTCTGTACCTGTGCACCAAACGCAGAAATTGTTGTTTCTCTACTTTTGAGCGACCGGAGCGAAACCAGTTTTTCAAGAAACTTTATTTACTACATCATTTTTTTTTTCTATTTTTTTGTTGTTGTTGTTTTTTTCCATCCATATTTTTCTGATTTTGTTCTTCTCCGATGGGTCTGTCATTTCTGCTGCTGTTGTTGTTGTTCTCGTTCTTGTTACTGATGTTGTTTTTTTTTGATTCGGTTTTGTTTTCGCTGCTCTCGTCGTGGCCGTTGTTGTTGTTTCTGTTGACTCTTTGTCGTTTTCTGCTGTTGTTTTTTTCCAGAGTTTTTTCATGATATTCTTTTATATTATCTTTACTATTTTTTTATTTGGTTTGTTTGACTTGACCCAAGAGTTTGGCTCGAGACTTAAAATGTTGCAGAGTCGCCGGTCCGAGCGCTGCACGAACGACGGGCCGACGAGGGCGGGGACGAACCCGTCGATCCGACTCGGAGACGAACCCTCGCCGAAGGCAGCCTTAACGAGCCGATCCGAGCCGATTCGAGCCGAGTCGAGCTGAGCGGAACGAAACGAATTGAATCGAATCGAATTGGAACCCAACCGGGCGACAAAACACCTCGCGACCCCGCCCTGCCACCGCCACCCGACCCTCTCTTGATGGTGCTTAAATGCCAGCCCAGCCCTGCCCTGCGATTGTCTCTGCCGCGGCCCAACGCGGTCCGAAGTGGTCCGACCTGCGGAAGTCGCCGAAAAGTTCAAGTGGAAGTTGGTCCTTTAAAGTTGACAACAGCCAACAGCCAAACACCGTAACAACCCCCCTCGCCTTATCGGTCCCTCGCCCACGGCCTGTCCTCGAGTGCCCCGGGTGGGGCGCGGGCGGAATTGAAGCAAATTGAATTTTAATACTGGAAGTTATTTTTTACTGTCCATCGTTTCATTTAAATATTTCCCCGAAAAGAGCAGCGGCCCAGGGTGGCTGGGCTCGGGTCGGCGGTTGGTCCCTCGGCCTTGACGAGCAAATCAAAGGACGGAAAAGTTGGCCGAAAATTGAAAACTCAAAGCTCTACTGATAATGACGAGAATGGGACCGAGGGGGCGGAAGACGATGGCGATGGGGAGGGGGCCACGGCGATGGACCTGGACGTGGACGTGGACGTGGATGGGATTCGGAATGACGGCGATGGGCGCTGTCCGTTCACCTGTTCGCATTACCGGGGGTCCCCAAGGGACGGCGGCCCGGCCCGGCCCGGCCCACTCAAACGTCAACCGAGCTCTCGCCAACGACCGCGTCCTCGCCCTCGCCCTCGCGCTGCCCGCCCAGTGGGATGGGGATGAGCTTGGGTTGGATCTGTCATCTCAGCCGGAGCTGCTGCTGGGCCCTGACGTGAATCCTGCAGGATGTCGACGCAGCGATGCGAGGACGGCCGGGAGTCGGGGACGGCCTCAGTCTCAGACTCGCCCTGGCCTCATCACGACCTCCGTCCGTCCGTCCGTGCGACTTGTGACTGACACGTGTGCTCGAAATGAACAACAAATCCCAGTATTTATAGAACGCAGTTACCCGGAGAACGGCCGAGAGTCCTGCGAGCCCGCTGCGAGAATTCGGCAAAATGACGATGAGGAAGAGGAAGAGGGGGAGGGGGAGATGAAGAGGACGTTGAGGACGTTGGGTACGATGGGGACGACGAAGACAACGTCGGTCGGAGGCGGCTGGTGGGAGGCCGGTGATGAGCCCGTGATTTCAGTCGTGCGGCGAGGGCGACGAGGAGCCGAAGCGAGGGCGACGAGGAGCCGAAGCGAGGGCGACGAGGAGCCGAAGCGAGGGCGACGAGGAGCCGAAGCGAGGGCGACGAGGAGCCGAAGCGAGCCGTAGCGAGTAGGGGAAACTGAGGGAGAGAGAGGGAGATGGCTCGAGAGACGGGACGGGGGACTCCGGGCGAAAAGGCCGACAGAGGGCGGCCGAGGGAGGCAGACGCAGACCGAGGGAAGCCGAAGGAGGCCGAGGTGGGCAGGAGAAGCCGAGGTGCCTTCGCATAAAAATTCATTGTCACGCCTCGGCGGCGAGTGTGTGAGAACCGGGTTCCGATCCTGGCCGTCCCCTGTCCGTCCAGCATCTGCTGGGGCTTCTGAGGGGCCGAAGTGCCGGCGATGGCGAGGGGGCGGCGCCAGCGGCCGAAGCGAGTTTCCACAGCGTGTCCGAGGCTCATAAAAATTCCCAGCGCGAACTCGTTTTGTTTACGAACGTAATTGATAAACAGCCGTCGACCGAACGCACCTTTCGCAGCAGACGGATAGACCAGCGACAGATAGGCAGACAAACACACACAGCGACACCGACCGGCCGACGGACGGACGGATGGACGGGCGGATGGATGGAGGGATGGAGGGGCGGGGGAGAGATCGATCAATATTCCACGCGCGCCTCCTCCGCACCGCATATCGCGGCTTAACTGCGATCGTGATATTTAATTGTTTTGGCTCGCTCCGCCACGGCCCCGGCCCCCGGTCCCCCGGCCCCCGGTCCCCGCTCCCTCGCCCTCTGCCCATGCGTCCCCTCGTCGTCCCCGGTCGACTTGTTTTGTTTCATTTTCAAATTAATTTTTAATATTATTCAAAATTACATTTGGCGACTGCGGCGTGTTGCGTTGCGTCGAGCAGCGACGGCGACGGCGACGGCGACCGCGGTGATGTCACAAGAATAACAAACGATTCTCACTCGAGTGCGACGCCTGCGATCGCGATCGGGCCGCTCAAGTTTGCAGGCGCAGCAAAAAGCGGAAAACAGCGAGCAACAGCCGTCCACACACACACACACACAGAGAGAGACAGACCCAACAACACCAACACACTCACGCTTGCAGCCGGAGCGCTACGCGCGGCCCTCGCGGACCACGTCGTGCTCGGCTTTCTGGAGAATCCCCGATCGGGATCTCGAATTAGCTGAAATCGGATCGGCAGCTGATAACGGGGAAAATCCGTGGAGCGTCGTCAAACGTCGTGGACCGTCGTGCGACGTCGTGTAATGTCGTGCTCCCGAGTCACGTCCGAGTCGTCCCGGTATCGCGCCCGAGATCGCTCGAGTTGCCGAGATCGGCCGGAGATTTACGAAGCCATCGCGATTTCGGGGAACCCGACCGCCCCTCGGCTCCCCGACTCCTCGGGCTCGGGCACCGAAGGGAGTCGACGACGTCGCCGTGTCGCTGGGAGCCGCCGTCGATCGGGGCCGGCGACGACTCGTCGTAGGGCGCCAGCGCGGTGTTTGGGAGGGTCGAGTGAGCGGTCGGCGGAGGGGGGAGGGCCAGGGGGAGGCAGAGAAATAAGACCAACAACGATGTTGTTTATGCCTTAAACGAGAGTTGATTAGCCGCAACAGTTGTCGGACGGCCGATTTGCTTCTTCTTCTTCTTCTTCAGCTTCTTTTTCGCCGTCCTCCTCCTCTTCTTCTTCATGTTGTTATTTCTATTGCCAGTGGTAGCGTTGCTGTTGTTGTTGTTGTAGTTGTAGTTGTAGTTGTTGTTGTTGTTGTAGTTGTCGATTGTAGGACTCGGCTCGCTCGCTGCGATCCGAATTATTTGAGGCGCACATGGTCCGGACTACGAGAGAATTATTAAAAACACACGAACGCTGGTCGCATCGGGCCGCGGAGAACGAGAGGGGAGGGAGGGAGGAAGGTAGGGAGGAGCCGAGCCGAGCCGAGCCGCGTCGAGCCGGATCAGATCGGATCGGATCGAAGCGAGTCGGGTTGGAGCGAACAGAAATCAAAACAAAACCCAACAAATGGTGGGCGTCAAAATGCAAATCAAGCGACGAGCATCGACGCACACACACACACACGTTTGGGTATTTGCATGCTTGTGCGTCCGTGTGTTTGTGTGTGTTTTTATAAGTATGCGCGAAGGCGAGGAAGCAGCGAGCGGCGAAACAACAACAGATCGCATTGAGAATGAGAATGAAAACAATAACAATAACAATAACAATGGCGAGCATTATTTGGATTCTTATAATTTATCAAGCGACGAGAGGACGGACGGACGGATGGATGGCTGGATGGGGGAGGAGAGGAGGAGGGGAGGAGGGGAGGAGGAGGGTTCGGAACAAGTACATCAGGCAGGTTTCTGGAAACAATCGGGCTCTGCAATTGTGGTGGCGTTTCACCATAAATTCTCGAACAACAACAAAAACAACAAGAACAACAGCAATAACAACATTAACAACAACGCGATTACCAACAACTCCCACAACAACAACGGGACGACAGCAATCAAGCAATTTAATCCTCGAGAAGAAGTGTCAAAGATATCGAATGACTAAATGAGGCCCGGGCCGGGTCCTCGGGGAGAAATTCTCGTCCCTTGTCCTGCCAGATCGGCGATAGGCGAGATCCGATTGGCGAGGACAGACAGAGAGAGGGAGAGGGAGCCAGGACTCGACTCGTCTACCTGTCGGGAATTGTTAAACGAATCTGGCTGGCGATCGTTCTCAGCTCTCTAATCCGTGCCCAGAGACAACAAGTATCGACCTGCGGCAACAACAACCATGACGAGAAGAAGAAGAAGATCGAGAAGAAGAAGAAGAAGGCTGACAATAACGAGAGAACAACAGCAAGCTATAATGGAAATTACTCGGCTATTCATCTTGCAAAAAACACCGGAGATGATGATGGATCATTCTTGATTGAGTTGAGGTTTCCAAATGATCATCGGCCAGAGGCAGGCACGCAGGCAGGAAGGTAGGCCGAGTGGTGGTGGGGGAAGGGGCTCGAAGGGGCTGGAAGGAGGACAAAGGACGGGCGCGTCGAGGCAGAGAAGGCGAAGGGCGAGGGCGAGGGCGAGGGCGACCCCGGAGAAAGGGAATGTGACAAAACCGACGGTTCCCCGCTGCGAGGGTCGCATCGCTGAAGAGGAATAATGGAGTGGAAAATAAAATAATAATAAAACCCGAACACAGCAACAACAACATAGGAACAAGGAACTCTTAAAAAACAACAGCAACAACACCAGCGAAACGAACAAACGAACGAGGAACACACGAAGGAACGACGAGCGAGCGCTCAGATCGTCGTGAGCAGATCGGGCGAGGGCACGAAGAATTGAAAACCGAGAACGAGGAACGAGGAACTGCGAGCGAAGCATCGAGAAGGAAGGAGCAACAACAATTGAAGTGAGTTTTTATGCTGGGCTCTCGAGCCTAGGTAGAGAAGTGCCCGAGTGTGCGTGTGAGTGTGTGTGAGTGTGTGCGTGTTTAATTGTGTGTTTGCCCCCCGAGACCCGCCCGGAGCCGACGAACACTGGCGAATATTAACACAAACGCAAATTAGGCGATTCGTGCTGGCTTGGCCCAAACACGAACTAATTGCGTCTCAGGCGATGCGCCGAGCGGCTTCTGGAGACCTCGGCGCAGCATCGCGAGGGAGGGCGACGGAAGAAGGAGGTGACCGCGAGCAGGCGGGGAGGTGGAGGTGGGCACGAAGGAGGGGGGGGCGGAGGCGGAGGCGGAGGCGGACCGACCGACCGACCGACTCTCGATCGCCGTATGGCGTGTTCGCGGTCGACTCAGCTCCTCTTGCGTGCCCTGCCTCGCCCCGCTCGCCCCATCTCGCCTCATCTGGTCGGCCCTCCGCACGCGCTCTCGAGGGACCCGGGCTGGGCTCGTCCCGTCCGCGCCGGCCGTCGATTCGATCGCTCTAATCACTTCGCCGCGGCCGAGCCGAAACCGCAACCTTCGCCAGCGGCCGCCGCCGCCGCCGCCGCCGCCGACGAGCCCCACGCCGGGCCGCTAATCCCGAACTATTGGGAGCGGAGCGTGGCCGCCATTACGAGCAGATAACGTGCCTCCTATTCATCAAATAAATTGCGGCAATAAATGTCATATTCGGATACCATAAGAATCCATTAGGCCGCTCTTCCATTGATTTTGCGCGCTCCAGTGTTTGGCAGAAGGAGGCTGTGCCGGGCCGGGCCGGGTCTCGAAACTCGAATTGGGAGGGGTTGGGCCTGGGCCTGGGTCTGGGTCTGAGGGCTCGGAGCGCTCGATACCGGAATGATATCGAGAGCAAACTACTTATGATGATCGATGGCCAGCGGAGCGAGGGAGTGGCGTGGAGTGGATTCGAGTGAGTGGGGAGGCCAGAGAGAGAGAGAGAGAGGAGTGGAGTGAAATGGAGTGGAGAGGAGTCGGTGTCGGAGTGGGAGTGGGAGTCGATTGAAGTGCTTGAAGGGAAGAGCGGGAGAGTCGAGTGGAGAGGGTTGGGGTTGGACAATTTTCATTAATTCAGATTGCACATTATGCGACTTCCCGTTCCCGAAACCAGCCACCAAAACGGCTCCGACCCGACCCGACCCGACCCGACCACGACTCCGACCCATATGCAAAAGACGCCCGAATCCCTTCACAGAACATTTACTCCGCCTTCACCTGCCCCCCTCTCCCTCTCCCTCTCGCTCTCCATCGCACCCTCCCTCGCCGCGGTCTCCCTCTCTCCCTCTCGCTCTGGCCACATCTCGTCACAGCCGCTGCGCTCCAGATACGGCGGCCACATCCAGGTCCGAAGAGACCACGTCCACCGGCCGTGTTCAACCGGTGTAGGGTTTCGGTGTATCGATGTCTTGGGCCTCGCTCGGAGCTCGGGCGACTCTCGGCGAACAAAGAAAGCCGGGCTCCGCGGCACCGGCTCGGCCGCCACGCATTGGAGCGCAGCAGGCATTCGGGAACCTCGTCAGCGGGAGCCACGCTTGGCTCGTCGTCAACAACGACCGCGACGCGTGAAGGTTTCGGAGAGCGACGAGTGCAGGGCTGGGGAGGGCGACGAGTGACGACCGACGAGCAACGGGTCACGGCAATCGGCGCGGATCGGGTTGCGGAGAGCGACGAGTGGGACCCGAGTGTGGACCCGGCGGCGAGGGAGGGGGCGCTAATTTCAGGCAAATTACCGACTTCCGACTCGGCCCGGCTCGGCAACAGCTGCTCTGCGATCAGCTGATCCCGGGTCTCACGCCGCCCTCCGAACCTCGAGGGAGTCGTCGTCGTCTTCGTACACTTGGCTTCGCATGAAATGACTTTTCCACACTCCGGCTTCGCTCCTCGGGGCGCGTGACTTTGCGTTCCTGGCCCTCACAGGGGCGGCCCCGACTACAGGTAGAAACGGCAGGTCCTCTTGGCCAGCTCGCCCTGGCACCTGAGCGAGAGGTGGCGAGCGATGCGGGAGCGAGTGTGGTTTGCCCGAACCGAGTCTATGCTAATGGCATCGGGCCTGGACTCGGCCCGGAGCCCGACTCGACCCTTCGCCGGAAGAGATTTCAGCGGGGCCCTCGATGGGACGCGTCGGCGCGGAGGCAGAGGCAGAGGCAGAGGCGATGCGTCATCGGCGGCGCGACGCCGTGCCCTGCGCTCGGCCACGGTTCAGTGGGATCGGGTGATTTGCTCGGGTGTGCCCTCGGCCGTCGGTCCTCGTCCCTGTAGCGGGACTCGTCAGCTGATGCTGATGTTGCATTAATAAATCTGTCATTCGGAAGCCATAAATATTTCATGTCGCTGCAATTAAATGTTCGCCACCGGGAGCGACTTTCTAATGTGTCGCCCGCCTGGTGGACTCGACGCGCTGGTCCACGGCGTGAATCGCGTGTGGCGCAGTCGTGGGGAAGGGGGGGGGGGGGGGTGGCCGAGTAGCGAGTGCTCGTCAAGTGTAATGAATGCGTTTTTTGCACGCACTCGCGTTGCATGCGGCGCACATTAATCCGATTTTTATTTCTGCATCTCATTTGGTTTCCATTTTTTGGTGCTGTGCCAACGTCCGCCGACCGCCGGCCACCGACCGATGCGTGCGACGTGATGCGTCGCGCTGCACTCGCGGCCAGCCGCGAGAGCGACGAAGAGCCGCACGCCACGCGAACGCTCGGCCCTCGCCGGACCCCAGCGAAGCCCCGACACCCGACCGCGGGCCGAACTGGCGTGCGTCGAACGTCGAACAGAGACCGAGCGATGGGATTCGTCACTGCGACCCGAGTGACCCACGCGAACCCGAACCGCTCGCGCAGCCGAAGCAACAGTCGCGAAACCGAGGCGGCCCCGCAAAACCGAAGAGACCCGAAAGGTCGAGAACGTCATCGAAGGGTCAGCGGTTCTGCTTCTCCTGCGACGGCCGGCCTTTCGCAGTCGCTCGAGCACTCCAGTAGTGGTCGGAGGGGGTCGCCGTGTGGGCGTGGGTGCGGGGAGCGCTGGCAAATGCCGGGGATCACGGCGGATGACGATGGCAGGGTTCAGCATGCACGAATCCCCGAGCAGGTCCACGGAAAGGTCTCGAAAGCAATTGTCTCAAAAGCAAAGGGTCCTCTTCTCTCCTTCGACGTCGACGTCGACGTCGTCATCGCAATCATCGCGGCCACGCCGAGCTGCGTGCGTAATGAAGAAGTCGTGCTCGGGGCCCCCTGCTGTGGATGAAATTAAAATTCGTATGCGACGCGAACGTGAACGTCGACGACGACGACGACGACGACGACGGCGAACTCACTCTTCCACTCGCGGACGGATGGTAGGACAGACGGACCGATGGTCGGACGGTCGGGCGAATGGGACTCCGGTGTTGTTGGTGTCCGCCTTTGGATGTGTTTCGCTGACTCTGTTGAATGCTTTGTTGCCACAACAAGATTTCTCCGCACACTCTGCCATCCATGCTCACACTCGACTTACTCTCACACACACACACACTCTCTCTCCCCCTCAGATCTCCTCGCAATAGCACACAACCGAGGCTCTCCTCACACACATCCGCACACTTACGTGCACTCGAATCCGAACAAAGCATTCGGGGCTACACTGAAACCCGAGCCTGCCTCGTTGTTCGGCGACGTCGTCTGCCCTCGTCGTTCTCGCCATCCAGGACCCGAAGCCCAGCTTCGCGACGACCCCGAACCCAGTGACGAGGCGAACCCAAACCTGCTTGTGAGCAGCGCGGGTGGGGCCGATCAGTGAGCGACGGTCGTTCCCTGGATTAAGAACCCGATCGGAAGAAATTTCGCCTTCCTGAATGGAGATTGAAAATGGTTTTTTTCCAGTGTAGCTCGGCAGGGGTGGATGGGTGGTGGGGAGGGGGGAGTCGCGCGGCGATTATGCTGGCAATGGATGGGATTCTCGCTCAAAACATGAAATACTTAAAGATTTTTGCGTAAACAACAAACAACAAACAACACAATAATTCTTCTCCGCCGCCTTGTTCTTCTTCTTCTTCTTCTTCTTCCGACTCCTTTGCTTCTTTTGCTTCTCTGTAGCTCGTTCTGCTGCTTTTTCTTCTTCTTCCTCCTCCTCCTCTTCCCCTGCTTCATCCACTTCCACTCGCGGGCTCTTGAGTTGCCTCCGATGCCTTGCTGTGGTTCATGTTGCGAGTGCTGTTGTTGTTGTTATTTTTTGATTGTGTTGTTGTTGCTATGGTTGCTGTTGTTGTTGTTGCGCTGTTGCTACTACAGATGATGGCGATGCTGATGGCGCTGGTGGTGCTCGTCGAGGCTTTGTTTGAGTTCCGCGATTTCGCTCGCTCGCTCGCTCGCTCGCATCCGCATCTGCCGCAGCCTCCTCTGCCCTTCTTCCTCTTCTTCCCCTCTGCCCCTGCCCTGCGCCACGGCCACAGGCCTCCGCGGGCTTCTGTTCATGCCCACCGCCGGCCGCTCGCAGGCGACACTCGGAGTTGATGAAATCGGCTCCGGCAGGCGCAATTTTATGGGCCCGCGGCCCATGGGGAGCCGCGGCCGCAGCCGTGGCAGGATGAGGACGAGGAGGAGGCGGAGGCGGAGGCGGAGGCTCGTGTGACGTTCAAAAGCGCAAAAACAAGGCGAGGCACCCCCACCCCGCACCGCCCGCTCGCGTCCACCGAGGGCCGCCCGGCGAATTAATTCCAATCTAGGAAACGACGATGGCCGGCTTCGGCGGCTTCGAGCCCCCATAAACGGGGCCTTATCTGGTGGCTTCCAGTCGGTTTATGGACGTTTGTTCGACTCGCGACGCCCACGGTCCACGGACCGGGGTCCCGTCCCGAAAACAACAACAACAACAAGAAGAACAACAAAGCATAAACACGAAAATAATGCATGCAGCGGGGAGAAATTAAAAGACCTTAACGAGCTCATAAGTTATGCCATTAAGACGGCAAAAACAAATTTGATTATGCTCACGCAGAACGCATGCATTTGGGTTTAATTTGCAAGGCAGCATAAACAACATGAGGAAAACAAGCAACAACCACAGCAAGAATAACAACAGGAACAACAACAACAACAACAGGAACAGCAACAGGAACAGCAACAGGAACAACAAGACAAGGTTCGCTGGTCGCCTGGATTCGGGCGCGTCTCAGGCGATCGGAACCGAAACCGAAACCGACGCCGCCCGAGCATCTGGGCAAAAATTTCGCGAGCGGATCGAGCGGCGAAGAACGAGCACGAGCCCGAGCACGAACCCGAGGCCGAGCCCGAACTCGAGGCAGAGACAGCGACAGCGACAGCGACGGAGTCCACGATAAGCGAAGAACACGGAAGCGAGCGCGACTTCTAATTCGGACTAATTAAAATTTCAGCTGATAACGTTTTACGATCGTACGCGCTGTGGTGGGAATAGTTGTTGTTGTTGTTGTTGTTGTCGTCGCTGCTCTTGTTGTTTGCTGGGGTGGCGGTGGTCGGAGGGGGGCAGGGGCGTAATTGAATTAGCGGCAATTAACGACTGCAAGCGGCCATAAAAAGCGCCTCAGCCCGACTCAGCTCGACTCGACTCGACTCAACGCCACTCGATTCGACTCGGCTCAGTTGCGATCAGCTCGGCTCGGTTCGGGCCGAACTCGACGTCGGTGGAGGATGAGGAGAAGGAGTGGGAGGAGGAGGACCATAAAATGGTAGCCCAGTTCGAAAACAATGGACGAGAGGCATAAACCGAAAATGGCGAGCGCCCGACCGACCGGCCGACCGGCCGTCCGAGAGCCCGATAAACATTAGACGTTAAAAATTATATCCGCAATTAACACTGATTCCCAGAGATAACGACGGCGGCCGAGTCCGCATCGGCGAAGCTGCGCCCGTGCCCGTGGACCGACCCGAGTCCGAAACCGAACCCGAACCCGAGTGAACATCGTGGTCATGGATGTGCTGTGGTTGCTTTGTTGTGCCTGGAGTTGTTGTTGTTGTCGTCATTGTAGTTGTTTTTGTTTTTGTTGTTTCTTTCTTTGGCCTTCGTTTGTGCTGTAGATGGACATGTTTTCTTGTTATTGTTGCCATTGTTGTTGTTCCCATTTATTGTTGTTGCTATTGCCGATCTCGCTTCGCTCACGATGAGTCGGAGTCGGTTTCGCCGTCGTCGTCGTCGTGGTCCACACGCTTCAGATCTCGAGCTCAATTTATCGGCATCGCGTCCTTTCGCTCCTTCCTGGTCGGCTGCAGGTCGCGAGGTGGACCGACAGACAGCCAGATGGTCGGACAGACAGACAGATAGTCCGGCGAACGGAGGCAGGAACTCGCAGCGAGTCGTAAATATTTCAGATATGATGCCCGATTATCTTTATTTAAACGGACGACAGAGCGGACAACGAGGCTCAGGAGCAGCAGCCACGACACGACCACAACGACAGCGACGAAGACGACGATGTCGACGACGACGACGACGACGACATCGGCGAAAACGACGTCGTCGACAATGACAACGACACGAAAACGAAGACGACAACGAAAACGAAGACGACAACGAAAACGACGACGGCACGAAAACGACAACGGCATAGTCGGAAACGACGACGACGACAACGACAACGAAGACGATGCCGACGACGACACAGAGACGAAGCCGACGACGACATCGGCTAAAACGACGACGACGACGTCGACCACGAAGACGACGTCAACACAACGCCAATTGCTTCCTATCGGAGGCTGCCGAACATCGGGCCATCGGCAGTAAAAAGAGACAAGTCGTCGGCGAGGACGACGAAGGAGTACAATAAAAAATAATGGGCCGTCGGTGGGTGGTGGTGGGGTGGCAGGAAGAGGGGGGGCAACCTTTGGCCTCGCAGCGCGCTCGTTGCCTCCTCGGCCGCTCGCGTTCGCCGGGCGGTCGAGCTGCTCATTTCATGGAAGGCTTCGTCGGGCTGGCGACACAAATCAAATATCCTGGCGTCCTCTCCCAATTTGCACCCTCCAGCCCTCCCACTCTCGCCGGGGGCTGGGGCTGGGTCTGGGGCTCGTCCGAGCTTATTAGTTCCAGCGGAATCGGGGACGGCGGCTTCGCTGGCAATCAGGAAACACGTGTCAATCCAGCGGGTCCCAAAACGTCGACAACAACAACAACAACAACAACAACACCATCGCATACCGCCGGGTCGACAGAGAGATGGAGCCGTAGCCGGAGATGGCGCTGGAGCCCGAGCAGGAAGCAGGAAGCAACAACAATGGCAATTCATTTGACGAGCCAGCCAGGCGTCCGGCCGAAGTTTTGCTTTATTAGGCTCGATATTTATGGACAGGACGCGTGAGGCCCGACGCCTCGTCACCCGCCCCGGCCTCGCATCGCATCGCATCGCATCTCATTATGTTAATAAGAAAGCAGAGCCTTCGTGGAGCTCCGAGGGGTCGAGGGGGAAGGGGGGGGGGGGGGTCGCAAGTGCGGAGCTTCAGCAAACGACGCCATTGTCCGCAATTGCGGGCTCGCTCGTTGTGGGCCGTCCTGCCGCTGCTCATTAGGCGAGCCACCCCCCCCCCCTCCCCCTTCGTCACTCGCAAACAGCATCCGACCCACCCCACCCGAACCATGTCCATGGCCCCTCGCTCCGTCGCCAGATGGTGCGCATCGTCAGCGACAGCGGTTGGGTTTGAACAAATAAATCGGGGCGAATTTATTGTGCGTAACGCGTGGGCCGAGCGAGACCCGACCGAAGGAGCCCGAACGAACGAACGAACGGCCAACCGACCGAACGACGACCGACCGACCGAACGACGACCGACCGACCGAACGACGACCGCCACTGCTCCGTCGCTGCCAATCGTGAGCGTTCGGCGATCGGGCCAGCGGCGCCGCGACCTCCAGCGAGTCGAGGGCCGTGTGTCGTGTGCCGAACGCCGAGGGCCGACCGTCGAGTGTCGAGAGCCGAGGGCCCTGGGCAGCCAACAGAGACGTCCGGTGCCGCTTTTCGACACTCTCTCGCCGCCGCGTGTTAATTTATGCTTCCTGACGGCGACGACGGCGACGACGACGCGGTCGAAGCCGTGGAAGACCGAACGAACGGTTCCCCGAAGCCCGCGCGCTGTTTGTTTAGTTTTTAACACATTTCTGTTTGAACTGGTGCGGCTGGCGCGAGGCCAAACCGGCCGCAGCAGCCGAAGCAGCCCAGCGCGGCCTCCTGCGGCACCATCTGGGAGGCGTCGTCGCGGCGGTCGGGTTCGAGACTGAATTTGGATTTGGACTCGAGGGCCGGGTCCAATGACAGCCCAATGTCGTTCGCATCAATCAGCAGCAGCAGGTGCGGGGTGGGTAGGGGAGGGGTTGAGGGGTTGAGGGGTGGCCGGGGTCCTCCCACTCATCGGCAAATTAATCTCGAATTGCCGGCGACTCCCGCGGAGATCCGCGAACGTCGCCCCACGACCACGACCGACGGCCGCCCACGGGCGAGTCGCGGAGGCTCCCGTTGCAATTAACACTCGCTCCGAATTGCGCCACGCAATGAATTACTTTAATGGCCATGGCGGGCTCCGGGAAGTTTCGTCATTAGGCCGGTGCTCGCTCGCTCGCCCATTACGGCAGCAAATTTCGGTTCGACACGAATCGATGGGAGGCTGGGGTCGCCACGAGCCCTGGGTCCCGCTGCCATTTGCATACGACGCCAATGAGCGATCAGGCGTTGGGGGACGTTGGGGGTGGCGGCGGTGGGTCCTGTTAGGGAGCAGCTGCCGTGTCGACGCGAGCAGGAGCGCTTTATTAGGCCGGCCATTAGAGAGCCAGTTGGGGCTCCGAGTGCCCGCAGATCCCTCTCCGCGCCCCGTCAACGTCCTCTCTCGCCTGGCCTCGATTACACTCCACCTTTGCTCGCCTCACCTCCCTTCACCCGTCCATCACTCAACGACTGACCCATCTCTGTCTCTGTCTCTGTCAGTCGCCCACCGTCCACCGTTAGATTCGTGCTTTCGGCTTCATCGTCGCCGCCATCGCCTGCGTTGTCGTCGTCGCTGTCGCCTTCGTCTCTTTCTGCGACCTCTGCCTCTTCGCCCGCCGGCTTTCACTTCGGCTCCTCTGCCCGCTGCCGCTGCTGCCGCTTCGTGCACTTCGCTTTTCCCATTGTGTTCGCTCGCCCGGTGGACTCGGCCGGTCGGTCGTTGGCGGTGGGGTGGCGCAGCTCGGCCCAGCCGGCCGTTGGCAGCGGGATCGGGCGAGGGCTCGGGTGAGGGCTCGGGTGAGGCTCGGGTTCGGTTCGGGTTGCAACGATAGACGCACATCCGACGTTGGCCCGAGCGGCGGTCGGCTGAGGGGGCGCCGCTGCCTTCGCGTTGCTTCCCAGTGAAATCCGTGCATTTGAAAGCAGTTCTCGGCTCGTTCCTCTCTCTCTCTCTCTCTCGCTCGCTCGCTCGCTCGCTCGCTCTTGTGCTGTTGTTGTCTCTCCTGCCAGCTGTTCGTCGCTCGCTGTTCGCCTTTCTGCTGTCTGCTTTGCTCGTTCTGCTTTATTTTCCCCTCCGTTCTGGCTTCCTCCGGCTCTTCTCGTTCACCAGTCGCCGTTCTCCGTTCTCTGTTCTCTGTTTTCCGCTCTCCGCTGTGTGCCGTGGGTTCTCTGCATTCTGCATTGCCGCTTCTCTCTTTCTCTCGTTCGCTCTTTATCTCTTGCTCTTTATCTTCCCCACGCCATCCCATTTCCATTACGGTGCCGATGCCGATGCCGATTCCCGTTCTCGCTTTCGTCTTGTAACGTCGTTTCCACTCTGTAACGTCGGCGCTCCATCCACTCGACGTTCGTCCCTTCTCGTTCTTGTTCCTCGTTCGCTCTTCGCTCTTCGTTCCTCGCTCTGCGCCCCACGCCGCCCCCTCGGCCGGGCTCCTCGCCGTTCAACTCTGCGCCCAGGCACGGCAAGCTCCATTTGTCCTCGCGCCCTCCGCCCCCGCTCCCGCTCCCGCTCCCGCCTCTGCCGCCGCTGCCGCCGCTCAACCGACCCGACCGGCCCGCGCCGTGCCGTGTCGTGCCGTGCTTTGGTTTGCTTTTCTTGCTTTTCTCTGCCTCATTCGCTCGCCCTGCCTGAGTCGCGCACTCGCCTCATCCCGGCCCGTCCCGTCCCGTCCCGTCCCGTTGCCGCCCGTCCCGCCGATCCACCACCACGCCGGGCCACTCGGCGACCGGTCGGTCGGCACGGCTGGCTGTTCGCCGTTTTGCTTTGTCCGCCTTGTCTGCTCTGCTTCCTCCGTTCTCTCTCGTTCCTCACTCACTTCACTTCACTTCACTTCGCTTCATTCACTTCGTTCATTTCATTTCATTTCATTTCATTTCATTTTGTTTCTCTGCACTCTGCCGGTTCTCGCCGCTTGGAAACTGAGCAGCTCTTGTGCGGCTTTGTTTTGTGAATTTCTCTATTTTCCCCAATCGCGCTCTGCCTTTTCATACTCGTTCCGATATTCTCAGCTCTACTTTCAGTTATTCGCCGATAATTGATGTCAAAGGACGCGTTACTACGGCTGCCTCGCTCCGACAAGCACCCGTCGCCTTCGTCGCCCTCGTCGCCATCGCCGTCGTCTTCGTCGTCGTCCTCGATCTCCCACAGGGTCCCCACCAGACGCCGTCGGCCCGGGAAGCCATGCCGAAGGAGGATCCGTTCGTGAACCGGGCCCAGCTGCTGAGGGCCATCAAGAAGTACCCGGAGATCTGGGACTCCAACAACAAGCTGCACATGTGCCGGAGCGTCACGGCCCCCATGTGGAACGAGATCGCCGAGCAGTTCGGGGGCCATGTGCCGACCGGTACGATCGACCCGACGACCCGAACGACCAACCGAACCCCGACCACAAACGACCAACCGAACCCCGACCACAAACCGAAGCGACCTGACCCGACCCGACCCGAACCGACCCACACATCCCAATCTCTCCCCATTCCCATCTCATTCCCCCTCTGGCCTCCGCTCTCACTAATCGTTTTGCCTCCTTCGCTCTCTCTCTCTCTCTCTCTCGCTCTCCCCCACAGTCAAGCTGCAGTCGATCTGGAGCCAGATGAAATACCATTACCACAACCTGGTCCACCGGCAGATCCTGCACAAGGACCGCTTCACCACCAAGTGGGAGCACTTCGAGCCGATGTCCTTCATGTACAACATCACCGTGGCCAAGATCGTCGGCTCCACCAACTCCACATCCGCCGCCGCCTCCTCCACCGGCGAGCCGTCCCAGGGCCGCGGCCGGCCCGGCGGCGGCTTCGGCTGGATGTCGGCCGCCATGGGGCACGACGACGTCGCCGCCGCCGCCGCCGCCGCAGCCGGAATGGACGCCTACCCGGGCTTCTCGGGCCTGGTGCCGCCGGCCGCCGTCACCGTGGAGGCGACGACGACGCCGTCGACGCTGACGACGACGCTGCGGAGGCCCGGCCGACCGGGGTCGCTGAACAACGGGATGCGGGCCCGGATCATCGACGCCATCCGCGAGCGGCCGCTGCTGTGGGCCGGCCGGCGGAAGGACCGACCGGGACCGGGACCGGGACAGGGGCCCAGCCACGCCGGTCAGAGCCGGTCGTCGGCCGTGTGGAAGGAGCTGGCCGCGGAGCTGGGACTCTCAGCCAGTACGTAGAAACCCCCGAAGCCCCACCTCGACGACCCTTCTCTGAGAGCTCCTCGGCCTACTTGCAGATCTCGTCCAGACCCGCTGGTCGATCATCAAGCAGCGCTACGTGGACGAGCTGCAGAAGGAGCGCCACTGCCTGTACCAGCAGCTGCCGTTCCACTCGACCTGGGAGCACTTCGGGCGCATGTCCTTCATGCGCGAGATCCTCCTGCGCAAGGTCGACGATCGCGAGCAGACGCGCGAGCGCATCCAGGAGATCGTCAG
The DNA here is from genome assembly GCA_947389925.1 of Coelopa pilipes. Taxonomy (NCBI): domain Eukaryota; kingdom Metazoa; phylum Arthropoda; class Insecta; order Diptera; family Coelopidae; genus Coelopa; species Coelopa pilipes. The sequence continues at coordinate 6,756,420 of OX376699.1, forward strand.
CGAGAAGCACGGCCTGCCGCCCGCGGCCCCCCGGCCCCTCGGCCACCTGCGGCCGGGGCTTGTCGGCACCCTGATCGCCCCCCACCACCTCCTCTGCGGCGACGACGACGCGACGCACGCGGGTGGCGGCGGCGGCGGTCGACGGGGGCGGGCGAAGGCGCCGGAGCCCGACATGGAGTGGGACCCCTTCGAGATGATCCTGCACGTCCACGACGCCGAGGGCGGCGCCAACTGAGCAAGACTGAAGACGACGTTGACGACGTTGACGGCGTTGGTGAGGACGAGGAGCTGCTGAGTTTCACCGTATTTTGTAAACCACGTTTGTATCCATTTATATATATATATGCATATAATAAATAAGACACTTTTTCGAGACTCTTCCGTCTTTCAATTCGCGCTCCGGCCTCACTCGGGACCCTCGGCGCCCCCTCCCCAGTCTGCCGGGGACCCACTTGAGGCGAGCTCCGTCCGTATCTGGTCCCAATCGTCCCCATGTAAGCCAGTGCTAAGCCTCTTCCTTCCGACTTCGTCCGCCCGGGACCCGGACGCGGACCCGGACCCGGACCCTTCGGCGCAAGGGACCGGGTCGGCCGAGCCTCGTTTCAATAGCTCGAGCGTAATCGCATAAAAAATAATCTCCCTGTGAAATGCCTTCTATGGCCACAATAACTCATGGGGACGACATGCCCGGGTCCCGTTCGCTCCCCTCCCCTCCACGCCAGGGTGCCTGGGGTTGAGGGCCTGCGGTTGGAGGCGGTTGGGCCGACCTGTGGGACGAGAGGAAGAGCGAGGAAGGGAGCGAGTAGCGAGCAAGGCAATGACTGAGGCAGCGAGGGAGCGAGCGAGTGAGGGAGCGAGCGAGTGAGCGAGCGTTCGCTAGTGTTTGCGAGTGTTTGTTTGTGTACTGTCGGTCGGTCTGTTCGGCTGTCGGTCGATCAGTCCGTCCGTCCGTCCGTCCGTCCCACTGTTTGTGCTGCGGACTACATCTCGCCTATAGATACATCACGTTTTATTCACTTCCAGCGATACAGATTGCGGCTCAACGTGCCGTTTGGACGACCCAATTGGCTCAGTTGAGCCGAGCCGAGCCGAGCCGATGCAAGTGGTCGGGGCAGTCCGTCGGTCGACGGCGACGGCGGGGGCGCAGGACGACCAGAGCCGTGGCGAGTCGAGCTGGGACGATCTGAGGACAGTGGGGGGGGGGGGGAGGTGGGTCTGATCAAGCCTGTTGCGGAGAAAAACAACAATGTATCATGCTGTATCTGATATCAGATACGGGTTTACGTGCGGTTGCTGTTGGTGCTCGGCGAGCGCTGGAGAGAGCGAGGGAGCGAGTAGCTGTGTGTGTGTGTGTGTGTGTGTGTGTGATTGCACTCGTCGTGCACTCCTGCTCCCGGAGATAATTCCACGAACCGAAATCACATCGAGCCGACGATGAAGACGAAGACGAAGACGACGGCGAGACGAAGCCGAAGACGAGGGCGAAGACGATGAAGTCGAAGTCGACGAAGACGCTGCCGACGCCGAAGATGACGATGAAGCGACGGCGTAGACGACGAGGAGGAGACGAAGCCGAAGACGACGACGACGACGACGACGACGACGAGGCCCGAAAACGAAAGAAAGCCAGTCGCCAGCCACGGCCGAGGAGGGCAAAAACTTGGGCGATAATAAATTTTCATTTTGGACGCAGGTCGACCGCGATGGCCAGGGCGTCGGGGGCCGCGGGAGCCTGAGGAGGGGCCCGGTCGACCGTGGGCTGTGGCGCGGCGTAAGGCAGGAGCCGGTCGGCAGCGCGCCGATGCACGGGGTCCCCTCAACGCCGAGGGCCGATGAGGGACGGGGCCGACCGCCGTCGACCCCTGGCAAAAACTTCCGGAATCGACAGAATCGGTCGGTCGGGCGGTTCGAAGGATGTCCAAGGGCAGGCCGTGGACTACGTGACCGAATCCGGATCGACACGTCGGAAACTGCGAATCGGATCCCGGATCGGGCGTTCGTGATCGAGAATATCGGATTTTGGTGGCGGGGTCGGGGCGAGGGTCCGACCTTGACGACAGGCGACGGCCGACGGACGACGAACGACGGACGGCGGCCGACTCACGACGCACTTGTGCCCGACAATCGGATCGGATCGGATCGAGGACATGCAAATGGGAGGGCGATAAAAGGCCAGGCAACCGAGCCACACGACCGAATTCGTCCCTCGTCTCTCGACTCTCGTCCCAGGCCCTCGAGCGTCAGGGCCAAGGATTATCCTCCACTCACGAAAGCCATAAAAACGAAATTATGGCCCTCTCCCTCTCCCTCTCCATCTCCCGCTCTCTGCCTCGCCGTTGCTTTTCGGGATTTCTACAGCCTTGAAATGCGAGCCCCGGGCGCAGGTCGCCGAGCCTCGGGCGCGGGCGAGGACGAGGGCGAGGGGACGAGGCGGAAGTCCAGAACTCATTCCCGGGGCAGACAAAGCGCATTACGACCGGAAAGCGACCGAATCGACCCGACCCGAACCGACCCGAACCGAGGCGAGGCAGGCGATCGTGAGGGAGACTCGGGATGCGACGATTTGGCGGACCGAGAGCGTGGCCGAGGGAGACGGAGTCGGAGGTCGCAGCCGAGAGCGGGACCGAGAGCGAAAGCGAGTCAGAGCCGAGAGCGAAAGCGAGACCGGGGCCGATGCGAGACCGGGGCCGTGTGCGAGACCAAGACCGAGTCCGAAGCGGAAGCCGAGAACGAGACCGAGACCGAGACCGAGACCGAGTCCGGGTCCGATTCCGATTCCGTGTCCAGATCCGAGCCCGTGTCCGGGCCGTCCTTGGCCGAGGTGCTGCGAGTACCTGCCGAATGCCGTGTGACGCACGGCCGGCCCTGCGCCTAAATGTCGGTAATCCCGGGTAAACCTATTAAGAGCGTCGTCCTTTGGCTCGAGGTGCACGACGTGGTCGTGGTGATGGTGCGGGTGCGGCGCTGGTGCTACGTGACGAGCCCAGGGTCCTGCCGAATTCCCCGTCCCCGTCCCCGTCCACGTCCCCGTCCACGTCACTGGGTCCGATTTCGAGAGCGTCCCGTGTCCGTCCACGTCTGTTGCTCCCAGCCCGTTGGCTCGAGTCCGTCTCCTCGTTCGTCCCGCGTTCGCTTCCGAGTCCGATTTCGAGTCCTAATCCGTGCGACCGGGACTCCGAAGGCTTCCCCTCGCCCACACCTCCTCACCCGCTCCCTGTCACCCGCACCCGAGCGCGTCCTGCACCGACCATGTCGAATTCGCCTCCAAGGCGTCCGCTGGGCCGACCCGACCCGACCCGAGGCGACGCGACGCGACAGGCGGCAGGCGACACGCGACACCTGCCCACAGACAATCGTCATTTGTCGGTCTGGGACTCGTTCGCGAAAACCGCCGAAGCCCCGGCCCTCGGGTCCACGAGAGACAGCGCGTCGTCGCCGTTCGCCATGGAGGGGAGAGAGCGAGAGAGCGAGATTGGCGTGAAGGGTAAATTAAAAATTAATTAATGTCGACTCGATTTGTCGCCAGGCGGCGGCAGTGGCGGCGGCAGCGGCCCGAAGACATCAATCACGGCGGTCGTCGGGAGTCGGGGGAGGCGCGGAGACCGAGGCGGGTGAACCGAGAAGCCTTTGGAGGAGGCTCGGGCCGGCGAGGAGACGAGGGGCGATCGATCGACGGACGAGGCGATTGACAGCGGCGTCGGGGAGGCGGGGCGGCGGGGCGGCGAACTTGGCCGAGGCCGTGGTTGGGGCCGCGGCGGCCCGTCGTCAGGTGGGAGCCGTCAGTTGTGCCGAGTGACGGCCGGCCGAAGCCCGGCGGAAAGGGTGAGCCGAGGGGCGGGGAAGGGTCTTGGGCCGGGCCGAACCGGGCCGGGCCGGGCCTGGCCGTTTAGGACGCATGCAAACAACTCACAGACGAACACACAATTTTACTTAATTTTGTTTATTTTCGGTGTTTGACTTAGTCTCGCTCTTGTGTGCTTTGTCATTTGAGCGTTTTCCACTTGTTTGTTTCGAAAAGGGAAAGAAGTGACGGATCCACCCCTCCGCCACCCAACCCCCGCCCGCTGCTCGGCGGTCGCGGGTCGGGCGGCCGCCGATTGGGGTCTGCGGCTCGGTGTCGGCGTCGGCGTCGGCGTCGGGCTGGGAGCCGTCGTTGGTATTTATGGAAACTCTGATGGTATCGACGGGCCCGGCAACAGAGGCGTACAGCAACAACAACAACAACAAATACAATAACAAGAAAAGCCCAGCAACAACGCGAAGCACAGCAGCAACGGCAACAACAACAACAACAACAACAACGGCAACAACAAGCGAGCAACCAGACCAAACTATGACAATGCAAGCAATCAGCGTGAAACTTGTTACTCATGACATAGAGAGAGACAGAGAGAGGGGTGGGGGGGGGAGAGAGAGAGAGAGGGAAAACGGCGATAATGAAAAATACGAAATCGACATCGACATCGACGTCGACGACGTTGAGAATGAAAACGAAACGAAAACGAATCGAAATGAAAAGAAAAGAAATAAAACGAAAACGAATCGAGACGAAATCGAGCGAGGCCCACGCGGCTGACAATAAAAAACGAATGAATACGAGCGATCGTATCGGGGCCGGGGCCGGGGGCGCCAGGATCCCGGGCAGGCCCGGGCGCTCCCTCGGAGTCTCTCGGGCCGCCTCGGACGCCCTCGAGTCCCCTCGGCTACGTCGCCTGCAGTCGCCCGAGTCGAGGTCGCGGTCAGAGCGAGACGTGGGAGGTCGACGACGCCCTCGACACGGAAGGAGCGCGAGCGCCGAATTCTCAGATCCTCAGATCCTGGCCGCCAACCGGGACTGACCGGGGTGGGGTTGGGCCAGGACCGACCGACCGACCGACCGACCCCATCCGACCCACGCTCCACGATGGACAGACGCAGGACAAATTTTTCTCAAGTATCGCTAACGATTTTCACTTTTCCACTTTCCAGGTGTCGCCTCGCGGCCAGGTGAAGGGTGCAAGAGCGATGGACGAGGGGCTCAGGAGACGAGGGAGATCCACAAACGGTGAAAGGGTGGGGGGGGCGACCGACCGACCGACCGACCGAACGAAAGGTAAACAGAAAGGAGGAGAGAGAGAGAGATAATAACTCTAGAAAAGCTCGAAATTGGAATCAATTATAGGAAAGTGCTACTGAACATGACAGCGAGTAAATATGGAGAGGGCCAGGGGTGCAGGGTGCAGGGGGGGGGGGGGGGGGGCGACCGCAGGCAGCTCGACCTGGCCGCAGACAGACGGGCGGCCAACCGAACGACCGACGGCCCGGCCAAGACGTTCGCCGTCTGGCGAAAGGCAAATGCGGGCCGAGTCACCGAGTATCGGGGCGGCGGTCGCGGCGGTCGCGGCGGCCGTCGAGTAAGCGGCGGTGGGTCAGGTCGACTTGGGTCGGGGCGCTACAGCGGGGCGATCGACGCGAGGCAATGACGAGAACAGGCGACAAGGACGAGGCGCTGGGGACGAGGACGACGACGAGTGTGAGGAGAACGACGAGGACGACGCAAGGACGAGGCCGCGAAGTAGAGGAAGAGAACGGGGATGAGGCGAGGAAGACGAGGCAGTGCCGGCGTGGGTGAGGCCGAGAACGCTGAGTCCTGGCAGTGAGGATGAAGGTAAGGGTGAGGAAGACGAGAGGAGCCGCTGAGAGGAGCCGCCGACTCTGCCTGGGAGGCTCCCAAATCGCATCGGGATCGTGTGACTGAAGGACCCGGGATGGAGGGACGAGTGACGAGAGCAGGCCGGCTCTGCGGAGGTTCCTCGGGACGAGGGGCGAAACGAATCGATCGAAGCCGGAGTTTATTTGGCGTTTCTGCTGCCTCAAGTCGTGGTCGAGTCGAGTCGAGACGTCGCTCGCAGCCGAAGTCGAGGTGGCGGAGTCGACGCCGCCGACGGTGACGCTGCAGTTCGCTCGATGACTTCTCGCCGCGCTTCTTGGCCGGGCCGGCAGCAACAGCAACAGCAACAGCCACAATCGTCCACGGAGCGCTGCGTCATCGGCGTGATTTTCCACGGCGGAGCCCGCAGGTGGAGCCCGCCGGAGCCCGACAGGGGCCGCATGCGAATTGGCTTTAATCGGCCTCAAATTTAGCAAGTTAATTAGCCACGTTATGTTAATTCAATTAATGCCGCTTTTATTGTTCCCCGGCGAACTGCGTCTGGTTTCCGTCATCCCTGGGAAGCGTGGCCGGCGGCCAGGTCGCCGTCGCCGCGTCGGCAGGTGCTAATTGGAGTCCGGGCCGCTGGCTCGCTCTCCCACGGGCAGCGCCGTCGTCGCCCCGCGGCACTTCAATCGCCGGCGTTGGGGGCGGGGGCGCGGGTGGGGCCGGTGTCGTTTAGTGTTCCGTGTAAAACAGGCGCCTGCGAATTGGGCGAGCACGACGGGCCGAGAGCAGCCCAGCCCAGTTCAGGCCAGTTCGGGCCAGTTCCGGGCAGTTCAGCCAGCTCGGCCAGCTCGGCCCGTCCCAGCCACGCCACGCCTCGTCGCGCTCGTCCTCGCCCGCGTCCTCGCCCTCGTCGTCCCGCCGCTCCCTGCGGCCCGATTACGCTTAATTTGGATTCGCGCAACCAGAGCCGGGCAAATCGAGCCAGTCGCGGTGCATGCGATGCGCCGGGCCCCGGTCGTCCTGCGGCCGGCTTTAATTAATGTCGGCCATGACGTTTTTATAATGTCCCGTTAGTCATCGGAGTCGCCCCAGTCGCCCCAGTCGCCTGCGACAAAGTGTCCTGGACACCGTTGGCTTCAACTCAGCCGAGCCCCTCGATGCGTCGTGCGTGACGCGAACTCGTCCGGCGCCGCGACCTCGCGCTCGTCCCCCGACCGCCGGCCCCGACCCCGACCCCACTCGATTGCCGGCCATTAGCCAGGGTTCCAGCGGGAGCCGACGACGACGACGGCGAAGGCGAAGCGCGGATGTGACGCGTCCATAAATCAAAATTAAAAACGACGACGCAGCACAAACTTCGGATTAACGGTACAGTCAGTCGGGCAGGCGGCCGCCTGTGGCGACGACGACAACGCAGAAGAACAAGAGCGGAAGCACCAGCGGGGTCGGGGCAACCATTAGAGAACAAGGCGTAGCCGAAGGAAGACGGAAGTCGACGTCAAAGGATGAGGACTGGGCTGAGGCCGCCACGACGTGTTGCTCGTCGCAGGAGCCGCCGCCGCCCGGTCGCCCGGTCGCCCGGTCGCTGGGCACGCGGAACGCGGAAGCGACCGCGACCACGACCACGACCGGGTCCGGTTGTTGCCCACCCCAGGCGGCGCCATGTTCGCGCTAACTTCATCAACCCCCTGGCAGTTCTGCCGCCTCACACACACACACACACGCTCGGCCTCCCCTCGCCACGGCGCACGCAAAGGACGCCACGTCCTCGCCGCCGTCCTGCACTTGGCAACAGGCGTCCGTGCCTTGTTGCGCGCTCAACTCCTGCCGTTGCCCGCGCCGTCCGTCCGTCCATCTGTCCATCTGTCCGTTCGCTCGTCCGTCCGCCTCTCGTCCACTCCATTCCATGTCCTCCGCCCACCGAGGGCTGGCGCTTGTTTTCAATCAAAACCATGCAGCGACGACCCGCGACCCGCGTCCGCTCCTCGTCCTCTCCTCGTCCTCTCCTCGTCCTCTCCTCGTCCTCTCCTCGTCCTCTCCGCGTCCTCCCAACCCCAAGTCGAACAACAAACAACGCCGTCCAGTCGACCACGACGAGGTTTCGTTTGGCGTTCGGCGTCGGACTCGGTCGCCTGGTGCCTGGCTGGGGCTGAGCTGGGATTTCCCCCAAAGGATTTCCCGAAGCCACCCCACCCCCGCCCCCTCGCGCTTGTTGCTACGCGGTGGCGGCCATGGAGCCGACCTCGGACAGTGGGCGGCGCTCGGTCGGTCGGTCGGTCGGTCGGTCGCTGTGTCGGCGTCTATTAATATTTTGCGAACGGAGCCCGGCCCAGACGTGGCCGAGCGTGAACGCGGTGGGGCGGGGCGAGGACGAGGGGGAGTAGGAGTAGGAGGAGGGTGGGAGGGAGGACGACGGCGAGTGGCCGAAAGCGCTGCCTTTGCATGCAAAATTAAGTGCGTTTCAGATTTTCGTAAGCACTCGACGGCCTCCCGCCGGTCCCCTACGGACGGCAGAGGCGACCCGAGGCAACGGCGAGAAGTCAATCGTCCATCAACGTCGTCTCATCCCTCGTCCCCTCCTCCCTGCTCCCTAATGAATGCCACGGGAGGGACCTCGACTCGACTCGACTTGACTCGGTCGAGGTCGGTTCGGCAGGAGGGCCGAACGTAGGGCGTCGGGCGTCGGTCGTCGGGCGAGTGGCGTACGGTGACTTTGGGCCGACCGCTGCCGCTGCCGCTTCCGAATTCCAAATTCAACCCTTCTCGGCTCGGCCGAGCCCCCGTGGTGGACGTTAATGCGGACGTCGAGAATAATATACGTATGCATCGCAGGTCTCCGGCATCAGCAGGGCTTCCATCTGGACAGGCGATCATGACGACGGCGAGGATGATGACAAAGGCTAAGGCAAAGGCAAAGGCAAAGGCGAGAGCAACAGCACAGCAACAGGGAAGCGGAAGAAAACGAAGCCAACAACGAGGACGATGAGGATGACGATGCTGATGATGAGGATGTGGATGATGAGGATGAGGACGATGAGGATGAGGATGAGGATGAAGATGACGATGAGGATGATTAGGATGAGGATGAAGATGACGATGAGGATGATGAGGATGACGATGGTGATGGGGATGACGATGAGGATGTTGACAAAAGCAAACGCAAAAGCAACAGTGAAGCGAAGGCAACAGCGAAGGCAGCAACGAAGGCGATGTCAACGGAGTAGTGAGGACGATGATGACGACGACGATGATGACGACGACGATGATGACGACGACGATGATGACGAAGATGAAGACGATGATGACGACGACGACGACGCTAACGCTGACTATGATGACGACGACGATGACGATGATGCAAATGTGCGACTCAAAAGTTTCTTTTCACAGGATTCGGCGTTCGGGATTCGACTCGCCTCGCTTTGCTGGGCGATTGCCGAGGGGTCGCGGGGACCGCATGCAGGTACGGATTAGACTCGATCCCGGCCTTCGACGAGTCCTTTGTTCCGCCGCCGGTTCCCGTTGTTCCTGTTGCTGCTGTTGCCGACTGTTGCGCGCTCGCGCAAGGGGTGGAAACAAAGGGTTCCTTTGTTCGGCCCCCCTCACTTCGCCTCGGCGGAATGTGTGTCAGTGGCTCATGCTACGAGCGCCGCGTTCCCAGTCGCTGCGCGGAGTCGGTACAGTTGGCCAGTGGGCTCCGAGTCCCCTGACACACATTTTCGCAGGCGGGAATCGCGGCTCTCGATTGCGTAACGCGATCCTGGCGACGCGGAGGACGCGAATCGTTGGACCGAGGGTTGGGCTGAGGAGCGCGGGAAGCCGGAACTCGATTCGCTCGCGAAGCTTCCGCCGACTTCTCTGTCTCTCTCTCTCCCCCCCCTCTGCATCGGCTGGACGACGTCTGCTGCCCCAGTCGTCGTCGTCTTCCAGCGAGTTCTCGACGGCGCTGCGAGTTCTCGGACGGCCGCCGACAGACGTCGCCGTCGTGGCCCGGGGACGGACTCGGTGACGGCTTCGGGTTCGGGTTCTGAGTCCGAGCCGGAGTCGGAGTCGGAGTCGGAGCCTGCGGCAATCAATACTTGATGCGAAACAGTAGCGACTCCGTCCATTAGTGGATGATGATCCATCAGTCCGTCCAGCCGTCTGTCCCTCCAAGTCTCTGTCTGTCTGCCTTTCGTCCGTCACCGTCACCGTCACCGTCACCGTCTGCGTTTCTGTCTGTCATTCTTAATGTCGACGCATCGACCGTTTCTTGGCCCTCTAATGACCGCAATTAAAGCCGCAGTCGCAGAGACAACAACAGCAACAACGACAACAACAACGCCGCCAATCAACCTCTACTTAAGTAAATTAGTGGCCGTCTCGACAGCCCAGCGGCCCGGACCGTCGAGATATTATCACGTTGACTGATGTGTCTGTCATTACGGCCATGCGAGCGCTGGACGACGCGGAGAGAGCGCGAGGAGTGCGGACGGAATCAGGCGAGATTTTAATCGAAGCCAGCGAAACTCTTCCTGCTCCCGTGGCTGTGATTGCGGTCGTGTCTGTGCTGGTGTTGGATCCCGCTTCGTTCCCCGAAGAGCGGGCGACTGGGAGCGAGAGAGTGCGAAATGGAGGCTGCCGAGCGCGATCCTGATCCGCGATTTTCTGCCTCCGCCACACGATGCTTTCGCCGGAGAGAGCGTGAGAGACGGAGTGTGTGAAAGAACGAGGGCGAGAGAGAGTGAGAGAGGGTGAGAGAGGGGAGGGGAGGGGGAGGCGGTTGTCGAGAGCGGTTCCCACACCCGGCGACCCTTCCGCGGCCCTCCTCGGGCGACGACTACGTGTTGACACAAATGCAACAATTGCGTGCGTGCTGGGCCGGCGTGGGGCGAACGGAACAAAACGGAACGACACGACACGACACGAGACGAGACGAAGGGAGACGCAACGATACGAGACGAGCCGAGTCGAGCCGGAGCGAGGTGAAGCCGAGCAATAAATAAATATGAGCGCTTGCAAGTGCCTGTGGGACGCGCGCGAGTCCTTGGCAACAGGGGCCTCAGCTCGAGCCGGCACCCTTCAGTGGGCAGGGCGGGAGAGCGGGCGAGGGGCGAGGGGTGGGGGCCGCGGAACACGAGTGTCATTAAGAATGCGTTTCCCTTCCATTCATCACTGTCACCAGCAGCCGCTAAGGAGCCCCTGGTGTCGATGCTGCGCGGCTGCTGTTGCTGACGACGACGACGACGACGACGACGACGTTGTTGTTGCCGATTTCGCTGCTGCATGTCGCATCGTGTCGCATCGTGTCGTGTCGTGTCGAGTCGACTCCCTTCGGTCCTTTTCACGCGCCCGCCCTGCCTCGATTCCCACCCCGCACCCTCGGCGAGCGCTCAAGTGGTGAATTAAATGTGCTTTCGAAACCACTCGACGCGACGCGACGCGCTGCAGCGGGTCGCAGAAATTAATAACCATCGTGAGTCCTGGCGCGTCCTGCCCTAATGGCCCTGTCGGCCTGTCGTCCTGTCGGCCCGGCCGCCGTCGTCGCGGGTTGCAAATGATCAAAATATTTGCGCGATTGCAGCGGATTCTCAGCCGGAGTCGGGCCACAGTCGAATCCTTTGTGATGCAAGGAGCGGCGGCCCTTAATTGTTGTTGGTCTCCCGGGAGAGCGAGCGGGAGCGGGAGCGGGTGCTCGTTTCGGGTTGTGAGAATGCGAAATTGATTCGGAAAATCTCGGCTCGCTGCGATCCCCGGGGAGTCGGATCGGCAACAGGAAGCGCCCCGTTTGGGCTGGGGTTGGTGGCGGGACTGGGAATGGGAGGGGGGTGGGGGGGGTTGGGGGTGCAGCAACAAGTTCCGTTCGGAGCTCCACGAAACCGCCGGCACATCACTCAACCTCAGCCCCAACCCCGCCGGCGAGCCCGACCCCGACCCCAACCCCGTCGGGAGACCGATTGCTCGCACGTCAAGGATCCATTCATCACGACGCATTCCCGACGTCGTCCGCCCGCCCGCCGGATTTCTTCGCATTCTCATTTCCCCTCACTCTCCACCCTTCCCTCCCTCCCTCGCCTCCCCTCCAGCATTGTTTGCATTTTCCAATACCAATTACGGGTGCCGAAGGCAGTGAAGCGATTCCGATTTATGATTTTTATATTTCATCTCGCGTTCCCCGCCCTCCCAGGCGACCGCGCCTAACTCGCAACCCCGGCGAGAGACGGGAGACGCGCGGTAGCGGAGAGCAAGAGGAGCGGGCGGGCCAGGGGAACGGGAGAACAGGAGGAACCGGGCGAACTGAGTGAGAGGGGGCAGCGCCAGAGGAGCGAGGAGAACAAGAGCAACTGGGAGAGCAGGGGGAACGCGCGAGCGCTCGGACAGGGACGAGGGGAACAGCGAGAGCAAGGGGAACGGGACAAGAAGCGGGAGTGAGAGAGGGAGAGGGAGAGCGCGAGGAACACGACGACCGACGACCGTCGACCGACGAGGGCCGAAGCTCGGAATGTGCGGGGAAACGACGAGCGCGAACGAGGGCCAGGAGCAGGGCCAGGAGCAGGGGCAGGAGCAGGGCCAGGACGACGGCGATGACGACGAAAACGAGAACGAGAACGCTGAAGAGGAAGGGCGAGGGACGGGACCGGGCAACAATATAAATGAAAGCAAATATAATAATAAAAGAAATTGGCCTAATTTTGAAATATGGATTCCAATTTCAATTTGCCCGGGGCGAAGACAAAAAATGAGGGAGGCTCGGGGATGGAGCGAAGGACGGGAGAGAGCGAGAGCGAGCGAGAGGGAGAACGAGAGCCCGGCATCCATCATCCGTCGGCCCTTCATCCGTCCATCCGGGGTCGACCCGGCGACCTCGCGCCGCCGCCACCGCCGTGAGCGCGATTCTGTTAAGCGAAAGTTTTAAGAATTTTATTTAATCGCGGTCGTCCTTTGTTCCTCCCGCCCCCCCTTCCCCCCTTCCCGGAGTGCGGGAGTCAACGCGTCCAGACCCAGGGCCGGCCGGCGAGAACTGCAAATCACTCGAGGGCGAGTTTAATTAAGGCCAGTCAAAGTGTAGCGAGTTTTTCCACTTTTATTGACCGAGCCTCCTGGCCATGGGTCGAGGGGGGGTGGGGGCGGGGTCCACGGGGGCCGTCAGGGGTCGCCGAGTGGCCCAAGGAAGATAACGTGGTGGCGACGGACGTCGAGGGAGCGGAGCGGAGCGCAGGACGTCGGGCCAAGTGTGAAGATTTAGTGTCTCTCCCTCTCTCTCCCTCCCTCCCTCTCTCTCGCTCGCTCGCTCCCACGGTCAGAGGAGGCGGCCGCCCTGCCCCGATGTCCTTTTTAATTTGAAAATTCCTTGGACTCGCATCGTGCGGCACTAAATAACACACGACACACACACACACACGAACACACACGAGCACAAACACGAAGAACAATAAAAACAACGACAACGACAAGGCAAATACAACCGGCAACAACAACAACAACACGAGGAAGAACAACATATTACTTTCTTATGGCTTTTGTTGTTTTCGGCATTATTACAGTTGTTGTAATGCTAGACCGTTATGTAATTAAGTACTAACTGAGCGAGCGAGCGAGCGAGGGCGAGAGGGGAGGGGCAGAGCGGGAGCGAGTGAGGACGACTGCGATGGTGATGACGAGGACGAGGACGGCGATGAGCAGGAGGACCAGAAGGCGGAGGGCGGTCTGGAGAGGAGGAAGGGAGGGGGTGAACGCACAAATCATTTCGTTTCCACCCCTGCCGCCGCCGCCTGTGGGTCACGGTGGTGGGCGTAAGTGTGGGTTTTCCCTCTCTTGTCTCGTTCCTTTTCAATTTCATTTCATTTCATTTCACTTCACTCCACGCCACACGGCCGAAGGGGTGGAGGCAGCGGCCTGAGTGAGTGGGGTGTGCGTAGTTGTTGTTGTTGTGTAGTATTCGGATTTGACGAATATTGCGCGAAAAGATCGAGAACTATCCAAGAGCCAAAAGTTTTTGTCATTAGGAGGCTGCTGGCGGGGCGCCAACGGCACGACGTCGACTTCGACGACAGCCGCCGGGGGCCAGAAGGGGACCTGAAGCCGTCTGGTCGCCGGCCGCCGGTCGCGTGGTCGTGGCCGGCCGGACTCGTTTGCATGCCTGTTGCAGCGGCCTAAACGGCGGCCCAAACGGTGTCGCCGCCCCGAAGGACTCCCGACACGACCGCGGCCGAGCGACCCGGGGCGCCCCGCACGCCCGCGGACTGCGTGCGCGGTGTCGCTAATGAGTCGCATGGCTTCGCCCGGCCCGGCCCGGCCCGGCCTGGCCCGCGCTAAGTGGATAACTGGATCGCGCTAATGCCGCGCCAAGTGCGGCTCTAATGGCCGGGGACGGAATCCAATTTGGACGCTCGGTCTGTCGCTCGCTCGGTTCAAATAAACAATAAACGCCAGAACCACGACGACAACAACAACAACAGCAGCAGCAGCAGCAGCACACAAACCACATCGATGAAAAGCAAACCTATAACAAAAGCAACAACAACGACTGTCACCCTCAATCAACTGTCAAATGAAAATGTCAAACATCAAGTGAAATGCGCTCCGTGACGTGCGGCTTCGCGTGCGGGGCTGGGGGCGCAGACAGAGGTGGAGGCGCGGAGCGAGAAGCGAGAAGCGGGCACTGGCCGATCGCCTGCCTGCCGCCTGGGTACGAGCGCCCTTTGCGGTGGTCGATCGACTCGGTCCACTCACTCCGACTCACTCCGTTGTCACGGCGCCAGAATCGCCGGATTGGAACGGAAAATTTCGGCTGAAAGCGCGACAGGTCAAAAGTGAGTTTCGCATTTTGAGGCTCGTCTCGTGAAATTTGCGAAATTATGGAGGACGCGAGGCGACGAAATTTTCCACGGATCGCCGGTTGGCAACTCCGGCAACTTGGGCTTGGATTTCGCGAGCGCCGCAGCTACCGTTATACGCGATTGCGATTGCGATTGCGATAGGATTGGCGACGGCCAATAGGATTGGCGATTGTCTCCATCTCGCTTGCACCTCTGGCAAGAAATGACCGCGAAGCGAGAAGAATCAGGGTTGCCGACCTCTGTAAAGTGTGCCAATCGGTGTCCAATGTGGGCGAGTCATGCTGCGATGGCAACTTTGTTCTGTCGAAGACGTGAGACCATTACCGTTAGTCGGAAGACAAGTGAGAGTGAAGCTGACCAATGGGGACGACGATCGCGATCCCGCTCACATTTCGACCTCATGCTTCTATCGATTCTGGGCTCCTGGGGTTTTAGTACTTTTTGCCGATCGCCAGGGTCGCCAGGGATGATGCTGTTGTTGTTGTTGCTGTTCCGCAAAACATCACCCGATGTACTTTTCGTTCGTGCTCCACCTCCGAAACAGACCAGATCTGCTCGAATCAACAAAATTTTCCGCTCCCGAGCGATTGCAATTTTCCTGCTCATGACTTGAGAAATTGAATCGCTCATGTGTGCGATCACGAGCCGCATTTTGCTGCTAGGGATTCAGGCGAGTTTGGCGAATGCTCGACACTGAAGAGACGGGTGTAGGGTGCGCGGCCCGATCGTGGAAGGAGCTCGGGCTTGAAACAAAGTACGATTGATTGCTTTGACATTCTCGATGCAGGCCCGATGACGGCGGGGCACCGACACCGACATCGGCATCGGCATCGACACCGCCATCGACACCGATTCGAAGCAGGTTTCCGAGGGGACCGCGGCGGCCGCACTTTCTTCCGAGCCGCGATCGAGCGGATCGTCCCGGGCCGTCGTAATCGATTCGTCGCGCTCCTCACCCTCGATTGCCAAGGAACCGGGTCGGGGAAAGGGAAGGAGGGAAGGAGGGAAGGAGGGCAGAAGAGGCAGCGACCAACCCCTCGCGTCCCGACGCACCGACCAAACGTCTGTCCGTCCGCGAGCCTGCGACGACACGACACGGCACGACACGACTCCATCGATCGATCGACGACAGGCAGAACGCAAACAGGTTCCGTGGTTCCCGGCGTAGGCAGGCACGGTTCGAGGGAGGCGGACGAGTCAGGCAGACCCGATCCGACGATCCGACGATCCGACGATCCGAAACGTACGGTCGGAGGGTGGACGGGGGGACCTAACTTTGAATTTTATGCCTAATTTCAAGGTTCGAGAGGGACGACGGCGGCGACGACGACGGCGGCTGCAGCTGCGGCCTCCGAAAAATTTGGGAGCGCGGAGCATTAACGCTGATTTAGTGCCGCGACTCGGCGATGCACGGCTCCCATCAACAACAACAACAACAACAACAACAACCATACAGCGACAGCAGGCCAGCAATAAAAGCAGCAGCAACAACAACAAACACAACAATAACGCATAATCATAAACATTTTCGATTCAAGATCCACAATTAAAGAAGGAAGAGCGACGAAAAAACGGCACCGAGCGGCAACCCAGACGCGAGACGACGACGACGACGGCGACGGCGACTGCGAGGAGCCGACGACAATGGGCGAGAGCGAGAGAGAGGGCGATGCCGATGGTGATGGTGGGAGCGAGAGCGGGGGCGGGGCGGGCTCGAACGGAAAACGAAACGAAAACGAAAATGAAAATGAACCGCCACAAATCACACCAACTTTAATTGCGGGGTGGGTGCAGGAGCTCCTCTTCTTCTTCTTCTTCTTCTTCTTCTTCATGTGGGAACGCAGGGGCCGCCGGAACCGAGGCCGGCACCGGGTGTGCGTCGCCGGCGTCTCTGGTTCGGGTCGGCCTGGGACCGGGTCCGCGTCCGCGTCTGGACCAGAGTCGGTGCCGGGTCCTCAATTGGTTTTACGACCGCCGCCGACGACCTCGGATCCGGTCGGCCGGATGAGGCTGGACGCGCGCCTCTGCCTCTGCCTCCGCGACCAATTACGCCAATTATCGCGGCCTCCCTCACCGCCAGCACCACGATCGCTTTGGGAGAGGCCGGGCGATCGAGCGGGCCAGGACCACGGCGGCTCCCGCCTACCCAAGTCATCGGCCGGCCTCCTTCCGGGTGCGAAAACGGCCCAGTCGGGGGTTGGGCGGCCCGTGGTGCCCTCGGTTGACCCCAGCCCCTGGCTCTGGCTCTGGATATTGAATATTTCTGGGCTCATTGGCGCCGTGTGGGCCGCGACTAATGGTCCGCTCTCGTCGACTCCCCACCCGATCCCATTCGGCACGTGTGGCGCCGACCTCGCTCCGGGGATGGGGGCGAGGCCGGAGCCGGAGTCGAGTCCGTGGCCATGTCGGGGGTCGGCATCGGCGACGGGAGCGAATTTCGGATGCGACGCATGACTTTCCAATAATCCCTAATTACGAGAATTACTCGTGTGATCCTGGGCCGGGGTGGCGGCGGCCCGACCGCGGCCGGGCACCGGCCTTCGTCGTAATCCAGTGCCTCGCGGGTCGCCCGGTCGTCGTCGTCATCTTCGGCTCTGGCTCTGGCTTCACCTCAGCCGTCCTCAGCCGTCTCCGGCTCCGTCGCCTCCGCCGTCGGCCGCATCTCGCAATCAGAGTCACTGGAGCACGCCGGGCACGTACGCGCGTTAAGTGGTTGTAATGTGAGCGCCATTTACAGTTGCTCCGACAAAGACGGCGACGAGGACGACGCCGAGGACGCCGAGGACTCGACTGGGCGCCCGCTTCCCGGCGTAGATGCCCGGGGCGAGGGGTGCGCGCGCCAACTGCGTAGTTCGAGGACTGCGCGTATGACGCAATAGGGTTTGCACCCAACCCGCCCGGGGCGAGCGAGGGAAACGCAGTCGGGGGTTGGGAGAGAGCGAGCACCGGGCGGAGTCGGCTTTTGAGGGTGAATTACAAGAAAACTGCGCGTTATTAAGAGCAGGAGAGCCGAGCAGGCAGGAAGCGAAGCGATGGGTGGGGGGGCGTAGAACGAGGAACAGGATCAGGCCCAGGCCCAGGCTCGGGATGTGCAAGTGAAGGAAGATGGGGGAGAGCATGAAGAGGTGGTGGAGCAGCGGCAGGGGCGGGGGGAGGGGAGGAGCGGGCGGGCGGGTGGTGAACATCGCACTTTGAGAGCCGGAGCGAAGGCGAAAGCGAAAGCGAGAGTGAAAGCGAAAGCGAAAGCGGTTTGCCAGGGGTTGCAGCCGGCTGGCGGATGCGATTTGGGCAGCAGCAACAACAAAAGCACCAACAACAATAACAACAACAGTAGCAAGAGCAACCCTTGTGCGTCGCAGTCGCCGTGTTTTTATTGCGCGTTACAATTACAACAACAACAACAACAACTCGCACACACATTCACGAGCGCTCGCACAGAAGCGCCTGGCAACAGTCGCTCGCTCAAGCAGGCAGGCCGTCAGTCCGTCAGTCCGTCATTCCTGCTGTCAGTCAGCTTCTCGCTCCCTGTCTCTCTCTCTCTCTCTCTCTCTCTCTGCTCCTTCGTCCCAGGGGTGGCGACGACAAGTTCCGAGTCACCGTGCGAGAGACGCGCAGTGGAAAATTCCACTCGCATCTGGGCTCGGAGCGTTCTCGAAATCGTCCCAAAATCTTCCTCGAAATCGTCCCAAAATCTTTCTCGAAATCGCTCCTGGAGCCGGCCTCGGTCCCGGAGTCGCTGGCGGATCCGGCTTCCTCAGATTTTTGGGATTCCTCGGATGCCTGCGGCTCGGACGACGGCCGACCTCGGCCTTCGACCGGGACTCGGACTCGTACTCGGTTTCGGGTTCAGGTTCGGACTCAGTGTTAGGCATGGGTTCGGGCCCTGGCCCCGGCTCCGACTCGACCTGTTTGTGGAGTCGGCCCATGTATGAGGAGGAGGAGGAGGATGAGGACGTGTCGAACGATCGTGCGATCGGCGCGGCTTCCGGGTCGGGAGGCAGCGGTTCCGGTTGGGCCGCCGCCTCCCGCCGTGAGTCCCGTCCCGAGGTCCGTCCCGAGTCCGGCTGAGGCCACGCGGGGTGACGACGAGGTCCCGGTGCCGGTGCCGGTGCCGGGTGCGAACAAAGGACGCGAAACCCGATGAAATCCCGGTGAACGCAAACAAATAAACAAACAGAGGGAGGACGGACGGACGGACGGACGGACGGATGGCTGGACTGAGAGACGAACGGAGGGACGGACAGACGGAACCATAGACAAAGCAAGGCAAAGCAAGGCAAAGCAAGGCAAAGCAAGGCAAAGCCGAGGAAGCAAAGCAAACGCCGGAGCGCGCGGGCCGCCGAACAAAGGCGAGCTCGGGCCGCGGGTCGAGGGTGGCGCGGCGCGGCGCGGCTCGGCTCGACGCTCGACACGGCGGCGTGGCAACTCATCATCGGTTTTGCGTATCACGTGATTCGCATCTATCCGTTCATTGTTCAGGAAGACGGCGGCACTTAAGCGCCGGAAGGAAGGATGCAGCTGACATTTGTACAGTCATCAGGCGAGCTCGGGCTCGGGCTCGGGTTCGGGCTGTCGCTGCGTCGTCATTAGAGCGCCGGGCCGAGGGTTGCTGGGCCACCGGGGCCACTTGGCAACCCAGCCGCCGAAGTCTGCACCTTTGAAGTAGCGCGCGCGAGGGGCAGCTGTAAGGGTTGCCGTCGGCCGCGATTCGCCGTGGTTGTCACGGGGGTTGCAGGGTCTGCGAGGAATCAATTTGCGGCAGCCTCTCTCGAGACCCTGCGACGCGACGCGACGCGACGCGGACGCTGACGACACGGCAACGACGACAACGACGATGACGACAAAGACGATGATGTTGACTACAATTACGATGATGATGACGTTGATTACGTTGATGATCCGGGCGACACGTCGTCGACGTCGCCGTCGCCGTCGCCAGGTTGACTCGGGGGTGGGGACGATGCGGGCTGTTCTGCGGTTCTGTTGCGGGTCGCTGCCGAGCCGGTGGAACGGGTGGCGATGGAACGGGCGAACCTTCCCGACCCCACCCCCGCCCCAACCTCAGCGAAGTCGGCGGCTCCTGAAGCGATCGCTAACGAGCGGGTCGCGGTCGACGCGGAAGCGGCAGCGGCAGCGAGCGGCACCTGAAGACGCGACGCGACCTTCGGCGAGGCGACGAACCGAAGCGGAGCCGAGCGAGGGCGGCGGCGGAGAGGGAGTGGGAGTGGGAGCGGGAGCGAGAGAGGGAGACGAAGTGCGGGTCTCGGGACTCTCGGGGAGAGATGGGGGCGGCCCGCGCTCCCAGCCGAGCACAAGGTCACCTTCGGCCGAGCACCGAGAACGGCAGCGGGGAGCGGGGAGCGGGGCGGGAGAGAGAGCGATAGAGGCGAAGGACAGCGCGGCGCGTAGGGTGCCGCCGGAGGGGCGAATATCGAGAAGACATGAACGCGAACAATTAAAAACAAACCAAAAATAGAAACACAAACAAAAAATTATGAGACCCATTTTCATTATCGCGCACATTAGACGAACATTTGTTGTTTTTAACTTTTCTGTTCTGTTCTGTTCTGCTCGCCTCGGCTCCGCTCGCTTCGTCTCTGCTCGCTCGCCTCGGCTCCGCTCGCTTCGTCTCTGCTCGCTCGCCTCGGTTCGGCTCCGCTCGCTGCTCGCTGCTCGCTGCCTGCCGTACACAATATTTACCAATTCGATGCACACACACACATCCGCGCAGGGTGTCCCGCTCGCACTTGCTCGCCCGATGTGTTTGTTGGCTGTGTGCTGTTCATGTTCGTGCTTGAGGCCGACGACGAAGCAGTCGGATTGTAATGCAAATAATGGAAGAACGAAATTATATTTGCCATCCAACAGCGCTGAACAGAAACAACTAAAAGAATACAACAACAAAAACGCCGAAATCAGTAACAACAATAGAAGAGCACACACTCACTCACTCACTCGCTTGCTCGCTCGGCGACGACGACCAACGACGAGCGTCGAAAACAACGAAAGGAACGAGAACAACTCGAAGGCAATTGAAATAAATAAACAAATTGTCATTAGTACGCAACGTACAGCAGATACAGCGGCGGACGGACGGGCCGAACGTCGAGCTGTACGAGTTTGAACAGCCCTGTGGCCCACCCCGACCCACGGCGCGCTCCCCCACGGCACTCGGATCGGCTCGAGTCGAGTCGAGTCGGTCCCAAGCATTCAATCCAATCTATTGCCGGCCGCCCCTGCCCCGACCCCGGCCCCGGCCCCTCCCGCACGGTCTGTCCAAACAAATGATAATAAAACATATGGTTTCGTTCTGGGCTCGGAGTCGAAACGACTGAAGCGATTCCCGCGGAGGACCGGGCGGGGACGGGGGCGGGGACGGGAGCCCGGGCAGCGACGATAAAAGATGAAAAAACAACGACCGAGAGGGGAAAATAAAAGCCAAAAGCAGAACACGAAAACAAAAACAAGACCAGAATCGGAATCGGAATCAGTACAAGAACCAGAATAGGAGCGAGAGGATGGAAGAGGGAGGGAGGGGGTTGCAAAGAGGGCAAAAACAAATTGGCAGGAGACGATTGGGAAGAGCAAGAAGTGTCGGAGGAAGTGGAGGCCGGTTTTTGCTCGTCCGTCGCAAGTGCGTGAGGGAGAAAAAAATTGAAGAAAACAGAAACGAGAAAAAAAAAACTAGCAAAAATCAGAAGCAAAAACAGAAGCAAAAAAGTCTGTAAAAACCAGAAGCAAATACAGATGCAAAAAACTGAAGCAAAAAGGAGCAAAAAAGGGAGCAAAAAAAAAACCAGCAGCAACCCAGAAGTCGGTCGCCGAAGACGCCCGAGTGCGATCGAGGAGCCGAGGACCAAACGATGCAGCGTCGCTGTGTCCAGGGCTCGTGGATGCGGAGCGCAGGGGTCGGGTCGGGTCGAATCGGGTCGGGTGCAGTCGGTCCGAGTCGGGCGACTGGGTTTTGGTCGACTCGGTTCGGGTCGGGTCGGCTCTGGGAGTCGGTGGAAGAGAGAGGAGCGGGGACTGGCGGACGGAGGGAGCGCGGAGCGGCGACAGAGGAGCGGCGAGGGAGGAGCGGCGAGGGAGGAACGGTGGGGAAGGAACGGAGAGCGCGGAACGGAGGGAGTGAAGGAAGGATCCGTCGACGGCCTCTAACGCGGGCCCGGATCGAATGCATTTCGGTTTCTCGCTTGGCGAAGGCCGGTCGAGGGGTCGGGCGCAGGGCCAGGAGGAGAACCGCAAAAACGGGGGGTGGGGGCGGTGGGGCTGTTAACGATCCGACCGCGGAACGAAAACAACAGCATCATCAACACGAACACCAACAACATGAGCATCATCAACAATAACCACAACAACAACAACAACAACAATAACGGCCTGACAATAGCCCTAAACCGCAGCAACAAAAAGAGTAGCAATAAGAAGAAGAAGAAGAAGAGCACGAAGAAGAAGAAGAAGAAGAAGAAGAAGAAGAAGAAGAGGAAATCTCGAGCCCCTTCCACGCTGAACCCTGAAATCTTCACGATCAGCGAGCAGCGGAGTCGGCGCAAAAACAACAGCAGCGACGACATCAAGAGCAGGGACAACAACAACAACGGCAAGATGAACAACAACAACAACAACGAGATGAACAGCAATGAAACGAGAACGAGAACAACAACAATAAGAAGAAGAACATCGCGAGCTGGAGCTGGAGCAAATGATCCCGATCAAAAGCCACGGCGGAAAACAAACGCACTCTGACTCGTTAACCAGAGATTCACAAACACACACACACGCACACACAGAGAGATAGGGGGAGAGACATGAGCACGCACACACACGCACACACACACACTTACAACGACTCATATGCACAGATCTCTCGGCTCGCTGTAGCCGGCCGTGTAGAGAGAAAGACGTCCCACAGCATGGGCGAGTGTGAGTGCTGTATGTACAACAACAACAGCAGCAACAACAGCAGCAACAACAAGAATAGTAAAACAACAATAGCAACAGCCAGCAACAACAATAGCAACACCAGCAACAATAGCAAAAACAACAATAGAAGCAGCACCAACAACATCGGGTTATGGAAACTCATTAAAGCCCCGACCTGCTTCCCAGTCCCAACCCGATCCCGCCCCGCCATCCGTTCCTCCGTCCATCCTCCCTCCGTCCGTCCGTCCGTCCCTCCGTCCGTCCGTCCGTCCGTCCCGCTCGGTCCCCACGGCCCGTAGGAGCCGAGCCAGAGCCAGTTTCGTCGGCCGTCCAATTTAGTTTCAAAACAAACAGCGAAAATGGGAAAAGTTGTGATAAATGGAATAAACAAAATACGAAAAGAAACAACAAAAAATCAAAAACAAAAAATAAAAAACAAAAAATCAGAAATAAAAAAAAAATCAAAGCAGAAAAAAGCGAAGAAAAAAATCGAAAACACAGAGGAAAAGAGAGAAAAAACCAACCGCAATAACAACTACAACAACAACAACAACAGAAAAACAACATCAACATGAACAGCACGACCAGAGCAAGAGCAACAGCAACGACAATAACAACAACAACAACAGCAAAAACAACAACAGCGCCAACGGCAAGAGCAACAAGACGAAAACGTGAAAAGAACGAGAAAAGAAAACTAGGCAACAAAGAAGCGGAGAGAAAGACACTCGAGAGTAGGAGTGTAACACAGTAGCAGCAGCGGGCGGCCGATCAGAGGAGCGGACGGACGGACGGACGGACAGGCGGACGGACGGACGGACGAGCAAGAAAGTCTTTGTGTGTATGTATCTAGTAGATAGCGCGAACGGCCGAGAGCAAACAAAACCAGTCCGCGCGGCTCTCGGCGGCGACGTCCAGGAGGGGAGCAGCGCCGTCGACGTCGCCGTCGCTGTCGCCGTCGCCGTCGCCATTATTTGTTGACCTGCACATACGAGCACGAGCACGATCAGTCACGTTCACGTTTTCGCGAAGAGCGCGAGCGACGGCCGACCAACCAACCAACCAACCAACGAAGCAACGGTTCAAGAGAGCCAACGAGAGAGGGAGCGCTTGAGCCAGAGCAAGAGCGACGGCTCTCTCTACACACGCCAGAGAGCCGCGCTCAGCTGGGCGACTGCGGGAGATCGCCTCGAGTCGCGAGCGAGATGGCGAGCTGGCGAGAGGCCGTCGCTCGGCTGTTCGTTTGCGCCGCCCGCTGCCGGGGGCGACGCCGCGTCCCTCTCGCCGACCAACCGCTACGACGTCGTGTCCCTGCCCCTCGCACACGCGAGCGGGGTCAGTCGATGCACCCGATGCACCCGCCGCATGCACCACGCGAAATCGGCCGATGTCGCTGCCTTCGTCGTTGCCGAAATCGGGGCGCAGCCGCCGACTTCTTGGCACGCGGGCCGCTGACGTAGGCGCGGCCCTTGCCAGGACCCGGTGCACGTCCACCCAGACGGCCACGGCGCACGGCCCACGGCCCACGCCCCACGGTCCGACGGTCGGTCCCGCTCACCTGCGCCGCTTCCGCTCGCAGCGGGCTCGCGCTGTCCTTGAACTGTCGCTCCGATAAATGTTTATTTGTTCTTCGTAAGCCGCGCCAGGGAGGCCGCGATGGCGGCGATGGCGGGGGCGGGGGCGACGGCGGGCGGGGGCGATCGCTAATTAAAGAACGCTGCCAGCGCCTCCGTGACGGAGGAAGCGTTCGCACCGCTCATCGGCGGCGACGACGGTGGCGACGGCGACGGCGACGACGGAAGCCGAAGCCGTCTCGGCTCCGCTCTAGATTCGCGCCTCAGACTACCTGACGGCCGCCTGGCTGCAATCGCGACGGACGGACGGACGGACGGACGGACGGCGCGATCGAATGATCGAGCGACCGGTGGAGTGATTGATTAGTCATCGACAGCGCGCCGCTCGCCCGAGCCGCCGCGACTCCACGGAGTCGAGTCGAGTCGAGTCGAGTCAGAACGAAACGAAACGAAGCGAAGCGACTCGTGTCGAATCGGAACGAAACGAAAGCTCGCTCTGCCTTCGCACCTCGGGGCCCCGCCACCAACTCCAACCACAGCAACAACAACAACAACAACAACAACAACAAAAGCGGCAGCGGCACGCGTACAAACATTTGCTCAGCTGCTCCTGCCGCCAGCCGCCCGAGTCACAGGATCGGGAATTTCGGAACTCCGGAATTTCGGAATTTCGCATGATCTAATCGAAGTTGTTTGTTTCAGCCGCACACTCCCCCCTCCCCCAGCCCCAGCCCCACCCCCCGGCCGCCCATCGCGCTCCGACTCGTGCCGCGCGCTGGCTTTGGGAAATTTTCCAAGTTCGTCCCCCGCCTTCCGACGCTTCGGCAGGCGGGGGATCTGGCGCGAGTTCAACAAGAGCCCAGAGCCCAGCACGACATCGGTAACAACAGCAGCGACAACAACAACAACAACAACAACAACAACAACAGCGGCAGCAGGAACAACAACAGCAGGAACAACAGGAACTCCAACAAGAACAACAACATCAACAACGACAAAAACGACAACAACAACAAGAAGAACTTCGCCATCCGTGGCAGCGGCCGCAACAACAACGAGACCAATGGCAACAACAGCAACAACAACGACAATTAGAGAGTTAATGACTTGAAATTGCTACATTTCGTGCGAAGAAGAGCGGGCGACAAGTGAGCGTGAGGGGGGGGGGGGGGGCAACGGCGATGGCGAGGGCGAGGGCGAGGGAGGAGCGAGGGAGGAGGTCGAGGCGAGGAGCGAGCGGCAGGAGATCGTGGCGATAGCGGGCCGCGGGCCGTTAGTCAGACGATGTAGGGCGAGGGAGCGGCGGAGGGCGAGGGCGGGGGCGCGGGCGGTGGCGCGGGCGGGGGGCGGCGATCGCGTGGCCGATGCTTGCCAGAGCGACGGTTTTTCCGCCGCGAAATTAGAACGGTTCTTGTAGTCATTGTCATTGTTGTTGTTGTTGTTGTCATTGTCATTGCCATTGTTCATCTAGTTGTTGTTTTTTCATTGTCGTTGTTGTCGTTCCTGCTGCTGCTGCTGCTGCGCTGTTGTTTTTGTTGTCGTTGCTGTTGTTGCTATTTCGGGATCTCGGCTTCTCCTGCCCCGTCTCCGGCCGCGTCGGTGGCGGCGACTTCGGAGTCTGATCCGATCTGATCTGAACCGATCCGACGACATTCGCCCCGATTCGATCGCTGCCGACCCGATCTGACCCGGTTCGACGTGAATCGCGACACGATTCGATTCGATTCGATTCGATTCGATCCCGTGCGAGCTCGTGCCGTCCCTCCAGGGCTGCCGCCGGTCCACGCACAGACTCCCCGACCTCCATCTCTCGCAAGCACCCTCGACCCCCCCCCCCCCCTCCCACTCTTTCTCCCTCGCACGCCTTCACACGACCTCTTTCCCCTCGCTATCGCTCTCCATCTCGCTCTCCCTCTCTCTCTCTCTCTCCCTCTCCCGAGCCGCCTTCGATCGCGGCTCGACCGAGCGCTTGGCAACAGCGGCGACCGAGGCGAACGAGCCGAATGACGAATCATCGTGCGGTGCGTCGCGGAGCCCGGGGCGGGGGCACAGGGGAGAGGGGGGGGGGGTCTGGGGAGCTTCCGCAGCGCTCCGAGAGACGAAGGGCCGCGGACTCGCGGATGGTTGGATGGATGGATGGATGGATGGGTTTTTTGGTTGATGGCTTGTGAAATGTGGCAACAAAAGTTCATTTGTAGCAACAATGCTGCTGCTGCTGCTGTTGTTGTTGTTCTTCTTCTTCTTCTTCTTGTTATTGTTGTTGTCGTTGTTGTTGCTCCTGCTGCTGCTGCTGCTTCTGCTGTTTCTGTTGCTGCTGCCGCTGCTGCTCTTGTTGTTTTTGTCTTCGTATTTTATTCGGTTGTTGTTGTCGTTGTTGTGGTTGTTGTTGTTGTTGTTGTTGGAGCGGTTTTTTTCGGTTTGGGGTTTTGTTTTGTCTTTTGTTCGGTTTCTGCTCTGCTGCCTGGCTTTGTTGGCTAACAACAACAACAACAACAACGGCGTTGACGACTAGAAAAACAGAGCCGCAGGCGGCAACAACAGGAACAGCAACAACAACAAGAAGAAACGAGGAAGAGGCAGCGGCATCGACAACAGCAGCAACAACAACAACAACAACAACAACAGAGCGACTGCCAACAATGGCTCAACAACGGCTTTCAATCTGTCATTGCGAGCGTCAGTCGCTGACGAGCGCTTTGTGTTCGCCCGTTGCCAGGGGCGTCGCTGGAGGGGGCGCCGAGGGGGGGGGGTGGGGGTTGGCGACCTGAAGCGCGGCGGCACCAGGGCTGCCCCAGTCGGAGGCGGGCGGCGGAACCGAGCGCCCGGTGGATGCGCGCGGCTGGCGGCGACGTCGGCGTCGGCGTCGCGAAATCTTTTCGGCGGCCGTTAATTGAACGATTGCCGCTGGATGGGGGCGAGGGGGGAGGGGAGAGGGGGGTCCAGGGGCCGTCGGTGAATCAGTCCAGCCCCTGCAACGCCGACAACAACAACAACAACAACAATCGCCACGGCCGTTGCAGGCGCTGACGCTCGGCGCTCGGCTCCGAGGCTCCGAGGGTTGCTCTTGACGTGTTCGCCGCCGTTGCTTCCGCTGGCAGCAATTGTTGTTGGTGCGGATTCCCACCACCCCCCCCCTCTCCATGTTGTTGCTGCTGTCAATGACGAGGAACGTGACTAACGGTCGGACGCCGTGTCACATCGCCGTGTCGTCGAACGTCACTCGAGCGAGCGAGCGAGTTACAATTTCGCGACTTCGCTTGGCAACAGCGCCGCCGTCAGCCACAACGGCAACAACAGCAACAACGGGCAGTATTATACACACAACAACAACAACAACGACAACAACAGAAGGCAACGCTCGCACTGCTCGCTTGGCAACAAACAATCAACAAACGCTGCGTGTCTTCGAGGCGGTCTCGAAGCCGGCTTCGAGTCGACGTCGACGTCGGCGCCGATGATGACGCGAAGGCGGTGAGGGGGAAGGGGGGAGAGGGAGAGGGAGGGGGAGGGGGTGAGCGCAATTTCGCAACGTTGCGCTCGCTCTCGCCGCCGCGGTGCCTCCTGCCGAACCACGGCGAACGTCGATCGCCGCTCGTCACCGCCGCTCGACTCCACTCGTTGCCTCTCGCCCGCCCTCGGCCCCTCTCGCTCACCGCTCGTCGGCACTCGTCACCTCTCGCTGGGACGATTAGTCACACGGAGCGGAGCAATTAAAACGGAGCATTGGCCCCCCCTGCCCCCGCCCCAGACCCAGGCCCACTCGCAGACCCAGGCCCAGTCGCTGGCCGGGTCTCGGCAACAGCAACTCATCGGCCCGCGGAGACCGTCGAGCCAGCAGCGGCAGCCGGCGATGACTCACGGCCCTTCGCACCTGGGGGGAGAGAGGGAAGGGCCCAGGGACGGAGGACGGTTGAAGGGACCACTGGCAGCGATCGCAGGATCGACGGCAGGATCCACGCCTCGGAGGCCGCCGCGCGACTCGGCGTCCTTGGCGCGACTGCGGAAGGGTGCGCGACCTCTTGACACGGCCGCTATCGGCGCAACGACGTCTGCCCTGACGCACGCTGCCCCGCGGCGATAAGGCGAGAGTGAGGAGCCGACGCCGTCCCCGCTCGCGTCGCACTCGCTCTGTGAACTTTTCGGACGCTTTCGGCGCGGAATCAACGAAGGCGATGGCGAGACGAAGCCGACGGGAGACGAAGACGACCAAGACCAAGACCACGCCGAAGAAGCCGAAGATGAGACGAGACGAAGACGAGGCGAGACGAAGACGAGGCGAGACGAGGCGAGACGAGACGAGGGGCCGACGTTGCCGAAGACGAGGGTGAGACGAAGACGACGTCGACGAGTGCAGCCAGAATTCGCTAATCATCGGAGCGCGGCTGGGTCGCGATCTATTTCGGTGGGTTCCTAAGGCAATAACAAAAATAA
This sequence comes from Coelopa pilipes, assembly GCA_947389925.1. Lineage (NCBI taxonomy): Eukaryota > Metazoa > Arthropoda > Insecta > Diptera > Coelopidae > Coelopa > Coelopa pilipes. Next base: position 6,784,805 of record OX376699.1, read on the forward strand.
CGACAACAACAACAACAACAACCACAGTAACAATAACGACAACGACAACGACAACGACAAAAACAACAACGACAATAACAACAACGATAACGGCACCGGCGATAGACGAAAATGCGTCAGCAGTGCATGGACCACGGTTGTTGTTGACTGTTTGGCTATTTGTTGTTCACGTTGTTGTTGTTGTTGTTGTTGCTCTTGTCGTTCTTATTCTAATTCTCATCGTCGTTATTGTTGTTGTTGTTGTTGTTATTATTATTCACGTTGTTAATGCTGCTGATTATGTTGTTGTCGTTGTTGTTGTTGTTGTGGCTCTTCTTCTCCTCCTCGTCGTGTTTTGCTCGTCACTCGTTGTTTACTTGATTCGGTTGCTAACGAGTCTTTTGACCTTGTTTTCCCAACTCTCGACCGGCGAAAACAACAAAACAAGACACAACAACAAATGCAACAACACAAGCAAATTCAACAACAAGAACAGGAACCGAGATGTCTTTTGTTCGCCAGGCCCGATCTTTGCGGGGGATGCAACGGTTGATCGCCGGCCGAGAGCGGGCGGCGATTGGCATCGAAAGAATTTTCGCCGTGACGTCGCCGGCCGCACGCGTTGCTCGGCGGCGAAGTTCAATGCTTCGCCGGCCGCCGCTCGCCGCTCGCCCCTCGCCGCTCGTCCCCACCGTGCGTCGCTTCATCGGGCGCGTTCGCTCGAGGGAGCGGGCGACGGTCGGCGTCCACCTGGCAACACGCGGCCGCCCCACGCACCCAGTTCCGGCCGGATCCCGACCGCGCAACGGCCACCGGCCACCCTGTGCCCAGCAATCGGAACCGCGATAACGGCCAGACCCGTCCCGTCCCGTCGCGACCCCCTCCCCCGTCGTCCACTCAAGGCCACCGCGAGTCCGACGTCAGCGCGGCCGCTTTATCGATGAGCCACCGGCGGCTCGGCCAGAGTTCAATCGCTGCGCGGAAGCAGATCGAGCGCGGCCGTTAATCGGAGTCGGAATCGGTGTCGGAATCGGTCAACGAGTCCGCGATAAGAGGGGGAGCGGCAGCCGGGCCAATGGGTGGGCCGGGGTCCCATCAGGAGAACCTGGAGTCATCGTCGCTGGCGTTGGCGACCCCGACGCCGTCGTCGCTGGCGTTGGCGACGATTTCGACGCCGTTGTCGTCTTCCTTGTCGTCGTCTTCCTTGTCGTCGCTGTCGTCATTGTCGCCTTTGTCGCCTTGGCAGGCGCGCCCGGAAGCGCTCGAACTCGTCTTGTTGCCGAGTTCGCTGCCACCCGGGTGTCTCGGTGGATCTGCTCCGATCGGTCCGAGTCTCCGCATGATCTGCTGGCCGGGCCCTGCCGACCGCCGACCACCGACGCCGCGCTCGTCGTCCGTTGGTTGGTTCGTTTGTTGGCCGTGCTTCGTGTTGCAATTAATTTAATGGCATGCCATCTATCGGCGACCCCGCACCGCCCCACCCGTCCCTCGCTCTGCTGACGCTGCCGAAGGGGCGAGAGCGAACAATCAAATTTACATCATCGCCATAAATTGTAACTCGCTGCCTCGCCCGCTCCCTCTCGCTCTCGTCGCCGTCGCCATCGCCGTCGCCGTCGCCATCGCCACCCGTTGCTCGTCGCTCGTCTCTCGCCGCTCGCGCTCGTCGTCCATCGCTCGGCTCTCGACACTCGCTGTCCGCACTCGGCTTCTCGCATTAAGTTGTTGCTGATTGGGTTGTTGTCGATGTCGTTCTTGTTGTCGTTGTTGTTGTTGCTTCTCGGGCCCAGAACGAAAATAAATGAAATCACAAAGAGCGAGCATGAAATATTAAAAATAAAATAAATAAAGCCCAATGAGAGGAAACATCGAACCTGCAAATGGAAAAAGGAAAGGGAAAAACGTAAAAATGAAAACGGAAAAATGGAAAATGAAAAAATGATGATGAAAATAACGCGAAAAATGAGAAATGGGAAAAAGTCGCCAAGGAAAACAAACAGACTGAAATAGAAATAAAATTCGATTACGAGCCGGGCGACGCGCGACTCGAGTGGGTTGAGCGGGCGCGGGGGCGGCGGCGGCGGGGGGTTGCTTGGGTGGGGCGGGGGGACGGAGGGGGGGGGGTCGGCGTTGGCACCCGCAAATGGATTGCATCTGACAGTTTGTCTGCCCGGCCCGCTCGCTCGACGCGGCTCTGGCTGTGCCTATTCTTGGCATTTATTTAGTTTTTCTCCTTATCTTCCTCCTGCTTCCTCTTCTCGTTTCGTTTCGTTTCGTTTTTATTCCTTCTCGCCCCTGTCCTTTTTGCTGTTCCTGCCTCTGGCTCTTCTTCTTTTTATTCTTATTTTAATTATTGTTTTCTCTCGTTTGCTTAGTTTTGTTGCTGTTGTTGTTGTTGGTGTTGTTGGTGTTGTTGTTGTTTCTGTATGTACTTGAGTAACTACTCACATGTGGTTGTTGTTGTTGTTGTTGTTGTTGGTTATTTGCTCGCTTGCTTATTTATTTTTTAATTTGCCACTCGTTTTTATTAAAATTATTATTCTTATTGCTGTCGTTGTTGTTGTTGGTTCCCTTGAGATTTTTTGTTGTTGTTGTTGTTGTTGTTGTTCTTATTATATTGCTCTTATTAGTGTTGTTGTTATTGTGGTAGTTGCTTGTGGTGTTGTTGTTATTGCCGTTGTTGTTGTTTTTGTACCAACTGTGCTGATAACGAACTAAGTCAACAGCAACAACAACAATAACAACAACAACAACAACAACGAGCACCACAGCAACAACAAGAAGAAGCCATGAGTTCCAACAATAAAAGCAAGTAAAACAACAACACTAACAACAACAACAACAATATCTAATTGTATTAAACGAACTCGTAACTGCGCGATAGTCGTCGTTGTGTCAGAGACAACAACAACAATAACAACAGCAACAACAACAATACGACCAGAACATCAACAATAAGAACAACAACAATAAGAACAACAACAATAAGAACAACAACAACAACAACCACAACAACAACAACCACTACAAATAAAGTTCTAAGCAATTCTTATGGCCGACGCGATTATTTTTTCTAAATTGTTGTTTACTCGATAAATTGTATTATTTTTGTTCCACATTGTTGTTGTACTATTTTTGTCCTATTTTGTTGTTATTGTTGTTGTACTGTTTTTCTTTTTTCGTATTTTTTTGGTGTACTTTTTGTTGTCATTCGTTTTTGTTGTCGCTGTCGTTCTACTTGTTTTTTCCACACACACACACACACACCCATAGGTAGTTACTTAAGACGACAGCTCGTCGTATCCCTCCATATATTCACGGTTGTTGTTGTTGTTGTTGTTGTTGTTGTTTATCTTGTTGTTGGTCTTGTTGTGATGGCTGTTGGGCTTTGTGGTTGTTGTCGCTGTCGTTGCTGTCGCTGTCGTTGTTGTTGTCGTAGCTGGATGTCGTTTTAAGCTCATTTAATTGCGCCGAGCTGCCCCCCTCCCCGGACCCCCCTCCCTCGGCCCCTTCGACCACCGCCAGCCAAGTGGATGATTTAAATGTTGTCAGCGTTGTCGTTGTTGTTGTTGTCGTTCTTTGTATTTTTGATTTTATTTTCTCCTGTTGATGTTCTGTTGTTGTTGTTGTTGCTGTGGTTGTTGTTGCTGCTGGTGCCATTCTTGCTGCCGCTGTCAGTGCGGTTGACTCGTTGTTGTTGCCCCTGCTCGTCGTTGTTGTTGCCTTCACTCGTTCACTCGTTATTATTGTTTTTGCCATTACTCGTTGTTGTTGTTGCCGCTGCTCGTTGTTACTGCTGCTCTTGCGTCGTCTCAGCTGTCGGCTGGAAATCGCTGGAAATCGCGAGCTCCACCTGAGCTCCTGAACAACATCTGATCGCTGCAACGACCGCGACGACGCCTGCATCGGCGGCATTTGTCGCCATCGCCTTCGCCTTCGCCGTCGATTTGCGGTGGCGGCGAGCGCGACACAAACGAGGGGGTTGGGTTGGGCTGCCTCCGCTCGCTCAGCGTTCGCAGTCGGCGCAGACAGACTGGCGACGGCAATCGTTCATAATTGTTGCCGTCGTCGCCCGCCGTCGCCCGCCGCCGTCGCCGCCGTCACCGGGCTGACCTTGAGTTTGACGAGGCGAGCGCGAACGCGTCCGCGAGCAGATGCTCGGGCCGCGCAGGACCGGCCGCCCGACTCGCCCCCGCCCCCCGACACGCACCCCGCGGCCCCCGTGGTCGCCCACCTCCGGCCGCGGCGGCGGTGGCAGCGGGACAATTAAGTAATTATTCCGTTGCCTCCTCGCTCGCTCTCGGTCGCACTCGCTCGCACTCGGTCGCACTCGGTCGCTCTCTGTCGCTCTCGGTCGCTCTCGGTCGCTCTCGGTCGCTCTTGTTCGCTTTCGCCTTTCGGCTCCTCGTTCTCGGCTCCTCGCGTCTCGTTCTCGGCTCCTCGCGTCTCGTTCCCGACTCCTCGCTCTCGGCGTTCGGTTCTCGGCTCTCGACTCTCGGCTCTCTTCGAGTCGCCACTCGTCGGTCGCGCTGTTAATTAAATTTCTCACACCGACTTGCGACGACAGGGGTTGGAAAGGGACGGCGCGAGGGGGTGGGGGGGGGGCGGTGTTGGCTTCAGAGACGGTTGCGGGGCCGCCTCTGCATCGGCATAATAAGAAATGACCTAATCGTCGTCGCTCGGCCGCGGAGGTCGCCACCGACGACGCCGTCACCTCCGCCGCGGCCGCGGCCCCGGCACACACGACGTCGGCCAACGGGGGCCTGGGCCGCAGGTGCCAGGTGCCGGGGTGGGGAGGGGGTGGCCAGAACTACTGGGGGCGACCGGGGGCAAAAGCGAGCAAATCGAGGCCCTCGAAGGAGTTCGGCTCGGGAGCCGGAGCGAGAGGAGCGGTCAGGGAAGGGGGCGGGGTCGACAAACGACTGGCGACCGGCGACCGTCGACGGGCGACCAACGACATCGAAGTCGGCGGCGCCCGCGGTTCAATAAAATCGCGGCAAATAATGAACATCGCGGAATTAGCATAGAAATTGAGTTTAAAATTCAAAACTAATATTGGACAGGAAGCGGCCAGCGGTTTCAGGGACGCGGCGACGCCTGAATATTCAACAGCGGCGGGGCCAGGGCGAGGGCGAGGGCCATAAATAAATAAATAAATAGATAACTGAAGCAAACTCCGGCAACCGAGCCGGCGGTCCATCGGGACCGGGGACCAGCAACACGCGAGCCCAGCAGCCGAGCGCCCGCTGGACCCCGGGTGCTGGGCCCGAGTCCCGGGGAATAAATTAAGAGCCAGCAGCCTTTGTCTCGGCTCCAGGCGGGCGGCGGCGGAGTTGGAGCCACTGCGGTTGCTGTTGTTGTTGCGAGAGTCGCCGCCGCGTCGCCGCCGACAACCTGCGAATGTCACCAGGCCGCGGGACGGACGCCGGCCGTAATTGCGCATAATGATGGGAATCCGCCGCACAATGGCCCGGGTCGGCGGCGGACGAGGGTCGGACGAGGGCCGGACGAGGGTCGGGTGATGGTCGGTTGTGCGGCGGGGAGCGCGAGGTGCTGGCGGAGAGGGAGAGGAAGAGGCAGAGAGTGGAACTAATTTCGCTGCAATTGTCGGTTTAGCGGACGTCGCTCGCCGCATGCAACGGCGGACTCGGTCTCTCTCTCGCTCTCTCCCACTCGTCCTGACCGCCGATCGTGGGCGCTGCGATCGGGTCGGGCCAGATCCGGGCGGTGACGCCGGTCGTCCGGGGTCGGGCCTCGGGTCGATCACCGAAATCCGATACCCTGCAGCTGACCGAACGACCGACTGACGTCGGCGGACCGATGGACCGATGGACCAGCCGTCCATTCCCGGTCCCTCCCCGCCCCCAGCCAGTGCCGTTGTGCCGAGTCATGGCCCGAGATCGACCTGGCCTGGCCGGTGCTCGAGTCTCGTATTCAAAAATCCGGAATGGGTTGGGACGACGGCCGCGGCGATGACGTGAGCGACGTGAAGAGAAATGATGAAAACCCATTTTTTCACCTTTCTCTCTGCCGGCCTCCGCCTCCGCCTCCGCCTCCTCCTTCCCCACCTCCTGCTCGGCCATGCTTGTGTTCGGCTCTCGGCTGGTTCTGTGTTTTCGTTGGAGTTGTTGATGAGGTTTTTGTGGCTGTGGTTGTTGTTGTTGTTGTTGGCGTTGCTGTTCTTCTCGCCATTGTCGCCACGGCTGTTGTGGTGGTCGATGAGCGATGAGCGGCGGACTCTCGGACAACAACAACAACAAGAACAACAACAACAACCCGAACCTCCTCCCAAACGGTGTTCGCTGGTCGAATTTCTCGGTGCGTCTGCGGCCGTTGTTGTTGTTGTGGATGATGATGCGTTTGTTGTTGTTGTTGTTGTTGTTGTTGTCGGTGCTCGACTCGGTTCGCGCCGCCCCTCCACGGTGCTAATGTTATTAATTTCGGTCTGTCAAAGTCAATTAAATGTCGTCGAGTGGTCGGCACCATTCGCACCATCATCGTCGGCCGCCTCCTCCCCCTCCTCCTCTTCTTCGCCTTCCTCTGCACCCTCGGCAGCGGCCCCGCTCGTTTGGTCCCCCACCGATCGTCGACGCGCCCGGGTTCTGATCGGCAGCGAGAGCAACGTTTGATTCTGAGGCTGTTGCAGCGACGACGACGACGACGACGACAATTGCTTGGGTCAACGACCACCGTCGCCCGCCGGCCCCACCGACCCGCCTTGGACACGCAGACCCCGCCCCCACGTCCCCTCCAACAGCTCCAACTCCACCTCCACCTCCAGCTCCACCTCCAGCTCCACCACCACCTCCAGCTCCCCCTCCTTCTCGGCCCCTTGGGCGCAGCAAAGGTTTTGCTCGCAGGCGCGCGCCCGCTGAATCGTAGAATTGCAACATAAAGGCGAAGGTGGCAACTCTGTCTCTTCGCCAATGCACCGTCGCTCGGCTCCCTCCCTGACTCCACCACCAGCCGCTCTCACGCATTCGCCATTTTCCTCGTTTTTATCTCCGAATGCAAATGTTTTCCTCCTCGCCATCGCCATCGCCCTCTCTCTCTCTGTCCTTGTCCCGCACCCAATGCAACACGACACAGCGACGTGTGTTTGTGCTTGCGTTTCCAAGTTTCTGTTGCCTGCCAGTGTTTGTGTTTGTGTTTGTGGTTGTGGTTCTCCTCGTTGTTGTTGCTATTATTGCAGTTGCTGCCGTGTTCGCTCACTCGTTCCATCACTCGTTCCCTCGCTCTTTCTCCCTCGCTATCCATCATTCGATCGCTCGCTCGTTTCCTCGCCACTTGGTTCCCTCGCTCGTTCCCTCGCTCACTCGCTGCAACGCCGTGCAGCGGTTGCCAATTGTAGTTCATGAACGGGCAGCGAACTCGCTTGACAAACAGCGCTGCGCCTGGGTCGGCGGCGCACAGGGCCCGATGCACCGCCGTAGGGGGCGGCGGCGGCGGCGGGGACCGGGTCGGGTCGGCCGATGGCAGAGACGGAAAGAGGGAGGGAGGGAGTGCAAACCTAGCGGTTCCGTTGTGTTGGTCAGGGGCGCGGGCTGAGCGGGAGAGGGGGAGTTGGAGGGGGAGAGGCTCGGCTCTGTCGCCGCACCCTGTTTCGCCACGGGTCTCGTGCATTTGGATTGCATTTCACTTTTGTAGTATGAACAGCGTCTCTTTGTAGTACTTGTTATTGTTGTTGTTGTTGTGCTGATGGTTTTTTTTTTGTTTTTATTGTTAGTGTTGTTGTTGTTGTTGTTGCTTTCTTGTTGTTGCTATGTTGCCGTTTGCCCGCTCGATAACTTGTTGTTTGTTTGTTTGCATGTTTGTTTGTTCGACATCGTGTACATAGCTCTTATTGTTGTTGTTTTTTTTGTCGCTGTCGTTTTTTCTCTTCCACTTCTTCTTCTTCTTATTTTTCCCTCGCATATGACTATCATCATCTCAGCCGTTGTTGTTGCTGTTCGCCTGTTGTCGTTCCTATTATTGTCGTTACCTGAGAGTCTTATAAGAAAGCAACAACAACAACAACAGCAACAACAACCACGGTGGAAAAAAACAAGACAAAACCATGGACGGCATCCACGGGTCGGGCCGTTGCGTGAACAACACGGGCCAGGTCGACCCACGGACGCCCTACGACCGGACTCGGCCCGGAGGCGATCGGGTCGAGGAGGACCAGGGCTCTGTCCAGGGGTTCAGTTCAGGGTTGTCGGCCGGCGTTGGTGGGATTGGGGGCAGATGTAGCCGGAAGGGGGGGGGGGGGGGGTGGTGGAGTCCGACGAGCCCTGCTGCCCTCCAGGCCGGCCGTAGGGTGCGAGTCGTGGAGTCGTGTTCGATTTTAGAGAAACATAATTTCGGTTTGGCTCGACTCGGCTCGGTTTGGCTTCGCGTCCGCTGTTGCCAATGCCAGTGTGTTGTTGTTGTTGTTGTTGTGGTTGTTGTAGTAGAAGCAACGCCATTGTTGTTGCCACAATGAACTCTTTGTTGTGAACTCCGCTGTGGTTGTTGGTGTTGTTGTTTTGTCATTGTTGCCGCTGCTGCTGCTGCTGCTGGCAGAGCTTTTGACTTTTTCATTTCGCAGCGTTTCCATTGTTTCTGTGGAAATTGCAAGAGGCGGAACAACAACAACAACATTAATCGCACCAACTGCCAACACAACAGCCAGGGCAACATTTTCCACTTCTGGTCCACAGGGCTGGCGTCGGGCGCCTTCGCAGCCGCCCGATTCTGTCGTCGCCCGGGCCCGGCCCGGCCCGGTCCCGACGTCGACCCCGCCGACCGCGTCGACGTCGGCCGTCGGCCGTCGCTGCCTCGAGTGTTGCTGCTGCTGCTGCTGCTTGCGTGTCGGGCTGCATTTAGTTAACTTAATTACAATGTTAACGTTTTTTACACGCTGCCCGCGGGCGGCGCGGCGTCCGAGTCGTCGAGCAGGTTTCTCGGTTCGCTGCCGCTGCCACTGTGCGGACGGAGCCGCGCCTCGTTGTTGTTGCAGTTGTTGTTGTTGCAGTTGTTGATGTTCGCAAACTTGTTTCCAGAATCGGGTTTCTGTCGTGAGTTTTTTGGTAACAGCCAGAGACAAGAGCACCAGCAACAGCGGCCACAGCCCGGCCAGCAACAACAGCGTCGACTCCGAGTGGGCTGCAGCAAAACGACCGGCGGAGGAGGGAGAGAGGGCGAGGCTCGGCTTAATTGGAGTTCGGGTTTCTGGGGAAAGTGGGGTTCGATCGCCACGGGACCGGCGGCTCCAGCTCCAGCTCCAGCTCCCTTCGCGCCAGGATCCGCAGGAGCGCCGATTTCTCCACGCAGGGGCCGCGACTCGCCAGACAGTGACAGAGGGAGGCAGAGGCGGCTGACAGCCAGGCGGGGTTGCCATCTGGGTTCGAGCGAGGTGCCAGAAACATCACTTGCACTTTTATCGGTTCCGCCGCCCGCACCCGCGCCCCCGCCCGCGTCGGACCCAGCCGGGCCGCGCCCGCCACTTGCGACAGCCTCGAATTAAGAAACGTTTTATGGGCCGTCGGTCGTAAAACTTTTTACGAGCCATTTATTGCGGAACGAAGCAGCGACGTCAACATCGCCGCCGACAGCGACAGCGACAGCGACACCGACGGTGGCGACGACGGCAGCGGCAGCGGCAGCACAGCTGATTCCGTGCAACTGGAGCTGCCCCCCCCCCCCCCCCCAAATTTTGCTTTCTTTCCGCTCGAGAGGGCGGCGAATCGTCGAATTATCGGTCGTCGTACTCCATCGGCGCTCGGCCGAACCGGGGAGTTCCCGACGTGGTGACACTGGCGCGTCGATCGGGCAGAGGCCCAGCAGCAACAACAACAACAACAACAACAACAACAACAACAACAACTACGACGACTGCGTGCGCTGCGAGCGTCAATTGCGAGTCAATTACGCGTTGCCAACTGCTCGCCTCCGAGTTCAACAACCTGCGCGCTCTGCATCGGCAGGGTGGGGGGCGTCGGTGGACATCGGGCGGTCGGTCGGTCGTCGGTCGGTTCGTCGTTCGATCGTCGGTCGGTTCGTCGTTCGGTTCGTCGTTCGATCGTCGGTCGGTTCGTCGTTCGATCGGTTCGGTTCGGTTCGGTTCCATGCGGTCTGTCGGTCGTCCATCGGTTCCATTCGGTCTTTCGATTCCATTCGGTCCGTCGTCCAGTTCGTCGATTGCTCGTTCGATTCGCCTCGGCTCGGCCGATCGTTCGATGGGCTCCGAATGCAACGCCCGAACAAATGGACGATGGCGTGGGTGGCGGCCGACGACGACGGGCGGGCAGCGGTTCCGGCCTCGTGCCCGGTGTCGCGCGGCCCACTGACGCACGCAACGCCGCCCGAGCGCACTCGCCGCCGCTCCCTCTCTCGCGCCCTCTCCCTCTGCCTGCACCGCCGAGAGTTCGGCCAACGGGATCCCGGCGTGGACCAACGCGAAGACGTCGTCGACGTCACTCGGGCGCACGTCGTCCGCACCAAAGCACAACCTGCCAAGTGGGACCTGCTGCTGCTGCTGCGGCGAGCGGCGAGCGGGTCGGGCCGCCCCTCGCATGCTCCCGCGCCATAAATAACCTGGAGCGGGACCGGGTGCGCCGGTCGGGCCGCGGCGGCCGCCAGATGAGCGCGTTCACAGGCCGCCATCGCCCGCCCGCCCGACGCACCCGGTCGACACATGTGGCACAAATGTTTCTAATCTGCGCGACGGCAGGTCCTCACGTACACATGTGTGGGAGTGTGAGTGCGTGTGCGTGTGCGTGTGTTTGTTGTCAGGCACTCGTTTCGCCAGCGCGTCTCCCCCCAGATTAATTAACGAAATATTAGAAATGCCTGGCATTGCTTGCGAGTGCCGAAGCGAGGGCGAGCGAGGGGGGGGGGGGGGAAGGGGTCGGGTAATTTATTCGCACGCACTTCTCGGAATTCCCACAATCTTCCGCTGCGGTTTGACGAGAACACGACATGCTGCGGATCCATGCGTGAGCGGCGCCGGCCCGGGGTGGGGCGTGTGGGGGGGGGTCTCGTGGCGTCGGGGTCGGAAATTGTTGCGCTCGGAAACTTTTCCGCTTCACCCGCGAGAGGGGCCGCCCCTCTCGCCCCCCACCGCCGACCACCGACCGCCGGAGGATCTCGCGACGAGCCCCTGGCTGCTGGGGGCGGCGCCCTCAACTCACTCTGAGTGGCAACAGCTGATCCGCCCTCGCCCCCGCCCCCAACCGCCAGCCGAAATAAATCATGAGCCGGCTTCGGCTCCGGCTCCGCGGCAAGTGACGCAGATCTCGAGCCTCGCGTCGTGTCCCGGCCTCGCCAGTCGGGCCGTTCCGGGTCCTCGGGGAGCCACAGCGAAGGGCCACGACGACGTCGGCTCGGGCGACTGGCGGTTGTCGTTTGTCGTTTGCCGACGTCGTTTGTCCCGGAAATGCGGGCCCGGTTGAAGGGCTGCCAAGGGCACCTGTGGCCCTGAGCCCGGGGACCGAAGCCTGGCGTCCGGAGTCGGGGCCGGGGCCGGGCCGCCCGGCAAGTGGCGGTCGCGTTAATTGAGTCCCTTCGCGGAAGCGGCGAATCCCTGAATGTTAATTAGGGCGGCCCGATGGACTCGTCGCCAGCCGCGGCCCGGCCGGCCTCGCAGGATCCGGGGGCAGGGCGTCGTCCTCTACATTTGATCAATAATTTAGCAGGATTTTGATTTGAATGAGGAACGCTGCCGACTGCCGGAGAGAGAGGGAGAGAGGGAGCGAGGCGAAAAGACGACCTGGCGACCTGGCAACCCCGAGACCCAGAGACCCAGAAACCACCACCACCACCGCCACCGCCACCGGCTGCTGTCAGCAGTCGCTCGCAGAAGTTGCCGGAGCGACAGCCGGGCTCGACGGGGAACGCGAAATAAATGCAAATTTATTGTTGAAATTTTAATCTATTGTTTTTTTGTTTGCCACAGGATTCCCGGAAGGTCCTCGAGCCTCGTCGTGGCTCCGGAGCTCGCACAGAAGTCGCAATATATCATAATCCCCTTTTCGGAGTAATTGTATTGTTTCCATCCTCCCCTCCCCTCCCCCTCGCCCGCGCCGCTCTCAACCGCTTCCACTTTCACTGCGCGTCGTCGTCGTCGTCGTCGTCGTCGTCGCTACATCTCCTTCCCCTCTCGCCATCATCGGGCGCAACAGCATTCGCAGGCCGGTGGCTCCCATCGCGATGGAGGCAGCTCCCCAGCCACCCATCCGCCCATCCGCCCATCCATCCATTCATCCATCCTCGCGAGCTCTTTTTCCTCTTTTTCCCTCCACCGCCTCCACCGCCTTCCTCGCCCTCGCCACGGCTCCACCGACGACTGTGCGTTTTATGGCACTCGGAAGTGGAAGAGGTGTAAATCCCGAAATAACACAGGTGCCCGGGAGGGGGGGGGCGACTGGGAGAGGGTGGCGAGTCAGCGCAGAGAGGAGAGAGGGGAGCGAGTGCTGGAAAGAGGAGCGAGTGTGTAATGAGGAGAGAGGTAGGGAAAGAGGGGCGAGTAGGCAGAGAGCGGCGAGAAGGCAGAGAGGGGCGCGTCGGCAGAGAGGAGCGAGTCCGTTGGGAAGAGGAGCGAGTGCGGCAAAGAGGAGCAATTGGGAGCGAGCGAGCCAACGAGGAGCGAGCCAGCGAGCAAGACAGAGAGAGAAGCGAGTGTGGCAGAGAGCGCCGACTGGATCGAGCGAGCGAGCGAGCGAGCGACGAGTGGGTGTCAGGGCAATAAAGAGCGAGTATCGATTCGCGTGGATTTGCGCTTCCATCCGGAGGACGGAAGACGTGGTCGAGGACGAGGACGGCTGAGGGCAGGGAGGGGGAGGGCGGTTGGACTCGAAGCCGGCTCCTGCAGATAATTGTTTTCTCCTCCTCGTCGTCGTTAGTGGGGCTCTTAATGGGCGGCTCGAGGAGCCCAACGCCCGGAAGCTGACAAATTCCCGTGCGTTCGGTGGCCGGAGGAGGTTCGCACATTAAAAACAAAAATAAAAGAATTACGACCCGATTTTGTTGTTGTTGCGCGGTCCTTGGGAGCGCCCAGGAGGGGCTCGGCCGGCCGACGAACGGACGGTCGGACAGACGAAGGCTATTAAAACCGCACGAGTCATCGTTTATGGGCGAAGCGAGTGTCCTGCGAAGGTGGCCGGCCGTTCGACGCAGGGCGACGTCACGGACGAGGGGCGGCGGCAGTGAAAGTGGTTGTGGGCGGCGCTGCGGCTGAATGGCGAGTAATGATTTGGAAACAATTTACGACATTTATTATACAGCGTTTCCCGTGCTGATTTCTTTTATGGATGCTGCAGGACCCCGGGAGGGTGGCGTCGACATCGCCGGTGTCGTCGTCCGCGCCGTCGTCGTCGTGCCTGGCGTTTTGTCGTGTTTGCAATTTCCGTCGACTGCATGAATTATGATTATTTCAATTCCCCCCTCCTGCCCTCCTGCCGTCCTTCTTTCATTTCACTTTCTTTTTCTCTTTTCGTGGCTCCCTGTCGTCGCCCCTCGCCCTCGCCCTCGCCCATCGACACCAATTTCGCTCGATCTCAGGACGGGACGAGCGGTTCTTTTCGGCTGACACAGGCATGAATGGGAGTCCGGGCGTGTGCGTGTGGGTGTGTGTGTGTGTGGGTACGATGTCAACGTGTGGCGATGACGACACGTGCTCGGACAATAAACGAAATTCCTATTTCGGGGACCTCGGCCTCGGCCTCGTCCTCGGTCCCGGTCTCGGATGCACGACGTCAGCGAAACGCCGCATGTGCGTCCGACCCGAGTGGTCGCGGTAGCGCCGAGCGGGAGTGGGGGAGCGGGAGGGCGAGTGAGAGTGAGAGTTTTTTGTCTCTGCGAATCTGTGTCGTCACGACAGACGCCCGCCGAGCGTCGGATGATGCACATGTCGATTGTTTGTTTGTTTGTTTGTTTGTTTGCTTGCGGCTTACGGTTGCCAAAATGGCGGCCGTGGTTCGATCAGCGCCCAGCCACACTCGCGCCGTCCCGCTCTCACGCGCTCGCCCCACGCCCTCGGCTGTGGCGAGTCCGCAAATCTGCTACTTAAGCCGTCCCGCTCCTCCGCGCGGCCCGCGAGGCCGGAGAGCGCCAATTACGCCGGGCGCACAAAGCGACGGCACAGAGGCACAAAGGACCTCGGGAAAGGATTCGTGGACTCATGGATTCATTAGGCACACCCCATTACGCCTCCCTGATGGCGACCGAGGGCTCGGCTCGGCTCGGCTCGGGCTCGGGGCGAACAAAGCGCCGGCCGAAATGTCAATTGAGCGCGGACAAAGGCCGGGTGCCTCGGGCGATGGCGAGGGTCGGGCGAAGACGCGGCGACACCAAACGGGTTCGAGGCGAGAGCGAGAGCGAGAGGGAAACGTGCTGCGGAGCGACTTCGTTTCTAGGTGAGCGTGTGTGTCTGTGTGTGTGTGTGTGTGTGGGTAATGCGCGTACACGGAATACATTTTGATGTGTGTGGATGACGACGAGCCACGATTGAATGAATCCCCAACCAGCAACAACAACAACAACGCCTTGGCCCGGACTGGGTCGAGCCCCGAGGACGGAGTCGCCCGCCGAATCCCGTCGCCAGCTCGAACGCTCCTCTGGGACGCGGCGATACGGGGGGCCACGTCGCCAATTCCCAGTGCATGGCTGTGTGGGTGTGGGTGTTGGTGTATCTGTGCTTGTGCTTGTGTTGTGTTGGTGTGTCCCAGTCCTATCTGCTCCCCATCTGGCCGAGAAGGACTCCTGAAGGACGTCGCTTTGATGTTCCTCTTCGGACCAGGACCAGGACCCGGACCGAGGACGAGGCCGAGACCGACCGGGCTTCCGCAATTTGCATTCACTGGGCGGGAGGAGCCGAAGCGCGTCCACCACCGAGCGCCGACTGGCGACGACCGAGCGCCGTCTGACGGGTGCCGACGACCAACAGCCGACTGACAACCGACTCCCTGCCTCGGTCTCTCGGCCTCGGTCTCCCGACCCGCCACGATTTGAATTCGGCGCAAGCGACTGGGCGGCCGAGCGACTCCAATGCGATCGTCTTCAATTGCGGCGTCGATAAATCAGCCAGGACGCGGCCGGCTGGGGATCCTGGCGCGAAATTGAAAATCCAATCCATTTCAATCCCCCCAACCCGAGGACTCGCAGGCGACGTCGACAACGTCTCGGGTGACACCGACAATCGCTGTTGGTGGCATGTGATCGGAGCCGGGTCGCGACGCTCGAGGGCGGGCGACGCACGGACGGACGGACGGACGACGGAGGGCTGCGGGCTGCGGGCTCGACGCAGTTCGGTTGGGGGAGGCAACGAGCGGACGGACGGAGGGCCGGAAGACGGAATTCGACCGCATTTGCCTCGGAATAAATAAGATATGCGATTGTCAATATTTGATGGACTCATCAATTTTCTCCAGGGACATTATTCGATTTCCCTTACGGTCGGTATTCCTCATCCTCCTCCTCATCCTCATCCTCATCCTTCTCCCCCGCCCTTCGTCGTCCGCGCCCCTCCACCGGGCGATTTGCGTCAAACTCCCCCCAGCAACAATAAAATAATGTGTAAATTCGCCGAGCGGAGACGGCGAAACCGACAACGACGAACGACGAACGTCAGACGTCAGACGTCAGCGTCGACCGTCAGGCGTTGGTCGATGAAGCCCGTCCTCCGCCTGCCGAGCGCCGCCCGCGCCACTGGGCGCATTTCCAAATCAGGGACGGAGCCCCGCGCGTTCGGCCGCCCAGGCCGAGTTTTAGTTACAGGAGTTTTCGAATTCCTCCGCTCGGGTTGGGGCCGGGGCGGAAGCGGGAGCGTTTTTTAATTTGGGCCGTCGAGGAATTCCCGCCCCCTGGACGAGGGGGGCCGGCGACGCGTCATGTCGCAATTAGGAATCTGTGATTGAGCCCGGGTCCGGTCGCTTCCGGCCGCCTCGCATCTCGTTGCCGACTGTTGAATTGACAAATTCCATTTGACTTGCGTCCCGCACGGCCCAGGGGCATCCGGCGATGTCACCAACACAATCGCATCGCCTCGAGTCGCAGGACTCAGGCGGGGGGAGGAGGGTGCTGGAAATGTGGAACCTGAACCCAAGGCGCCCTTTGTCCCTTTTCCATTTGCCACACATCAACGACTGAAATGGGACGTTTGCTCCAAATACATGCGCCCTTTTATTGCTATTTCCACGAGGATTCCGACCCAGTCGATCCCTGTCGAGGCGAGTCCGTCCATCCAGCCATCCAGCCATCCAGCCATTCATTCCACGCGGCCCGGCTGCCGTCGCCGTCGCCGTCGCAGTCGCCCGCTCGACGCCCTTCACGGCCCACTAACCCACCGAGCGCCCACCGCCGGCAGGCGACGAGCGTCCCCAGACCCCGCCCCGCCCCCGCCGGAGCCGCCGAGCTGGGAGCTTCTCGTGCATAAGAAACATTTTAATTTCGAAGGGTATTCGATGGAAATTACCATCATATCCTGGTGCCTGTTTGCACACAAAGTTAAATTGAATCGTGCTCCGAGCCGGGCGGAAGCCGGCGAAAGCAACCCCAAGGATAACACTCGGATAGCAATCGCCGGAAACGACACGAGCGCGGCGGGGGAGGCGAGAGGAAGGAGCAGCAGACCGTTTGTGCGGCCGGGAGCCACGAATCGCCGGATGTGACGGGGCTGGAGCCGGGGCTCGTCCTCGGATTGCGGACGCGGACGCGGACGCGGCCACGGCACGGGTGGCGACTGCACGGACTCGCCTCGTCCTGTCTAAGCGTCGAGCAATTAAACCGACGGACACAAAGACCGACTGCCCGAGAAGGACGAGAGGCGACTGACTGACTGACTGACCGAGTGACGAGGGCGGCAACAGCGACCGGGGCGAGACGGGACGACCGAGACGACAGCCGGCGGACGCGTCCGACACTGTGTCGCCGTCGTCGGTCTCCCAATTCCCGTTGTCAAAATATTGACGAACAGCAATCGCTTTCCTTCCTCGGGCACTCGGGGGAAAGTGCATTTGATTAGGTGCCGGATGGCCGGGCCAGCGGCGGGGGAGTCGGGCGGCTCTCGGACGCTCGTCGTTCGTCGTCAGTCGTCCGTCGCCCGCCCTCGGTCGTTCTGGGTCTCTCGCGCGTCTCGCTCGGCCTCGCTCGGGTCCTGCCGGGTTCTTTCGGGTTCCGAGAAAGTTTTGCATTAACTTTGGTAATTAACTTTTCGAGTTTTTCCACTTACTGTTGTTACTTGTCGCTCGTGTTGTTTTTGCTTCTGCTTCTGCTTCTGCTTTTCTATTGGTGTTATGGGTTTTGTAACGATTGTTGTTGGTCCGGGCCCATGTTTACGAGCATATGATGTACGACACATGCTTCCGCCGAGGGCTGAGGGTGCGGGCGCGGGCCCAAAGCCCAATAATTAATATTTATGGCGAGCTGTGAAATATTATACAACAGCAGCAGAAGAAGAGTCCGCAGGACCTGGGCTGACTGGCGTTAATTGGCCGGACCAGGCGAAGCCCATTCTCTCGACTAGTTTCTCCACTCTCGACTAGTTGACAACTGCAGCTGTGGTAGTCGCGTAGTCGCGTAGTCGGGTAGTCGGGTAGTCGGGTAGTCTAGTGGTGGCGGCCGTGGGCAGGCCTGTTCGTTTCGCTTGGTAATCGCATTCATCAAGCGAACGGAATGACAGAAACAACGTCGCCCATCTCTCTCCGCGACATTGGTCGCCACGACCGCAACACCCTTTGCCGACGACTCTTCGCCACGAGGCCCACGAACTGCCGACCGGCGACCCGAGCGGAAGACAAACAAGGTCGGTGACGTCTCCGAAGCATCCGAAATGAGTGCCGAACATGCGAGGACGCCGAGGCTCGGTTCGCTGGAAATCAGATACGACGACCGGCTGCTTCCGAGACCTCTCACTCACACTAGCACTCACACTCGCTCGCCATGCCGACCCGATCCCAACCGATCTGAACCGAACAGCTCGGCTCGACCGACCTGACGAAACCACAGCACACCGCGTTGGCTGCCACCAGGAACAAATTCATTTGCGTGTTCGCCGTCAATTTGAGTGTCGAATTTAAATTTCCACCAAAACCTCGACCGCCCGCCAGTCAGACCGACAACAATGGAATCTGTGACAATCGTCGACGTCGGCGACGTTGGCGAGAGCGACGCGAATCGGAGACGCAGAAGCGTCGGGAACGACGCACTCGGGGCACCAACATGGCCGCCGCTCGCCCTGGGAGCTGACACTGTCAATAAGACGTCAATCGCGTTGGGTCGGCCCGGCCCGACCCGACCCCAGTCGAGCTGTTTTTACGGCCGCCCCGAGGAGCATAAAAAATCTCGATTTTTCATTTTATTGTCGCCAGGACAATGGACGTGTTAAGTTTTATGCCTCCATTGAAAACTACACAGTTTCATTTCATCCTCACTCTCGCTCGCTCGCTCGCTCGCTCGTTCGACTGTCAACCGGACCGTGGGGAACGAGATGGGGAGGGGAACGAAACGCTTCCTGGGCGGATTCCCTCCTAATGCACACTTACTTTATTTTAACTGCGCATTTCCACTAAAATCGCATTTGCTTCTGCCTCTTAAACGAATTAGAAGCATTTATTTGTTGATTTTGGACCCGGCTGAGCTCGGCGGCGGACTGGAACAGGGTGGGACTGGCTGGGCTGGGCAGGGCAGGGCAGGGCAGGGCGAGTTACGACGTCGTAGCAGTAGCAGTGGCGACAACAGCTTTTTACAACAATGAACAACTATTTACGACTTTGTCTTCATCTGAGGCCGTCCTCCGCTTCCTCCTCCTCCCCTAGTGCTCCTCCCCTTTGTCCTCTTCACTCTCTTCCTCCTCGGGGCGGATGCGAAGGCCTCGGTTGCGGTCGAGGCTCGCCAGGATCCCCTGCGCGCGCGTTCCCATGGAGTTGTCGAGCGATTGCGAGAGCCGGAGGGTGCCGGCAACAACCTGGTGGATGAAGAGCCGAAGTCCGTGCGATACACGTTTATTCATACAATGGCGGCGGAAGATTTCGATTTAGATTTATGGCTTGGGATTTGCGGCAACCGGCATCTTCTCGCAGCCACTGCGACGGCAACTCCGACGTCGACAGAGACGTCGACAACGGCAACGGAACGGCAACTGCGACTTCTCGCACCTCGAGCTCGGGTTCGTGGCTGCAATAAAAAGTTTATTAGTCCGAGCGGTTCCGAGCGCTCGGCTTGAGTTCGGGTCGGTCGGACGGTCGGTCGCTCGATTGGCAACTGCAAATGAAACTACGCACGCACACACACATGGACGCACACTACTGCAACAACAACTACAATGAACAATCACATCCGCCCAATTGCTGCAACAAACGGCATTCGCTCGCTGTCGCTCTCGCTCGAATGCTCGAAGGCCTCGCTCGGTTTTATAGCATTTTTATTGGCTACACTTATCCATAAATTGCTGCGAATGAGCGACATCTGCCGCCAGTGACGGATTTACGGCGACTTTTCCAGGGAGGACTGCGATTTCCCGGACCCAGGCGCGGACCCCCATCGGCACATTGTCGAGCCGTCCGCCTCATCCTTCTCTCATGCTCCTCCTCATCCTCCTCCTCATCCTCCTCATCATCGTCGTCCTCATGATCGCCGTCCTCCCCGCCAAGTCGAGGCCATCGGGACAACGAGTTAAACGTTAAATGAACCCGTTCCGGGTTCCAATTGGGATGACGTCCGCTGATCCGCTGATAGGGACATCGCCGGCGGGCCGGAGTCAGTTGGCGCGGAGCCGCTCAGGGCCTCGAGCTGGGCTCACGGGACTCCGGGCTCGGGTGCCAGAAATCCGATCGTCACTCACAAGCCTATTTCGGGCACAGGTGAGGCTGCAGGTTTGGCGCGCTTCTCCCCGATCCCTTCCCTTCCCCTCCCCTCCCCTCCCTTCCACCGACCCGATGCGCTCCGGGCCGACCCGAGTCGAACCGTGGGAACGAAGAACGCACAATGGCCAGGGCCAGGGCCGGAGCGAGGGCGATGGAAATGGAAAACCTTCACGAGGTGCAGCGAATGCCATGTGCAGAAAATCCATCATAATGGGCACAATGCACGGTCCCAGATCCTCTACCTAGACGTCGTCCTCGTCGTCGTCGTCGTCAGGTCGCCGCCGCACGCAGCTCGTGGAAAGTGGAAAATGAGCATGGAAGGCATGGGATGGCACGAAGGAAGGACTTTGACCCGGCGAGCGGAGGCTCGAGATCCTGAGAGATCCTTCGGCGCACAAATTGAAGGCCTAATTGTGTGCGAACAACCGAGCCGACCGACGGACGCCGGGTCAAATGGTTCGGTGAAAGGGAAGGACGCGAAGCCGAGCCGAGGAGCCCAAGGGAGCCGTGGAGGAGACGAGGACGGACGGACGGACGGACGGCCAACACAATGGCGAGTGCTCGACCCGAGGCAGAGGCAGAGGCAGGACGAGGACGAGGACGAGAGATGAGAGCCTGACGAGGGTCGAGGGCAGCCGAGCCTCGATCGTCCTCCCGTCCTTCGTGAGTCATTCGTGGCCCCGATCCCGACAACGGAAAGTGATATCGTGTTTGGGTTCGTCCGCTGTCGGTGCACGAGCAGGGCGAGGTTTGACGAATTGGATCAACTTGGCACAGGGACAAAAGGCCACCGATGGGAACCCAGGCGATCTGCGGAATGCCAGCCAGGCACTCAGGTGATCCTTCCGCCGTCCTCCTCCTCCTCCCTGCCGATTGTCGATCAGCAGTCGAGCGATCGGTGCCATTCAAATTTACACATCAAAATTAATCCGCTCGAGGATTTGCACTTGGGTCTTAGGGCCGAGGACAATCGGGTGAACTAAGCCGGCCCGGGCAGGAGGCACCGGCACCGGCTCCGGGGATCCCAACGGAATCGTAGGTGCTGGCGACGGATCCTCCGTCTCGGTCGGATTGGTTTCCTCTTATCGAATCAAGGCATTGTCGGGACACGGAACAGTAGCGGGTTGGGTTCGCAGCAACGACCGTCTAAACACGCCATTATGTGGCGGCCGGAGGCAGGGAAGGGGCGGGGGTCGAGGACGTCGACGTGGACGTGGTCGGGGCCTCGGCGAGGACGTGGACCGGGAGGAAGGTTCCAAAACGACCTGCGCCGTTGTTCTTTTGTTCACCGAGCCCCGCTCCCGACGACCTGCTGTTCGCGACGACCGACGACCGTCGACCGTCGCCCGCTTCCGAGCCCGTAGATAAATTAGCAGTTCGTCCTCGTCCCTGCTCCTGCCGTCAGTTATTTGCGGACGCACCTGACCTCGCCTCGCCTCGGCCCGGCCCGGCCCGGCCCGGCGACACGTGCATTTTTCCCGATCCCCGATCCCCGATCCCCGATCTGATAATATTTCCCAGTCGATTTTCGACTTACGGTGTTCGGAGCCAGAGGCTGGCAATCCGTCCCAGGGACGGCGGCTGAAGGCTCACCCTGAGGACAGCGGTGGAAACTTCGCTCCGAGGACGGCGGCCGAAAACCGTCCCGAGGTCGTCCGGTCGTCCTCGCCTTGGCTTCTTGGCCGGATTCGAGACGGCAATTAACGGGCTTCCCGGACGTTTTCGCAAACATGTCCACGACGCTCGCAGGCGGGGGAGCGATGAAGGATGAAGGGGGGAGGAGGGAGAGGATGGAGGACCATGAATAAATCCTTGCTAATGGGCTCTGAGAAGGGTTAGCGAAGGATTGGGGGAGGTCGGTCCCGAATCTGTTCATTATGCAGGGCACATGCAGCGTAATGTGCGAACGAGGAGCAACTGTGGAGGGTTCCGGGTACTGGGACAGCGACTGGGTCCGGGTCCGGCCCCGGGTCCGGCTCCGGGTCCTGGTGCCGTGTCCCGGGTTCCGAATCTCGAATCTCGAATCCCGAGCGTCGAATCCCGGGGCTCGGCGCAGCAATTCCAGTGTAAAATCCGCACATTTATCATGATTCGAATGAATTATTGAGGAAACTGTCGCCAGACGGAGACAGCGGAAGGGTCGAGAAGGACCGGAGGCGGCGACGGCGTCGGCTTCGGATTTGGCGTCGTCGTCGGCGTCGGCTTCGACATCGTCTTAGTTTCGGTCCTCATTTCGCTCCTCGTCTCGCCCTGGCCGTCGTCCCACGTCCGTCTCCAGTTGTCGTGGGATCATCGTCGTCGCGGAGGAAGAGGAGGAGGCGGAGGAAGAGTAGGAGGAGGAGGAGGCGGAGGAAGAGTAGGAGGAGGCGGAGGAAGAGTAGGAGGAGGAGGAGGAGGAGGAGGAGGAGGCGCAAATGAACCGTGCCGATGTCCTTCTATCACAGCCTGAGCTGCGATAATTTATCGAAAGGCCCGATTCGCACCGACCTTCACCCCCTTCCCCCCTTACCCACCCCCCAACCCCCTCTCCCGCTCGCTATCTCTCGCCAGCCGGTGGTCGATGGCCGCCAGCCGCTGCGTTGGTTGGGATTTAAAAATGAACTCCAGTCGATGGAGTCCATTCATTGCCCAATCTCAACCCGTCCATCGCACGGCCTCCTCCACCGACCGCCCCCGCCCCCTTTCCGACCTCGTCACAACATATTCAGAGCCCTTTTCCCCGGCCGGAAGGAGGTGCGAGGAAGGAAGGGCGAGAACTCAAAGAGCACGCCCGCTGTAAATCATTATTTCGAGCCCCCGGCCCTCGGAGCGCCGGAATTTATTCGCCTTCTGCAAATCCCCGAGATGAGGAAAGAAAAAAACACCAATAACTACAACAACAACAACACTGTGCTGCCACCGGCCGACAAATGGTTGCAGTGGCTCGGGCTTGGGCTCGACTGCAAGACTTTCCTCAAGGTTCACTCTTCCTTACGGGACCTCGGGCTCGGGAAGGGGTCCGTGGCCGTGGCCGGATGTGGGTCCCGGGCCGGATGCGAAATTCGCCACCCGTGGAAATCATTTGTTCCCGAGAAGAGAAAAAACCACTCACATTTGGCCATATTAGGGCGAAGGTACGACAGTGGCGGAGGCGGAGGCAAAGACACGTGGCATGTGGAGGACTCGCAGTGTGGAGGACGAAAGGACGACGACACACTTTGCCGAGGAAGATTTTATCCGTTTTCGCCAAGAACGAAATGACGACGTCGGTCTGTCGGTCGGTCGGTCGGTCGGTCGGGCCAACTTTCGGTCCCTCCCTGGAGCGAAATATTTACTTTCATGTCGATGAACAGGGCGAGTGGGAGGGCGCGGGGCGGCCGGGACAATGGATCAGTCCCGGGGGATGAGAGGGAGCGGCCAGGATACGACGGGGAGCCACAGGAACGACAAGGAGCGACCAGGGGCCACGGGGGGCGACCAGGGAACAGGCAGGAATCACAAGGACCGACCAGGAACCGTCGGGAGCCCCTGCGATGGGCTGATAAGCCGCCGGCGGAACCCTTCGTCGGGGGCTGCTCCCGAGGATGTGACGCGAGTGCGGTTCGGGCCAGGACGCGTGGGCCAAATTCAAAAATCCGTCCGTCCGTACCTCATTCTCGTTTTCGTCCTCACATCCTCGGGCCCGACGACCTCCTCCACATCCTCGAGCCCACCTCCGCCGAATAGTTTCGTCACGGCGCCGCCGGTGGATGGCGCGTGGCACGCGTGCCCATGAATTTTAAAGTATTTCCCCACATCCTTCGCATTTGAATTTGAATTTGAATTGGAATCGAATGCGGAAGCGGAATCGGAATTTGGGCCGAATTGCGGGAATCAAAACGCGAATTGCGAGCGTCGACGACTTGTTTGCTCGCCTCGCTCCCGGCTTCCGGTTCGTGAAGAATTTCTGGGAAACCGTCGTGAATTATGGGCGAAAGTCTCGAATTCCTTTCGTAGATTTTGCAACTCCGAATTCGGGACTCTCAGCACAGTCGTCGACAATTTGACGAGGTCTAAAATTTTTTTAAATTTCCATTTCAACTAACCATTTCCATATAGCGAAAATTTCACGAACAAATCAAAATAATCTACTGTTTTCAGAGATTTTCAAAATCTCCATATAATTTCCCAAATTTTATTGCAATCGAAAATGGGTTGAAAATAAAAAATTTCTAGAAATTTCACATTCTCATAAAAACCAAGACGACTTCTGATATATTTTGAATTATCATAAAAAAAAAGATTTCAAATTTAACTTTAAAATGTTGGATTTTCACTGAAAATCGACGTGTTGAGATAGTAAAAAAATCTCAATGTTCATAGAATTTCATAATTGTTAAAAATTTCCAGAATTTCCAATATTCATAAAAATCAATAATTTCCAAAATATCATGAACATTTATTTTCATTATTGAAAATGTTGGAAAAAATTCAAAAAATCGAAAAATACAAATTTGAATAGAAATGCAAGGACTTCGTAAAAATTCAAAAATAAAGAATTTCATATAAAAATTAGAAAAGAGAATATAAAAAAAAATATAGAAAAATAAATATTGAGTAAATAGAAATTGAAGAAAAAAAACTTGAAGAAAAATGTGTATACATAAATTGTATATATAAATTAAATGAATAAAAAATGAAGAACAAAATGTAATAAAAAGATGGGTAAAAATTGACGAAATCGAAATGTTAAAAATTGGGGAAAAAATTGACTAAATAAAAATGTAAAAAACTGGGGAAACAATTGATTAAATAGAAATGTGAATAAATAAAAACACTTACACATACACATAAAAAACACTTCCCAAAGGATGAGGGGCAAAAATCTCTCCCAAGGATGGGGCGCCGTGTTTCTCACGACTGTGCGGAATCCTTTACTAGGACTAAACCCTCCAAGACATAACTCCGAGCCTCGACCGATCCGGCCCTGGACGGCTGCCCGGCCCGTGGTTCACGGACGGACTCAGCCGCCATCCCGGAGGGTTCCGCAGACTCGGCCGCCACGCAGGGCCCACGCGGACGCGGTCCGAGGGGGGCATCGAGGGCATTTGCATAAAAGGGTCCGGCGCTCGACCCGCCCGTGGGCCGCGCCCGACTTCCGGCCGATTCCTCCAACTACTGCTGAGTTCATGCTGAGCTCCTGCAGGCCCCACTCCTTCGTCCTCCTCCCATCGTGGACTCGCTTGTGGCGCCCCCCGGAACCTCGAAGGTCTTCGAGTCATTTAATTATGCTTCAGATTTTCGTCCAGCCCCCTCGGATTTGGCTGTGTGGCTGGCTGTGTCGAAGGTTTTTACAACGGCATCAAATGGCCATTTATTGTGACGGTGTCGGCCGGCTGCGATGATAAATGAGCTCAGCCTCCGCCGGCTCTGACGGGGCTCCGGCTCCGTCTTCATCGTCGTCTTCATCGTCGTCACCGCCGTCGTCTTCGGACGTCGCTCGAACAATAACAAGCGGAGGAGATTAATCATTCCGGGCCGCGAGTCCGCCGAGGTCCGGCGTCTGCCCTCGTCTGGGTCCACCGACCACCGACCACCGTCCACCGTCCATCGTGGCCGTGCAGGCGTCGGGCGAAACCCGTTTGGCTCGGACACCTCGGCCACGGAGTGACCCGCGGGGCCACGGGCCGGGGGCCGGGGGCCGAGCCCAGATTAGTCGATGACAAATACAAATAAACAGTCGCTGCCGTGGGCGAGGCGGACGCGGTGGCTGGACTGGGGTCGGGAGTGGGAGAGAGAGAGAGAGAGAGAGAGAGGGAGCGTCGGAAAGGGGCGGCGTTTTCCATCCTGCGGGCTTCTGTTAGCCCCGAGCCGTTGGGAAAAGCAGCAGCAGCTGAAACGAAAACTCGGCCGACTTTCGCCGACCCCCAGAGCCCCGGGCAACGACGACTTGGACAACGACGCGACAACGTCTTCGTCATCGACAACGACATCGACATCGACATCGACGTGGACAACGAGGAGTGATTGATGTGTTCCCGGTGTCAGGAATCGCACGTCCGCCTGGCGATTGCAGGGCGCAGTTTTCCAGACACCGCTCGGCCCACGACCCACGGCTCTGGCTCTGTTCGTCCCGGCCACTGTGGCGTTTCTCCGATCCGGAACATCGGGCGGCGAGGCGAAGACCGGGTCCTGGCTCGGGTGTTGTTGCTGTTGCTGTTGCTGTGGCCGCTGTCACGCCACGGGCGCCGGGCTCGAATTAACTACTGCCTAATTTATATTCGGCTGCCGCGGACTTAACGACGGCATAAAGGCGACTTCATCCGCGCCTCGGTGTTTATGGACTGGCCGGAAGTGTTGCTGCTGCGTCCGCGGACGAGCGCACGCTCATCCGGTTCCGGGGCGGCCGGGCCCGGGCGCGCTGCAGTCCTGCGACGACGCTCAGGCAGACGGACGGACGGACGGACGGACGCGGCGTGTCAATAAAGCGAGTTTATTGTTTTGCGTGTCATTAAAATTAAATGGGAAAATTGATGTCACCAACAACAACAACAACAACAACAACAACACTCACACCATCCCGGCCACGAGCACGGCCGGCCGAGGAGCGCCCGAGGACGTCGTCGAGGAATCTTTTACGGCCAATCATTTGTCCGGCAGGATTTACAGCACTCGAAGGACACCTTTCGGCCCTTTCGCCGGCAAACGATTTAATTACCCTCGTTCGTCCTCCGGCCCTGCCTACCTCCCTCCCTCCCTCCGACTCGCCGGCCTTCAGTCGGCCGCTCGTTCCGCCCGTCCGGCCCTCCTCGTTTGGGCCGCCCCGGTCGGTCTGTCTGTCTGGCCGTCTGTCCGTCTGTTTGTTCAGGGCGAATCTCAATTCGGTTTGTTTACTCCGACCCACTGTCCCAGCGCCGCCCCCCCCCCCCTGGCCGCCCACTCCTTGTGCCGCTTTCTGGGAGGGGCGGGAGGAGAAGTTTTAGATTAATTAATTGTGATACTCGGCTCCGGCAACGGTCCCGGCCCCGGCCCCGGCCTGTTAATTTCGTCATTTGCCAATGGCCGAGGCGCCTCCGATTGTCCTCCTTTGGCAGCGACTTCCTCGGGAGTTGGCAACGACCTCGGCCGGAAGGACTCAGCGGAACAGACGCGGAACATCCTCGGCCTCGTCGTCGCCAACCCCGCACCCCCAGCCCTCAGTGTCCGCTGCTTCCCCGGCGAAGTTTCCTCGTAACATCGCAGAAATATCGAGTGCGGAAAACTTTCGGCCCCGTTGGCGGGGATGCGGCGCCGCCTCTGGGGGCTGCCCCCGGCGCCCGGCACTCGCCCCTAATTGCGCGAACATGGGGCAGTGCGGAAATGTGAGCGAAAATTCGCAGCGTACGGGCCGGAAGCGGGCCCGACTCGAACGCACTCGATGGTAATTGGATGGTTTATTGGAAAATCGAATCGAATCCGAAACCAAGCGAATCGAGTCGAGTGGAGCCGAGTCGAGTCGAGTCTGAGGCCCCGACCCCCGACTCCCGTCCCTCGCTTTGGTTCGCCTCGTGTGCGTTCCATAAAAAGCCGACGAGGACCGGCTGCTGCAGGGCTCGTGCCAGACGCACACACATGAACGACACACACTCGAAGGCAATGAATTCGCAGACAGCGCTCACCAACACACGCGCCCGCGGTCGAGCCATCGGCGGGTCGCGGAGGGGGTCTGGAGGAGGGCGAGGAGGAGGACGAGGAGGCGGAGGCTGCGCATTGATTACTCAAATTGATTCCGTGTGCCGGACATGAAGCCGGACCAGCCTCCGCCCCCGCAATGCTTGATCGAATTCCTGATTTCGATTATTTTCCGCAAATCGTTTTTGTTTCTGGCCCATTGGGCAGGTCGTCGAGCTTCCGGCCCTCCGGAGCCCCCAACTCGAGCCGCCTCCGCCCAACTCCAGCCTCCTGCGACCTCCACCGACCACCTCCAGCCACCTCCGACCCTTCGCTTCGACCTCCACCGACCTCCAGCAACCACCTTCAGCCTTCGGCCTTCTCTGTCCGGCCTCCTACAGCCACCTCCAGCCGCCTCCGACCACCTCCAGCCGCCTCCGACCACCTCCGACCTCCTCCGACCACCTCCTGCCACCGCTCCCGGGCTCCCCTGCCCGATTCTCTTGGCCTCCGGAGCCGCTGGACCGGGGCCCTCGATTCTCCTCCTCCGCTTCGACCCACCTGGACCCACAGCAGCCGCCGTGCCCGAGCCCCCGTGGAGCAGTCGCCCGAGGAGATTCGCATGAATTCATGGATTCATTCGTGATCCAGGCTCGGCCTGGCCTCGTCTCGCCGCGAGTTCCCACGAGTTCCGTCGATGATTTATGGGCAGGGCCGACTCCCGGATCGAGCGAGTGGTGCCGAACTCGATCGCGAGCTGATGGCGGTGGTGGCGGCGGCGGCGGCGGCTCGAGTGGTGCTCGAACAGCTGTGCGGAGGGTTTTCAGGCGTTCCGCGTGTTCCGCGGAAATCGACGAAAATTTGCCGAGGGTTCGTCGTCGCAGCCGCAGCCGCAGCCGCCCCCGTCCTTTGTGTGCCGCCAACCCCGGCGCTGGCAGGGCGCACTCGATCCGCGTACCTGACCCGGACCAGGCGGCGGCGACGGCGGGGTCGATGACGCTGTCGAACCGAATCCCGACATTTGTCAGATGGCGGCGGCGGCGGCTAAAATTAGAATAGATCGGTCGGGAATCGGCTTCGGATTCCGCAGCGATCGGAAGCGAGTCGGGCGGAGGACGCGGACGACGGAGGGCAGCTGGAAAAGGAAGAGCACGAGGACGAGGACGAGCACGTCCTGCACGAGCCGAGCCTTCCAGGAGCGCAGGGCAGACGTCGCCAGCCGGATGTCCTTCCGTCCTTCCGTCCTTCCTGCTGGCAGGACGAGCCACTTGGCAACCGACGAGCACGCGCGCAGGGAGCGGCAGAGGGAGAGGCCGAGCGAGAGGCCGAGCGAGAGTCGGGGCCGAGGGACGGCTGCGATCGCGTCGCCTGCAGTCGTCGCCAGATCCGGTTCTCGCCGCGCACAACTGCCGATCCCTGCAATCCTTTCATTCATTCCGTCCATTCCGCACGCACGCTGACTCTGCCATTCACTCGTCCGTCCATTCATTCACTCGCTCATTCATTCATGAATCCATCGGCCCTCCCGGCAGGCCGCGCCGGGCCCGAGCCGGCTGCATGCAAATGTGCGGCGCAAGGACACAGCGGCCAGTCGTAAATTGAGTCGTTTTGTTGCCATTTCACGAACACGCGCACGCACACACACACACACACAAACAGGAGCATTCGCAAGCGGCTCCTTCCTGGAAGGACCTCTCGCCAGCTCGCCAGATCGCCGGCACGTTCAAGGGCACGAGTCAGCTGCTGAGCTCGGCGAGGTCGAGGGGCGGACGCAGGCTGCGGATGGGCGGACGTGGCAGGCGGCGGAAGAGTTGCCAGCGGGTCCTGCCGGGAGCGCGAGGAGGGAGGCGAGGGTCTGGCCCAGGGCGCTGAATGGAGTCGGAGCCGGAGTCGGTGTCGGGGCAAGGGCGAGGCTGACCAGATCCGATCCCGATCTCGCCCCAGGCGCAGCGCGAAGGAGCCTCGCGACCCATTCTCCACTCTCTCTCGATCTCTCGGTCTCTCGATCTCGCTCTCTCGATCTCGGCCTCGATCTCTCGGTCTCTCGATCTCGGTCTCGCTCTCTCGGTCTCGGTCTCGCTCTCTCGATCTCGGCCTCGATCTCTCGGACGCTCGATCTCTCGGACGCTCGATCTCTCGGTCTCTCGATCTCGGCCTCGATCTCTCGGTCTCTCGGTCGCTCGATCTCTCGGTCTCTCGATCTCGATCTCTCGGTCTCTCGATCTCTCGATCTCTCGGTCGCTCGATCTCTCGATATCTCCCTCTCCGCACTCTCTCCTCCCCCTGTCTCCTCCTTCCTCCCTCCCCCTCCCCTACTCCTACCACGGCCCTCGCTTTATTCGCCTGTGCAAATATTTTCCATAGCAACAAAGCCAGAAGCACTCGTCGATCGCCCATCAAGCCAGGCAGCCATCCATCCATCCAGCCCTCCATCCATCCCTCCAGCCCTCCCTCCATCCAGTCATATGAGGGCAATTTGTCACCCTGACGCAGCTCGGCCCTGCCCGTCGGTGCAGCGATCCGTGCCCTGGGCACCGCCGTGGATCCGAGTGACGAGTCAATTGCAGCCTGTGTTCGGCACTCGATACCGTGACAAACTTTCCATTCTTCCGGTTTTGCCCACTGTCGTTGTTGTTGTTGTTGTTGTCGTCGTTCCCCGCTTTTGTCGCTCTCCGCTCTTGTTGTCGTTGCTTTTGTTCTCCTCCGCTGCTGTTGTTTTTGTTCTCGCTCTCCTGTTGTTGCTCTTGTTGCCTCGTTCCCTGCTCTCTCTCGCTCGCTCGCTCGCTCTCTCTCCGGTCTGCGGTTCGGTGCATCGGGCCTTTGTGCCTTGTCGTCTGGTTGTCTCTTCAATTTGCGTCCCGGAGGTGGAACCCCTCAAGTGTGACGCCGTCGAGCTCCAGGTACCGAACCCGGTCCCTCGACCAGCGGCGGCGGCGGCGGCGACTTCGCAGAATCTCGCAGAGAGACAAAGCGAGGTCGGCGCGGCTCAGCTCGGGTCGACTCAGCTCGGTTCGTCACGACTCGGCTCAGCTCGACTCAGCTCGATCCGCGGAAAACCCTCGTATTTCGCAATTCACCCGAAGTCCACGCCGGTTCCCCGGACTCCGGATGGACTGGAATGGGGTGGGATGCGATGGAATGGGGTGGGGCGACAAACGATCGCCCGCTCCTCGGCCTCCGCGCTGGTGGTGCAGCTTCAAAGGGCGGACGGCGAACGGACGGACAGCCGGACGGACGGACGATCGCCGGAGCCACGGCGCTGTCGCTTTCAAGAGGCATGTAAATATTGTCGGAAGGGGCGAATGGAGGAGGGCGGAGCAGCCGCGGCGACTTCAACGCGCTCGGGGACTTGGGCAAGGGGGTCGGCGGGAGGGGCGAGCGGTCGGTGGGCCGTTTGAAGAGGCTCCACCTGGGCCCGGGGCGACCCACTAAGAGGGCCGCGATAAGATAAGGCCATGGACTGCCGGCTGCCGACTGCGACTCTCGGCCCTCGCAGTTGGGTGGTGGAGCCGCTTCTTCACTGGAGACTCCACGGGGCGCGTTCGCTTCGCCTGGTTGCGGCGGGTCTCGGGGTCTGCGAGCTACTCAAAGTGAGCGACGTCCTCGCAGGCCTCGCCGTTCACGAAGTCGTCCTCGACCTCCTCGAGATCCTCAAAGTGCTTGAGGTCGCCGAAGTCCTCGCATTCCTCGCAGTCCTCGGACTCCTCGCAGTCCCCTCCGGGTGCCCTGCCGGGTCCTCCCTCGCTCGACCCGATCGAAATTTATGGCCGGGTCGCCGGGCCTCGTGGCCCTGGACAACATGTGTGAGGCTCATCTGCCGCGGCCCGAGCGAGGACGAGGACGAGAGCGAGAGCGAATCGAGACGGCCCATTAAAGGTTGCCCAAATTAACAGCAACAACAACAATCGTTTCCGGATGCGGTCTGGGTGCAATTACGATGGAGCGTTGGTAAATATTTGTTGAAACCCGGTCGGCGGCTCTCACGAGTTATCTGGGCGTATCTAATGCGAATGCGAGCCGTTGTTGTCGGGAAATGAAGCCATGCCGCCATATGCCAGGCCTCCTCTCGTTCCTCTGGCCCTGGACGGAGCGGCGGCCGGGGCAGTGGCGAAGTCCGTCGAGATGCCGGCCGAGAACTTCGTCCAACTCTCGTTTCGACGCCCTCGCTTGAACGCCAACTGGACTCCAATCGAACTGGTCTGGATCGTGCTCCTGATGGTGGTCTTTTTTGCTCGTGAGCGATTGAAATGTTAACGATCGTGAGCCAGAGAGTCCAAGCAGTCCGAAAATTTCCCTCAACCAAAAAATCCCCCAACTCTCGCCGCGATCGAACTCCAATTGAACCCGTCTTGACCACGATTACGATCGTGGTTTTGATTCTGCTCGGGAGCGATGGAAATTTTAACGATCGCGAGCGAAGAAGAAATCGTGTGGATGGGTTCGAGGGGTTCGGCGGGGTTCGGGAGCCCCCCGACCTCTGGGCCGTGCCTCGGCGCGGATCTAATGAGCCGTTTGATTGCTCTGTTCCGAGGTGGAGCCGCCCGCGGATCCGGATCCGGATCCGGAACATTTGTCGCGAAGACCCGCTTGACAAATTGCAGCGAACCCTGTGAATAATAGACGACAACAACAACGACGGCATCGACGACGACAACGACGACGACAACGGCGACGACAACGGCATCGACGACATCAATCATCTCGCAGATTAATAACTTAATTATCGAGCGTTGGCGGAGGCGCTCGCGTAGAGAGGACGAGTTTGTTTCTGTTTGTGTTGGTGTGTTCCAATGATCCGTTCCCGTTCCTCTTCCCGTATCTTTCCCGTGCCAGCCTGCAAGTAATGCGAAGCCATCGACGGATCCCCATCGACGACGAATGAGGAGCCGAGCAGACACGAGCCGACGATTCCGACAGCCCGACCGACTGTCGTTGCAGGCGTTTCCAGTTGGCTCCAGCTCCAGCCCCCCACATCGCCGCAATTGCGCCCATTGAAATGGCTGGCAGTTACTTTTTATTTATTTTTTATTCATGTGCGTGCTGAGGAAATATTACCAAAGTTGGCTCCCCGGTCCTCCGGTTTCGGCCCAATCTGCTCCTCCCCGTCATTATTTCGGTTTAACACACACCACAACAACGACAGCGACGACGGCAGAGACGACAACGATATCGACAAGCGCCGACGACAAGCGACGAAACGACGTCGCCGTCGACATCGACATCGGCGAGAGCGACGACGACGACTATAACTACAAATACAACCACAACCGCAACAACAACGGGAACAACAACAACAACAACGACTACGACGACGACGACGACGCGACTCCTCCTCGCCTCCATCGCGGCCTCGGAATCGCCAAAGTTTTGACACTCGGCTTCATAAATAATGCATTATCGACATCTTGTTTGAATGGAGCTCGAGCCGGTTGGTGGAGTGGGGGGGGGGGGTGACGTGGGGAACAAGGGAGGCTCGGCACATCCTCTCGGCTCAGTAGTCAACTGGTGTTTTCTTGTCGTCGTCGTCGTCGTCGTCGTCGTCGCGAGGAGGAACTTTTGATTGATTCGTTCCTCTCGAGCTCCTCCACTCCAAGGGCATGACATGCCGAGAACAGAATCCCCGACCCTGTCCACGACCCCGACTGAGCGCCCTCTCTGACGTCAGCTCGTGCCGGGCCGGATAATTATGTGTTTTGCTGAAATCTTAAAATCTGATTGACGAACTCCCGTCGCCAACGTCGCGTCGCCGCCGGCATCGAGTTCTGCGCATGTCGTCGCGAGCCGACGTCGCCTCGGTCGGTCCCTTTCGGTATCTGCCGGCTCGAGAGTTCGTGGGGCTGTCGGCGACTCGGCTGCCGCTGTAGGGGACGGGACGGGGACGGTGGACCCGACCTGGTCAAGCGCGGCTGGGACTTCGCTCCAATCGGGCGAACTTCGGGGACCGAAAGAAAATTTTCAACATCTCCATCCGGCGTGGAAGAAAAAAACAACCACGGACAGGGGCCGGCGACGAGTCGAGTCGAGTCGAATAGGGTCGGTTCGAGGGAAGTCCCCGCGGAGCGATAAAATTCCCGATAAGCACGAAATTATTTCGATAGATTTATTATTTATTTTTTTCTGTTCTCCGAACATGAGCCGGGCTTTCGCTGGGGAAAACTGAGGAACGGTCCGTGGACTTGACTGCGACCGCTGGACCGCCTGGAACTGGATCGCGACGACGGCTCATCAAGTGACAACTATACACACACACACACACACAACTCTACATATACGCTTAGATAGTTCGCCCGATAGAGAGAGCGGGAGGGAGCGGCCGGTGATAACCGCGACATTTATTTGCATGTAAATCAGATTTATTTGCATGGACGGAAAAGTAAATATTTACCGCGTCCTCCTCGACAGCTGTCCGACGGTCCGGCCGGCCCGCCTGGCCGTCAGCGCCCATTGGCTACAAATGAGCGCGATAACTTTAAATTGCTATATTTCTATTTTTAGTCTGGTCAATCGCTTGGCTCTGCAGCGCCCGAGCCCGCCCTCCGCCTGTGGCGTCACCGGTGACAATTGGCCGTTTATTCGATAAATTAAGAGCGACCGCGCTCGCTGCGCCCCCGATAGCGCCCGGCTCTGGCGAAGGGACCGACCGAAGAACTGATTGACGGCCGTCAATCAACCCGAAGAGGCCCGCCGAAAACCCAAAGCGGACCCGAAGTGGACCCAAGCAGGACCCGAAGTCAGCGTTGCGTGGGCTTCGGGTCCGGCCGCAACCGCAACCCTTCGGGCGCCGTCGGCTCTCACGGGTCTCGTGTGCCCTCGCGGACTCGCTCGTCTTTGCCTGCGGACACGCTCGACGGCGCCGCTGCCGATACCGAACCGCGTTAATTTTCGACAAAAATACAGCCGAAATTAGTCTAATTTATTGAACAATTTTTTGGAAATTTCTATCGTCAACAACATCGCGGCCGCCGCAATAATTGGAAAAGTGCGGCCCGTGGGTCACGGCTCGGATCGGATCGGATCGGCTCCGATCGGAGTGGCGACGACTTCCTAGAGTTTTACACGTCGCAGCTGGAAGGTCGCGGGGTCGAAGCTCGGGGGCTGCTGGAGTCGAATCCAGCGTGTGTGTGTGTGTGTGTGTGGAGGCTTTGCTTTGTCCAATTAGCAAATAATCAAGAAACGCTTTCATCCATTGCTGCCAAAGATTTCTGACCCGATGCCAGCTTCAAATTCGGAGCAAACATGTGCACACACACATGCACACGTACAAACATACATGCAGAGATTCGTGGGTCCGTCAAACGGACGTCGAAACTTTTGACATATAAGAAGAAGAAGAAGATGATGGAGGAGGTGGTGGTGGTGGTGGTGGAGGAGGAGAAGAGTTTCAGGAGCCATCGCACGATCCACCATCGAAATATCGTTGATAGGCTAGTTTGTTTGTTTGTTTGTCAGTTTGTTGTTTGTGTGCTTCTGTGTGTGCCTATCAATTCGGTCTTGATCGCGATTGAAGAAAATAGAGAATAACGAAACGCCTATGCATACATATTGTCGATATCTACGTATGTGTGTATGTACGCGAGTGCATATGAATCCAAGGGAAACCGAGTCGGCTTTCGGTCGGTCGGGCCGACGCCACCTCCGCCCTACTCCGGCCGGTGCAGACCCCTTCCTTGATCGATGGGCGACAACAAAAAGCATTTCGTCCAGTTGTGCAAGCGCCGCGAGAGGAGGTTGACCCCGTTGGCTGCAGCACTCGCGCTGTGACAGCGTCGACTTGCCCGATATCGATTACGAATCATAGATAGGCATCGTTCTTATTGCTTCCTTATCAGCTGATAAATTTAGTCGCAACGCCTTCGAGTTCATTCGACTCCACCACAACACAATTGATAAAAAAATTAAATATCAAAACGAAGGCACGTCTGAGGTCTCTGAAGATTGCGTGCATCACCCCAGCACATCATGAAATTCGCCGCTCGAATGTCCTGATCTCGCTGCGATTCTCGCGTCGCCATTCGGCGGCGTAGGGTTCGGATTAAGTCGACTGGGTAGAGCGAAACCACTCTGCTGTGTGCCCAGATGTATATGTACGTATGGACATACACACAATTCTATATGAGTGCATATGCCACACAGTATACACACAGTATATATCTAAAAGTTACATCGTTAAGTTTTTCTGCTCTCCCATATTGTTGCTTTTGCTGCTTCTGTTGCTCTTGCTCTTGCTGTTGCTGCCTGCGTCCGTCGTTCGGGTTGTGTTCGTGTTCGTTTTCGTATTCATCATTAAAAAGTCACGTACACCATGAAATTAACTCTTTACTCAACATGTTTCTCTTCTCTTCCACATTCGCCTCATCGCCCTCTCTCTCTCTCTCTATCCTTCACACACTCTCGCTGGGCTGCTCACTCTCACTCGGCTTCTCTGCAGATCGCTCTGTGCGCGCTGTGCAGAGTGAAGAGAGAGCAGCGAGAAGCCCAGAAGAGGAACCAGTGAGCAAGTTAATAAATTGCTCAACAGAAGTGGCGGCAGAGACAACAACAACAACAACACACCACCACCACCATTCAGCTACAAGCTTCAACATAAACAAAATAATGATTTTCTTTGTTCTCCGAGCGTCTTCCCCTGCACTGTTTTCCGACCGAGTGACCGACGAACCGACGGACCGTCGGGCCGACCACACGACCGTCACTCGCCGCTTATGCCTGCGCTCGCTTGACCGTCGCGACTCCCGGCTGTTCGACAGCCCGTCAGTTGTCCCATCTTTCACAACCGAAAACGATGTAAATGGAAACTGAAAAACAAGTCAATCGCAGAGAGATAAAGCAGGAGAGAGAGAGAAAGAGCGCGAACGAGGAGAGCAATCGGGTGCGAGTGCTTCCGCGTGTTTGTGTGTGCGTGCGCGCGAATACATGTGGTGTTAAATGAGCGAAGAGTCGGCGGGGAAACGAGAAGCGAGACCTTAAAAATCGAAACAGCTGATAAATGGTTTGTGTATACCAGCGAGTTTCCCAAGAGAACGAACGAACGAACGATGTGAGCGTCGTCGGTCGGTCGTGCCCGTGAACGGAGAACGGCGCAGAAGAGGGGAAGAAGCATGTATGTATATAGAAGGCTTCGAATAAATAGGTTCTTCAGCGGCCGCTGCGAACATATGTTTTCCATTTACTTCGCTCGGTTTCCGCTCGGCCTCTCTTCGGCACCGCGCAACAATCAACAGCCGAAGCCGACAGCGACACCGACTTCGTACTCTTCGCGCTGGTCGAACCGAAGCCGAAGCCGGAGCCGAGTGCAGCCAATGCGCATGTGCGCTCTCTTTCTCGTTTCTCTTGCGGCTCTCTCGGTCGGAGGCTATAAAAGCGGATGCCCACAGCCGGCCGGGATAGTAGCTTTGAAACACTGCTGATATTCGTAACATCTTCGTCCCGCGCGACCTTTGAGGCAGGCACAGAAACAATTCATATCCACTCACCAATCTTCTACAATTGAATCAAACTCAGCTCCCATCCCGTTGCCAGAAACCAGCAGATCTATTTTAGGCACTCTATTCGCGAGAAAACCAACTAACCCTAAGCAGAATCGTGCAAATACTTTTAAAGTTTTATTATCCTGTTGTCCTGAAGAGCGTACCGTAATTTTCCACAAAGTCGCCCATACCCGCAAATCAATCAAATCACCTCAAACCTACCGCCGAGTTGTTCGAATATCAGAGAGCGGACCTCAAAAGACTCAAAAAAAAAAAAAGAAAAAAGTTAAAAACACTAGAAATCTGTTTGCCATTCGATCGAGCGAGAAGACCTCGTTGAACACGTCCTGGAGATAGCGACCGACCGACAGACAGACAGACAGACAGATCGACTGACCCGAAGACCGAGCAAGTCCGAGACGAACGGAACGGAACCGCGATTCGTGATATTTAGTGCTGTGAAACCCTGAGAGAAAAGGAGGAACGAAGAGTACGTGCGGAGGAGTCTACCGTAAAAAATTAGGATAACAAATTGAAAAAAGCGTCTTTTCCAATTCAATCGCAAAAGCAATCGCTCGTTGTCCGACGCCGACGCCGACGCCGACACCGACGATGAGCCCAGATCGAACGTGATTACCGAAGCTACAACAACAACGCGGAGAAGAAAAGCAAAGAAAAGCAAAAGAAGCCTGCGAAAGAGCCAAGAATATTGTGATCAAATTGAAATTAATTAGCAAGAAGAAGAAGAAGAAGAAGAATAAGAAGAAAGAAATTGAGAGCCGAGGAGAGAATATCAAAAGTGATTTAAAGTGCATTTCTAATTGTAACGTTATCAAGTTAACTTGGATTAAACACTACATTACACGACGAAGGAAGGACGGAGAGACGTCGACACGACGCCGCCGGGCTGCCGTTCGTTCCACACCAGCTGCAACTGGAAATCGAAAACCATTTCCGATCTCCCGATCTCCTGCCGCTGCTCCACCACGATTGCCCCCGACAACCGTTCACAATTGCGGATAACAGGAGCCGCGCCAGCAGCTCAGCCCCCAGTCCAGCCATCGAAGCCGACAAGTCAGCGGAGTTCGAGGTCGAGGCGGACAACATTGTCCAAATTGACAAAGTCTTCGAGGAACTACTGATGAAAATGGAAGTGCTCTCAATGCAAAACCAGTTCCAGGGACAATTCGGTGTCATAGGATCGACCAAAGTGAAAGGTAGGTTCGAAGGCTTCAGACCCCGGTTAGTTAGTTGGCAACGCGTGTTACCGTGGGCCCAAATCCCCGCACAGTCGAGGATGTGCCCAAAAGAAAAGAAGGAATTAGCATTAGCATTTCTTTAGCTTTTAATTTTTCCATTCACCGGAAAAAGTACGCGTGTGTGTGTGTGTGTGTGTGTTTGTGTAAAGGATTTTTTCCCCACATCTGCATGCAGATATATTGGTATATGTACGTACATATGTAAGTCGAAGCCGAAGTCGAAGTGGTCGTGGTGGTGGAGGGAGGCATGCGAAAATAGCCAAACTAATGGGGCTTCGTGTTGCCAACCGCATTCGGGTTGCATTCGTGAGTTCGCTCCTCGTCGGCCCGTCGGTCGGTGGAGGGCAGGCGGCAGTCGCACCTTCGCACCTCGTTCTCGTCGCCTTGGATCCCCCAGGCGCGAAGGCCGCCTGCTGCTGCTGCTGCTGCTGCTGCTGCTGTCGGTGCCGGTGCAAATATTGGCATTCTTGCATCACTCGCTGTGGAGGATTTCATCATCCCTTCGCGCGGCGGCTTGGGTGGGCGCCATTGGGGAAGGGCTGTGCTGTGCGCGGCTATGCATTTCTATGTGGGGGGGCGACGGCACTTCGGCCATGGCAGCCGAGGAAAGAAAGAAAGAAAGTTTTTTGCCTTTGGCGAAAACGTCGAACGAGAAACAAGAAATGACGCTGACAACCAGCAGCAGCAGCGAGCAAGCAAAGCAGCGGTTGTGGGAAGAACGAGCGCAAGCGACGAGCGGCTGATTTCCAGCTGAGTTGCCAGGTGATTTCGTTTCTCGTCGCTCCCCTCTCTGCGGTCTAGAAAATTCTGCACCGCTCCTCTCTTCACCCCGCCAAAGAGCACCATTTTTTGCTCGCGCTCTCTCTCTCTCACACACTACTTCTCTTCTCCCCGCGTCGCTCTCTTGATGGTTTGTCGTTACTCTCGCTCTCGGAGAGCCGGAGAGAGACGATATTTCGATTTCCCCTCCCTGCTGGCGAGAGAAACTTTATGCACACATCGTACATATGGTGAAATGACAGGGTGACTACTCGCGACGGATAACGGCTAAGGTTACTGCCTTATTTTCGATAACCGCTGATTATATTAGATTGCTGACGATTCCATATGATTTACATTTCCATTGTGGTAACAAAAACTCGTCGAAGAAGAAGAAGAACAAGTACAAGAGAAACGGCCTGTCTGAATCAGACGATTCTATTGTTGCGATATCGGCGATCGACGATTCTTGTGAAATCTCATCGATTGATGGAATTATCTATAATAATGGAATAATTTAAATCAATAGCTTGTCAAACTGTAGGGAGGTCGATGGGGTTCATATGTGAATAAATTCGATGCGAAGCTACACGAGTTAATGATTTAATCTTTGGGCATTTCAGATTGGACCAGTCCGTTAACGCCTCCGCCGCCCCCCGCCCACAGCCACGCCCGCAACCGGTCCCATCAGCACAACGACAGTGATAATACTCAGAGCGTGGACGCAGTCGACGGCCCCACACATGCGCGCCAACCCCGCCAGTCCTACTTCACGAATCCGAAAGCTGCCATGGAAGCCAGCGCTTCAATCGAGGGATCCTCCGGTAGTTCTCGCTTCACGTACAACAACAACTTGCTGTGCTGCGAGCACGCGGAGTCGCCGTCGGGCGGCCGCTTCGGCAGCAACGCCGACGACATCGACGCAGCCGCCGTCACCGAGCTCTCGCAGCGACTGCAAGCGGAGCTGCGGGCAGCGAAGAGCCGCCACTTGGCCTGCACCGAAGTCTCGTTGCCATGGGATCTCACGCCGCGCATCGCCGCGGAAATCATAAGGACCAGCGAGAAGGAGCCGTGCGGCGTCCGGGGCTGCACCGTCTTCATCGAGTTCGAGGACGAGCCCAACAACACCAGGTGAGCAACGGCAGTGCATGGACTAGTTGGAACATTTTTGACCAATTTGCATCTTCATCTTTGCAGGCGCATCGCTTCGTTCAAAGTCGATCCGAATACCGTGTCCACCTTCGAGCTGTATTTGACGCTGAAGCACGACAAGAGCGGTTGGACCTCCTTGCTGCCGCAATTCATAAAGTAAGTATCCTTAATTCATTCATTCATCATTCCAACGCGTTGGTTTGCTGGAAAAGCTTGTGCTAAACTGTTCTGTTCTGTTCCTCTTGCAGAAATCTCACTCGCAGCAGTACGATCCTCATCAGCCCCGACTTCACTCTGACCAAAAACAAGTTGTACTTGTGTGAGTAGGCGCTCGCCTTCGCCTCCAACAACCAATGCGTACACACAATGGGCACGATTGGCGCAGAATTGCTGCACACACAATTGTCGAGACGAATACCACAGGCTCATTTTCCGAATCCCTCCGAGTATAAATATCTGAATTCAAACTGAAGGCAAACAATTCCAAAGTATCAGAGGCAACCACAATGCACCGCTCATCATTACTCAGAAATGAAAAACAAAAACAAACCAACACAAAAAACAAAACAAAAACAAAACAAAAAAAAACAAAACAAAAACAAACGTAAAAAAGAAGAAAAACATGGAACCACTGCAGTTGCAGGCAACTCACATACAACACCAACACTTCAAATAACTCGACGACTTAATACTTATCTTGAATACAATCTTAAAGGACGACGGATTAACACTGACAGGAGCGACAGACTTAACAAAACCAGAATTCGTAGTATTATCATAAAATATTCAAACAAAGGTGATGTGATATTAAAAATACTAAAACTAAACAATTATCTACAAAGGATATGATAGGAATGAGAACTAAACACTAAACACAATTTAGTTGGAATATACTTTGGCTATAAACTAGTAACCACCTGAAAGTATTGGCGCCTTCTCGAGAAGCACCCATCCAACACAACAACAATAACAACAATATATGTATGTATATGCAGCACGATCGGAAGGCGCTATTTACTACCACCACCTTCACTCCATAACCTTCTCTCCAAATACAATTACTTCGTGTTAAATTTAATTTAATCCAAGAAGCAACTAGATTTAGAAACAAATTATGGAATCAAATCAATCGTATGTCTATGTTACATTTTATTACATATTTTAATAATTATTAGTGATTAATATTTATAAACAACAAAAAACTTACTTGTAGTATTTCTAGGATTTTCAATTTAGTTGTTATATTAAATTAGGAATTGCAAATTTGCAAATCGCAAACAATGATGATCAGGATTACAACCAACATTTGTGTTATTAAATTTCAAATTATTAATTACTAACATTAACATTACAAAGAAACAAATTTAGGTATGAAACTATCAAATTTTTTTAATTAGAAGAGCAGTTCAAAGTTGCTTTGATAGTGACGATCGCATGTTAAACAAAAGAAGATGATGAAGAAGAAGAAGAAGAATAGGTCTAGGAATAACAAATTAATACAAATAGAACGTAACAAATGAAGAAAATTAATTATGATAAAGTCATCTGTGTTATATATTAATGTATTATATTCATAGAAGTTAATAGAAGTTATAAAATTTATTTATTATGTCAAAATTGTGAACATCGGCGCCAATATTTTAATTCAGTTAAGCGAAATGTGTTCGCATTGCACGGGAATCAATTAATCAATCAATCAATCAATCAATTTCTATTCAATTCAAAATATCACTAAATTACAACCATACAATTTTGTTCTCTTTTTAAATGTGTACTCTAAATTTTAACAGACAGATGTGTTAATTGTAAATTAACGAGCCTAGGTTTACTCAGCGAACATTAAGTATAACAAAAAACAAAAAAGAAATCATTTTTAATGTCTAACCACGAAAACCACAATTATTATTAGAATTCTTCAAACAACGATCTCGAATTAAAAATAATATATTTCTGTTTAGTATGGATTAAAGTTCGTTTGATTTTGTAACTTTCAGAAGCATTTAATTTTTAATAATACTATTTTATTCCGAAATCGTAATTTGCATAAAAATACACGCATCAACAACAACAACAACAAAACAAAAGAAATAATGTGACACGAGTACAGTAAATGCTTTTTATGTAAAAACTAAAATGACCAAATTACTTAAAATGAAACATTGTCCAAGTCAAATAAACAAAAAGCTAAAGCTGGACAAGGGCCATCAACACACCTTGACCGACTTTGAATTTAAGAATTTGACCAATTAATATTATATTTATATTAACATTGTGATGTCGTCCTCATTTCAAATTTTGTATGTAGAAGATCATAACAACGGAAGCTACTCATACCCGGCTGAATTAGCAGCAAGCAGGAAACCGAAAAAGAAAACTCAAGCATGTGAATTATATTAAATTAAATTAAATTATAAATGATAACTGATAAATAACTTTTAATCTGTGAAATGTACGTACAACATTT
Organism: Coelopa pilipes; assembly: GCA_947389925.1. Classification (NCBI taxonomy): domain Eukaryota; kingdom Metazoa; phylum Arthropoda; class Insecta; order Diptera; family Coelopidae; genus Coelopa; species Coelopa pilipes. Next base: position 6,827,310 of record OX376699.1, read on the forward strand.
GCCACGCCTTCTTATTTATTATCGTCTCAGAACGCACGCCATTAAGTATCCTTTTAAAACCATATTTAAATTTGAACGAACTCATCATTCAGTTGAAGTAACCTAAAATGTAGATTATGAATGTCAAATATAGAACCATGAATGTGATCCAATGTATTGAAGCCCAATCAATAATTCGTAGGAACAAATTTCAATTTTGCTTACAATGAATTATATAAATGTTAACATAATAATTATTATCTTAAAAATATAGATTCTTATGAAATTATTACAAATGAAACAACAACAAACAAAACAAAAAAAAAATAGCTGTACAATATATTTGTTTATCAATAACTAGCCTTTTATTAGGTTGCATCACTGCAATATTCAATTGTGAAACTCAATAAATAGAGATTTAACCAGATACCAAAGCTTTGAAGTTGACGTCGATTGACAAGGATGTGGATGTGGATGTGATTCCACACTCCAGACTGCTTTGTTCTGCTCAAGGCTTGAGAGCAATCCTCGGTTGACTCGGTTACACTTACGCCTCAACTTGACTTCAATTAACCCAACTTAAATGAACCTGACTTAAATTCGCATGACTTACATCAACTTGACTTCATTAAAATGACTTAAATATGTTTAACTTAATTAATTTGACTTAAATGAATTTGAGTTAAATCCACTTGACTTAAATTAGCATGACTTAAATCAACTTGACTTAATTTAACTTGACTTAAATCAGCCTGACTTAAATGCAATTGACTGCTCTATAGAGACGAACCTATGATTTTTCGCATTCGACTATCGTGAATTCCAGCAGCAAACAAGGATTACATTGTACAGCTCCAAGTACACAGCATGAATAAATCAAGAATTAAATCAATAGCCAACCAACAATAGACGCATTCATGAATCGGCGAGATAGTTGCAAATGTGTTTGTGTTCTTGCATGTTTATGTAAATGTGGATTTGCATCGCGAAACCAGCAACAACAACAAACGGCAATATCATCCGATGCAAATCACACTACACCAATACCAATACCAATGCAAATGCAAATCCAAATACAAATGCATGAACAAAATAAATAAATAGAATAACTGCAATGTTAAAATTATAAATTTATACATTTTATAGTGATTGTGTGTAAAACAGAAAGAACGAAAGAAAATGAAAACAAAATAAATGTTAACAAGAGATAAATAATAATAACAAATAATTGCATTAAATGGCTCTGATCACAAAACGAGTTGCCCACCATGTGATTAAAATTTAAAAAATATACAAAGTAAACAATTAGGAACTCGAAAGAGTATTGAATTATTAATATAAGATTTGAGGAGTTTTAATAAACAAAATTGAATACAACAAAACAAAACAAAACAATACAATACAATACAATATATTAAACAACAAACACATTCTAAGTGATTTAGTTATTAAGAGTTTTTCTATTTATATTATGAAAGGAAAAGTAAAAGTAAATAACGATATGAATTGCAAACAAATTTAATACATTTTAGTAGAGGTGTACCACAAAATCAAATCGATGTAAGCAAAGTACGAGAATAAAGAGACATTTATTAAAAATACATCCGACTACAAATTTTTTATTTCCTTGACCTTTTCAGCTTTTTTCACCTCGATCAATTTCTTCCGAAACCCTCACAGAAAAAGTTATTACTTATATCCACTGGAATTCCCAGGATCCCCTCAATCTCTCGTCCCTGGATGAAACAACGAAGAAAAAACCTTTGAGAAAAATATTTGAAATTCATATCTTAAGGAATTTGCCAAAAAAATTCCAAATTCTTGATTTTGAAAAATAATCTAAAACCACACCGAACAAAATCTTTGAATAAAACAAATTTGTCTGAATTTCAAATTTTAACGTAACGTTTTATTTGTTTTTGTTTAAAACTGTACTCTTTAATACATATTCATCAGCGTGTTTATTTCTATACTAATTACTAAATATTTCTATAATTTATAACTTCATATTATCATAATTTTTCTTTTTTTTTTCTATTCAGAAATTAGCGGAAAGTTTTCATTCGGAGATACAATAAATTAAACATAAAAGTATAAACTATAGTTATCCTCTGTATACAGTTATGTTGATTTGTGATTTCATTAATTTCTATATAAATTTATGCTATTGTTTTTGTTTCTTGTTTTGTTTTCTAAATAATTTAATTCATTGATTTATATATGCCAAAATGTTGGTTTCTTTAAAATATATATATTAACAACACCAATCATTACTGTTGTACCTGTCGGGTAGACAATTCATCATTGCTCCTAACGTTGCCAACTGCATTGGAATACATACTCATACTCTCATACTCTCTCACCTCAGCTCACCTCGTCTAGGTTGAGCTCGGTGCACTCGTGGAAGGCGTTCGTCGCTCGTTCCGTCCGTCCGACGCCCTCGTTGCGCCGTCGCTGCCCTCGGTACTCCAAGTCCTGGGTGGACCAACCGGGTTCTCCACCTCCCATCTCGCTGCCCCACGACTTGCACCTAGCGTAATGAGACATTTTCGAAACTGCCGATGGATCGATTGGTTTGGTTTGGACTGGGTTGGGTTGGGTTGGGTTGGGTTGGTTTGGGCTGGGTTGAGTTGGTGATGAGTTGGGGTGATGGGGATGCTCGGACTGGACAACAACAATCAATGATAAACGTGCCGAATTCTGTTTTGTATTTGTATGTTCGCATTCTTGTTTTAGGTTCGCATTTGGTTTCTTAATCCATTTATTTTATATGTATATGTATATTTATATGTATGTATATATATGTTTGTTTTTGTTTTCTTCGACTGTGCTTTCACTAATTCTAGTAACAACTTTTTGGTACAATAAAACATTTCCCTTAAAATTATTTAATTTGTGGCCTTAAGCGAGTAATTGCTATCAAGACGCGTGACTGCGTCGCTACCTCTGCGCATTGGGTTGTTAAGTGGGCTGTGGGCTGTGGGCTGTGAGCTGTGGGCTGTGGTTGTTGTATGTAACAAGTACAACAACAACAACACGACACGACACGACGACACAACACAACACAGCAACAACAACGATAACGATGATGATAACAACAGTAGTAAGAGCACAAACTGACACAGAAACTACAACAACTACGAGTATGTAAGCTGAAGCGTAGATTCCATTCCATTGCAACGCATGAGTGCAGAAGACGGCGGAGCCGGAGGCGGCGGCGGCGGGGGCGAGGGCGGGGCAGGGCCAGAGGAAGGCAACTATGCGGTTGTGGTGCTGTGCGAGGATGGGGAACTGTTGTTGCACTGCAGCAGCCCCAAATTCTGCTGTTGATGCTGGTGCTGGTGCTGCGGATGTTGCTGTTGATGGTGCTGCAGATGATGCTGATGCGCATGGTAATTATTGTTCAAGTTCAATTGTAAAGCGCCCGCGCCGTTATTACTATTCGCCGAGGAAGAAGAAGAAGGAACCGCCGAGGTGCAGTATCGGGAGGTGTCGCCGAACTCGCTGCTCGTGAAGTCCCCGAGGATGCCGCCCATCAGGCCGCCGCCCCCGCCGAAAACGCTCCCACCGCCGCCGCCGCCGCCGATGCCCGCCTTCGACTCGGGCTGTGTGCAGATCGGCAGCGAGCTGGCGCTGCCGTCGATCGCCGCCGCATGCAGCAGGGCGTTCGAACTGTGTTCCGACGACGACGACCCGATGCCCGGGTGGCCCGCGTTACCGCCGTGCTGACTGTGGCTGTGGCTGCTGCTGCTGCTGTGGCCGCCGATGGAGTACGCCGTGAGATAGCTCGACCCCGATTCGAAGGCGCTGTCGCTGCCGCCGGAGCCAGTGGCGGTGCTGCTCTGATGGCTACTGCTGCTGTCGTCGGTGAGGCGCAGGGCCACCTCGAGGTCGCGCAGGACGTCCGTTTCCTTCTCGTCAATGAGGTTGAACCGGCGATGCAGCGCCGTCAGATGGGCGAAGGTCAGATTTAAGTGCGTGTGTAAACCTAGTAGGGCGATCTCTCGGAAATGCGCCGCATAAAGATGGGCTATCACATGAAATTGCAAGCGTAAGATTTTCCGCGCGATCGACTCGAACGAGCTGGGGAACTCGTTGGCGTATTTGGTCGGGAATATCGACTCGTCGCTGACCGTCTTCTGGGTGAACGTCATCACATAGTCGATGTACTGCGGCGCCGCGACCCGAGTCTTCTTGCCCTTCTCGTCGAACCAAAGGTACGTCCTGCAAGAATTCACTGATTAATCAAAACCACTCCTTCTCCTTCTCCTGAACTGAACTGAACCCACCTGTTGCCCGGCCCGGTCATGTCCGGGCAGCCGGACGGCGTGCAGAACTCGCTGACTGTCCCGTAGACCAGGTTGACGTGCTCGAAGAGGGCCAGTGCTAGAGGGGCAAAGGGAGTAGAAGGAGTAGAGTTAGTGATTGTGTTGGCTTGGCTTTCGCCTTATGCAACCACGCTTACTGTGCGACGCCAGCCACTCATTGTAGTCCAGCCCGGCCGGGAGATCCACCAGCGCCTTGAGGTCCGCCTCGGGCAGCTTGCGTTCTAGGACACTTTCTTCCAAATACAATTTGGTGTCTGTGGAGTTTTGGTCGCCATCTCGTTCCTTGCGACGAGCTTTTCTGAAATTTCAAAAAATTACAAAATGTCAGAATTCAACGTCTTTTCACACGTGCGCATTTATTGTGTAAATGCGAAATTTATATACGATTTTCGGCAGAAGAAGAGACATTTTCTGATTTTCGGACAATGCACAACAAGCACGGAACCCTTCAGGCCCCTCCTCTTACCCAACCACCCCCCCCCCCCCCCCCACTCACCCCGCCACACATAGGAAGCTGTCCACCGAGCTGTGCGCATATCTGTACAAGGTGCCCAGGGTTTCGCCGATCTTGCTGGGGATTTCGGTGACCTGCCACATCAGTCGCACCGTCTTCAAGAGGCATTTAATGATGAACGACTCCTTTTTGCTATCGGCCTGGACCGCCTTCTTCATTTGGCAACAGAATGGGAGCGAGCGAGCAAGCGAGAGAGAGAGAGAGAGAGAGAGCCAGAATCGAGCAATCGCGTCACGAACTCACGTTGGCTCCATTCAGCGGGGCGACAACAACAACAATCACTTCGCACAAGGTCCGATAAAGAAGGGTTTCGGATTTTGCTCGATTCGCGCTCGCCGCGGAACTGCGTCGAGGGAAAATGTGTGCAAATGGAAGTGTGCCGTGGAACGAAGGAAGGAACGACGAACGACGAGCGACGAGCGACGACCGCGAGCTCCTCGAGCTGTTATCAGAAGAAGTAGCATGTAAACTGAACGCCAAGGAAAGGCGATAGTCTAAAAAGGCCAATCAGCCAGTCTGCCAGCCAGTCAGCCAGCTGTTAGAATATCACTCTTGCCTTTATCGTCCAGAAAAGTTAAAGCTTTTTTGCTTTTCTAATCGAAACCCATTTCGCTAGGTTTGTGGCTTTCGCTTTTCGCTTCCCTTCCCGCCCTCCTGGCGTGGCAATCGCGACTTGTCATAAACAACACACACCGTTCTATGCTCGAAAATATGCCAAGAAGCGGCGACCGTCGACCGTCGACGCCGATAAGCGCTCAGGCCCAGGAGCTTTGCGATAAAACGCGATACGATTTGAGCACCGCGGCCAATGGGTTTAAGGCCAACTCCTGGTGCGAGCAGTTCGAAAAAGTTCCGCGCGCCACTCGACCCACGACCCGCGGCATTCAAAATGCGGCACTCACTGGCGCATTGCTCAAAACCCTCTCCATGCACACATAACAATAAATCGCCGTGGTTCTGCCAACGGCCCGATCGGCGATGAGTCAGGCGGCCGCAGTGTTTACAGAACGGCGGCTTCTTTTAGAGCTTTTGCCACTTCGCCTTCGTCGTCTGCTTGGTCTCTGTCCGCGCCTTCGCCTTCGTCTTCGTCTTCGTCTTTGTCTCCTAAGGAAAACTACAAGTCAAGAGCTGCACGTTCTTATCGATTCATTATTGAGTGTTCGCCTGCCTGGCTTCCTGATGGGACCAACGACGACGACGACGACGACGACGACGACGGCTCCACAACAACAACAAGAGGCCTCTAGGTGAGGTGTTGAAACCACGACGATAAGGCGGCTGACGCTGACGCTTCGATCACATGTTCCGATTCCACGACAAAGAGCGAGATAACAACAGAAGAAGCAGAAACTTTCATCACATCACATCTAGCTTTGGCTTTTCGTAACAAGAACCCGATGCACTGAGGCCGAGCGTTCGATCGACTGCAAGGTAGTCGAAGGCGGGAGGAGGAGAAACGTTTTTTCGAAACTTCCTTTGTTTTTTCGCTTCCCGTCCACGCGGCTCGTCAACTGGGTCTTGGTCGCGTCCAGAACTGAATCGAAATCAACCGACGACGACGACGACGAGGACAGCAGAAGAGGCGACAGAAGGCGAAAAAGAAAAGTCAATTTATTTAGTTGCGATTACGGCGAAGCTTTTGCGTCGCGCGTCGAAAGCAACGGACGCGAAATATACAAATAGATAGATAACAAATACACGGCAACGTACGAACTCTAGGTAGATAATTGTTCTGCCGTGACGCTCGGACTAAAACAATACGCAAACGGTGCACGGCGATGGTAATTAGGCTTCGATAGATAAGCAAACAAAAGGCAAAAATTCTTCATTCACCGAGGCGACCCAACCAATCGGACCATGGCCCGCGCCCAACTAAGGTCGAGTCGCCTGGGCTCGAGAGCTCGGTGCATGCAGCAGGAAAATTCGCTCGGCTTTCGAACCGTGTGTGAGAATCATTTGTTTGGCGACAAGCGTCGAGCGACAGCTGCGCCACGTCGAATGCGAATACATTACGTTAAATAATTAATATTGGTCGGCGGACGACGGACGGTGGACGGCGTCGTCGTCGACTTGGCTGGCTGTTGTTGAGCAAAACATTTTTATTTCTCATTCTAAGCATTGGATCAAAAGATGAGTACAGTGGAATAAACGAGCATGAGGACGCAGCCTGCCGCCTGCCACCTGCCACAGTCTCCCGGACCTAATCCTTCTTATTGATCTTCAGCCCCAGCCGGCACTCGATGTAGCCGTCGATGAAGCGCGTCCCGTTCGCCGCGTAATGGAACCAAATCCTGGCGTCCGTCTCGATCGGGAAGTTCGGCAGCAGATCCATGTTCCAGCGATAGCCACGGATGTAGTAGAGCTTGTTCCCGCCGAGTGGACATTGCTTCGGGAAGTTGCTGTACTGGTCGAGGTTGGAGCGGCCGAGATGGACGAGCGTCATCTGGTTCTTGTTCGCCAAGAAGCCGCAGCCGTCCAGGCCGGTGATGTTCAGCAGGACGAAGTCTTCCTGCTTACGCGGCAGAATGATCAGGATGTCCATCTGAAAGTCGGCGATGTCCCTGGCAAAGGACATTTCCATCTGGAGCGTTCGCCGTTTGCTGTTCTTGCCCAGTCCGCACTTGAGAGTGCGCACGAGGCGCTCCGAAGCCCCAGCTCCAGCTCCGGCGCCGGCCCCAGCCCCGGCCCCGGCGGAGCAAGTGAAATTCCTAAAGACAAGCTCAAAGTCACTCTAGAAAATTGCAAATTACAAATCACAAATTAGCACAATATCAAAATGAAAATCAGGCAAAGACAAGGTTTATTTCGTTAGTGTGTCAAAGTTTTCACCTTTGCCGCGGCTCTGCTGGGGCCATCGCCGATGGACGAAAAGACCAATAACGGAATCACGAACCGAGCCATCAAAGAGTTCATGGCGGAGTCACAACATTAATAAGAACCCAGATCGCGAACACATGGCCCTATTCCTAGTCCGCGGCTCTGGCGATTCGCCAAAGACAACGAGACCAACAACAACAACAACAACAACAATTGCTAATGGTTTAATAATTAGCTGGCTGGCCGGCGAGACCAACAGCTCAGCGGACCAGCTGCCCAGCCGAACTGCTAAAATTAGACCGATGCAATTATTATTTCAGCAACTAATGATCCGGTCCTACACCAAGCAAATTAGGCTCCGAATCCGCCGAATCGATTCCTGGTATCGAACCTGCCCAAAAAGCTTATCGCCGAACAACCATCGACCATCATTTGAACATTAGACACAAGTACACAAGGCATATTTACAGCGACGATGATGGATATGTGCCACTCAAGGTACATAGAGATCAGACCAAGGTACATAGAGATCAGTCAATGTACATAAGGTCCAGTCAATCTACAAACATCAGTTCGGTCAATTGGGTCAATTTCAGTTTCAGTTCGGTCCCTTGCAGTTACCAAAGAGATAATGGAAGACAAAGGAGGTTCTTCGTTCGAATGCTCGAAGACCTGGGAAGATGGGTGCGGATGGGGATGGGGATGGGGACGGGGATCGGTCTCTTCTTGACCCACACTTACGCCACGAGTCCGCCGAGAAACGCGACCGGGCCGCCGCCGATCAGGCGAATCTTCCGATGGCAGGAGTCGAACAGCGACGTTCGAGTCGGTGTGTGCGACGTGGGGGACATCGAGCTGGTTGACGGTGTCGTCGGTGTCGGTGTCGGTGTCGGTGCCTCCACAGTGGTTGTTGTTGGTAACGCGGCGACGACCTTGGGAGCCACTGGAGACGCCTTCGGCCCAAGATCGCTGAAGTGAGATTTGTTGGGAGCGTTTTTCAGACTGAGTGCTCGACTCAAACAATTCGATGTTGCTGTCGTTGTAGTTGTTGTTGCTGCCGCTGCTGCTGCTGCTGCTGCAGCTGATATTGGTTTTGTTATCGTTTTTAATGTTTTTATTGACTTTGTGTCAGTTTTGTCGGGGGCTCTCGTCAGGCGTTCCTGGCTGTTGTTCGGGCGTTTCTGATGATGGTGGTGATGATCATGGTGGAGTTTGCGATACCAATGCGTACCGGCGGCCGACCGGTCGCCGTCGAAGTGCGTCTGGACTTGGTTCAATGGAATTCTCGTGGCATGCGTGGACGATCTCAACATATTTCAAACTACCTCCGTAGCGTACGTGGCGGGATGGATTCGTCAGCCGGTGGATCAGGCGACCTTTGCCAAAGCCAAATCCCAGTCAGCCGTGAAGAGCGAGCGGTCGAATGAGGGCGGGAACGGATGAATGAAGGAACGAGCACATGAAGTTGCCATTCACGGCAATATTTTACACGACCCTGTCACGTCTGCCAGTGCCAAAAGAACGACCAACAGCCTTGCTTTAATTTTATTATCCGCAGACCGGGCGGAGCAGGTGACGACGACGTGGTTTCGACACTTTCGACACCACCGACCGACCGACCGACCGATCGACCGATCGACCGAACGTACGAACGGCTATTTATAAAGTCTCTGCAGCTTTCCGATGCCGATCCCGTCGATGTTGTTGTGGTTGTCGTTGCCGTTGCCGATGTCGATGTCGGAGGTGGAGGTGGAGGTGGAACGTGGTCAATTGCGATATTTGACCCTTTGAGTTTGTTTGCTCCGCACTTGAACTCGCGCTTAATTGGGAGGTTGTTGGTCGGCTGCTGCTGGATCGTTGTTTGGTCGGCACCACTTGTCAGTCGGTACTAGATCGAGATCGTGATCGCAAAATTTCGGCTCTTGTTTTCTTGAGACAATATGTTGCTGCTGTTGCTGCTGCTGCTGCAGCTGTTGGTCGGGCCAAGTCGTCAGACGTCAGCCGTCATATGGTGTTGATTGTTTGTATATTAAATCTTTACGCTCATTACGCACAATCCGAAAGCCGTTAAAGGTCAAACAAACAAGAAGTACTCACGACACAGACGCACACACACAGCCGCAGCCAGAGCCACGGACACGGACACGGACACGGTCGCAGAGACGACCACACGAACACGAACAGGAACACGACACGAACAGGAACACGAACACGAACACTAACGAGTACGTACGCAGAGGCCCAAGTCGACCACTGGCGCACACACACACCACCACCGATGCTGAGGCGAATGCAGGTACATCGAGAGCAGCGCCAACTCACATACACAGGCGCACAGTCTCAGTCGCAGTCGCAGTCACATCACAGGCCCAGTTCCATGAACACAGATTCAGCTGCTCACGTACTTGTCCACGGCACAGCACGGCAGCGCACGAATGTTTAGTTGTGCCGATTACAGAGTCTTAGTCTGTTTGGCGCAGTGGGCTTCGGGAGCTTCCATTATTCCAATTGCAATTCCAAATCACAATCCAAATCCAATTCTAATGCATGGAGGAGTCGATCCATTCGTGGACTCTTGTTGCACCAACCGGACCGGACCCGAAGGAACCTGCTGGCCAGCTCACGTTTGACAAGGAGCAGGCGACGACCGACAAACGACGACGACGACGATAGGAACCAATTTAGTTTTGCGAGTTTCACCACTTGCGAGAACCCGATTTGATCCACTATAGTTTGTTCCACCGAACGAATCAAAAACAAAACACATTGAAAAAACAAAAAAAATAACAATATACAATATATGTTTTTGTGTTCTTGAACCGAAACGTAGAAACGAAAATTGAAATGAAACAAGCTAAAAGAAAATCTTTTAACTAGAACGGTGACCGCAATGATCTAATCATACCAGAAGAAAAAAATATACTAAGCGACGAACAAATGACGAACAACCAAGACCAACAAACCAGTCGGCCCGCAAAGAGCGCTACGAACGGTGAATACGAAAAGAAGCAGCCACGAACGATTCAACGACCGACCGACCGAGCGAGCGAGCGAACGAACGAACACAACGTCACAGCAGAGTCGACCAAATAAAGAGAGACGGACGGACCGACGACCGAGCGAGCGAAAGAACGACCAGCCGACCAAGCGACCGTGGGAGTGAGCGAGAGAGAGAGAGAGAGCATGCGAACACTGGGACGAATGAGTGAACCTTCTTGCTTGCTCGCTGCAATGCTGAGAACAGCAAATAGAGTGGTAGTCAGTCAGTCAGCACTTGTTTGTAGTTGTTGCTCTTTGGTTAGCATTCACCGAAGGCGAAGGCATCAGCAACGACTATCGACTATCGCAACCAGCCACAACAGACAGACAGACAGACAGACATGGAGTTTCACATCGCATCTCCCAGGCCAGGTCTGCGTTAGAGAGTAGTACAATCGAAACGGAATCGTAACGCGCTACAACAGCAACGAACATGGAAAACCAGAAGTGCGATGTTGTGCTTCACAAGTCCACAAGAAATCAGCGGCAGACAGACAGGAACACCGTGAGGCGCCGTGTGAGACACGAGGCGTGCTCTGGGGTGAAGCAACAGAAACAACATGGTAACTCCCTTCCATGTTGACTCCCCCGCCATGCCAGGCGGTCGAGACAATGAGACCAGATTGTTGCAAAATCACTCCAAAATAATGCCATATAATGACAATCGTGACGGAATCCAAATCCGAATCCAACTAACACGATACAACAGCCGTCGTTCCGTCGGCTCCGTGGCTGGGTTCAGGTTCAGTAAATCTCAGTAGTACGTAGTTTCTAAAATCACTAGGCCTGAAACGTTATTCTCTTTCCTACTCGGTGGCTTAGTTTTGAGCATTTGCCTCGACCCGCTCGCGAGCTCCACCAGCCAGCCAGCCAGCCAGCCAGATCGATCAATGACACTGACGTCATATGACGGCGGCAGAGAATGAGTGGTTTCAAGGTGTTTGCTCATGGAAAACTGAGTAAACGAGATACCACAAGGCAAACACGCTGGTGGCCACAGAACCGCACCGACGTGAACTTGTAGTAGTCTCTTGTAGAAACTTGCAAACATTTTCCGTTCCCTCGCTTCAGGAAGCAAACAAGCAGATGTCAACCAAACCACGACGACCCACGAACAACAAGGAACGTCCGTCCCTCCGTCCGTCCGTCTGACGGTCTTTGTTCGCTCCCCTCCCCCGCAGCCACCATCGTCACTACTGCTGCTGCTCCTGCTGTTGTGCCAGCAACGACGAAAACATATGGACGCGAAGTCGAAGTCAGTGCAAGCGAAAATCAGCTGTTTTTTCGAGTGTATTGGAACGCGGCGAACGGAGCAGCGGAGCTGAAACGAACCCCGTCGACATATCGATGTAGCTCACCACAGGCAAGAGCCTTCACACACAAACACAAACACACACGCACAGCGTAGCGATGAAAACAGCCACAGTCACACTCGCACTCACACTCCCAGCCACAGGCACAGTCTCATTACTTTCGTTTCGCTCGCAGCTATCTGCTGAACGGCATAGAGGTCAGCGGAGCAAAACAATCAACTCGGCGAATACGGGGAGCAGAGCGGAACAGGGCTTTCGTAGTTGTTGGTTTACCTGAACTAAGGGGCATGATTCGGCACTATACATTCGACACTGTATACTCGAATGTATACTCGACAGACATCTCGGAGTTCTCTAATTGATACCATTTAAATAATTGCTGCACTGAAAAATCACCTGCAAAAGCATGTCACCGTCTCCTCAACGTCTAGGGGCAGTTGGATGGGGCCTGGCGAGTGTCGCGGCTGCACCGCTGAAATTTCGCGGATGTTTCTGCTCTGCGCCAACACTGGGGGACTCAGAATCGCAGGATCGGAGTCTGCCAACGGCACGGCGGAATAACGCAGAAGTATGGCCCGACTAACTCGATTGCCGCCAGTCAAATTCGAAATGGCCCACATCATTGTCGGAGGTGGACGAGGATGAGGACTGAGCACCGACTCTCGGTAACGACACCGTGGTGTTGAAAGCCAAGCGCAACTGTTTCACTTGACCATATGCGGCCTCCAATATTCCAAAGCAACTGTTTTCGAATAAACACTGCACAGTGGAATTGGTCCGAGGTTCCGACTGACAAGTCTTCAAGATGGTAATACGTTTTACCACTGACTTTAGAAACATATTTGCCCAATAATTATTGGCGTTTGCAGGGCATACGAGCGGAATGCGTCTCAGTCTCTCTCTCCCTCTCTCTCTACCTCTGTTTGGATGGCACCTTTGTTATTTTCAACCACTGTAGTGGTTCTAATTGAATTAAGTTTCTATTTTTCAAGGTTTTCTTTATGTATAGTTTTATTTTATTTTTAACTGCATACTAGAAGCGAGCAAGCCAACCAACCAACCAACCAACCTCCCTTCATTCCTCTGCATGACAATTTGTTCCGCTCCCACTGCGCGGAAGAAATCAATATTGACAGTTGCATCAGATGACATTTGAATTGGTGCGTATTTATCGCAAAAATTGCACATATATTCAAAGTAGAAGGGAAATTGGCGCTAGTCTTCTAAGTTTAGGCGAATTCGTGCCTTGCACAGGGGTCCAGGAGACCCAGACTGAAAGATTCCCTAGGACTAATAATATATTGTATTGTATTGATTTATCAAAGGAATTAATGGACTCGTACATAACCCACTATCATCCGCTAAGCCAAGACATTTTCGCTCAATGGCCAAACGCTCAAGTTGGCGATTGATTTAATTTCCATTCATTTTCCGAGTGTAGCTAGGTTGTTATTTAATAGGGTATTTTGGGTATTTTTCACTCACCCCATTAACCAGTCGACGGTATCGCGTAAATATTCCGGAATTCGCTCCAGTTTGGCAGCTATTGTGGTTCTTCCAAAGCCGAGAAAAAGTTACGTTTGTAAGACCGAGTGTCGACACAATACTTGAAGTTTTTCTGTGTGTGTTTATTTCGCGAAAGAAGTGGAGAAATGTAAACAGTTGTGTGCTTTTTAGGCCTCTTCAAACGTATACGGACACCCTTTGGGAACACACTTTTGCTTGTGGGGCGAATTTGCTGATGAAATGTCAGTAGAAGGAGCAGCTGATTGTGTACAACCGCGGCGAAATCAATTCACTGCGAGCTGAACTCGTCTGACAAATGGAATCACTAAATGAAACTGCACAAATGCACGGCAAACATTTTTCGCTGGCCCCTTTGTCTTTCGCTGATGCTGCTTTTTCTATTTTTACTTCGATGTCCGTCCGTGGCCCGTTTCGCACTTGTTTTTCGTTTTTGGAAATATCTTCCGACGGACGATGTTCCTCTTTCACGTAATAACTGCGGATTAGAGAAGGGATTCACAGATGAAGCGATCTTCCGAGGATACACACAAAGTAATGTTTCGACTTTTTTGAAAGCCACACAAATATTGCGCATTTACTTCACGAACGGTCTGCTCCGACCATTTTTCCCAACTCGTCACTACGTTGAGTTGTTTGTTGAATGTTTTAATAGGCCCATTTGAAATATTTTTTTAGAAATATTTATTCAATCAACCGTCGTATTTTGAAGATGTTTCCGAGAAATGTACAAACAAAATTATTGTCATCTCAGACAAAACGAAGCGATTCGCGGCGATACGAAAGCGAATAGCAGAAGAGCGAATTTTGACGGCTAATCTTTTTCATGTGGCCACGTTATTGAATTGTCATTACGAACTGCATGAGGTGCGACATAGCTATTTTATATCTTCTATTTAAAGTTATATTTTATATATCATTTACTATTGAATTCTTGATTGTATTGAACTATTGAATTCTTTATTATGTTTTTGAATTGATATTTATATTTGATTTTCATAGACTTATTAACTTCATGCCATGTGTTTTAGTGTAGTCCCTAGAATAAAAAAGTCTGGCAGTCGCTTTATGCTAAAACATATGGTTGTACTGTCAAAATTACCGCCTAATGATATTGTTGTGAAAATCTTCCCATGGTTTAAAATCGTGAATATTGACATTATTTAATATTTAAAGGTTATTATTTAATTTTCTATATATAATCAAAAATGAGTTTATTGTACAAGATAATATACGGAAACCTACCTTTGTGTTAACAAACTTTACTTCAACTAAAGCTGTGAGGAGTACAACTTTTACATTAATAAACAACGTTCTATAGATAAAAAGTTAAACTTTTTTATTTACAGAAAAAGTTTATTCCGTGACAGTATATTCATAATAAATAGACATGGATTGTGAGGAGGATAGTGAAACGGACGTTTTTGTTGCACTTGAAAAATACTTTGGGCACAAGTGCTTCAAAAGCGAATTGCAGGAGAATGCAGTCAAATGTGCTGTTAAAAGTAAAGTAGTCGATATGTTTAACATTATTTTATTTTGATTGAATTTCTACTTTAGATAACCGCGACGTTTATGTCAGTATGCCGACAGGTTCTGGCAAATCCTTGTGCTTCCAGTTACCAGGTTTAATGGCGAAAAATAAGATAACAATAGTCTTTTCGCCACTGCTTGCTTTGATCAAGGATCAAATCGACCATTTATCAAAACTTAAGATTGTGGCCAATTCACTAAACTCGAAAATGACTCAGAAGGATCGAGACTACGTTATTAATGATTTGAAATCAATACGACCCAATACAAAATTCTTATACATTACTCCTGAACAGGCTGCCACCAAGAGCTTCCAATCCTTATTGGATTCGCTAGCCAAGTATAATAAATTAGCGTACTTTGCAGTCGATGAAGCACATTGTGTTAGTCAGTGGGGACACGACTTTCGGCCTGACTACCTAAAACTAGGAGAGCTTCGCAAAAAGTATAGTAATATAACATGGATGGCACTTACTGCAACGGCCTCCAAAGAAGTTCGCGAAGACATATATGAACAATTGAGTTTACGACCCCCAGTTGCAGTTTTCAAAACATCAAGTTTTCGTTCGAATCTCTTTTATGATGTAGTATTCAAAAATTCAATTGAAGATGATTTTGAACATCTAGCAAGATTTGCACAACATTGCCTGAGTTCCAACTATAATGATGAGGAGGTGCCGAGTAGTAAACGTGGCTGTGGAATTGTATACTGTCGCACTCGAGAAAATGTAGAACGAGTTGCATGCGGTATTTCACGGCAAGGAGTAGGTGCAGTAGCTTATCATGCTGGATTAAAAACTAATGATCGAATTCGAGTACAAGAAGAATGGATGAATGGAAAATATCCAATTATATGTGCCACTAATAGCTTTGGCATGGGCGTGGACAAAGCTACTGTTAGGTTTGTTATTCACTGGGATGTGCCTCAAAATATTGCAGCTTATTATCAGGAATCTGGTCGTGCTGGTCGCGATGGTCAACAGTCACATTGTCGATTATATTACTCAAGAGATGATGTGAAGTCCATTAAATTTCTTTTACAATCAGATATAAATAAGAATAAGGATACAAAAAAGCACGTTTTAGCCCAACGTGCAATGAAGAACTTTGATGAGATCGTGTCATTTTGTGAAATGTTATGCTGTAGGCATAAGCTATTTTCTGATTACTTCGGTGATCCAACTCCCAATTGTGTCCGTCAATGTGATGTATGCAAAAATCTTAAACGAGCAGAGAAGGCACTACAAACATTCCATAAACTTTGTATGGATGCTGCATTCAAGTCGGATATAAGTTTAGAAAACAGTGCTGATTTGTATGAAGGTAAACATATTATTATAAAGAAAATATTTAATCGATGATCATACATTAAATCATAGGTGGCCGGTCTGGATTGAAAAGAAATGCTGCAGAATATGCTTCTAACGATTCGGATAATGAAAGTACCGGTGTGAGTCATGAACAACTCGCCAAAAAAGCTAAACGTGATACAGAAGATTTTATTCGTAAGCAATTTGAAATTCGAAAAGCTCTGAACGCAGCTAAGGAATTAGAAAAGGAAGCAAGTTCACAAATAACTCGTGTTAAACAAGCTCAGGCCACCACAGTGAAGGTAGCGGGCCTAAAAATGTCGATGCGTGAAAACTATTTAACGGCAATTGTAGATGCTCTCAAATCAAATGTTGAGCAGTGCAAGGACGATACGCCAAGAAGTGAGCTGCGTCAAAGAGACTATGAACAAATAGCCATTGATATTGAATACGAATGCTTTTCGAAGAACAAGGTAATGAACATGTATCGCCATTCGATAGCAAAAGAGGTAAGATTCCCCATCATGTGTTTGATACTATACCTATTTAGTGATATTCTCTCAAGCTTTCCGTTATTCGACAACAAACTGCAAAATGTATGTTGATGCCAGTCACAAAAGATTATGTGCCAAAGCCAGAAACAAGCAATCGAGGAGTATGGAACGGGGGAAGTGTAGAATATTTTAAGAGGAAACTGGAAGAATTAGAAAGCACTCATAAGGATTCCACTAATTCGATAGAGGTGGATTCTAAAACGCTTCCAAAAGCATTACGTCACAAAAAAAGCTATAAGAAAGATTTTAGTAAGCAAACAACGATTGGAAATTTCTTTGCAAAGGGAACTAATGTTCTAAAGGAAGAGGAAGAAACTAGCAATACTGACAAAGATAGTGTTGACTCCGACAAACTTATCTGTAAAGCTGAAAACGAAGCCTCTCCAGAATGTATAAAGGAAGAATTCAATTCAGATTACAATATCCCAATTCCTAAAGAGGATATAGAAGAAAATGAAGATGACCTTCAGCAGAACTTGAAAATATCCGAAAATATGCATGAGCAATCAAATGTAAATAGTGATGAAATAATAGAAAAACCATCTGACCAACAAGGAATAAATACCAGTGAACAATCTAGAGTAACTCTTGATGAAAGAACAGAAATTACATCTCAAGACTCGGAATCATTGCAGAATTCAAAATCAAAAAATAGATCATCGTCGCCTGTTGAAAAGGCACGAATGAGTACAGCTGAAGTAAGTAAAAATCTAACAGCGATTAAGGAGCTACCAAAGAAAAATAGTGATGAAAAAACAGAAAAAGCCTCTCCTGAAGATTTCAAAACATTGCGAAAAACAATATCAAGAAAAGATGTACCAGCTTCAGAAGGACATAAAGTCATCAATAAGCATGATCAAAATTCAAAAGTTTCAGAACCACGACACAAATCTCATGATAAAAACCACGAAGATCACAAGCAGAAGCATGCAGTCCTCAAACAGATGTCGGATATTAGCAAATCTGTCGTCACGCTCTTAAATCCTTATTACAAGCGAAAAATTGCCTCCAAGGAACTGTTCAAAGTAATAGCTAAACGAATCACTACTAGCATTTACGAACAGAAACTCGGTAAGAAGAAGATGATTTTTAAATATTATATTTAATAAACAATTTATTAATTTAGATACTGAAGACTGCAAACATTTTATAAGGGATACGTTTCAAAATGTGAAAATTATATCTGCTGACAAGGATATCGAAAAATATTTTCCGATAAAATAAAATCTCGTTATCTCTCTAAAATATAAGTTTCTAAATTCAAACCTGAAATATACTGAAAAAAAGTAAAGTTCGAATATATAAGTATGTTTTATTTCAAAATGAATCCTCATTTTTTTTTCAGTGTAGAAAAAGGTGCATTCTGGAATGAGTAACACCGAATGAGGAATGCAACGCTGAACATTTCGTTAATTGAGGTAATGCCGTACAGTATTGCACAATTGCAAAGTGCATAAGTTATCAGTTAAATTAGTAATTTTCTACCATAAAACATTTATTCAGAGTTTAATGTACTAAAAACGTGATTTCATTTAGTGAAATATCATTCATTATAGACTGATTCAGGTGAAATGTATAATCAATATAGCATTGGAGTGTAGTAGAAGTGCAGTACATTGCGTACAACACTGTTCGTTGATGTAAAATCTTTTTGCTGCTGTTCGTTCGGTCCAGTCGATTTCTGTTCGTCTTGTGAAACGGTTGTGTTTTGCGTTATTATTTTTCGATTAGCTCGTTGGTTGTTTATTGCCTTTTGGCTTTATTTTGTTTAGTTTTCGGTTCATAATATTTTACTGCTCATTGTTTGCCAAGTTATATTTCCTACACGATATATATTACTCATTGCCGCTGGAACCAAATATGTTATGTGTGTTTAAAATATGTAGAGTGATTTAGGAACTGGATTCCTAGTGCCATAGCCAGACGTGAAATACATATTAATCACCGTCTCACCACCCTCCGTATAGTGATTTGTGATATTTTGCCTAACTGAAATTTATGCGGTTGTCATCAGGTCGTTTGGTATACATCTTCCACATCCAATATGCAAACATGAGCGACTAGCACAAACTCGGAACATTTGAACGAACGACTCCTGTGTAATTGCGTGCGTCCGAAGTCTCCGGCTTCCCTGCCTCGCCACACCAAACACCAAACAACACCACTTTACCACACTTTACCTTGCCAGTTAGGCAGCCAGTCAACCACTCAGTCCAAGATAAGGAATTGTTATTGTTAAGTTTTAACAGTTTACTCCTCCCCGCTCACTAAGGCAATCCCATGCTTGCCATGAAAATGATAACAAGAACTTTAGCCAAAACTAGTTCGCCGACAACATCAGATAATGGAATGCCGATTACACTGCCATGCCGGTGCCGGTGCAACTTGCCGCTTTCCGCAATGAGAGTCTGGGCGATTCTTTTGTTAGTCATCGCAACTGTGATAAGCGATTCCAGCATGGCAATCGCTGCGGAGACAACGGCGACGACGACGACGACGACGACGATGTCGATTGGCCGACGACCAGACTACATTCACACAGATGCAGAATCCGCACCTGCCCCACACGCCGCTGCCATTTCGTCGTCGGCGGCGGCGGCGGCCACGTCCATTCTGGAGAAATTCAGCCCGAATTGCAGCGCCGTGGCGCACGTTTTCATGGCGAAAGGCATCGATGGTGCCGAGATTCCGAAGAGGCCCAGTAACGGTGAGTCAATTATGATAACAGAACAAAGGATTATCATCATATACAGGGTACATAATACATATTTGCAAAACTCACACATAGAAATCACTGCTCACTGATCACTTTTCGGAATATCAATCTGCTCCTTGGTAAATACCCTGAAAGTCGTTCAACTGAATTGAAGAAGAGTAGGACAAGAAGACGACTTTCAAAATTCCTTAGCAATGAATATGAAAAATGTTGCCAGTCCACTTTTCCACTGGCTTGGGCTGGCTTGTCCAACGTGTCTTCCAGGCTGTGTTGTTTCTGCAGTCGAATTCTTAGATTTATTTCTCCAACTCCTGTTGGGTATCTGTGTGCGTCCATGCGTATCAATTTGCTGAAGGGAACAGACAGTCGAGAGTAAATGTCTGCGTAAACAGGCGCTCAGCAGCTTCTTCTTATTCGTTTCATTTCGTTTCGTTTCGTATCGTCTCTTTCATCGTCGTCGTCGTCGTTGTCTTCTTTCACTTTGGTTTCCTCTTCCCAAGTTCTGGCTTCTTGGACTCTTTCGCATACGATGCACGTTGCAACATGCTTGGAATGGTACCAAGCACTATTTCTGTGAATGGCCGAAACGTCTGCCGCCGTAGAACGCTGCATTCCGACCAAAGTGTGTTCGTCGTTGCTCGTTCGCTGCTCGTCGTTCTTCGTTCGTTGCTCGTCTTCTGCCCGCTGCCTGCTGCCTCTTGCCGGCCGCCTCTCCCTATTTCAGTGGTTTCATGTTTGTTCCTTGTACCTGTTCCTTTCGGTTTCGGCTTTGGTTTAAGTAATCAGGCGACGTTTCCCTGTTGGTGTTGGTTTATTCCATTTACCTGCCAAGGTTCTATTTATTCATCTATCAGTTCCATTCAATGAAGAAATTTCCTGGGTAAATAAAATCCCTATCATATCATTGCTAGCGCTGTGGTATTGGGAAGAATACTTTTCCACATTTTAGCCCACACCCATGGAACAACCTTCCCCAACTTCCTTACGCCGTAATCTTTCTTCCGATATCGTTTTTATATAATTCTCAATTCGCTCTACTATTGCACATTGTAAAAGTTTATGAGAGAGATATTGTTAAAATCTGTATGTCTATCACTCCATTAAAATAATAATAATCTTGTATTTATTTTGCGTTAATGGACCTTAAGTAGGCGAGTAACATGTGTGGTCTGTGCACCCACTTTCTTATTCGTAACAGAACCTGTGAAGAAACTCCGGAACCCACCGAGGAGAAACAGAGAGAAATAGAGATGAAGAGGAAGAATGTGAAATTCCTTTGGCTTTCAATGAATTGTTTCAAGTGCTGGCGGCAAGATCGACCATCTTGCCCGAGCCTGTATTGTATGTGTTGGTATTGGTCTTCCGTCGGTTCGGTCTTCAGTCGGTTCAGTTGAGTCAGTTGAGCTCACCTTACGCAGCAACTCCATATTTTCGGTTAAATACCTTATCTACACTTCACTACAGAGCGGAGACCTGTGTTCCCTGCCTTTGTTCGTCCGGATATTTTTTATACCTTCTGCGTGCTGATGATGATATGAGCATAAAATGCGTTTAATTATTGAGTCTGTTTCCGAGAAGGTGGTACTGATTCACTATTGCTCCGGAGTTTCTCACGCTGGCTCTTTTGTTGTTGCTGTGTCTGGCTCAACGGACGGACAGCATTTAGTTCCTACTTAATAGGGAAAACGAATTTGGAGCGCTCGACAAGGAGTCGTATTGTGCTTGCGACCCACGTGGACACACATTTATTGATTAAATCATATACAGTTTACAGGTTAATTTATAAGGAGATATGGATATTAAATGGAAACTATTTGACTCGCTTTTCAATAGTTCCCTACCTGTTTCTTCGACTTCTTTTGAAATGCATTTAAATTGAATATGAACCCATTAGCTGCGGATGAGTATAGTTTTAATCGTGCATTTAATAAAATACTCGATAATGACGAACTTTCTGATTTCACACGATCATGTGCTTCCCAGACATCGAGGGTACGCTGTAGGTTGGTTGCACAAGGACCCTGGCTGGTGCGGAATGCTTAGCATACTTGCTGCGACGACTTCCACAGGTCCAGGTCCAGGTCCAGGTCTGGGTCCAGCTCCAGCTCCAGGTGTAGCCGGCTTCGTCGTACGTTCAATTTAGTCGACCGACTACCTACATTCCCATGCATCTGGATGATGCAAGTATCTCTGCTTGTGTGTGGCTGTGTATGTACCTTTAACTGAAAGAATTCCTCGGGCATATACTCAAAATGCTGCCTCGTTGTTGTTGCTGTTGTTGTTGGTGCGAAGACCAGGAATACACACATGTGTTGTTGGTGTTGCTGGAACGTTTCACGTCTCCGCCGTGCTTTGTAATCTGTTATTCGCAACTCGGGCCTGATTTAAGGGCACAACGGCAACATTCCTTTGAGTTTCGAGTATTATATGTATGTACTATATGTATGAGTGCAATGCGAAATGCATCACCGTTTTTAAAATCAGCGAAACACAATCCTTGATGTCCTTATAATCTCGCATTAAACACCAAGATATGTGCATTCAAACCCTACGAGTTAGGCATATGCATATACGCATATCTTAGCCGCACATTCCTAAAAGTATTAATTAGAAGTCGGGCATTGCAACAGTACGTTTGTCGCCGGGTACTTCATCAGTGCAAAAGATCAAACGCCGGCAAAACAATGTGGAGTCTAGAGTTTGCCACGGCCGTCAACGCCGCCGCCGCCGCCTCGAGGCTTTGGTTGACACCCTGTCCTTTGTTCAGACCCATTCATCCCTTTTCTGCTGCACAAGGCAGGCGAAATGTGAACACGCGTTCTACAAACGAATCATTCAGTATACCTTCGGAAAAATGCACATGCAAGCTCCGGTTCCGTGCCTTTGTGTCACATCTTTCCCGCATACCTACCTTTCAGCGCATAACATACGAAGGCATTCATTAAGAACCTCGCTTTAACGAACGAACACCGTGCGATGTTTGTGCCTAGATTTAATTTCGAGATATTTAACTCTCCTTTACAGAGTTTTACAACCGTTTTGCACTACTCTTTATGTAAGTTTGACGTATTGAATTTGGGCCTTTGTTTGCTCCCATTCGTAAATGATTGATTTATGTACACAAATTGTATTATAAATCTAATCACGAAGTCGAATTGATATCGCTTTGTAAAGAAATGGATTGTTAACACACTTATTTTCGAAGTTGGAGCCACTGCGTGTTGTAAAATTAAGAACACCAAATCAAGATCTACGATATGATTTTGTAATACTGACTGTCATCGGTCGGATTCATATTCATGTTATCTGACAACCAGTTTATATACCAGTGATAAATACATAAAATTCTGTGATTAAAAGCAACCGGACATGAGTTGTTTTATGGCTCAATTAAGGAGCTATTCTTGTGGAGAAAATTAAGACGTTTAGCCAATCATTTTTTAGGATATGACATGGCACTTTTTATTTAACTCTTTGTGAAATAATATGGCATTCTTTGTGTTCCCTATCTCCTTTGTTCGTGCACAACATGATACCTTTTGGAGATCAATGTTCGTCAGCATAGTGTATATTGAATGGTAAGGAACGATGATGGACCAAATGTAAACAATTACACATGGTGTAAACAAAATTTAATTTATGGAAGTTTTTAAGGCATGATTCCGTATTCGACTGTGTGTTTATTGGAATTTAATTAATGGTAAATAAATCATGATTAGGCTCGATTCGACTGGTGCATTTAAACGCTAATTTATTCGATAAACATTATGACTGAAATGGCACAGAACAACTGGAGACGTTGTAATTATAATTGTAATTTTGAAACAATAGGAATTAAATTACTCAGAGCCTTCAGTAAGATTTCCCTTAAAGTCACTTGTTACCACTTACTTTATTCCTTGGAGTGGGAAGTCGAAATCAACCAGGAATCTACCACTTATTTCACTTGTGAAATTCGTTGACCGCGGTTGATTAAAATCACTTAAGCCTCATTGAAACAACTCGCATATGTCTTCATTTCTCCATTAGCATATTTCGCTGAGTGCACCAGCTCCAACTATTGCTCCACTGTGTCCACTGCATTTATCAAAACGCATCATAATTCACTTAAAATATATTAAAAAGTCCGCCTTTCCCTACAATCTTGATGAGAAATAATGCAATTGTAGTCGCTTTGAATTGATGCTCTGTGCCTTTTGAACGCTTCTCGTTCTCAAACTAATTTCAGATGAAGATATGAATCTGGATATGCTGATTGTCTATGGCAGTCTCCACATGAATATCGAGTCTTTAATACACTGCAAATACATTAAGACTGATTTCGTTTGTCCATCTCAAACAGGAATTGGGGAAGTAAAAGTGCGAAACTGGATTATCGATCCTATTCAGTCGGTCTATTAATAAACAGTTGTTGTTGATGAAGCTGTTCTATAAAAGGTTTAAATATACCTGTTTCGTCCACAAGGTTGCATCAATTTGTGGTCATTGGTTCTTGTATTAATATTTAAGTAGCTCTTCAAATTGCGTGGGCTTGAACGTCTCCTAAAGCTGATTGGGAACTCCAGAACTGATTGGCTTTTGTTTGGCGTATTTCATATTATTCGATTCCAACTGGTTGAATGTTCTTGAAGAGTTTTTTTCATCTACTCAGAAATTCTAGAGGGTTTTCTCACTTCATTGAAGTCGTCCGAATGAAGTCATTGAAATTCCAAAACAGAAGTGTTTTTAATTGATTATTTTTTTTTATTGGTGAATATTTCTGCATACAAAATCTATTTCTGCCAGTGCTTCATGAATTGAAAGTTTGATTCTACGATTCATACCATGAAAATATACGTAATAAAACATTTTCTCAAATAGTTTCTGGTCGTCCTTAGTCGAGAAGCTCACAAGCAAAAATGAACTTCATAAATCTTCTTCCAATCTCAAATGGTTTTTGCACATTTCATTTTGAACTCCCTCATTCCGAATGCACAGCTGCGGAGTCCCGACCCCAAGACAATTTGTCTCGTTCCTCTTTCTGTCTAAATTGTCTCACTGACTGCTTGATTATGGCACTGAAATGACGTAATTTATTCGATACTTTGAGTTACAATTTGCTTGGTTATTTGTTATTGCTACTCTGGTATACTATTTCTACTA
The DNA here is from genome assembly GCA_947389925.1 of Coelopa pilipes. Lineage (NCBI taxonomy): Eukaryota > Metazoa > Arthropoda > Insecta > Diptera > Coelopidae > Coelopa > Coelopa pilipes. The sequence goes on from OX376699.1 coordinate 6,852,079, forward strand.
ATTAGTAAAATGAAAAAAATCGAAAAATATAACAATATGTGAGTGAATGAACATGGAAGTCATTTAATTCTGTTTCCAACTCTGCGCTCTCCACGTCTACCTTTTGTGCGAAAATTCTGGTTTCACTTTATTTGGCATGATTTTTGCTGAAGCTCGATATTGAAGAGATGTCGCTACGAGTTTTTCGACTTGCGAGTTTACGTGTTTGTTGGTGTGAGAGAGGAATGTGGCGCTGGACTCGGCCGTTATTTTTAACAACTAAAATACTTTCCATGCCGTTTTAGTTGTTAGTGTAGTATACTATTTTCGTATATATATATAGATGTGTATGTAATCAATTTGGAAAATCATGATAAATATTATAGGATACCTACGTCGGAGATTTTACGAGACAACATTTTTGTTTCTTTTTGTTTTTTTTTTTTTTCATTTTTCTGTAAATACACTTGTTGTAATATTTCAATATTTTTGGCCATCTGCCTGATGATTTCGGCCCTCGTTGCTTTCATCTAAATGTAATGCGAACGGGTTTGGCAGTAAACTGCATGCAGGGACTTGAGTGAAATCGCCGCCAATGAATATTCGCAGGGGACCGACGGAGGTTCGTGCTTCAGTAATTCCTCCTTAAATTATCTCATGTCGAGACTTTTTGGAACAGCCTTCTTGTAATATACATATAAATACAATATTAAAATCCTTTCTTAGTGGCTTTCTGGATCTGTGTATATTGCATTTTCATTGCCCTTTTTCGATCAGCCATGGGTGTAGAAGAAAATCATCTCTGGTTTTCCTTCCACTAATCGACTGAAAATCGTGTTGAGCTGCTAAACGGCCGTGTGTATGGGAATGGATGAGGAACGAAAATTGAACTTCGCTTGTTTACAAATAGACCAAAAATAAACACATCGTGTACATGGAACGCGAGCAGTTCTCGCTTCAATGCGGCTCTGTGTTGCGTTATTAAACCAACAAAAGAAAATAATAATACAAGAAAAAAGAAAAAAACAAAAAAACTAAAACACATAATAAAGCAGGAATTCCACCCAGGAATAGCTTTAAAATAGTCTTTGGTTCTTGTTTCTGCCATTCTTGGAACCACAGGAAATAGCATATGCATCACGGAGTTTAACAACACAGGCAATTGTTTGTTGAGCTGTGCGAATAATTATTTGTTAAGTGTATATTTAGCATACATGCACATTTGTGCATAAATGCATTTTACGAAATAAGAACCAAACGACGTACTTGCCAGTAGTGTGAAGTAGGGTTTAGTGTTTAGTTTAATGGGAGTTGAACTGGTCTTGGGAAAACTAAACTATTCACTTCCCCAAGTCCCTGCTGTACCTGTTTCGAGTGCAACAATCCAGTTTCATTCATGCTCCGAACTTACAAAGAACTTCAGCTCTATGGCCTTCTTCTGCTTCATCGTTTTCTGTGTGGCGTGCGGTGAAGGACTTGTTTAATGTTTCGCACCCTTTTTGGAAACAAAGAAGGAAGAAAGCTCCCCCGTGCCCTCTGCTGTCGCTGCCGCTGCCGCTGCCGTTGCCACTGCTTGCCCTGCGCGGAGAAATAGGGGAATGTTTGGTCGTTACAGTAAATCATTTAAATGGATTTCGCTCAGGAATGGCGGTGGATCGGATGTGCTCGTGTCGTCGTGCCGTGTCGAAGCCCAAACTACATGTAGTCTGGGGTGGTTGGTGGTTCGCCATCACAGCTGGAGTGGTTGCCGGCCACTCGCCGCTTTTTCGGTGGGTGTTTTATCGATCTTCCCGGCATAATGTCGTTTAGATTAAAGTACAGAAATGTGTATTTTTGTCTGGAACACCAATGTAGGCCCACAACAAGCAGTTTCTTTTTGCATGCAAAGGTTAAGTTCGAGCGGCAATAAAAGTACAGAAGTGAACAAGCAATAATGTTATGAAGATTCGCTGATTATGAATGAACTGACTATTCCATTCCCCATATTCCTTTGCCTTTGCTTATGAACATCAAAAACTAGTCCGGAAACTGGAACCCGAATTAGTTAGCGTTAGGGGACTTTTTTTGTTTACAAGAGGCATCCAGAGGCAATTTCCTTCTGTGCGGTAGTTGAAGTAGAGTTGAAGAGTCTGAAAATTTATATCCTACAAATAGAATCTTTCGCTCGGTGCATAATTGAGTCTGTAAACATTGGACTGTTCGAAAATAAACAAAGTAAGAAGGTTTGACTTGTTGATTAGTTTCCCGTTTGCTCATTGCACCGCTGCACATTTGGCTTCGGCTTTGGCTTCGGCTTCCTACGGTTTCCCCACGGTGCTACCTTTCGCCCCGTCGTGCCCTATCCTAAGTAAAGTGTTAAATTGTAATGTAAACAGAGCGCACGCAGAGTTCGGAGATTCCAATGGAATTTTGAAATTCTCGATTCTGTGTTCCCTGTTCCATGTTCCCTGCAGTCAATTAAATTATTCCTCAACCTGTATTATTCTCTTTACTATAGCATTTTTTATGCGCTCTTCCAATTCCAGACATGGTCCTCCGGTACTGTGAGTCCCCGTCCATGGGCACCTGCTGCACCTACAACATGGAGACCAAGATGGCGATGCAGTCGCGGCTGCAGCTCGAGAAGCAATCGAAAGAACAAATATCAAAACTGTCGGCTATGCTGAGTGCCAAAGCGCACAAATTTAATGGTAAGAATGCTTCAATGCTTTCACTTGGCTATTTTTAACTAACTACAATCTGCAACGGATCGGATTGGAAATCGCTGTCGATTTCGATTTCGGGTAGATTGGGCAAGATGCTGGCCCAGTGCGCCCTCCTTATGGGGGGTGTTAAACGTTCAATTGATCGCTTCCGCTCCCGCGATTTCAACACCTACTTGAGCCAGTTGCTCGTCTGTGACATCTAGCATTTCCTACGATAACTTCTGTCTGTCCGCATGCGGATGCTGTGGGTATATATGAATATCGTAAACGGTCGCTTTGTGGTTTCGGGATAATTGTTTCATTTGTTACATTTGCTTGAATCGAATATTAACCGACTTCCTTCTCTTGGTTCCCGTAGATGTTTTCCAGAGTCTGTTGCTCGAATCGAAAAAGGAGTTTCATAATATGTTCACCCGAACATATGGTGTCATATATCAGCAAAACTCGTACGTCTTCTCCGATCTGTTCAGCGAGTTGGAAAACTACTATGCTCGAGGTCGCGTAGATCTCATTGAAGTGATGGACAAGTTCTTCAACACCCTCTACCAGAAGATGTTCCAAGTACTGAACGCCCAGTACTCGTTCGATGAAAAGTGAGTACCGCAGTTGAATATCTGATAACCGACTTTATATCACCCTATCTGGAGTCGGTAGCACATGTTTTGTACTGCGGCCTGCCGAGTGCTACCGACTGCTGCCGCTTCCCGGTTGGATCCTTCTTTCTTTTCCGATTTCTTGTTTTGTTTCGTTTTGTTGAAACCGCACCTGTGGGCTCCGATTTCATTCATAAAGCAATTGTTCCGGAAAATGTTCCGTTTACACAATTTCTACGTGATTGTGTGCAAAACACCCTTTGCTGTGGTTGGTACATTGATCTGAATGAAAAAGTGCTGAACTTGGTCAATTCCCAAAAAAGTGTTTCCTACATTAATAATAAAAAAAAAAACTAGGTATGAGTTAATAATGAAATGTACTCCTTGCTAATAGGTATTTGCTGTGCGTGAGCGAACACATGAAGGAGTTGAAGCCCTTTGGCGATGTCCCCGACAAGCTATCCGTCCAGATAAAACGTTCGTTCGTTGCCACTCGGACATATGGACATGCGCTCATGACTGCCGCGGAAATCACGAAGAAATTGGTCAATGTAAAGACATAAAAGCAACCAATAGCAAAATGGCCGCTCAATTGATACGTTTATTTATTTTAGATACGACTGAATGCGGACTGCACGGCCGCCTTGACGAAAATGCAGCATTGTGGATCGTGCAAGGGATACGTCGAGAAGCCCTGCACCAACTACTGCGTGAACGTGATGAAGGGCTGCCTGCACTACTTCAGCGAGTTGGACACTGAGTGGGACAACTATGCGCTGGCCATGGACAAGGTGGCGGAACGGCTGTTGGGGTCGTTTAATATTGTCATGGTCGTCGAGCCGATCAATATAAAAATTTCCGAAGCTATCATGAATTTCCAGGTCAGTAAGACGACACTATTTTATTGCACCAAATAGGTTTAATCACCAATATTGTAATTATTACTCCAGGATTCCGGGCGCGATATCACAAATAGAGTTTTTCAAGGTTGTGGCCGTCCCACTATTGGTCGTCAGAAGCGTGCGATCAGTCCAAGGCATACCTCCGTGATTAAGACTGATTCAAAAGTGATTATGAAGCGCTCCATGTTACAAGCGCACTCGGAACAAGTCGAGACTGACATTCTGGACATAGATGCTGCCTTAGACGACGCGATTGTGCTGCGGGAAAGGCGAGCAGCAGAGCCGGTACCTCGTGATGTAGATACCTATAGCGAAGAGAAGCAATCGGATTCGCGTGGAAATGGTGGTGGTGGCAGGAAAAATAAGAAGAAACAACAACAAAATCGCAAGAACGACGATAACGACTACTCAGGTCGTGATCCTGTGTTGGACAAACTAGTCAGAGATATAAGACAACGTATTAAAGAATCCAAAAAGTTCTGGTCCAATTTGCCGCATCAAATTTGCAGCAACGAAGACCAATCGGAATCATCCGATGCTGACATTATGTGCTGGAACGGCCATACAATTGACAGGTAATATCAAATTTATATAGAGTTATTTTACGGATTTATAAAACCAGGTCTCAAATTTAGGTACATGCATTCAGTAACTACAGAGCATGGTAGAAATCCCGAGTTTCCAGGAAATCCGGCAACGACTCGACAAACCGCCACAGTGGCCACACAACTTTATTACCTCAAGAACGCCATTAGCCATTTAAGGAACGCCTACAACGGGCAAGACGTTGATTGGAGTGATCAGGGTAAAATTGATTGACCTTAATTCCCACAATACTGTGATAATAATAATTGAAAAATAAATTTACAGAGGATCCCTATTATGGAAGTGGGTCTGGATCCGGTGGTGGTAGCGACGATGAGGATGATGATGATGAAGGGTCTGGTTTGGGTGTTAATCCATTCACACCCAATCGTAAGCCAGGAATAGAAGACGGTGATCATCCATCGATTCGAGTAAATAGCGACGACGAGGATGAAGATGACGAAGACCGCAGTAAGGTCCCAACACATACATCTCGTCCTAAATACCCATCAACCGGACATGAACAAGAAACAAATGAAATCGACGAAGATGAAAACGAGAACGATTCGAAGAGCAGAGGGAAATCTAAAGACTCTCCAATGACCCTTAGAAGAGCACTTATGGTGTATTTAGTGCCATTATATATGGCGTGGTTCGGTGGGATTTGTGCCGATTTGCTGTGATTTTCCTAAAATCTAACTGGAAGTAGATTACGAAACGTAATGTGCTAGTTCGACGTCCATGCTTACTTGGTTTTTTTATACCTTACTCAAACATCAGTTTGCTCGATGATCACCAAATCACATATTTGTGAGTGATTCATAGAACAGAGTGAAGAAGAGCAAATGAAAAATATACGTAACAAGAGCAGTTATAAAATGTAATTTAAGTAATAGAAGTGAATATAAGCAAATATGGTACGACTGTGTACGGAATGATTGCAATAAAGTGTGAGTGTGATAAAGTTTTTATGTGTATCATAGTGAATATAAAAACATAAGTTTAATTATATATTATAATTATATATTAATTACATATGTATGCAATAACTAATATAATTCAAATGTAATGTATTTATAAGTATTTGTAACGCAATAATTTTGTACTGAAAACAAGTAATTAGAACCATTGATGTGAGTCAGAGAATGAAAGATGAAATTTTATTAGTTGTGTATGGCAGAATGAGCTATATTGCTAATGGACGAAATTGGACGTATTTCGAGGAGGACGTGAAAAGATAATGATTTAAGTGATTTTTCGGTTGTCTTTAAAAACAAGCAATGCAAAAATCCCGCAAGCATTCATTGTAATATCCATGGTGTTGTTTATTCCAAATATTTCTCGACTGATTTGAAATATCTTCATGATTTACATTTTCATAGTTTTGTACTCTAGTGTTTTTTTCGTATACTTAAATATGTATGATATTCGTAATTTTATTGAATTAAATCATGCCAGTTTGAATTCGGGACTTGGCGGGATGCCAGAAGTCATTGTTTTACATTAAAAGAACATAAATGGCGTCAAACACATATATCATATCTTTAACTTTATTTTTTGAATGAATGTTGTATAATGCACATAGTTCGACAATTCAATTAAAATGTGATTGTAATAATAAAAACAGTTGTATACAGAAAACGGTTTATGTAAAAAGAAGATGACTATATTAAAGGAAACACTTATATTTATATATTTAGTTATAAAAGGCACCTTATATATTATATTTGTATAATTAGGATCATTATGGGCTCTAGATGGAGCGTCAAATATTCAACTATTTTCTATGCTTCCGCCTCAAACTCTGGTCTACGATTAATCTGCAATCGACCGAAGTTCAGGGACGGCTATTGTACTATAGTGATTGTTTAAATGATCCTGTACATTTTCTTTAGAGTAATGTCTATACCAGACGGTATTAAAATAGTTGGTGTTATGCTTCCACGGCCGGACGTGTCTTGACATATACGAAAACGACGATTAACAGGGCAAAAACTCCAAGTGCCGGTAGGACCACAGTCTTCACTTTGTTATGAATTTCTTGGTTCTCTAGTTTACGTTCCTTGCGCTGCTTTCGTGTTTCCTTAACCTTACCCTTTAGTTGCCGCATTTCTCAACTTCAAAGAAACCAATTTTTTTATATTTTTTTAATAGTGTGAAAGAAAAGGATTATTATAAATACCTATATCTGTAATAATTCGTGAAGATAAAAACGTATATCTGTAAATTGGTATGCAGCCTGTTGCTGTGGTACAAAAGTCGACAACGTTAATCTAATCGTAAGAGGACTAAGAATACAACGTCAACAATTTCTGATTAGTTGGCCAACTCACGCATTATTCGGCTAATCTTCATGACGTTTCTTTACGCGAGATGTGTTCAATAATATTCTGATTTCCACTGGGTTCCTGTCTTAGCTAAGTGGTGCAAATGGAGTCCACATTAAAATTATGCAATCCACATGGACGAATAAAGACTTATTTTTTGACCGTTTTTAATTTTATTAATATACTTTTTACAAATAATTTCAAAAATACTAATAACTTATATATATTTCAACATTGCAATTTGCGCGATATTTACTTGGCATTGTCAATGAAATCTTTAGCTTCATTTATTTTCGCCGCCAAGTAAGGCGAACCTCCGCGGTCTGGGTGATTAAGAAGCATGATCTTTTTGTGTGCATCCTTTATCTGCAAGAAATAATATGAGTGTCAACTCACTTCATCAATTTCTCGTTGTGTGCGGTAAACAAACCTTTGCTTTCGAAGCGCTAGGACTGACACCTAGAATAAGTGAAGCCTCGCGTTTGTTCATTTTCGGGTCAAAGCCACCTTTGTAATACTTTGAGTTCGCCAATGATTCCGCGTCGAATTTGGGTAAGTTCTTCATGGCCTCGCTTAGTTTCGAACTCATAGCGGGCATGCTGCGCATCAGATGCTTTCCAGCAAAGCCCACAGCAGCCACACCAAGACCAGCCAATATCATGGAACTCGCCTAGACCATTTAGTAAATAAGAAGTATGTTCAAAAATGAAACAATTATTGGTTAGTTAAATAACTTACCATTCCTAATTTATTTTTGTGTTTATTTCAAATTTTGTCGTAATACTTAATCACAATGTTTTTTCATAACCAATGAAATTGTCATAAACAGCTGTTCCGTTGACCGACTACATTCCAGAAATATTCTGCAGTATTGCCAGGCATTAATAAATCTTCAGAAAATCGTGAAATCGAACTACTTGATTTGGTCTGAATACCGGAACAGGAAACCAAAATTTCAATTTTCATTGTAAAGTATGATTTTACTAATTAGTCGATGCTGCAAGTACTGACAGGTGGGAGCCAACATTCAACATACGCACCTTCTCTGTAGGGCTCGCTACAACAGGAAACCCAGAGCCCAAGTCACGCCCTGAAGGCAACTCTATTTGTCCTGGACTAGAGAAACCGTTATATCACTGCGGAGAGTGTAGAGGAGAATGAAACTTATTTATATTCATCTCTTTCGCTCCAATTTCGATCTCTCTGCTATAAAACACGATCGGTGTGCTTCTGACATAATCTGGGCTCCTGGTGTTTTTCACTGAAACTGTGTTCGATGGCGATTGCGGCTGTTGGTTGTTGTTGTCAACCACTCTTCAAAGTGCTCAACCAATCTAAGGTTGCTCAGGCTTCAAATTTTGTAAATATGTCCAATTTATTATTATTAATTTTCTGTAGTTTCTCTCTGCGATTGGCACAAACAGATTATCAAACAAAACTAAACCCTCCTATGATGCAACAAAATAAAATAACTTTCTCTTAACTGATTTACATTATTGTATACCAGTAAACAAATATTGTTTGTAAATGAGAACTCCGCGTTTCTGAACAATATTGTATTAAAATATTAGTCGTATGTGAATTTGTTAATTCTAGATACAAAGGTGTAAAATTAAATATATTTTTGTACATCTTGAAAACTTGATGGCAAAAGCAACATCGCTCGCTTGTGTTATGGATGAAATCTGGTTAGTTCGCCGCTGCCGTCTACGACATGACACGTTATGACACTCGCGTTATTCCAAATCGCCCTGGACGCCCAGGCGAGCCGTCACCAGGAGGTCGACGAGGAACACCAGCGACGCCACCAGAGACACCGAGGCCGCGGCCAGCACCAGGTCCAGGCGCTGCATGTTCGGATGCCAGTAGTTTCGGTCCTTCGTGGTGCTCCAGTCGCGGAACAGCAGGATGGTTGTGGCCACAAAGAGAATGAATCCCACCAGGGCCCACAGCGTGGAGATTCGCCACGGCGTCCTACGAAGCGAAGAGCGAGTGAAAGAAAGAAAGAAATAAAGAAAGAAAGAGAAAGAGGGAGTGAGTTCAAAAGGGGTCTCCGAAGAGTGGGCTCCAGACTACTCACATGTCGCCGAACATCGCCATAATTAAGTAGACCGAAGTATAAATTAGCAGGCAGCCAAAGGTCACGTAGCATAAGGCAACCACGCGCGGCGTGATGAAGATTCGAATCTGAGAATGTGCGGCGGGTTCATCGATCAGGCCGATGCAGCAAATGATCAGGCACTGCAGGGTCAAGCAATTAATTGGTTAATTCGATTGTGCGTGGAGAGAAAGAGAGAGAGAGGGAGGGAGGGAGAAAAATACTTACTAACTCGAGGAATTTTATGGCGACCATTGAGTAGATGGCCTTCCTGGACGTACCGCTGGGGAACGAGGTCTCGTCGGCGGGCGACATTTCGAGGCGAGAGATTTCTGCAAAGAGAAACCCCTGCTTTAATTACGAGCAACTAACATCCAACTAACTGAAGCCGTCATCTCTTCCTGACGCCAGAGACGTTCGGTTTTCGGGAACCGTAAATTGTTCACCAAATACGGCTGACTAATCTATATTATATAGTATATACCTATGGTACGTAGATAGCTCATGCTTGCCACAGATGTTGAATCGAGTTTGTGCCGTATTTTGTTTTTGTTTTTTCGACGGACAGTCACCGGTCTATTTGCTAGATGTTCAATTGAGTTTAGAATCGTCAATTATGGTGTGGACCAAGGTTAGATTACGGAGTAGGTCGTGATGTTGCGAAACAGAAAGAAATAGGTTTGGAATCATGCGTTTGTACCAAAAACAAAACTCCCCATTGATGGTGCTGGCTGTGGGGTGCATTCAAGCGGTTAATTGTCGATGTACATACGTAGTAATACAGACGTACATACATACACGTACACACACACAAATGATGTTAGCTAGATGATAGATGCTAGATCTACAATCTCTATAAGAACGCTCGTTCATTGTTCTCAGTTATATAAGTTTGGTGCCAAGGTTTGTGCTTGTGTATTATTGTTGTTGTTAATTCCACTTATTGTTAATAGTTGTGGGTGAGAATTTGCTTTACGTCTACGTTGCTAATTTTTTAATACACTCATTGTATCGTTCGACGTGTGCTCAAGATAGCTTTCAGATGTGTCCGACTTTTTCTCATCATCACCAAGCTATCGGCGAGGCGATTTAGCGACTTCTCCTTAACCAGTTGGAGCTACACAAGCTCTGAAATAAAATTCCTCAGGCTTGGAAGCGCAAAGCAGAAGCAAATCGAGCTCTGATCATGATGCTTCTCATTTGGTTCATTTGGTGAAGGATCAGGTGTCTTTGATTCTTCGAATCAGGCGAATTCCATTTCGATATTCTCTCCTGCCGATGTCAGCACAAACTGGAAGCCAACACCAAAACAGAGCCAACTGCAGGCACGTACGAGGTCCGAGTCAAGTCATTGACTTCTCTTTGGGCCCCGCCGAATGGGATGCAGGCAGGGCGTGGCGAGTTCAATATTCGACTTAGGCCTCATTTCTTATGCCTTCGGTAGTAGTTCAAATATTGATTTTCTTAGCGGCTCCCCATTGTACGAAATCAACATGTGAAACCGGTTTCATTCTATCGTTCGTTCCCCGCTTTCTCGAGCCGAGCCGAGTCGTCACAGTCGTCGTCAAAGTCATCGTCATCGTCATCGCCGTCGTCGTCCACTCCTTGTCTCTCACGTGCTGCAAACGCGGTATCAAAACAAAACACAACAAAATCGAAAGTACTACAAGTGTTGCTTGAGCCTTGTCCGTGTCCATGTCCGTGGCTGTACGTGTGTGGGTGGGTGTGTGCATGAGCCGAAGTGCACGAGCACGAGTTCGGGGAGGTCGAGAGTCGTTCGACCGCCTCCGTCGTTGTCGTTGTCGTTGTTGTCGTCGTCGTCAATGGTCACCGAAAAAGGTTTTGTTTACGAATCGGCGCACGAAAGGCAAACTAATAAAAACAAGGCAGGATCGGGCCAGCGAATAATTCGGCCAAATGAGAATCCCGCCCAAACGCCAGATTGAAGCGTGATTCACCCTAGCGCTGGTGGTGCCGCAAGAACAACAACAACAACCACTACATTCTGCTGGACTCAACCTCAAGTGCACAGCGCGGGCTTCGCTCGAGCCCAACAACGCCAACTGCGACTGCGACTGCGACGCGGCTCGCGACCTGGGCTGGGGTGGGGCCGCGCTCTTGGCTTTTCCCCAGTGGAAGAAAACTCGACACGCAACTCGGGAACATTCCTCACACGGTCCGTTCGTCCGTCCATCGTCCATCGTCCGTCGTCCATCGTCCGTTCGCCTTTCGTTCGGTGGACGGCGGCGGCGTATTTTGTGAAATAGAAACTAGTTTTGCCCAAGTTTATAAATAAATATGATGTCCATGTTTGTGTTGGATAAACAAACAGATGAAGGGCTTTGCTTAGTGGTTAATTGTAGTTAGATTATTTGTTAAATTACATTGTTACACACACTGTTTAGTTTTCGAAAATCTTTGCGGACACTGGCTGCGGTGACGGTTCCAGGTGGGTTGTGTGTGGATTGTTAAAGGAATCCCAACAAGGCACTACTCGTTATGAACAATTCAACTAACTAGCTAACTAGCTGGCTAACTAACATAGAGGCAATCAAACACAGTAAGGTGAAAACTTGTGGCTTCGACGTTGACCGACGACGTTCCGATACCCGAACCGAGCTACGATGAGATTCAACAACAAATAACTGACGACTGGCTCCGCTGGGCGGTGAGCAACCGAGCAGGGCGAACCGACCACGTCGAGACTCGCGCGAGTCTCGCTGGCGGCGTGGTTCTGTTCCGCGCTGTGGGCCGCGAGCCGTGAGCCGTGAGCGGCGGCCGTCACTTCCAGCCGAGAGTACAGTTTGCCCCTGGAACGCGCCCCAACAACAAGTTGTTCCTCCCTCGGCCACCCCTCCCCCCTCCTTCGCGGGCAGCAAATGCTGTCGATTAACGTTAATTGGTCGCGTCGTAGTCGGTTGTAAACAATCGTTCGACGAGAGGCGACCTACGCATAAAGTAAGTTGTGTTCGTGAAAACATATGCTAAATTTTATTCTCGACCATTGTTTCTATTCTCACAATGAGCGCCGTTCAACGTTGCAACAACAACAACAACAACAACAACAACAAGAACAACAACAAAATAAATCCCTACTCACAGTAAATACACAAAAACATTACTCTATTTTTACGTTAATAAATAAATTCAGTTAACAAAACAGTCTTTTCTTAATTTGACGGGACGCCCGACGTTGGCGTCGGCGTCGGCGTAGGTTCCGGCGCCGGCGTCGCGGGAGCTGCATTGCTGTTAGAACGTTCGGTCTTTGAGCACGAGGTGGAGCGGCGTTTTAGGCGCAAGCAGGAACTCGAATTCGGTCTCCAGCGGCCGCGTGAACTTCACATCGAAGGCGAGCAGCATCTGGCGGCGGAGTAGAAAAGAAAGTTGAATTTATTCGAGGAGCCGATTTTGAGGCACTCGAGGTCGTCCGTCACCTTGGCGAGCAGCAGGATGACCTCGATTTCCACGAAGCGCTTCCCGGGACACGTGCGCTTGCCGATGCCGAAGGGCACCACGATCGAGGAGCTCTCGATGTTGACCGTGAAGTTGCCGTCCCGGTCAATCCAGCGGTCGGGCCGGAACTCGCCGGCGTCCGCGAAGTTCTCGCTCTTGTGGCAGGCGATCATGTTCTGGCACAGGACGACCGTCTGAAAGGCCAGAAGAAATTCAAATTCGTTCAATTCCGCAACAGACCCCGCAGTCGGGACTCACCCCGGCCGGCAGGTCGTAGCCGGAGAGCGTCATGTCCTCCTCGAGCACGCGGGCCAGGCAGAAGGCCGTCGGCCGGACGCGGTAGGACTCCTGGATGCAGGCCTTCGTGTAGGTCGCCTGGGCGATGGCGTCGTGCAGGATGTTCATGTGCCGGTACTCGCGGAACTCGGCGAGGATCGCCTCGGTCGCCGGGCCACTGGTCGTGACCGAGCTGAGAACGAAAAGCAACGTGTTAGCCAGCTGAAACAGAGCCCGGTTAGTCGAAATGAAGCAAACGGTCACGCTCTCGGCCCTACCGTCTCGATGCCGGCGGCGATGAAGTCGATGATCGCCGACTTCTTGTCGCGTATGTCCAGGTCCTTCAGTTCGAGGATGCTCAGGAAGACGCTGCGCATGGCCGAGTCGCCGTCGTCGTCCAGGTCGTGCGCCTCGGCCGTGTGGTGGACCTCGAGCGCCTGCTCGACCATCTCCGAGATGATGCTGTTGGACGGAGGGGGGGGGAAGTCGTCAGGAAGGGGCTCGGAGGCTCGGAGGCTCGGAGTCAGAGGTGGGCAACTCACTCGTAAATGATCTCCTCGCTGCGGGCGAACTCGCGGTAGGTCCTGGTCGGGAAGTACTTCCAGAGCCCGAGGCCGTAGTAGGAGTCGCGCTGCGAGATGAAGAGCTGCTTGACGGCCGCGGCCAGCTGGCGCACCTTCTCCGGCTGGCGGGACTCGCCCGACAGGAAGCCCATGCGGCGGCCCAGCATCAGGGTGCAGACGGCCTCCAGGCCCATCAGGTTCGCGATGTCCTCGAAGTGCTCGACGGCGCCCGTGTCGGGGTCGCGCAGGGTGCGCAGCAGATCGACGAAGTCGTCGCAGACCGCGTTCAGGGCCGGCAGGAACTGCTGGAGGACGCGCGGCGAGGTGAGGAACGAGGTGAGCGAGGTGCGGAGCTTCTGCCAGGTGGGGCCCTGTCTTGGTTGGCGAAAGGACTGAATCAACTTATATACGAAGTAGCTTTCCCCCGTCTCGGACATACTCGTTGACGATGCCCACGCTGGCGTAGCGGTCGGGCCGCGACCTCCGGTAGGCGACGACGATCTCGGTCGGCGGCCGGAAGGGATACTTGCTGGGGTACTTGAGCACCTTCTCCAGGTCCTGCCGGTTGAAGATGTGCACGATCGGCACCCCCGACGGCGTCACCTCGAGCACGATGTCGCCGTACTTGCGATTGAGATCTGCGGGTGGGGCGGGGACGAGGGGGGGTTTTTAGTGCTAAACGAGCCATCGCCCACTGAGTGTACCTGGGCATTACCGGCGTAGACCTCGTGCAGCGTCGACATCTTGTACTGGCGGAAGAACACGAAGAAGATCCACTTGGTGCCCAGGAACGGCACGACGCAGGGCCCCGGAATGTCCCACACTGTGCTTTTTGTTCTCGCCGTCGCCGTCGCCGTCGCCGTCCCTGTTGCTTTTCTCGTCCCGTTCCCGTTCCCGTTCCCATTGGCGTTCCCGTGGCCGTTCTCATACGTTCCCACGGCGACCTTCCAGCTGCCCCCTCGGCTGAGGAGGAAGGACTTGAGGCTCGGCTGCTCGGCGGAGCTCGTCTGGAACTTCAGGTAGACCGCAAGTAGAACCGCCAGGAAAACCAAGATAATCACAGCCATCAGCATGGGTTCCTGCGGAGAGCGACAGACAGAAAGAGAGAGAGAGAGAGAGAGAGAGAGATAGAGAGTTTGCGGGATGCTCGTGTCAGGGGTAATCACGTAAGCTCGTGAAACGACAATCGTCTTGGCACTGAAACGTTCAAATACGTTCCCGCTTATCTAACACGAGCCGAACTTGTGAAATTAATAACAGATTGTTTAGCTAATAACAAATTCTTGTTTTGTTTTAAAAACGCAGTATTTTTGCACAATACGGATCGTTGGTTTTTTGTGTTTTTTTTTTTTTTTTGTTAATGATTTCGCACAACAGGAAATAGATTTTGGTTCATTATAATTTCGCCCAAATCATTCAAAGTCACTTGGAGCGAATTCCGCCGCGAATTTTTGTAATGGCGAGGTCGGCAAACGTCTCCGACAGCCTCCGAGCGGGATCTTCGCACACACACGCGCACACGGCCTTCATCTGGCTGGCGCCGCTGTAGAGGACAAGGCCGAGGAATTGTAAACACACGAGCTTATCGGCGTTGACGTTAACACTTATCGGAGGTGCTTAATTGCCGGACGATAACGACTCGTGGACTCGTGGGGCCGACAGCGCGAGCGAGCGGCCTGGAGAGGGCGAGAGGCCGACAGCGATAGATCGGGAGCGAGCGAGCGAGCGAGAGATCGAGAGCGATTGAGACCGTCGGCGAGATCGATGTCGTTAGACGACAAACACGAGAGGATCGGGCGTAGTTTCGACCACTCTCGATAGTTCCGCGGCTGGTGCACAAGAAATGGATCCAACTCGATTCGGCCGGACGGACAGGTGGACGGACGGACGGACGGACGGACGGACGGAGCGAAACGAACCAGTCAGTCGTGCCTGCTGGGTGTCGATCGCGTGGGTATTTAAACGTTACTGCCGGCCACGCCTGCGAACGTCCTCCCAGTAACCGTGCCAGGCTGTGGCTGCGAAGGTGCACGGGCGAATCGCCAAAAACAACACGACGACGACGACGAGAACCCCCTCAGCCCCACTCGCGGACCCCCTCGCGCACTTTTCACAACACTGTCCGAAAGCCGTAATTTCTGTTTTGCATATTCATCAACCAGTTTCAGCCGCAGCTGCGGGGAGGCGGCGCGCGAGGCTTTTCGTGGTTCCTCCACCTGCCGCAGCTTCTAATTCTATTTCATTCAAGCGGCAGAACAGGATTTATTCTCTCGCCGCAGCGGCAGCGAAAGCAGCGACAGCGGCAGCGGCAGCTTCGTACAATGAACCTGGCTTCTTCGGCCCGAGGCGGCCGCGGAGCCGGGCTCGGCTGACGCGTTCGCGCCGATGTGCAAATGTGACATAATCTAAGCTCGCTCGGACCTGTTGGGCGCTGCGGCGAACAAGGCCTGCTGCCTGCTACCTCTTCTTCTTCTTCTTCTTCTCCCCCACGTCCTCCTCCTCAACTCCTTCGCCTCCTCCCCACCATTCTCTTATTCCGCCTTCAGCGAGCGCCAGACCCGACCGACCCGCTGTCTTCGGCTCCGTCTTCGGCTTCGGTCTACACCGGCGAAACAACAACAACAAGCAGAAGAAGAACAGCGAAGACAAGAACAATAACAAAACAACAACAGCGACGGCAATTATTACCGAATCAGCGCTTCACGGACGAAACAAAAAACAAAAACAAAACACAATAAAAAAAAAAAAAAAAAAAAACAAAAAAAGCAGCAACAGAATTTCCACCGTGTTTACAAATTAAAAATAGCTTGTCGATTATCTAAGAGCCACCGGCGGCCGATTCGATTCGATTCGATTCCTCGAGTCGCGATTCCACGATTCCGCAATCCCAACTGGCCACTGCCAATGCCGCGAACTCGGGAACCCGCGAGCTCGGGAACCCGCGAACTCGGGAACCCGCGAACTCGGGAACCCGCGAACTCTGGAACCGACGAAGTCTGGAACTCGGGAACCCGAAAACCCACGAACTCGGGCACCGACGCACTCCCGAACCCTGCTCGCCGGAACCGCCTGAACTCGTTGCGAGCCGGGCGAGTGCGGAAAGTGAAGGTGACCAGGCGAGGCGAGACCAGCCGAGACCGGGCGGCGCGAGGTGTGGAGAGTGCGAGTGCGAGTGGCCGGCTACGGGATCGGATCGTCAGCGGGCGCGGGCGCGGGACGGGGCGAGTGCGAATTGTTTCGCGGTCAACCACCAGGGAGCGAGCGGCGTGCGGAAATTGGACATTAACTACTGTTACACTTTGTCGGGCTCTTCCTGGTCGGGCCGGCTCAACAGCTGGCCACGAACGTCCAGGAACGTCTTCGGTCGAGATTCGCGATCGATCGATTGTTGCTGTTGTTGTTGTTGGGTTGGATACCTTGCTCTTGGAGGGCTCGCGATTGCTGCTGCTCCGCTCGGGCCTCTAACGTGTGTGTGGCGGCTTTGGATGGGTTCTGTTGTGTTTAATTTGGCTTGCTTTATTGCTTTACTTTGTTTTCTTTTGCTTTACTTTTTCCTCTTGCTTTATTTTCTTTTCTTTTGCTTTATTTTCTTTCGCTTTTCGTGTACTCGGTTTGTTTTAGCTTCAATGTGCTTCGATGTTTGGCTCGCTTTGGTTTGCTTGGCTAGCTTTGTTTTAAACTCGGCTGGCGCCTCGTATCCGTATCCGCCTGTGTCTGCGACCACTGCGGCAGTGTTTCACCGATCGACTGAAAGTGCTATCGCCGCGGTTGGCTGCGTTGGGAGTAACTCCGCATTAGGTTCTTTTCTGACCTGATCCGCTCCGCTCCGCTCCGCGCCCGCCTCTGCCCTGCGCCGCTGCGAGCTGCGAGCTGAGCCGACCGCGCTGCTCGTGCCGTCCCGTCCCGTCCCATCCCGTTCCGTCCGCGTCGTGCCGTGCCGTGCCGTGCGGTGCTCGTCTTTTAGAACGACGACGGGATCCGCGCGAGTCTGTCGGATGTGATGTGATTGTTTTTCTGATACGGACGCTTAATCGCACACTCGATCGTCGGCATTCGCCGATATTTCTCCGACTCATCAGGGGCAGATTCTCGCTCGCTCGCTCTCCTTGTCCTCCTCTCTTTGCACTCGCCCGCGCCCTCGCCCTCGCCCTCGTCGTCGCCACCGACGTCGCCGTCGCCGTCGCTCTCCCTTTCACCATCTCTCCATCCACTCCTTTGCACACTCCTTCTCAAATCCTCTCGCCCTCGCCCTCGCTCTCCCTTTCTCTCCTCTCTCAGCCTATCTGGCGTCGCTGTCGCTCTCTTTTCTCCGGCCTCGCACGCCCTCTCAGTCTTTCACTTGTCTTTCACTTTTCCCCACTCGCTCGCTCGCTTGCTCGCTCACTCTCTCACTTGCTCACTCCCCATTGATAACGCGCGACTCGACGCTCGCCGGAGCAATAATGAAAACAAAAAACAAAAACAAAGGCAAATAACAATAATAATAATAACGAATAATGTTTTCCATGATTACCGCGGCGACGGCTGCGGTTATTTGCAAGCGGTGGAAAATTCACAGCCGCATCCGCGCTGCCGCCCGACGCGTCGCTGTCGTCGTCGTCGTCGTCGTCGTCGACGTCGCCAGGCGTGCGACCGGGGCCGAGCTCGCCGCGAATGCGATTCGGATTCCGATGGCGACGATCCCGATTCCGACTGCGACTTCGGCTTCGACTGCGACTTCGACTCCGACTTCGACTCCGACTTCGACTCCGTTTGCGGGTCCGATTGCGATCATGACTGGCTGGGGCGTCGGTGCGAGAGCAACTGAGGCGGACTCGGTCAGCTGGGGACTCGGCAGCTCGCGGCGGCGCCAAGTGGGGCTCGTGTGTAACGCAGCCTGGCGATGACGATGACGACAACGACGACGATGATGATGATCACGATCACGTTGGCGATGAGGATGGCGATGACGACGGCACACGCACGCACACACACAGAGGCGAGGGAATAATAATGAATGAGCAGCATTGATCGATCTGGGTGTCGCACTTACTCGCCGCAACTACTACTAATACTACTATTACTACTACTACTACTACTACTACTACAACGTCGGCTGCATGCGTTGCCGATGCAATGAGCCGCCGGGGAGCCATCAATGATGCCTCGTCCCTCTCCCACCGATGGCCAGCCGAAGTGCAGAACCGAAGCCACACGACCCGAGCCCACCCGATCTCAGCCGAGTCGCGTTGCGTCGATTCGAGCAGATGAGTTGAGAAGTCGAGTCGGGCGAGGGAGCGACGAGATGTCGACCGCAGGAAGCGAGTCGGTTACACTGAATCCGAAATGAATCGGATCGGATCGGATCGAATCGAATGGGCTGGGAGGGAGCTCGGTCGACGTCTAATGAGTCTTGAAAGGCGTTTTAATTACTTCTCCGGAACGAAGCCGACCGAATGCGATCAAACGCGCAAGGAAAGAGTGTGCTTTAACAACAACAACAAAAAGAGAGGATAGAGAGAGAGAGAGAGAGAGAGAGAGAGAAACTTGTAAGCCAGTGCGAGTGGTTCGTGTTTTAATTTATTACTGGTTCCTCGACGCGACGTCGGCGCGCTGACGATGGGGCTGCGAGAAGTGTGTGCGAAATGCTGCCGCTTCTTCTTCTTCTTCATCTTCTTCTTCTTCTAGAAATGCCTCAATTGTCTGAATGTATTTCACTTCCTGGTCATTAAGCTTGCACTTTGTATGTAGAATGCGACGCGCAGGCACCGCCGAGCGCAGGCCCTGGCCTGGGCGATGGGGACTGACGGCTGGGCTGTGGAGGCTTGGGGCGGCGATTAAATTGAATTATTGCCCGGCTTCGAGGCCTAGGTTCTGACTTTGATTTCACGGCTCCACGCACTGGACCAGTTCGACCGATAGACAGACCCATAGCCAGATAGAAGGAGAGACGGCAACGGCGCTCTGAGACTTCCGATTCGTGCTCGTGACTTTTGCATTGTTTTCGTTTCGTTTGGCGAGGGGGAAGTTGTTTATTTTCCGGCAGACTGATTTCTGGCCGACTGCGACTGATAAAGGATCCAATGTTCACAAACAACACACAGCCACAGAGCTCACACACTGTCTCCCGCACGCACTCGCTCACACGGACTCCCACTCGCTCCCACTCGCTCCCTCGCTCGTTCGCTCAGCGATCGCTCGCTCCATTCGCACTCGCTGCACTCGCCGCGCTCGCCGGCGGCGAACCGCTGGAAAGGCGCGAGTCGAGCGAACTCTTTCGAAATATATCATTTGCCAATTTGCCCCGAGCGAGCGAGCGAGCGCAGACTGAAATTGAACCTGTCGCCGTCGACGCTCTCGAAATGCGGAATCCAACACCCGGAGAAGAGCTTTAATAGGTCAATATGTAAAGGAATGCACTACGGCAACAACGGCTGACACCCTCAGAATGCGAGCTTCGATTTATTCAAAGCACTGCTGCAGTGCTCGTTATCAATGCGCTGTCATTGAATGCACTCTTGCACAGCAAAAGCAAAACATGAAAGAACTTATCGAACTGACTCCCAGGGCTAAGTGCAACATTTCGACACGAGTCCGAGTCCGAGTCCGAGTCGGATTCCGAGTTGGGGACGGGGACGGGGTCGGGGTCGGGGTCGGGACGAATTTGGTGATTACCTCTAGGTGTTCCGCAGCTCTGGGGATCGGGGCGAATGTTTTGTGCTATGTTTATTGGTTTGGTTTTGCTTTCGCTTCTGTTTTCGGTTATTATTATTGTGATTTCGAGGAAGTTTATTTATTCTTGTCCACACACACACACGCGCGCGCGGTTTCGCTGACATTTTATCAGCGCTCTTCGTTCAGTCGCCGTCGCCAACGCAGACGCCGTCGCCAGCGTCGTCGCTGCCGACTTTATTTTATTTTATTTTATTAATACCGCACATGGAAGGCGCCCTTGAACTTTGCCGTTCGAGTGGATTCGGTTTCTTTAACTTCTTCGCCCGCTTATCTGTTATCAGCTGGCGTTATGTGGACCGCCATGACTAAACAGTTTCCACACGATCGACCACGGCGTTGGAATGGCGGAACTGCGTCGATCGGTCGGGCTTGATAAAAATCCGTCGTTTCCCTCGACGGCTCGAATGCAAATTCCGCGGGGCACCTCGCGACCGATATCGCGATATCGCTCGAGACGGAGTCTTCAGTCCGTCCGCCCATCCATCGCGCCATCCATCCAGCCATCGATCATTCAGAGCAGCCGCTGATACAATGTGTGGACGTGGACGCGGACGCGTTCGTCATATCAGCGGTTGTCGGTCGTCGGTCGTCGGTCGGCGGTCGTCGGTCGGCGGTCGCGACCTCTTGCCCTGGATAATTCGCTATCAACGCTAATTGTCGCTGTCGAAAAGGTGTCAGTCAACGACGACGAGCGAACAACTACAACAACAACAACAACAACCACAACCATTTGATCCCGTCGCGAAATGAGCGCTAATCGTGTTTTGTTGCTATTTCGATTTCCAGCGCCGTTGCTTCTGGAACTCGGACCCGAGACTCCGACCCGAGACTCAGTCTCCGACCCGAGACTCCGACTCGGACACGAAGAGCACACGAACGCGATCCCACGTGATCGCTGGATCGCTCGATCGCTCGATCGCTGATCTTGTAAACTGGCGCTGCGGACCGAGACTGCAGCGGCGCCCATAGAAGGAACTGCAATTAAAACGACGACAACACACTGGGCACAATGCAATATAGAGTAATATGTATGGATGGATGGATGTTGATAATAATCTTACAACGCACAAGCAAGTGGCAATGAGTAAGGAGTGCGATCGGCGTTGCCAACGGCGCTCCCTCCTCGCTCACAGCGACCCAGCGCGAGCCCAAAAGTATGCAACGGCTGTCGGTTGTCCGCTGACGACGAGCCCACGATGAGCCGCGCTTGACGACGCACTCGCTCCCTCTCTTTCGTCCGCTCGTCCGCTCGTCCGCTCGTCCGCTCGCTCGCTGCCGCCGTTCCATTACTCGTTCCAGTCACAGTGGGCAGCGACGATTAAAACGCGTGTGCGGATACAGGTGGCGCCGATTCCGCGCGCCAAATCCACACCGGCACACCACAAAATGCATGTTTATTAATTAAGAACATTCGTTTTCATTAAAGCGCCGATTTAATTGAGCATGAAACTTGGCGCCAACGCCACGGCAGCCACGGCAGCGGCGGCTCCAGACGGCGTCGCCCACAACAGGCCGCGCCACCCCGGCAACCCTTTTCGGTCGCCCCGACCCACCCTGGGCCGCATTTATTTATGACGGAAGTGCTCTGGCTGTGTATTTGGTATTCATAATAATAATTAATTTCGCGTATTAAACGGCGTGCCTCCGGTGTGGGCGAGGGAGAGGGTGGGAAGGGAAGGGAAGGACACGCGTCTGGGAAGGGAAGAGGGCGGGTGGCGGCGCCGTGAGACGAAACTTTTTGAGTTATTTCTCAGCACGCGCAAAGTAGCAAATAAATGTGCCGATGTCCCGTCCGTCGGATGGGCATCTCGATCTCGATCTCGAGATGAGGATGAGCGAGGCGCGAGGAGCGAGGAGATGGGAGGAGAGGAGATAAAGAGATCCGTGAAAGTTTTTCATGTGAACGTCCATCAGGGGAGCAATTAAAACAACCGACCGACGGCAGGGGAGACCCGGAAGCAGAGGAGGGCCGCAGAAGGAGAAGGAGAAGGAAGATGAAGATGAAGGGTTGTTTCGCAAAATAAGTCCCGGCAATAAATATTAGGAAGTAACAAACGAGACGCTTGTTTCCACTTTAAGCGAACTCCTTAAAAACTTGGCAAGCAATTGGAATCCATTAGACGAGACCCCACACCCCAGACCCCAGGCCCCATTTTTCGCACCCTTCGCCGTCGTCGACTCCGGCCCTGCGCTGAGAGAAACTGTGGATAAAAGGACCGAGCTGAAACGAAATGGAATGGAATGGAGCGAGACCCGCGCGCATGCAGCGCGAACGCGTGCAGCACGGGGACAGGGCGAGGCGTTCGCGGAGCCTCTGACGAGCGACTCTGTGCGGCTCTTTTGGAAAACGCCAGCGGTGAGTCGCAAATTCGTTTTTAAAATTTTGATTTAGCACGCATCGATGATGGCCGGCCGTTCTCCCATGCATCACTCCAAATCGCGAAAATTAAAACATAAAATCAAAATCGAAATCAATAACAGTGGCAACAACAACAGGCGGTAGTAGCAACAACAAAAACATCAACAACAACAACAACCAGCGGTGGCAACAGAAGTGTCGCCGTTGCAATATTTTCAGAGCGAGAGCGACTCGCATTCGGTGCAAATGCCAATTTTTACGATTTTATTGTTTTTATGCGATCACTTTGCCGCCCCGCCCCGCCCCGCCCCGCCCCGTCCCCTCTTCTTCTTCATGTTCTTCTCCGTTGGCCCGCCATTCGCCATTCGCGCTTTCCTCGGGTTTTATAAACGAATCTAATTTGATTTCGAAGCACGGATAGAAAACAAATTCAAATTGACAGCGCAGCGACGGTTAAATGCGAATAAGCGTGGGGCGCGGGCGACGGGCGACGGGCGACTGGCGAAGGACGAGGGCGTGAGGGGTTGCCCCGGAGAGGAAGAGGGGGGCGAGGAGGGCAGAAGTCATGATGGCTCGGCTGGGCTTGGTATGCATGCGAGCGACCAGCGGCGAATGGAAGGAAGCAGGAAAGAACGAGAGAGCGCGAGTGGACGGGCTCAGCTAACGGCTCACGGCGCTCGGGTCTCTGCGCTCGACGCTCGACGCTCGACGCTCGTTGGAATCAAGAAATAATCGCAACGACCGAACGAACGAACGAACGAACGAACGAACGAGCGATATTGGAAAATGTCATAAAAATATGCGACATTTCGCTTTTATTACTTTTAAAAACTTTATTTGCTTCTTCGCTAGTCGTGTAATTTTTCTTTCGCCGCCGATTGTCCAGTGAGTGGAGAGAGTCGCGGAGAGAGGAGGAGAAAGGGGGACAGGAATAGTTGGTCGGCAGTTGGCGCTGCAGGTTCGGCGCACCTCGTGAGCCTCGTGAGCGCTGCAAGACCGACTCGACTCGACTCGACTCCACTCGAGGCGACTCCCGCACCAATTCATTCTCAATTGGAAAATTTCTTTAATTGAAAAAGTTGCCCAAGTCGGTGTGCGAGGGGTCATAAATTTCGCCGGGGGCGAGAAGCGGGAGCAGGGGAGGGGCGGCCACCCGGTCAATTGGCGTCGTCGCGGGAAGACTTGGATTTGTATTTGGTTCTTATTTGGAAATGGCAATTTATTAACGAACCCCCGGCCATCGGCCCCGGTCGGGGAGAGGACTCGATCATGAGTTGGTCCCGCAACAGGATTGGAAACGAATTTGATTTAATTGGAAGTCGTGAATTATGACGACTGCAGCGCCGTTTGGGATGTTTTGTTTCCGAGGGAGTGGGGAACAAGGGGAACAGCAGGAACAGGGTGAACAAGAGGAACATGAGGACAGGGTGAACAAGAGGAGCTTGTCTCACACTCACTCCCTTCCACTCCGCTCCTGTCCGCCACTTCACCCGACTCCACTCAAATCACGATTGGCCACGAACACCCCGGCTGTCGGATGTCATCGGTTCGCCTGCGAAGACTGCGAGGCATCAGTTGCAGGATGATCTATGGATTCAATTTGCGTGCAAAGCCATTGTCTCTATCTCTCTCTCTGTGTGTCTCTATGTGTTTGTGTTTGTGTGCGTGTGCGATTGGCCCACGCGCCACAACAATCAAACATATATGACAGCTCAGCAAGCGTTTCGGGATTAATGGACGGCTCGGTCCGACTCGACTCGACTCGGCCCGATCCGATCCGAGCGCCCCGGGAACCGAGCGGAACTTAAAATTCAAAGTGGCGGCAAATCTCCATGCATCAATAGGGGATAAAACACAAACCCAATTCAGTGGCCAGTGTGTGTGTGTGTGTGAGGGCGGGCCGCCTGAACCCTTTTTCGCTCGCCCCCCTCCCCACGGCCGGCAGCTGGGCCCACACGGACAGTTAGCACCTTGTTGGTCTCTTGTTTGTTGTTGGTTTGTTTTTGTTTTCCGCTTAAGAGGCCAATTTGCCGATGAGTCAGCTCCGGGCGCCGGGCACCATCTTGGGCGACATGTTGACCCACCACAGCAGGCGTCACTCGGTCGTCGTCCCCCCACCTTCCCTCCCTCCCGCTGTCAATCCCCGCTCCCGGAGGACTCGGGCGGCGTCTTCTGTGGTCTGTGGTCTGTGGTCTGTGTCCGGTGTTTTTTCCCCCAATCTATTGAAGCAGTTTCGATTTTTTATATTGACGTGTAACGTGCGAGTGTGTGTTTTTTATGTTGTTTCAATTTGAATTTTCATCGCCGCCATTCGGGGTGGTGTCTAACGATGCGCTGGGATTACGGTGGACGACAGATTGATGGACGTCCCGCATGCGTGTCCGAGCCGAGGTCGAACCCGCGGCCGACCCCGTTCGGCCGACCGCACATTGGGCAGCAGTTGTATAATATTGCAATCATTCGCAACATAATCCCCGCAACGAGCATAGAAAATGTCAATTTTCAATTTAATGATATCGTTCGGCCGCCCCGAACACGCACAACCGAGCACGAGCACGAGCACGAACTCGCACACGACCACCCGACCAGCCGACCAGCCGCAGAGTCAATACATCGGTCGGCTCGATTCGAATCGGGCGGTCGGCGAGCACAACAGGTGAGGCAACATGACGGATCGAAAGGGTCAAAGGGTCCGGCGCCAGCCAATAAAAAAGGAGGGCGAGGGAGCCCTCGGCAAGGCTTACGAGCCGATGCACGAGACGACCACATGGCGGCCGCATAGAATTTTCCCCTTGTCAGCGAACCCTTCGGCGACCATTGTTTTATTGTGAAAATCCCATCGCAGCCGTATCTTCTTCATCTCGATCTTCCTGAATAAATCACTTCGGCATCGCTTTGACCATTTAGGATCCATTTGCACGCGGCCGCCAACCTCGTTGCCGAGGTTTACACGGCCATTATTTGGCCAAGGGCACTGCGAGTGTTCGATCGGTCGGTCGGTCGGACCCGATTTCTATTGCCTGCGAGGAGGATTAGAAAACGAGAAAACGGCGGTGGGGGGTGGAGGGGCCAAGGCATAATAATAAGCCCTCTTGGACATGGCTCGTCCATCAACCCGTTGGTGAAAGAGAAGGCCCGCTAAAAGCAAAGTCTTTGGGTAATTAATAAGCAATCTGGCCCGAATAAACGATGGCTACCTTAACGAGCTCGGGCCTCGTTCCCAAATAACAGCATAATAAAACCCAATAAAATAGAATAGAGCGAAGAGGAAGAATAAGAAGAAGAAGAAGAGCGCATCGATTTCGCTCCGCTCCGCACAACAATGGAGTTAGAATAAACAAACAAAGTGGGCAGAGGCTGGGGGAGTGTGTGTGTGTGTGTGTGTGAGTCAGGAAGGGGTGCGTGTGTGTGCGAGGCTGCGAGAGGGAGTCGGGAGAGTTCGGGATTCCATGAGGATGCGAGGATGAGAGGATGAGAGAGTGTGAGTTGAGAGAGTCGATGAGAGTGTGTGAGTCCGTGGTTCTGCGAGTGTGTGCGTCTTCATAGACAGGTATTGGGGCAATGATGGAGTCATTGTTGCTTGGCCGGGATTAACGAAGCACTTTGCGCCGATGCCCGGGGAGCGGACTCAACCCCCCCCCCCCCCACTCGGTAGTGGCGGAAAAAGTGCATGTTTGATTAGTTCTTCGGCCCGTCGCCCCCGATACGTTGGGTCGCCGTCCTTCGCTCCGGCCCTCCTCGGACTCAATTATGCCCGAGCACTCCGAAACAAATGATGCTCCGAGAAGCGCTCGCTCCCCATTCGCCCGGAGCTCCTCCCTCTGCGGCGAGAACGGAACGGAGAACGACGACCGACTCTCCGACTCTCCGGCTCTCCGACGTCGCTGTTGCCGCTGCAGCCGCCGTCGTCGTCGTCGTCGTCGCCTCCGCCACTGCGCGCTCGTGCCGTTCGGTCGCATTCGCAATGGCGGCCGCCATGTCTTCCATCGCTCTCACGCGCTCGCACGGAGGGTGTGGCCTCGGCTCTGTTCCGTTTCCAAGTGGTTCCGCGTCGGTTGACGTGTGTTGTTTCTTTCTGCTTGTTGTTGTTTCGATTGGTGTTGTGACGGACACTAAATAAAGCCAGCCAGTTTATTAATAAATAGAGAAAACAAATATCATCGCATAATTGTTGTAATGGCACACATACACATACATGCGGATGCTGCTGCTGCTGCTGCAGCCACTTACGAAATAAATGCAAATTCCACCGTGTCCTTTTCCTGTCCTCTGTGATATTTTGTTCTTGATTTTCTATTCCAGCAGAATTTCCCCATTGCATTGCGTATGGACATCTAGTTGAAACTTCATGCATTTGGACAGAACTTCAAATTTGGTTTGATCTCTCGGGGAAATCTCCGAATTGAGGCTCCCGAAAGACGTCGGGAAATTTATTGCTCTTAAGCAAATAAACAGTGCAATCGGTGCGCCCTTCTCTTACTCTTCCTCTTCCTCTTCCTCTACCTCTTCTTCCCACTCCTCTTCCTCTTCATCATTCGGATCCTCCAACCTCGTTCGTCCCCATTCGCTCCCGGCTGGGATAGTGATTTTTAATGACGTACATAATAAAATTCCCATTCGTTTTGTTTCGTTTCCGCTCGTCCTCCGGCCGGGCTCATCAGTGGAATTTCGATGCTGGCGATCTGGATGAGAATGATTTGAAACACAGATTTGTTCCTGATTTAAAAACTCCATCCAGTCTCGCGCTCTCGCTCTCGCTCCCGCCCATGCGGTTGGCTGCGATGCGCCATCGCCGCAGTCGTCGTCGCCGTCGCTGTCGCACTCTCGCTCCCATTCGCACTCGCCTTCACTCACACTCACGCGTCGCACGCTCTCGCTCTCGCTCACGTTCTCGCTGTCGGGCTCGTACTCGCTACTCGCTCCTGGTCACGGTCTCGGTCTCGGTCTCGCTCTCGTTCTGGCTCTCGGCCGCGCTCGCAGTACATGGAGCGGACGGACCGCCTCGCCCGGCCAGAGTGTATAATTTATGTTGTTGTTTGGTCGTCGTCGTCGTCGTCGTCTCTGTCGTTGGCTTCGGTTCATAGAAAAACGACGGGAGTCAATTCCGAAGCCATTCTGCAGTCTTAGGCCTAATCATTCGGACGGTCGCACGTAACGCGAGCGGAAGTGCGTTTGAGTCTCAGTCTCAGTCTCTGTTTAAGGTTCGGCTGATGTTTTCCGGCAAGACCCAACACACAATCCCAAAATCAAAATTCTGCAACTCATTGCAAGTGACGGCGTCCACGCGTGAAGTGCGAAAAGTCGAAAACACCGAAGAGATTAAGAGATAATAAGTCGACTAAAAACGGCAAATGTCGACTGTGAGCGCGAGTTTTCGATTCATTTTTGGTCAATTCGAGCAGATCGGGCGAATTTAAGTCTACCAAAAACAAACAAACAAACAAACGAAGAAACAAAATCAAAATCGTAAAAATTAAATCGAAGTCTGAAAAACTAAATCCTAATCGGAGAAACAAAAACAAGAGCGAAAAAAAGTCAAAATCGTAATCGGAAAAACAAAGTAATAAGCGAGCAAACAAAATTTCAATCGAAGAAACAAAATCGAAGTCGGAAAAACCCAATCGAAAGCCAGAAAACAAAATCAAAATCCAAGAAAAAAAAACAACAATTAAGAAAGAAATAGAAATCGGAGAAAAAAGAGATTCGGAAAAATAAATTCGAGATCGCAATCCAAATCGGAAAAACCATGTGCCTCGAGCGAACCGACGTGATCTGCTGAGAACGAGTCCGAGTCGACGGCCGAGTGCGAGACCGAGTCGGAGTCGGAGCCGGAGTCGGAGTCGGAAGCCGAGACCGAGTCCGAGTCCTCGACCTCGTCCTCGTTCGACCGGCCGATCGGCGGCGCGCCTCGCTCCCCCTTAGCCGATGCTCGGAGGGCTGCCCCGGCCCACACACGTCATTAGACTGTCGCAGTTCAACCTGAGCAACCTTCTGCTGTTCGGGTCCGGCGTCGGCGTCGGAGTCGGAGCCGGAGTCGGCGACTCGCCGCCCCTCGAGCCCCGCCACCGCCTCCACCAGCAGCAGCGCGCGTTCCCCGGCCCCGAGCTGCTCGCCTCGCTGGGTGGCGCCGCAGCGGTTGCCGCCGGTCTGCCGTTCGCGAAGCACCGGCGCGAGTCGTCGCCCGAGGACTTCGGCAGCACGATTTCCTCGATCGGTGTCGGCGGTGGAGAATCGCCCGACTTCGCCCGCTTCGTGGCGCCCGCGTCCGAGGCCGGCGAGATGGACCTGATCAACCCGTACATGCGCCACCACCACGCGTTCTCCGTCGGCCAGGCCGGGTCCCCGTCGGCGGCGGCGGCGGCGGCGTCGAGCCGCAGCCCCTCGCTGCACCACCCCTCGCTCCAGCTCCAGCACCCGCATCACCAGCACCAGCACCACCAGCTCCCTCACCACCAGCCCCCGCCCCCGCACCCGCACCCGCACGCGCACCTCGGGCACGTCGCCGCCCTGGGCAACGGCTTCGCGGACGCCGGCCCCCACTCGGACTACCAGAGCGCGGCGGCCGCCCGCGACCACCTCCTGGACTACCACAGCGCGGCCGCCGCAGCCGCCGCCGCCGCTGCGGCCTACGCGGCGAACAACAACAACAACAATAACAACAACAACAACAACAATAATAATAACAACAACAACAATAACAACAACCTGTCCAGCCCGCTGATGCTGCTGAAGGGGCCGCCGGACATGAAGTCGGACTCGTCGTCGTCGACGCCGCCGCCTCTGCCGCTGCCGCTGCTCTCCGGCGGCGCCGACCAGTCCTCGACGTCGGCCTCGGCCTCGGTGTCGGCCTCGTCGCGGCTGCAGTCGGAGAGTCCCGACTGCGGGCTGAACGCGCACTCGCTCTCGCACTCGCTGTCGCAGTCGCTCGCGCAGAGCCGCGCCCGGCGCGACTACGAGAACTCGAGCCCCGGCGTCGACAGCGCGAAGTCGTACGCGGCGAGTCACCGGAGCAGCGAGGAGGCCGGCAACAGCGAGTCGAGTCCGCCGCCGCCCGACTGCAGCCCCGAGAACCTCTCGAGCCGGAAGTACGGCGGCCCCCAGGGATCGATGGGAGGCGGCGGCGGCCTCCACCACGGCGGCTTCAACGGCTCGGCCGCCGGCGGCAACGGCAACACCAGCAGCAGCAGCACCAACAACAACAATAACAACAACAACAACAACAGCAGCAGCAACCTGCTGGACCACAAACTGCCGATCAGCTTCCTGGGGCCGCCGCTGGCCGCCCTGCACTCGATGGCCGAGATGAAGTCGGGCTCGGGCGCGGGCCTCATGGGCGCCTCGAGTCCGGGTCTCAACGGCGGCGGGGGCCCGGGCGGCGGCTTCAACGGCAGCCCCCACCTGGGACGGGATGGCGGCATCTGCTCCGGCTCGGCGTCGGGCACGACGACCACGCACAGCCAGGGAGCGGCGAACCCGCACGGCATCGACACGATCCTGTCGAAGCCGCCACCTGTTACCTCAGCCGGATTGAGCGCCCTGGCCGGAGGTGAGTCGAGCAAGTAGGGAGTAAACAAGTAGTGAACCAGGGAGAGTCAGGAAGTAGGGAACCAGCGAGTCAAAGATTAGTGTAGCAGCGAGAGTCAAAAAGTGTGAACAAGAGAATTGGGGAGAAAAAATGGATCCAGGGAGTTTACATATAGAGAACCAGAGAGTACCAAATAGATAACTAGGGAGCCAAAAGTTAGTGAAGGTGGGATTCAAAAATTAGTTCCAGCACCAGAGAGTCAAAAAGTAGTGAAATGTAGTGGAGTCAAAAATAGGTAAACCAGAGAGTCAAAACATAGTGAACCAGAGAGTAAAAAAATAGTGAACCGGAGAGTCAAGACATAGTGAACCAGAGAGTCGAAAACTTTTGAACCGGAGAGCCAAAAAATAGTGAACCAGAGAGTCGAAAAGTAGCGACGCAGAGAATAAGAAGTAGAGAACCAGAAAGCAGTTCAGTAGAAAGTAGTGAACGAAAAGCCGTGAACCAAAAACAAGTGCCTTTGTCCACCTCCGTCGCCCCCCGGCTGGTTACACAACCTCCCGCTGTGGTTCCAATAAGCCAAAAGCGGCGTTACATAAGGCCCAAACATCGGGCCAAAGATCGGCCCAAACCCCAAACGACTGCACTGAGAAAAATTTAATTGTACGAAATAAAATCAATTTCGCGCTTTTCGCCTCCGAACGACCTTCACAAAGGCGCGCCAGCGACAACGGCTCGGCCACGGTGTTCATCAACTTCGTCATCATCATGATGATGATGATGTTGGTATTGGTGTTGGCTCCATTTGTAGTTTGTTGTTTTACCTCAGTTAATACCCTGTTGCATAATCGAACATTTTCGTCGTTTCCGGCCGTTTCAGGTGGAATTCCGAGGTTTTCGATCGCCGCTGCGGCCGCCGGCATGGCCCAGTACCTGTCGCAGTCCCAGGGCGCCCCGCTGAAGACCCACGCCGGCCACATCGTCGACCGGACGCACCTCTACTGGCCCGGCCTCCAGGGCCTGGTGGCGAACCCGATGGCCTGGCGCGAGCGCCTCTCGAACACAAGTGAGTACTCGAAATCGATCGTTCTTTACAGCAATCCTTTTTTTATTGATCGTTCTTTATATCGATCGTTCTTTATACCTATCGTTCTTTATACCTATCGTACTTTATTCCTATCGTACTTTATTTCTATCGTACTTTATTTATATCGTACTTTAACCATTCGTTATCTACTGGGTCCTTTGCTAGGGGAGAAATGGCTAAAGGGGAGAAAATCCTCAAGACATCTCAAGATCCATCGTGAAGTCCACCAGAAAATTCAGGCAAAATTCAAAAAATTTACCTCGAGCAAATTTACAGTTTTTACTTCCTGAAGACGGTTGGCAATTTACATTTTAAATAAATGATATAATGAAATACAAAGATTACTCATGCAAATGACAACCTTTCAACTTCTCTAAAATTAATGACTTTATTAAATCATTGATTGCCAATGACCCGAATTTGCTCCATCAAACTAAAGAAATTCATGAATTCCAAAAAAAAAAAAAAAATTAAATTTCCAGAAATTGACAAAATTTTCACAATTTGTCTGCTCAGGAAAAAATGCATGAATTTCATGGATTCCAATAAAAAAAAAATTAAAAACAAAAAAATTAAAATTTCACGAAATTTTCTCTATTTGTCCGACTATTTGGTACGGAAAAAATTAATGAATTTTATTAACGAAAAAAAATATTAATAAAATCAAAAAAAATAAATGTTTTCTTAACATTACGAAAATTTGTCTCTTCCTATGAACAAATGCATGAATTTCAAAAAAAACACAAAAATACATATTTTTTAAAGTTCAAAAAAATTGTCTGCCCACATCCTGCGGAAAAAGGTATTCTTTAAATGAACATTAGTTTTTTCATGGATTTCGTAAAATTTTGAAATTTGTCTGTTTTGCTGCTCACTTGTTACGGATCACGGATGCTCCTAGCAACATCATCATATAGAAAAAGATAAAATTGCATGATGCTTAATAGAGAAACCCACTGGTAGGCCGATGGAACCGCGCGTAGGGTGCACACGGCGGACTCTTGTAATTTACGTGACCAATTGGATCAATCAATAATGACGCAAAGTCAACACGTCTCGCATCTGCCGGCCTCGCTACCTGTCGGACATGCCTCGGCCAAACATACAGAAGACGAACATCAGCAGGCCGACAGACAGGCAGACAGACAGACAGAGAGATGGACAGACAAACAATGGATATGTGCGTGTGTCGTCCGGAGCCTGATTTGTTGATCTGATGAGCTGTTGATGATGAGATTTCGCATTTAAGTCGTTGATCGAACTTTTCATGTGCGCTCCATTAAGTTATGAAAATAACGTAATTAACTGAACGAGCCGCGATTGTCATCGCCAGCCTCATGATCGCGATCGTCATCGCGTCTTGTTTTCGTTGTGTATCAACGCCAGCAACAACAACAATTTGTTGGAGCAACACTCAACGCATGTGTTGTGTGTGTTGTTGTTGTTTTGCGCTCATCTGGAAAAGTCCGAGTCACTGCCGCGGTCGTCATCGCGTCGGTCGCCCCGATCCCGATCCCGATCCCCGATCGTCGATCGGTCGATTCTTTAGCAGTTGGAAGTTCATTATTTCGCCTCAAGTCTGCCCAATCATTTATCGAGAACGGCTCGTTAAACCTCGGCGCGACGGGCTCGACATCGGTCTCGAAGGGTTTCGGACGATCTCGAGCGATTTCAGATCATTTCAGGCGATCTCGGATGATTTCGATCGATCTCGGATGATTTCAGACGGTTTCGGTAGATCTTGGATGACATCGATCTCGACTCTCGGCCGATCTCGGTCGACCTTTGACGATTTCAGGCGACCTCGGACGATCTCATTTCGAACGATTTCAGGCGATTTCCGATTTCGATCCCGGTCTCGGTCGATTCAATCTCGGATCTCGGATGATTTCAGACGATCTCGGACGGTTCTCGGTCGACCTCGTTCGATTTTAGGGAATCTTAGGCGATCTCCAACCACTTGAGACGACTTCAGACGATCTCGGTCTCGGACCCTTCCATGATGGACGGCGACCCGGACGTTTCGGCCTGCGTTTCGCATCGATGCAACGCCTTCGACTCCCCCCCGGCCACTTCGAGTGCGCCCCGTTGACGGCCGGACGACTTGTTGTTGCTGTTGTCGTTGTTCTTGTCCCACTTCCGGTTGTTGTTCTTTATTGTCGTTGTGGCCTTTGTTCCTTTGGTTTGTGTGCGTGTGTCAGAGACATGGAGCCAGGCAAAATAAATATCGTCGCAGACGAGTGCCCATCATATGAATATTCGACATTTACAGACTTGTGTTTTTTGTTTTCTTTTTATTGCTGACAAATAATAAAAAGACGTCTCGGCCGTGGTCGTTGTCGTGGTCGTGGTCGTGGTCGACTTGGAGCAGCTGATCATGTGCTCATGTGTTGTTGTTGTTTCTCCCCCAAGCCCCGGCAGTTGCGAGGAGCCCGAGGATGAATCGATATGAGTTGTGTTTCCATAGACTTCACGACGTATGAAGCGTCTGCCTCCCTCTGACGGTCTCTGCCTCCCTCTGACGGTCTCTGACGCCGTCTGTCGCCCCTCGGTCGGCCCCTGTCGCCTTCTCTTTCCCTGCTCGGTCTTCCCTTGACATCCTTCCGCCTTCCCACTGTCTTCTCATGTCCTCCCATGTCTTCCTCTGCTTTCCCGTGTCGTCTTCCAACGTTCCTCTCTCTTCCTGGGTCTTTCTCTGGCCTCCTCGGGCTCCCTCTCTCAGCTCCCTCTGCGTCCAAAAAGTGCTGAGACCCATTTTCGGTTAGTTCGGCGTCAGCTTGCCAACCTTGCTATTCAATCTGCACAACGAGCGCCTTCAACGACCCCCAACCCCACAGCCCTCGCCACCCACTCTGGCCACCCCCCGTCTGGCTCCGTGAAAGAGATACAGAATCCCTCCGCCTTATGTATTCCGCACACACGTGTGTGTGTGTGTGGGGCATATAAAAACGTATGCGGCTCTACAACCACTTTCGTTCATTCCTCCATTCGCTCGCTCACTCGCTCGCTCGGTCGGCCGCTCGTCGTTCGTTTTTTTCGTTCCTTCATTCGGTCGGTCGGCCCGTCGTTCGTCGAGCATTCGTCGTTTTTTTGTTCATTCGTTCGCTCGCTCGTCTGTTCATTCGTTCTTTCGCTCCCTCCCTCGTTGGAGTCGCTTAAAGGACACGAGGAGCTGCTGCTGCTCACCCGACCTCGTCCCGGCCTCGCCCTCGTCCTCGTCTGCTTCTTCGGCCTCGGTCCTCGCTCTGCCTCCCGCTCTGGATCCCGCTCTGGATCCCGCTCTTGCCTCTCTCTCTCTCTCTGGCACGTTGTGGCTCGTTCGAGTCCCGTATTTGCCTTGGCCCAATATTATGTGCATTATTATCATCGTCCGGGGGAGGTCGGCGGATGTCGCGGGGATGCTGAGGGGATTTTGGAGGACGTCGGGGCTCCGCGCCTTTGTTTCTGGCCCAAACACACGCGTGCCGTGCTGTTTATGTGCGTGTAGCTTGTCATGTTAACATGATACGAACACCAGCGAAACACCCGAATATATCGACGTGTTCTCCACGGCCATGAGTCCGTGGGGCTGAGGGGCTGAGCGGCTGAGGGAGGACGAGGTGGAGGCCGTTTGTTTTATAGGCGATTGGAAGCTTTTCGGCGGAGCTTTTGGAAATGGCGTAATTTCAGAGATTCCAAATGTTTTAAACATCGAGTCGATTCGGCTGATGAGGATCCGCCACACAAGCCCACGGACACATGCTTGGGGCTGGCTGTGAGTCTGTGTGTGTGTGGGAATTTCCTTGGTGTGTGTTTTCGGGGCGGGGAATCGCGAAAACCCACGTCCACGGTCGACGCGCCGGGTTTTGTGCGATTTTTTGCATTTTCCCCCGATTTTTCACTGCGAATTGAAAAGCGATTTGGTTTTTATTATGCGCCGTTCAACGAGCGAGAGCTTTCGCGATAAATACTCCTCGATAATAATCGAATGCAAATGCCCGATTCCGATTCCGATTCCGACCCCCACCTCGGTCCCCGACCCCGATCCGGGGACGTTAATGAAGCCGTGCAGGTCGCCCGCTCCAGGTGGAGCCGGGCGCGTGACGGCGATAACGGCGTAATGAGATTGACGCGAGGCCCCCGACCCTCGACCGACTCTCCGGCGACCCTCGACCGACTCTCCGGCGACCCTCCAGCAACTCTCGGCCAACCCTCGAGCGTCCCTCGAGCGTCGCCCGATCAACCGGCGAACGACCACCGACCTTCCCCGACTCCCGATCGACTCCCGACCGTCCCCGACCACCCCTCGACTTCCGACCATCCCCGACCTCCCCTCGACCCACCCCCGACCGTCCCTCGCCCATGCCTCGACCGCCCTCCGACCTCCCCCCGACCATGCAAGTGCAAACAATAAATAATGATAAAATAAATTCCATAAAATAAACTGCAGCGAAGTCTGTTTACGAACACACATCACACACACACACACATCGCACTCACACACATCACGCTCCCACCCAAACCCGCACAATGCACACATCGACGGCCGCCCGTTTAATTAAATCATTTTTATTGACAAAAGCCTCGTCCCTCCCTCGGCCTTGGGCTCCGCGCTCAAGGGATCAAAATCACTATTTGCAGTTCATTATGTCATCCGAGCCCGCTGCACCTGTGCGACTCTCGAGGCGCGAGCGATCCGAAAAAGTCGCCGTCTAAACGTCGCCGTGCCGCAGACTTCGCTGCCTCTGGGTGGTTGTTTATGGAGTTTGCGGGGCGAAGCGAATGACGCGCCAATTGACAATAAACACCCTTGCCATCGACCACCACACATCGGCCGCGGGGGTCCGGGGAAGTCGGTGAAACTCGGTGAATCCCGTGGAATCCGCGGAATCCGGCGATGGGCGTGTGGACAACTGCTCAATGAACGAGTGCAGCAGGCGTCGATGAACCCGCAATCGAGAGGACTCCGGGGGTGGGCGCCGTGGGCGGTCGGAGGCGGGCCGGGGGCGGGTCCCAGCTGCGGCCTCGGGCGTGAAAAACGCCACAATTTCTCTTGCTTTTTAGGGATTATCTTTGTCGGTTTCTGTTTCTGTTTCGGTTTCGGTCTTCGTGTTCTTTTTTATCGCTCTCCCGTTTTTCTTGTCGTCGTCGTCGTTGTCGTTGTCGTTCATTTGATGCATGTGGCCGATGAAACACGGCTCAGGGCTCGTGACGAGGGCCCGCGACAAGGGCTCGTGGCCGCCGTGGGGCGGGGCGGGGCGGGGCGGCCGTGGATGCGGCCCTGGGGGCTGCAATAAATTTAATATTTCTGCACTTTTATGAGCTCGGCTTTGCGCCTCGAATTCCCCCACGGTGGCGATGCCGATGGCGTCGATGATGAGGATGAGAAGAAGGTGATGAGGACTGGCTCTGATGAAGAGTCGACGCTGCCGATGGTGATGAAGATGAGGATGGGGACGACGACGATGACGTTGCCGTCGCCTTTGGGGAGAGGATGAGCCTGCGGGAGCCCCACCACCGTCGACCCCGCCTCCTCCACCTGCCGACGACGCATGTGTTTTTCCAGCTATCCGGATGTATGTCATTAATTTGCCACTCCCCCCGTGGGATCCCGAGCGCCCCAATTCCGTCGTGCTCCAGGGTTTCTGGCGGCGCATTTGCTAAGGTCGGCCTACCGTATGGGCTCACGTTCAGTTGAAATTAATTAAAATGCGGCCAACATTTTCTGTGTCGTCTGTCGTGTTAAAACACATAATCACAAGGATAACACGAGCGCTTAATGAGCCGGCTCCGGCTCCAACTCCATCTCGGCGTCGCCTGGGGCCACGTTGCGGTAAAGCATATTTAATGGGGGACCCAGGGAGGGAGGAGGGAAGCCAGGGGTAGGGGCGAGCGGTCCTGGCTACACTTGCGAACGACAAGAGGCCGAGGACGCCGAGGACGCGGGTCCAGGCGGCGAATTCACATCCTTATTTAAATTAATTTCAATAATTATTCCATTCCGCAGAAAGTCGAGGACCCTTCCGTAATAAAGAGCTCCGTTTGGGGCGGCAGACGACGGCTGGGTTGGTGGGCTCGTGGGCTCGTGGGCCCATTCAAATCAGAGTAAATGAAACGAGGTCCTGGCATGATGGGATGTGTGCTTGTGTGTGCGTGGGTCGTAACAATGAGGCGAGCATATGTGTGTGTATTTGCGATTCTCCAGATTCTCCTCCGCCCCGCCGCGCCGCCGCCCCTTGTTCGTCCTAATTGGCAGCGGGCCTTTTATGGCCGCCATATAAAGCATGTTCGGGCTAATTGTTCTATTACGCCGATTGCCGGTTCCTGCCTGGTTGGCTGGCCGGCTTTATTTAGTCGAGCGATTGGGGATGGGGGCGGCACGAAATCCGAGCCGTGGCCGCTGCGGAGTTTCAATTTCCAGGCCTTTGTCAGGGCCAACCAGAGTGTCATAAAGGGATGCTCGGCCCGGCCCGCGTTCCCAGAGCCTTCCCCGAGCCACCCCCGACACACCTTCCCTTCCCCGGCAGCTCCGGCCCGCGTCGTCGTCGTCGTCCTCGGCCGCCCTCGAAAGAGCGTCGTAAACACTTCGTGACTTTATGACGCAAACAAATTTGTATGCCCTCGGCAACTTCTGTTCTGGCTTCTGGCTAAATCATTTCACATAATTAGGGATCATTTAATAATGGGGTGACATTAATTGGTCCGTCCCAGCGGCTGCCAGCGACGGTGATGGCGATGGCGATGGCGATGGCGTCGGCCGTCCATCCGTTTAAGCCGCCGCCTCCGGGGGCCGGGCCGTCTTCGGGGAGGGCGTTCTGTTTGGGCTTGTTTTATTGGCGTGTAAACGTGCCCGGAGGAGCGGCTCGGCGACTCCTGAGGCTGGGGGCCGTTGGCTAATTGATTGCTATTTTTAATGGCACGGATTCTCGACGGCCGTCCGTCCGTCCGTCCGTCCGTCGGGCGTGCGTTCGGTGCCTGCCCGGGGGCGATTAATTTGCGGACAATTTGCGTTGTTAATTGACGTCCTCCACGCCGCCGGCCTCCTCGTCGGCCTCCTCGCCGGCCACAGTCGCCAACCGCCCGTCGGAGCCGCGCCCATTGGAGCCTGAGCGGCCTTCGATTCGGGCCGGAATCGTGGCCAATCACGCCAGCTAATCGTCGATTAGCGTCGATGAAGTGAACAGAGTTTTGTGTTTTTGTAATTCCCTTCCCACGCTCCCTCCGGCCACCTCCAGTGAAGACGACTCTAATCGAATCCGATGTCTGTTTGCCCTCATCCTTTGCAGTGTCCGCGAACCTGTCGCAGTCGCACAACCACCACCACGGGAGCGACAAGGACGGCAAGAAGAAGCACACCCGGCCCACCTTCAGCGGGCAGCAGATCTTCGCCCTGGAGAAGACGTTCGAGCAGACCAAGTATCTGGCGGGTCCAGAGCGGGCGAAGCTAGCGTATGCCTTAGGAATGACCGAGTCCCAAGTGAAGGTGAGTCGAAGCCCAGCCCCCCACCCTCCCCTCTCTCTCCCTCTCCCTCTCTCTCTCTCTCTCTCCTGAACCCAGAACTCATATATATATACATATATAGAAGAGCGACATCAGCGGCTAAGCCGGAAAATCCCACTGTCGCCGTCCCTGTCGCTGGATATTCGGAGACGTATGTACACGGATTCCCCAGATTTGCATATTTATTGAAAGGCAAATCCAGTGGATTTGAAATTTCTGCGGGAAAGGCTAAAACGCGGTCCGACCGGCTCTCGAGGGGATCCCGGGGAGCGCAGTCGGGCACACGTCGATGTCGTCGGCCACATCCAAGTCCATGTCCATGTCCGTCTCCTCTCGCTCTCGCTCTCCGCCCACGGCTTATGAGCGCGGTTCGCGATTTTAAAGTTCTGATTCCTTATCGCAGGAAATCCTTTTGTCGCCACCCGGCCCAAGACCGGCCACGTGTCGGGCTCGGCGACGTCGTTTGTTCCGTCTGCGTAGAAGCCATTGGATTACAAATTAGCGCCGTTTAGATAGCGATCTCGGGTCTTTAATGACTGCCAAGCGATCGACTCCGACTCCAACTGCGACTGCGACTCAGAGACCCCTGAAGCCCAGCGGCCAGAGCTGAAGCGAGTCGAATCGAACGAATCCTGGCAACGACTCGTGGGTCTTTTGTTGTGCCGAAGTGTCCACGGTTCGGCATCCAGAGTCCAGAATCCGGCACCCATCGTCCGCTGTCCACCGTCCACTGTCCATCGTGGCTTGTCCTCCGCTCAGGAACCCCGTGAGACGCCTCGCCCCGAGTAATTTGTCAAGTAATTCGCCCGATCTCGCTCGGAATTCACTCGTTCTAACGTTCTATTTCCACTGTCGTCTCCCATGCGTCTTGGCCGGGACGTGGGACGTGGGGGGACCGACAGTGGGCGATCGGTCGCGCCGGGCGCACAGCAGCACATCCATTAATAACAATTTGGCTCCCTGCCAGACTCCGCCAAGTGGCGCCCATGACCGAAACCCAACCACGCACCCACCCGACCACCGACCACCGACACCGCACTCGTAGTCGGCAACGGAGTCAGCGCCGTGGACGGTGGACGGCGACGGACGCAATGGACGTGGAAATGGGGCGGACGATGCTTTTAATTATGATTGCAGGCAATTATTCTTGTCAAGATCATATTGCGCCGGAACCGGAGCTCGTGCCGGAGCCGGGTCCGGGTCCGGGTCCGGAGCTGTGGCAAAGTATCGCCGACGAAGTAATCTGGGCGACAGTTGCAGAGCCCGCTGTTTTAACTAATTTGCATTTTGTCATTTTCTGCTGTGTCAATTTGCGTGCTATCGGAAGCCATCACTCATGCGAATGTGATGAGCTGGGGTGATGCAAGTACATGCACGTCCACATCCACATGGAAGATCCTCCCTATTATTTTCTAATTGAATATGCATGAACGGCGTCCTGCGGCCCTCACGATGGCCCTGTCGCTGTCCCTGTCGCTGTCCCTGTCGCTCTCTCTGCCATGGCTCTGTCGCCGTCGCTGACTCTGACTCTGTGGCTCTCTCTCAGTTCCTCGCTGTATCTGTCTGTGACCCTGCCCACGGCTCTGTCTCTGACTCGATGGCTCTGTCTCTTTCTCTGCTCGGTCTGTGGATCTCGCCCTCCGTCTACATGCGCACATGTCTGGCAATGAACACAGCCAGCACCATCAACTGCTGGCCACAGCGGACGGACGGACGGACGGACGCATGGACGCGGACGGCGATGATGCCTGAGTCATGCTCTGTCGCGCTGTATTCCTTGGTAATTAATCATCTGCCCATCATAATCACGGTCTTCCATTGTTGTTCCCCGTAGTCGACGGACGGACGATTGACGTACGATGTGGGACGCATGTATTTTGGCATCTCCTTCGAAAATTCGGTACTCGGCATCTTCAAATTCACATTTCCGTGAAACCGACCGGGAGCAATATTTCCAGCCTTTCCCCGGGGCCTCGTCGCGTTGTAGACGAATTTGTAGACGAGATTGTAGTCGAATTAGGGAATTGATTTAATGAGATGGAGTTCCATTGTTGGCCCATTAGAGTGACGCGATTGACACCGCCAATTATTGGGCTTTTACCAGAAGTGCCTGGGTCCACAAAGGCCGGATCGACTCGAGCCACCGACAGACGTCGGCCAAGATCGAGGCACCGCAACAGGCCGGCTATAAAAAGGAAAATAGAAAGTC
Source organism: Coelopa pilipes (assembly GCA_947389925.1). NCBI lineage: Eukaryota > Metazoa > Arthropoda > Insecta > Diptera > Coelopidae > Coelopa > Coelopa pilipes. The sequence goes on from OX376699.1 coordinate 6,892,934, forward strand.
TGAGGACAGACCGGACGACGGACGCAATGTGTGGACAATGGCGGCGAGTGATGGCTCGAGGGACAGGCGGACGGACGGACGGACGGCCATGCAGTAAATTCAGTCGATTCGCTCGAGGCGAAACCGTGCAACATTTGGTGGGTCGACAGAGGGACAGAGATAGAGACAGGGAGACGGTGAGAGAGTGCGAGACCACATGTTTTTTTCTTGAGCCCGGATTTTCGTCAGAAGTGACATGGGGCGAGCGTATAAATCAGCCGACAGTAAAACGTTGTTAAACCATCACTCAAAACGAGATTTATTGCAGTTATTAAGCCGGGCCAAGAGAGCGGCCTCGAATGGACCGAACCGAGGTCTGGGACCTGGTCTGGGATCTGGTCTGTGATCGGGTCTCTTGTCTCGGGCCAGCAATGCAAATTCGAGCGAGTTGTTGTAAATTTGATAGCATTCAATAAAATTCCTCCTGTGGGTTCTCGCTCTCTCCCCGTGTTTGTGTACAAACAAGATCCCGATCGATCGACCGACACTTTTATTATTGCCAGTCTGCGGTCCTGCCGTCGCTGGTCACGGCCCTGTCCCTAGCTCTGCTTTATTGCACTCGCGATCCTCAGGTGGCCCGGGGTGCGCCCGGGGTTTCGGGAAAACGCACTCCATTCGACACCCGTCCATCGATCGCCCCGGCGAGCCAGTTTATTGGGGTCGCATAAATTGTGGATGCGTGGCCAATCGATCGGGAGTTGGGGGTTGTGGGCTGGGGAGGGCCGTAAATTTCCAATCGCAGGTTTGTCTTGGCCCATGTTCAGCCACGAGCACAGAAAGAAACGGTCCAGAGGAATGTTCGGTTCCCTGACGAACCTTGTGTTTGCCTACGACGGATTTATGGCCGGCTGGCAAAGCCATATATTCTTATTTTTCTGCCTTCTATTCTCCTCAAACTCATCCCCCATCTCCTCCTCAATCTCCACCTCGATCTCCCTTCCCTCAATCTCCTATTCCTCGATCTGTCTCTCCCGGCACTTCTGCGATCATCAAATAGCGATTTGTCAATCCCGAGTTTAGTGCTCGTGTTCATTTGCACATTGACGTAATTATTACAGGCATCATCGTGCGAAATAAAAACGCAATTATTTCCGCACCTCGGCCGTCTGTCCAGCTCTCTGTCTCTGCCTCTGCCTCGGCCGGGCCTGGGGTGGCGGGGAGACGCAGAGACGGAGAGAAACACAAAGATACAGCAGGAAACAGAAAGAACTGGGAAGGAACGGCAGCAGCAAAATGACAACAAATGATGCGAATGCGAATCACGAACTGCTGTACATAATACGGGATCATTAAGGATGCTTTTCATGGTCATTACTGAGGTGCAACAGATGCGACCGAGCACGGACCGAGGCCGGGTCGGGCCGGGCCGGGCCGAGTCTGGGCCGGGCCTTTCAATTTATGCCTCACGTCCTCGCGCGCCGTCTGCCGCCGGCCGTCTGTCGATGGCTCCGGCGGACTCTGGACCACTTGGCCGTGCACAGTTCGCCATACAACTTTCCCCATACACTTTTCCCCATACTTGGCCCGAGGTCTGGCGAATCTGGGGAATCTGCCGCCGGCATGGGAAAGTTTATATTTGCCCTTATTAGACACGTGTATTTAAAATGTTGAAAGCTCTGTTCGTTCGTTTGGTTTTCCATGTTTTCCTTTCCGAACATTTGTAATTTGCAGTCGCAAATCTCCGGGCTCAGCTGGCGCGGTTGCGGCGGGTCCAAGTGTGTTAATGACCGGGATCCTCGGTCTCCGGCCGGCTCGGAGCTTCGACCACGACCACGGCCACGGCGACTACGGCAGCCGCCCGTCTCAGGCCCTGGCACCATATGTTGCGCCCTGTCCTCCAGTCGGTCGGTCGGTCGGTCGGTCGGTCGCTCCGTCTGCGTCCCTGCCCTGCTGCGCCGAACCGAACCGAGGCGCGCCGAAAGACGTTAGTCATGGTTTTTGCCGCTCGCCTTTATTCCGCCTTAATTGAGGGTTAACCGGCGTTGATGATGCCCCTGATGGGGTGGTTACAGCGCCCTGGTCCTGGCCCTGCCTCCACACACTGCCGCCAGGAACTTAATTTCCCCACACACATCCACAGACACCCATAAGTAGATGTCGTCAGCTGGGCAGGACGTCCGGTGGTCCTAGACCTGGACCTGGACCTGGACCGAACTGAACCGAACCGCTCTCTGCTCCTCCGACTTAATTATGTTTCCCTGAATTTAGTGCTAATTTTCCAATTGTAAAGCATTCAGCATTAAAACGCATTTTGTTGTTTCTCTCTTTTTTGTTTTTTTTGTTCCTCTCAGGTCTGGTTCCAGAATCGCCGCACCAAGTGGAGGAAACGACATGCCGCGGAAATGGCCACGGCGAAGCGGAAACAGGACGACATCGGCGGCGACAACGACGGCGACTGCAGCGAGACGATCGACAGCGACAACGAGAGCCTCGACATGGGCGAGAACCCGGCCCAGCGGAAGCGGTGCCGAATGGAGGACAACTTCCGGCAGTAGATTCCTATCGATCCCGAACGATTTCAATCGATCCCGAACGTTTCCAATCGATCATGAGCGATTCTAATCGATCCTGAGCGATTCCAATCGATCCTGAGAGATTCCAATCGATCCTCGTCATTCCCAATCGACACCGAGCGATTCCAATCGATCCCGAGCGACTCCAATCGATCCCGAATGATTACAATTGATCCCGTTCGTTCGAAATTGATCCAAACGATGCAAAGCGATCCCAGCTGGTGGCAGGAGCGGATTTAGTTTAGTTTCCAGGCTGTTCGATATCTCAGAATCTGACGTTGTGCGGTCTTCCAAAGACACCCGAGAGCTTTTCAATTTGTTTCTTTCTTTTTCGATTTTCGTATTGTTTTGGACAAAGTTGTAAATACTTTAGACATTCGCTTGTCGTCATCGCCAGTTTTTCCTACACATTGTTTACTGCTATTTTATTATTGATTTCATTCACCGCGAATTAGGGTCGTTGGCATTGTTGTTTTTGTCGAATTTAAAACTCCGAGCAGGCGCCCGCTGACCTCTGAAGACATGCTGTACAATATTGTGAACTGTAAATGATAATTTATTAGTGTTAAAATTAAAAACTAATTTAAGCTTTTAGCATTTATAACATTTTAAAATGATCCCATCTTAACAGTAATTAACTAACTAATTAAAGGTATTCTTCAAATCGAAAACAAATAAAATCTAAAACACTAGAACCATAGGATATACGATATTTAGAATATTTGCCTAAATTATTGAATATTGAATATTGAGAACAACAATGTTTTTGAAAATCGGTTAATAAATATAATATTAATATAAGACTACACACGAGCTCGTTCTTTCATTCCTCAATCGATCGATCGATCGATCGATCGATCGATCTATGGATCCCATTGATCTCATCGACTCCATGGCTGGAAGCCGGTCGGCCCAAATCCGATGACCGGAGCTGAAGCCGAAACCCGGGGCCGAAGACGAAGACGAAGGCGATGATTCTTTGTTCGGGATCCCGAGGTTCTGCTCAATGAATGGCGAGATTGATGGACTGTCGTCTCTGTCCGTCAGTCGGCCGAGCAAATCCGGATGCGGCGGCGGCGGCTGGAATAATGGGAATAATGGGAAATTATCATCGTGGACGCGAACCTGTTGGCAGCCAGCGTCTCCCACCATCAGAGGCGAGTGTTGTTGTTGGGTTGAGCCGGGTCGGTTCGGGATCGGGTCCATTGTGGCCCTGGCCGTACATCAATCATCCCTGCGAGGCGGTGCGCGGGTGCCCAAACAATCGGGCGCGCCATTAGCAGGAGTATGGTAATTAAGAGAGCGGCCGAGGTGTCATGTCGACGACCTCGGCCTCGGCCCTCGGCGATGGTGTTGACTTTCACATCGACTGCTGGCAGCCAGATCGGGATGTGCTCCTCATTAATTGCCGCTCACTCGTCCATCCAGCCTTCCATTCATTCGGCCATCCATGCGTCGTCCGTCCGTCCGTCCCTCCAGTCACCCATTCATAAACTCCTCCGTCCGTCCACTGATCGAGGAAGGCTCGCAAACGCAGGCAGGCCGTAAAACCAGGAACCAACTCCGACTTCCGGCGCGTCCTTCGGGCAGTCCCCGAGTTCCTGCGTTTCCGAGCAAAACCCAGCGTGCGGCCCGCATTGAAGCGAGCACAATGTTTGCCTTTTTGGCACGGAGGATCCGAGACTCGGACGTGCCGATCGCCGGCCAGGTGGCCTCGTCCACGGACGCCGCTCGACTTCGATCGTCTCTGGGGATGATCCTGTTTGCGGAAGTCAATTTGTCGGAGAGAGGGCGAGGAGAAGAAAATCCGATAAGTCGAAAAGGCGAAAATCCGAAAAGTCAAACAATCGAAACGGCGAAAATCCGAAAAGACGAAGAGCCAACGACTCGCAGAGTCGACGAGTGAACGAGACGAAGGTGCGACGAAGCCGAGTTCGGGTCTCGCGCGGTTGGCATAAGCCGCTCTCTGCCAAACCCGACGATCACCCGACGCCGCCGAGCCGATCCCGTTTTGAATGAATGGTCGGGTCGGGTCTGGTCGGGTCGGGCCGGGTCGTCGCGTGTGTTCGGGGGAGGTCGATTTGTTTACGCGCTCTCGCAACTACCCGATCGCAATTAATTGCCGACACCAATCTGTTGAACTACTCGCTGCCGCTGCCGCTGCCTGCTGCGCCGTCCTCCCACATCCGGCTCCGCAACCGCTTCATCAGCTCAGCCCCTTCCCGAGCCCTTCCCCGGCCTCGGCTACCTGGTCTCGCCGCAATTAGCTCGTGTGAAAATCGCCTGCACCGATGTCGCATCAATTTCGCCTTAATGCTCAAGTGATTCACTTGAAAGCGCCGTTTTCGCCAACCATTTTCAACCCGGCGCCCCCCCCCCCCCCCTCTCTCCCACCACCGACCTTCTTTGTTGCGCCGAGCAGTTCATAGCCACGAGATAAGATGATGCCTTCGCCGATCAATGATGAGGCTCGGCCGCTGTCAATATCCGTAACCTTGATGGCAACTATTTTCGATTCGCCCGCCCGTCGCCGCCGCCGCCGCCGTCTCGCGACGCCAGTTTGGACGCGACTCGACTGTCTCTCGCTCTCTCTCGCTCGCTCTCCCGCTTTCCGGCCTTCTCGCCGAAGCCACGCCTCCCTTCGCCTGCCTTGGGGTGTCTGGCGCTGCGCAGCTCGAAATAAAATGGCTCTGGCTACGGCTACGGCTCCGGCTCCGTCTCCGGCTCTCGTGTTCCATTCCGCGGCGTTCCCCGACATTCGCCGAGCACGAACGAGCGAGAGCACGAGACAGTCGGGCTTAATGGAGAGAAAATCGCAAGCGTGTTGTGCGCAGGGAGCCGACGTCAACGGGCTCTACATAGGGGACGGTGGCGGGGGCGTCGGAAACAATGGAGTCCATTTTGAGTTTATTGTTTGATGATTCGAACATGCCTTATATGCTTGCTGCTCCTGCACTCCTCTCTCTGTGTGCGTGTGCGTGTGTGTGAGGGTGAGGGTGAGCGCGAGCGTGCAACCAATACTTGTCTCCTCCCCACATACACATACGCATGTAGTACATATACGCGAGTATACCGAGGGCATGTTCATTGGAGAATTTCCCGGGCCTCCGGCAGCCGGGCCCACGACCCGGGGCTGTTGATTATGTGTAGATTTTGCTAAAACCAAGTCGTCGTCGTCGTCGTCGTCGTCCTCAACCGCTCTCAGCCCCCACCCCCCTGAACTGAGCTTTTCACCGAGCTAAACCTGCACTGAATGTCTGTCGGTTGTCGTCCGCAGCAATTAGTGGCCGAATGAGCCTCGGCTCGATCCGCAACGGCGCGGATTCGCCACGATGATCCGCAGGCCATCGCCACCAGATGCCGGGACCAGGAGCCATTGTCGGCTAATCCGTCAGCCCAGCACGGCAGCCCACGAAGACCATGAAGAGTCAAGAAGCCCCGAGAGATCCCGAGAGATCCCGCCAAGGGTCGCCCCGTGCACCACATTCAAGCGAAAATAAGCGCGGTCCGCCATGGGGGGAGGGATGCGAGTAAATGCCATTAAATCGGGTTATTTATGGCGTTTTAATTTAATAGGCTGGGATTGGTAATGAAATGGCAGCAATAATGAGCTGCAGCGGCGTCGGCATCGGCATCGGAGGCGAGCTCGTGAAGACTCTCTAAGGCCCGTTGCAAGGGGTGGGGTTCGAGCGTCGAGGCCGCGGTCCGGGGTCCGGGGTTCGGTTGCTACGCGTCATATGTGATCATTAAATTAAATGTGTCGCTTTGTGCACTCGAGCGCCAGGGGTGGCTGCGCCGCCTCCCTGGCTCACCATGACCGATGCATGTGTCGAAGACGGCGACTCGCAGCGCCCGAATCGGGCAGGAGGAATCGCTCGGAGATGACGTCGAGGACGAGGACGAGGACGAGGCTCAAATGACTGCCTCTGCAACCAAGTCGAATGCGCAAAAAGTTCCATCGGAATCGCATAAATTTCACTCTGTGTTTTCCGCCCTGATGGCTCCAAAAGCCATTCGCCCAAAGTGCTTTCGTTTCAATGGCAGTTGTGTGAGTTGTTTTTTGTTGTTTTTTGTTGTTTTTTGTTTTTGCCATATTTCTGATCCCCTATCTCTCTCTCTCTCTCTCTCTCTCTCTATCTCTTATCTCCCCCCTCCATCGATCTGCATAGATGTGTGAGCATCATCATCCCTAATTTCCCTCTCACACGCCGCCAAGTGACCAAACCAAAGGATTTCGCCTCGGATTTCAATTGCGATGATCTCGAAAAGGTGATGCGCTGGAAGTCAATTGGAAAATTAATTTCCTCCGTTCTCCGGAATCGGCAAAGCGGATTCCGAAGGTGACGAGGGACTGACAGCGGCCGAGACCCTTGCAAACACGCACACGCACACACACAAAGGCCTCTGAAACTATTCCATTTCCTCATTGATTCGGAGGGAACGAGTGCGACAGGGAGGGTCGGACGATTTGCCCTGGTGTCCGCGCTCGTTACCCGTGTAAGTAATTATTACTAAATGGCTTATAAGCGCTTTATGCGCAATCGCTGCCGGTGATCAATCAAATCGTCTGCTCCCGAGACGCACTCGTTCACTTTGTCACAGCAACCAACCTACTCGGTACCCTCGCCGAACCCGAGTCCGAGCCCGAGTCCGCTGCCGATCCCGATTCCATTGTGACGAACGTGTCGTGGCACTCGCTGCCTCTCGCTCTCGCTCCGGAGTGACGACGACAGCAGGCAGATGACGACGACGGCGACGGCGACTCGGCCGATCGCAATTTCTCACCTCGGTGCACCCGACCGGCAGAGGGAGAGGCAGAGGCAGAGGCAGAGGCAGAGGGATCGATCCTCGTCTGCTACAGTTAATTGCCGAGCGCTCCGGACACTAATTGGTGGTGGGAATCGCCGCAAATGCCTGCGTGCCGAATGGAGGCTGCTCTCGACTCACGTCCTTCCGGCTGGCCCTGCGCGAGTTCCGACTGACTGTGAATGGGATCGGGATCAGGATCGGGATCGGGATCGGGATCAGACTCCGGATCGTGCTCGGGCTCGGGCTCGAGATTCGGCAATTGGCTTTGTCCGATTGTTCCCTTTGCTGGTGCTCAATGGCAATTGCTTTTGACTTGCTGATCGTTTGGACTTTTGTTTGTTTCGCTTCCACCACCCCCTCCCCCCGCGTCTCGTTGCTTTCACTGCGTTTCTTTTTGTGCTGATCATGTTTTGGGTAATTGATGTTCCATTCTTCGCCCTGCTGCTGCTGCTGCTGTTGTTGTTGTTGTTACTGCTAAATCCCAGTCCTGCTGGCCATACAAAGTTTTCGAACCGTTCTCACTTGGCTGGGCTGGGTTTGGCTCGAACTGTCGAAAACAAATCGCAAATTAGGAATTTAAAATGTGTGCGGTTGTGTTCGTTGTTGCTGTTGTTGCTGTTTTTGTTTTCCCACTCGTTCTAATGGCTTCCGATCGCTTCGACGGTTTGGCTCCCAGTTCATCGGCAACCCTTCCTCTGGCCATAATTAGCAAATAGTTTCCCCCTCTCCCTCCTCGACCGCCGTCCGCCGTCCTCGTCCACGTTCACTTGGTCCCTCCAGGACCGATGGCACCAATCACAATGTTTGCGCAAAAACCACTTTGGCCATGAGTTATGCGTGTGTGTCCTGGAGCCCCCTCGTCCTGGAGCCCCCCGGCCCCCCGGCCGCTCGCCAGCGAGGTCGAGTTCGAGTTCGGCAAGACGATAATTTCCTGGGGAAATAATTAAGATGCATGTAAATGGCAGTCTGTGTGAGTGTTGTGTGGTGTTGGGGAAGACGGGAAGGAGAGCGGCCGGGAAGAGTGGAACGATAGTGGAGGGAGAGAGGAGCGAGTGTGGAAGGAGAGTGGACGACGAGTGGAAGGCGTGCGGAATAGAGTGTGGGGAGAGTGGATGGAGAGCGAAGGAGGAGGGGAACGAGAGTGGAAGCGGAGTGGAAGACGAGTGTGTGTGTGTGGAGGAGCGAACGAAGTGTCTTGGAGCCGAGCACACACACACACACGCGCACGCACGCACACATGTTATTTGCGGTGCCCAGGGAGCCGGAACTTTTTGCGAGTTCCTCGAGTCCGTCGAGTTCTCCCTTCCTCCCTCCCCCCCCCTTCGCCTCTTCCAGTTGGCAGCCGCCGTACGGAGCATTATTTATTCGGTAGCAAGAACATGCGACACCATTCCGATTGTGATTCTAATTCAATTATCCAGCGCTTCCTGCCAACACACCCAAGGGAGTCCCGGAGAGCGGGAGTCTGAGAGTTGGGGAGAAAGGAGAAAAAATTAAATAACGCTAAAAGCCCTGTCACGGCCCGGCGACAGCGAGGAACTGCGACGACCGCAGACTCGCCCCGGGCCAGGGTCGAGCAAGGCTAGAGAGAGGCTGGAGTCGACTCGAGGGCCCGGCGACGACTCGAGGGCCCGGCGACGACTCGAGGGCCTGGAGACGACGCTTCCCCAATGACCAGAATGTTGCATGTTTTCACTGTAATGGCACAAAAAGGCGGCCCGGCGACTCGCAATTGATTCCGGCCGACCCCCCAACCGACCTCCCGACCTCCCGCCACGAGACCTCTTTCGAGGCAACTCCTAAGCCGCCGCAGGAAAATTTCCAAATTGCATTTGCTTTGCGGTTCGGCCCCTTGGAGTCCTTCGAGTCGTTGGAGTCCCGGCGTGACGACTCGTCCTCTCCGAGAAGTCCGGGCGCCCGGCAGCCAATTTGTCCACGGCTTTCGACACTTGCGGTTGGCGACTTTCAAAGCGAAGACGCCCCACGACCGACGAGGGCCCAAATCGGCGATGGTCGGAGGGGCTCGGACTCGGTTCGAGTTGGTCTCACTTGGCTTAAGTGGTCTCCACTCGCTCGCGCCCTGCTCCAAGGCACCAAGGGACCGAGAGGCCAAGACGGCGACCCCAAATCGAAGGCGACGTCATCGCAATTGTACAAAAATTTCCCCCACATGTCGCGGCCTCGGCTATGAATCCGAATGAGGGTGGGACGGGGCGGGACGGGACGGGTCGGGGACGGAGTCGTCGAGGGCCCGCCACTAACTAATGCTAATGCCGCGTGTCGTGGCGTCAGGTGGTCGGCCCTCGCTCGTCGCTGGCCCGACAAGGATTGAATGTGTAAAAACGCCACAATGAATAAGCAAATGGGCCGGGCGGAAAAGTTTCCGGCTCTCCTCCTGTCAATTGCAGGTGGCGCCGACGGCACGGCTCATTAAATCCAGCATTCGTCATTGGTCCGATTGGCACTGGCGATTATATGGAGGGCATATGGAAATGGCCCGATCTGAGAGCGAGTTTGCAGCAGATGTCCTGTTGGCATTATTGGAATTATTAATAGAGCAATTGAATTATATTTCATCGTGGGACATTTTTCCATTCTCCCTCCCTAGCCCTCTCACCATCGCTCTCTCGTTCCACCTCCCTCGCTCGGTCGCACTCTCACTCAGCAAAGACCTCCACGATCTCTCTAACTCTCTCTGCTTCCAGCCTTCCATGAGTCGTCGCCTCGATTCGCCCGCAACCGGTAACGGCACATCTCGATGCCCTCGTGCAGGAGCCGCCGCCGTCGACGCCGCCGCCGCCGCTGTAACGATTTGCATCTTGCGCGCCGTCCACGGTTCGATTTATTCAGAGCGATTTTTTGCGATCTCGGGGAGAAATGAATCTAAATAGTACAATAAATCAGAGAGGACAGATTTCCGGCGGGCGGACTGCGATAAAATACGAGCCGAGCAGAGCGGGCGTGAGCAGTCGATTTGTATGCTATTTGCACGGCTCCCACGGCAGGTGCCCACGTAGGCATGTGTGTGTGTGTGTGTGTGTGTGTGTGTCGATGTCCACGTCCGGGTGTGCGTGTTTGCGATAGGAAAGCCATTTGAATATCGCGCTGGCATAGTTTTTGACTCCATCTTCGGAATGGCCTCGAGCGCTCGAAGTCGGAATCCTGAGCCGCTCCTTCGAGACCCGCCTCCCCCCCCCCCCCCCCCAACACCGCCAGCCGTGCGGGCTCACCGGGACTCACGTGGATGTCTGCAGACACCGTCGGCCCCCGGTTCAATTGATTCCCATGCATGATTTATGAACACCAGCGGACCTCGAACTCCAACAGAACGCCGAGCGATGCGCCGACCGATTGGCCGCCGACTCGATTGCGATGTCGCGGCGGCGGCGAATCCGGCGAATCGAGCGAATCCAATTTGCGGTCTGGTCGACGCCGGGAGCCCCGCGCGGACAGCTCGGTATCTCGCAAAAATCTCATGTGCCGGGCCTGGTGTGGCTCCTGTCGTGACCGCAAACCGCGAGTCGCCGCCGCCCGGGACGCGCCGCGTGTCGAACCGCGTGTCGACGAACCGCAGTGAGCCCGACTTGCGAACAGCCGACACGAAGCCGGGGCACTTAATCGTGTTTTTATTGTTGTGGGCATTACATGCAATTACTCGCATTTATTCGGATCGCCTTAACGCCTCTCATTGACTCGGGTCGCCTCGGCTCTGCCCGACTCGATTCGATTCGACTCGACTCGACGCGATTCCCATCGTCTCGCCTCGCCTCGCCTCGCTCCGCCACGACCCGTTACTCGTGTCGCTGACTCCTCTCGCTCGCCCCGTTCGCCGCTTCCAGTCGCTGGTGGGCGGCAGTTGACACTTTCGCCTCGTTCGCGCCCTCTCTCGTGCTCTCCAGGCCGCCACGCGACCGCCACGTGTCGCCGACACCGAGGCCGACGACAAGCCACGAAAATAACACGAGAGCAAATTACATAATTGAGGGTAAATAATGAATTACATTTAGTCGAACGAGATCTGTTCACAGGAAGCAACTCATCTCATCATCGTCGACGTCGTCGTCGTCGTCGTCGTCGTCGTCGTCGTCGTCGTCGTTGTCTTCGTGGGCGATGAGGAGGAGAGAGAGAGGGAGAGACAAAGAGTGGCGAGTGAGTGGGGGAGAGGGAGGGGAAGGATGAGTGATGGTCGGATCACAACCTGCTGCTCCTGCTCCTGCTCGGGCCGCCGCTGAGATTTCGCCACGACAACCCCTTCCTCGCTCTCTCTCTCTCTCTCTCGCCCTCTCTCGTCTGAAAGCCATCTCGTTCAATTCCCAGCGGGCGGCGCCCGGGGACCTCGAGCGCCCGCCATGACGGCCGCTGATCCACGCATTATCCCAAGAGGGCGGCAGACGGAAGGAAGGCGGCTTTGGGAAAGTGTTTAATTTGTTTATAATGCGTCTTTCCGGAGCACCACCAGGAGGCTTTCGATTATCCGGCCCGGTGGGGGGCCCGACGCGACCCGTTCCCAACTCCCCGAGGTGGTTCGTGGCGCTTCTTTCGGGCCTGCATCGGTCCTGGTTCGTCCCTGGTTCGTCTCCTGATTCAGATCTTGGCCCTGGTTCGTGCCTGGATCGGTCCCAGATCGCCCCTGGTTCAGCCCGCTTCGGCCCCTGCAGATCTCGCCCGATGCCTTGCAATAACTTCTAATCTACATATGCCAACCTGCAGTTTCGAACACATTCCAAATATTTGTGTATCGAGGTGAACGGGTTGCCCCAGCCGTGGCCCATAAAAGGGAACCGCTTTACGTTTATTGTCCTCGCAACGACTCAATCAGAATCACAGGAAGCGAAATTGCGCAACCTACTCCGGAGGCGAGTCGGCGAGACATCCTGGGCAACTATAAATACTCGCCGTATGAGTCGTAAAAAAATATTCGCAATACGGACCACATTCGCCTTGTGCGTAATCCGCAAAATCCCCGCGGCCTGCGGAAGGCGCCTGATTTGATTTCTATTAAGGGCCTTCGAAATATTTAAATTCGCTGCCCCGGGGGTCGGTGGACACGGTCGTAAACCACACACATGCCCCGAATTCGCTCAACCTGTTCCACACACCCACACACCCACACAAAGACACACGCATAGATCCCTGCATGTGGAATCAGCGGAGAAACGAGTGCTGTTTGCGGCTTCCAGTTGTTCCAAGTTTTTGATGTTCGTAGACCGGGAGAGAAATCAAAGCTCGAAGACATAAATCCGGAACTGCAGTCATATGTATTTTGCTTAAAATGAAATAAATAGATGGCCAAGAGGAAGAAAAACCCTCAGGCGATTTTCCGGCGATTCCACGGCAAAAGTCCTCGCTCTCATAATCGCGATGACGACTTCTCTAATTGAATGAATGGCCTTCCCTTCCCTCCCCCTGGCCTCGGTCGCGTCATTTAGTCGGACGTTTATTTCATTATTACCCCTAAAGACCCAAAGAGGGCCCCCTTCCGCCGTCCACAGGGGGTGCTCGGCGTTTAAATTGAAAAAGTCAAAAGTGTTAGCGATTCAGCAAACCCCGGTTCCGTTTCCGATTCCCGTTCCCGTTCCCATTCCGTTGCTGAGTCTTCCCAAAGGCGCAGCGACCGAGGGACCGAGACGGCGACGGCGACGGAGGAAGAGGAAGAGACCGGGCTCGACTCACCCTCAGACACGCAGCCGGCCGAGGGTGTTTCTGTGCAGAACAAGCATTATTTAACATCGAACACGACGAGTGCTACACAACACAACAAATAATAACAATATCAACAATCGCTTCATTGTGCGTGAAACTGATTCCGAGCAGTCGTCGCTGGCGTCGTCGTCGGCGTCGCTGTCGGGGACCCCGAATTCAAATCGCATCCATACGGTCGAGCGTTTAGTGCTTCGTCATAAGCACGACACACACACACACACAGGCACCGCACACAGATGCTCGTCGTGGATGATGGCTCGATAGCGCGCTGTACATGGATAGGGCAAATTGCCGCGATGGGCAGGGGGCGGGCGGGGAGTTCGGCTGCGATGTGGGTAACAGATAATCAGAGATGAATCCATGCGATACGCATGTTCGTGCCTCGATTGCTCTTTGTTTGCGCCATTGTTTTTGTTGCCATTGTTTCTGCTTCTATTTCTGTTTCTGGTAAACAAGTGCCCAGAGAACTTTTGCACGGTCGGTCGTCGGTCGTTGGTCGTCGGTCGTTGGTCGTCGGTCGTTGGCAAAAAGTTCCATTATAGTTATTTGAGGAACTTTTAGGGAAATTATTATTATTCTCTCTCGGCAATGAAAGCCCTGTTAGGCGTCGTCGTTAGCCGGCGGATGGTGATGATGACGATTGCCTGGCATTCCAATTGCACTTCCAAAGTCAACGGGCCGTTCCAGGTGTAAATTGAGCATTCAATTAGCTGTGCCAGGGGCGGTGGCGGAGGCGGTTTCGGGGGAACCGGGCGCCGTTTTACAACTTTTGCTCCTCTATAACTCATGCAGAGTTCGCACATTATGTTCGGTAATATCAAATTCTCGTTGCGGATGCTCGTGCAGCAATAACTTTCTACGCAATTAAAATGTTATTTGCGGAAATTACTCGCACAGCGGATTCCGGACCCGGTCCCGGCCCCGGCCCCGGCTCGAGACGGTCTCAGCTGTTGTGCTCGGCGGTAATAAACACGAGAAGGAATAATCAGCAGCCAGCAGCAGCACTTGAGAAATCAGTTTACAAATTGTTACACGCATTATCTTCGCCACCCCCTACACATGCCGCCACCTCAGCCCACCTCATCCCTCTCTCCCTGACGCCCACCTGGTCACCCTGGCCCCCTGGCCCCCTGGCTGCCTCTCTGCGTCCGCCGCAACAACAAACTTGTCGCCGTTATTACGACAACCGCATTTTTATTTCTTACACGAGGTTCTCTGCACACACCCATACCTTGCTCAGACATATGTACGTGTGTTGGTGCCGCGCTGGTAATTGAATTATTTTCGAGTCATTTTCGCTCCAATCACATTAGCTCGGGAGAAACTGCTCGCCATGTTGCATTTGTTTTACATATACGTCGAATGACGTCATCCTCGCCTCGCTCGCCTACGAAATCTGTTGAAGGTTATGTGGAATATTGGGGAATTTAAGGGGAATTCTGCGGGCAAGGAGTGGGAAGTTCCCGTTGGCACGAAGCTAGCCGCAATTGGTCCAAGACGGTGCGAACGGGAAGGAAGGAACAAATGCGAATTATTCAAGGAGGCGACATCGCCGCGGCAGCAACATCTGTCACCTGGACCACTTAATTACGAAAACTGTAGGATTTTTCCCGTTCTTTTTAATTGAATTTCTCAAGTAAAATTAATAACTGAGGACTGTCAAAAGACTGCGTTGAGATACGGTCAGCGTTTAATTACAAAAGCGCGCACCGAGTGGGCTCTTCTTCTTCTTCCCTTTTTCTTCCATCTTCCCGTGCTTGGCCCGAGTTCTCGGTCCTGAACCTGAACCTGTGGAAATTGCCCCGGAGGATGGACTAATTTTTCCCCTGGTTATTACCGTCTATCGCATCAGTTACGGTGAATATTTTTTTAAGTACATCCTAAAAAGTCAGAGTAATGAAATCCCAACTTATTAGCGAACCCTTTGTCGACGGACTGGCGGCACAATTGATAAGTGTGGAGGATTTTTTTTTTTTTTTTTTTTTTGTGTCAGTCGCTAAGCTCAAAATGTTTCATCTCGGATGGCTCAATATTTCATGTAGAATTATCTATGATATACTGCGCTAAAAGGATTTGATTCTGCATTAGCATGTTGTAGAAAACGCGTTTTGTAAAGCGGAATATTCACTAAGATATTGGCGATTTATGGCGAAATTAGTAGCGGTGTGTGCCAAACGATGATGTTGGCCCTCTTCCAAATAATAGATAATCAATAAAACTCAACAATTGAATGTGTAAGTGAAACGAAGTTGGTAATCAAGTGCACACACGCACAAACACACACTGAGGACAATAGCACACACCCGCAGCAACATTTGCTATCGAGTTGGCAACAGTTTGAGAGGTACACAATTTGAATATGTATGAAAAGGCAATATTTATCCAGGACGGAAACCTTCAAAGGCGTTGTCACCACCAGGCTAACATGAACTGCTAAAGAACACTGGAAAACAATTGGAAAATTTTGACAGGATTCCAGGATTGATTCCAGATTGAAAAGCAGGAAACTCGTTGAAATGCCATTTTTACTCGTTGCTATATCCCTGGACATCGCTTAGCAGAGACACGAACCCAGAGACATGTCGAGCTGGCCCAAAAGCAGGCAATATTTTTTTTTTTTTTTCACTTTTAAAAACCGTATCCAAGTTCTCGCTCTCATGTTGGCAACACGAATTTTGTAGATTTTTCGAAATTCCATATGTAGGATTATGCATGATTTTAGTATTAAAAGTATTGCACTTAAATTAGTTTGTAAATAGGAGGTGATTTTCTATTAAAATATGCTAATTGTGATTTCAGTGATTTCCACAGTGGAAAAAGATTTGATGATTTCTAATAGGAATTATATTTTACATAAGTTAGCACATTCAAGGACAGCATTAATTTAAGAAATTATTCAAATTAGCTTCTAAATCAGCAGTGTACCGTGTGGTCAGCATTGGAATTATATTTCTGTATAACAGCTTTGGCCTGACGCATTTCCTTGAGTAACGTGATTAAATTGCCGCTATCCAAATTTACAATGTGGGACACGTCTCTTGGCAGGCCGCCAACCAATTCTTGAAAGATCTTGAGTTCCAACAACACGGTGTTCTGGCAATCTTTTGGAATGGTTATCTCCACGGAATTCACCTCATTTACTATGCGAACAGATGATATACATACATATCAATAAAAATAAATATCGAGGTTTTATTGGCGGACTTAAAAATCTTACTTTTGAACGACTTCTGAACCAATTTCTCCCTGATGGCACTCCCCACATCCGCCAGCACCTGGCATATGGCGGATGCGTGAGGCTTTGGCAAGCCGAGCTGCTGCAACTCCTCCAGGAGCACAGCCTGGTCCGTGTTGTACCGGGCCGCATTCACTAGAATATAGTCGATGCAGGCCACAACCGATTTGCCGTCGTCTGCTACATCAGCTGTGATGGATTTGATGCTGTCCTCCTGCAAATGAATGCTCGTGATAAAACTGCTACTACTGCGAATATTGCAGCGACCCACGTACCTCAAGGGAGTGGCCAATAATCTTGTTCGCCACCATTGATGTCAGGCTTTCTAGCTTATTCGCGCTTATGTTCGAGAGTGTGGAAATAATCTCGGCCAGAACCCAGTCGGGACAATCGCCCTCTCCGCAGAATCGGAATTTCTGGAAGATGAGAAGTTGATGTAAGTAAGAAAATTATGGCCACATATTAAGACCAAAACTAAGTTGAAAGTATTTAAAATATGTAGATGCCACCATCAGTTCTATTAAGCGCCAATTAGCAATTTCGAAAAGGACGTGTGAATAAATAAACCGCGTAATTCATAATTGCTGCAGCTTAAAGGAATCTCAAATCGTTGCCTGCAGAAGTATGAATTCCTGTTTAAATAAACATGTAGAGGCAAACTTGTACTTCCCTCGTACAGAACGACAGCGTGAACAAATATCCACCCTTGCCTTATTGGGATGCTTTGAGCGTTTAGATATTTTTATAATGAATGTCATACAATTAGTCCTGTGTTGCCGGCGTACCGTTGAACGCGATATTTAACAACTTGATGGCAGAAAATGTCGTGCCAATTTGTCGTACATAACTGCTTGTTGACGCCGATGTTTACGAAAGGACTGTATTCGCCTCATCCTGCCCGCCCCAGCCCCCGACCCCGGCGGCGTTTAATAATGCGAAAAGAACGAGACGAACGAGTTTAAAATGTGAAGGGAAACGACTCGGAAGCGATAATTATTATATTTAATTAAACGAATTGAGTAGAACGTTTCAATTCACCCTATATAAAGGAGCCGTCCTGAAAAAGGACGTAGTTGTCACTTCATACGAGAAGGAGCCACAACTCGACTCTTGTTGGAAGCATTAAGCCGGTTTGTATACTCGCATTATATCCTATTGCTATTATTCCTATTGACAATTGTTTTGCATTAGGACAGAAATATCGCTACAACATGATTGCCATTAAGGCCATCTTCAGTTTGTCTGTAATCTACTGCTGCCAATCTATTGCTTCCAGCGCCAGTGTTCCGGCAGGAGTACAATACAACGGCGACGAGTTGAGCTCTTGCGAGGACCATCTCTCGAAGTACAGGAAATTCATTCTGCAAGCAATCATTAACTTCGAAGATGTCTGCGATGCCTACACCAGCCATGTCCAAGTATATCCTAGTGACGGCAGTTATCACGCGAAGGACCCAGAACTGTTTCCAAACTACCAACCCATTGAGCAACGATCGGAGATTTGGGCTTTCTTCAAGTTGCTCATGGCACAATTCAACGACGTGGAGTTCATCAATGTGATTCGCGAAGCCGTTGTCGAACGCTGTCGTGAGAAATCCCAATTGCAGCGAGATGAAAAGAGAAATTCCGTCGTCCTTGGAAAGAAGCAGCGCTTCCACTCATGGGGTGGAAAACGCTCACAGAATTCTCCGCTGCAGAATATGCTGATCGCACCTTCAAACCTTGGCCAGTCCTCTGTCGAAGACCACAACTCTGAAGGACTATATTTCACACAAAGGCAAAAATAATGTGAAGCAGTGAATAAATATTGGAACTAATCGGACTTGCATTTACGTATATAGTTACTCATGTATTCCAGTAAAGATGTGAAAAGTGATCATTACTATAAACTATCGACTTTTGTTACAACGTACCATTATAACTCTGTAGTTGCAGCCACAATTCCCGAAAATAATAATGTATGTCAATTTAAAAACATTGTTTAAGCTATCAGCTGTTCTCTCGTTGTTTATTTAGGTGTATCAATTTCGTGCCCAGCGATGCATTTTCACTGAGTACTATTTAAGGTAGTTACTGCTTTTGAGTCCCCTACATATATGCAATTTATGTTAATATATATTTTAATATAAATCGTTTAACTGTGTGATTTGATAAATGGCCAGTAGAATACTGCGTCGATTTTTTATCGGTTGATCCTGAAAAGATCAACATATAAATTAAACGCAGAGACTTCGAATATCTCTTACCAATGACCGATTCTGATTTCAGTGCAATGTTCTATAAATGGTTTGGATTTTAATGCTTCATAATTTTAATTAAATATAAAAGCATTATCTCTTGGTTGAAGTTTTGCATTCGATTTATACATTCTATGGCACGTTCTTGGGTCCTGATACAGTTAAAGCAATATTCATTAAAAGAAGAATTGACTCCATTAGCTATCAGGAAGAGGAAAATTTATTCTGATCATGCAACTATAATCCTTATAGATAAACAACTTGGCAACAAACAATTAAATCTAATGAGCTCTTTTGGCGCAAAGTATGTCGTTGACCACTCTCCATCCAATTGAGATTTCGCACTTTATATTAATAAAACGAAAACAATTTTTTTGTTACAATTGGGGCATTCATTTTTTGGCACTGATAATGAATTTAGCCATTGAACTTCACATCTTCAAAAAATATATACTCCTATATATGTATGTATATGTACCAAAAATTAACTGGAGCAGACTGTTGATTATTGTTGTATATAAAAAACAATTGCAATCTATGAGCTAAAAATAACCTATTATTTTCTTATCACTACTAAGAATGTCAACAATATTAGCAAACACTTAATAAATCGAACGATTTAAAAAACTGTTTTTACCAAAACCGACCGTAATGATAAGAATATACTCGACATAGGCCTATTCTATTAATGTGGTTGTCCAGCATAGAAACGGAGGGAATTTTTTTAAAAAACGTTTGTAAATACGCCACCTGATCATGCCGATGGCTAGTGGTGCGAAAACAACATCTATGCGATAAGGTAGATTTAAACGTTTAAGAACGTTTAAGATCAGCTGTTCCACCTAACTTGATAAATACTTATGTGCTGATATACTGTATCATAAAATTTGTCAATAAAAATCAATGAATAAATAATGTATGTCTCTTGTTTATGCCTCAGTGTAAAGTCAATTTTACAACGATTGACTCACAGATAAAGATTCATGTTTTATACAATATTCATGTTTATAAATATTCAAGCTTTATCTACTATTTTCTTAAATACAACGTGCCCTACAAGAAAGTGCATATGTTGCAGCTACGGCATGGAAAGGTTTCAGTAGAAGCTGTCTACGAATCATGAATAAATACGACAAAAATAAATACGTTCAGACATATGAAAGAGATTTCTCCTTGCATAGAGCACACAATAACCGTTCGGCCTGCGTGTTCCTCGTAGGCCTCTATTTCAAAGGCAAGTTCCCGAATTGAGGACTCATGTAGATTTCTCGCGGCACGTACGCACGTAGGCACTTGAGTTAGTTTAACAGTCCCACCAGTTTCCATTAGTTTCCAACAGTTTCCAGAGCAGAATAGACTAGAGAACGACAACGACCTAGTGTAGAGTTTGACACTCGAGAGAATTATTTCCTAACCCATCCGAAGCACATATCGACGGAGGTAGCCAGCGCCGAGCACACACAACGAAACCGAGTTGTTCGTGTTGCTATCGGTGTGATGCATACTTTCGAGCCGAACATCGCACCGTCTCGCTCACTAGAAAGTCGCATCGGCTTCGCTGCTCCAAGTTCGATCAGTCTGCTGTTCAGGCTAGACGGCGAGTTGTATTTGCCGAACAGTTATTTGATAATCAAACCTCAGGGTGCTCGCACGCACGCACTGTGGGAAGAAGTATTTTTGGTTTGATTTACACACAGCTGATCAGTTTCTGTGGTACTAGAGAAATATATTCGGCATATTATTTTTGTTTGTAGTGGGGACAGGTTTCACGCCTGCGGTGCGTGATAGTAGTTTCTTGCTTATTAAAGTCCCCAATAGAGCATTAGGAAAACCTGACACGGCTCACTGGTATGAAAATAAGACAAACGTAACTAAATAACATTGCTTGACAGCAAGCGGGTTGAAGTGACCACAAAGAAGAAGAGAAGGAGGAGATGAAGAAGGAATAAAATGAAGTGATAACAATTGAAAGTTCAACAGCATCAATGCTAAGGATCAGAAGCGAAACGAAACGAAATTCTATCGATGACAAATTGTGCAGTTTTGTTTACTATACAAGCCATTAAATTCATTAGGCGCGTGTCGAGCTTTTTTCGTGCGATTTCCTAACACCGACAATTTTTTACGGTTAGTTATCGCGACTAGAAAAATTCACTTCGTTATCAGGCGAAGTGCAGTCAGTTAGACCTCGATTTAATAAACAACATAATTATTTATATTGCTCGAGTGTGCTAGTGCGAAATATTTGAAAAGATTAGACTCAATCAATAAAAAAGTGTTTTTCCATTGCAGTTGTGAAAAGTGTTGCGGTTCCGGACCCACACACAAACAAAATGATATCGCATAGTCCTCCGATCTTCAGCCACAGTCCACCAGTCAGCTTCCTATCGGACTACATGAGCAACCGTAACTTGTCGTAAGTAGTCGTGTTTAAAATCAAGAAAATAATT
This sequence comes from Coelopa pilipes, assembly GCA_947389925.1. Classification (NCBI taxonomy): domain Eukaryota; kingdom Metazoa; phylum Arthropoda; class Insecta; order Diptera; family Coelopidae; genus Coelopa; species Coelopa pilipes. Next base: position 6,913,920 of record OX376699.1, read on the forward strand.
AATGGCAAATAGGTTGCACTCGAATTCGATCAGTGACTTTGTCTACAGTTGTTGTTCGTAACAACGCTTGGATTTAACATTGAAACCGTTTTTCAGCTATCATGACGATCAAAGCCGAAATAGCCTATATTGTCGACCACAAGTAATGACCTTGGCTTCAAAGGTCATCGTAAATAATGCAGCTTCCGCCAGTCAGCGAATGCTACGCAACAGCCGCAGCTCCTTGGGACGCGTCGCATCAGCACCAGTGATGCCTGTACAGCCGAAATCGTGCCTCAGCCGACGCTCTACGGCGACGACGGAGTCCAGCAGTTCCTATGCGACAGATTGCCCGACCTCAACGCCAACAACAACGGCGACTGGAAATAGGAACACTGAGCAGAGGTAATTGTTGTTGTTAGAATGGGGGAATAGCTTTCCGATTTTGTTGTTAAAAATACCCTCCGACGAACACGCTCTGGGCGCTCTACTCTAAATGGGTGCGTGTGCGGAGCGTGAAGCGCGCTCGATCCAGACAGAACCCACAATGTCACTGGTGTCAGGCGCGCTCGTTTGCGTTTGATTAGAGACAATTTAGAATGGGACTCACTTGAGTGGTCACGTGAAAATCGCTTGAATGCTTCTTAATGTTCTTAATGTTATTGCTCGCCATATCAACAACATACTTCAGACTCATGCTCGTACTCTGCTCGATCGGAGCGGTTCGAAGCGGACACCTGATGATGATATACATAGGTCGAATACTGTATAATCGAATAATGGTCGAGTATAATTCCAAATCAAATACGACGGAGTTCCTTTTTAAATATCACATCATGGGATTTTTCTCAATTTTTTTCATCGTTGTTTTGCCAAAATAAAAGCACGAAAAAATTAAGAAGAAAAAGACCAAGCAGAAAAAATAATTATTTTGTTGCCACGAGTAGCTTTAAAGTCCGCCCACGTGTCTCTATGAATGATGTCTATTTTTGAAACAAGCAGATGATGTTCTGCCGTTAAAAACAAAATAAATATTAATTCTAATTATATAAAAACGGTTGAGAAGTTCAGAGTTTGCGTATTTGTTTTTGTTTCTTCAAGTCCATGTAAAAATAGTTATCGACTAACGACAATATACGAAAAATTACAACAGCGGTTAAAAACAAACAAAATACCAAAATGAGTTACAAAAAGGTACAATGATTTAAAAAAGTTTGTTACTCCACCAGAGTATGTACCTGATAAAAACCGGCTCGCAATCAGTCCACCCAATGAAGGGGAAATACATAGCATACGACGACCATATCTTGTCATAACCAACCCGAGCCCGAGCCCGAACCCGACGTGGACCCGCAGCGGGAGAAACTTGTAGATTTTGAAATATAAACAAGTATTTATGTATGCACGGGGACGCTTGTTTCTGTGGGCTAAAAATTTTCGAGTCCGATCACGAGGGCAAAGCGTGATGCATTTCACACGCAACAGGTTCCACCGGGTTGTTGTACAAGTTATGTATCGAGAGAGATATTATTTAGTGTATCGCCCGTTCGATGGATCGATCGTTCGATCCACTTCGGCATTTAACCAAATATTGTTCATACACTGTTGGTTTTCTTTTCTTTCTCTTACCGAGAAAGCACACTTGCTTTGTTTGACCATTTGGTGGCTTATAATATCCTTTATAAATGGAACGGAAAACAGTAGAAATGCATTAACATATTAAGCGCATTAAATCCAAAGTAAATCTTTATCTGCGAACCAACCACTCCACTCATTCAATTTAAATCATTTAATATTTGTCAAGAATTCAATATGAAAACAATTTGATAAACTTGAGCATCTTTGACATTGTGCATCGACCTATTGACATTGCTGCATCTAAACCCCTCTACCTCGACTGTACACAGTACGTTACTAAATCTTATCTGCCGAATATATGAAAATAATTGTATTAAGCGCCTCAGCGATTATTTGCGAAAAATCGATTCAATATTTACAACTACGTAGTAGTATTCTTCAATTTTTCATTAATTAGGAATTCAATATTTATTTGATTTGATTTTAGACAAGTTCGAAAAAAGGTCAGCTTTGCAGATGACGAGGGCTTGGCGTTGACAGAGGTCCGCGTTATGTCCGAACCCTCCAACGTGCCTCCCTACTGGAGTATGAAATTCTTAGAGCAGATAACTCAAGGTCTGGTTAGCCCGCAGCCCGCAGATCAATGGACGGTGGACTTCAAACAACCAGCATCAGATTATTTATCGTTTCGGTAACAGTATTTAGTAGTCCTATTCAAACATGACATTATTTTGTACGGTACATCGTAGACAAAAAATTGAGCGCGATTACGTTTCCCTTGAGAATGTTATCGTTAAAGACGACGAGTCAATTATTGTGGGAACAGTCAAGGTCAAAAATGTCCACTTTGAAAAAGAAGTCATTGTGCGTGTCACTTGGGATGACTGGAAGAGCCAGCAAGACATTTTCTGCACATTTGCTAGGGTAATCACCGCAATGCCAATTACATTTATATAATTATTATATATTCTAATTACACTCGCAGGCTTATGGTCTAGGAACATATGCCCACGTCGTGTTCGACACATTCTCCTTCAAAATAACTTTGCCGCCCTCATCAAAGCGCCTTGAATTTTGCATTTGCTTCCGTGCAAATGGCCAAGAATACTGGGATAACAATGACGTGAGTCAATATCTTTCATCCGGAATATGCCTTATAATTCATTTAATTTCATTGTCTTCTTTATTTAGAATAAGAACTATACAATCTCGAAGCGCTCGCCATTTTACTACAACGCCCTATCGCCTTATGACAAAAACTCACCCAAAAATAATTGCCAGCCTCATATGAAGATTTCGGCACTCTCGGAGGCCCTTGCTAATGGCAAAGAGTCATTGGGCAGCTCCAGTAAAGAACCTAGTCCGTATTGGTGAATATGAATATGCTGTATATTTAAAATGTTGTTGGGTTATTATGGTTGAAACTAAACTAAAACGCCAATTCAACTGTAGAAAATATTAACTATCGGTTCGCTACAAATTCAACAGCTACTTGAAATATATAAAATGTCGTCAATCGTCAATCAACTATCATATTAATAAGAATAAATATATGTTGCTATAATAGGTTTTAGTTTAGTTTTGAACGTGTGATTGTGTCTTTAGAATGTATTTGGAATTTATTATGTTAATCTTATTTATATTACTTGTGTTAATGTTATTTGATAATAATTCAATTTTATGCATATACATTTTTGAATCGGTTTTTTATGAGATTTTATAACTATATTCACAGTACTTTCTTTATAATCTGTCTAAATATAATTTGTACTGGACCTAAATGCAATTAAAAAATTGTGTAGGAATAATGTAAACACTGCACACATAAAAATAAATTTTAGAAACTTTAAGACTGAGATGTTTGTTGAAGAAGAAATACATTTGTCACTTTTGTTGAAGATTGTATTTTTTTTTCGGTAATGGACTTGTAATACAAGCCTATATTGTAAATAAATTTGACATTTATAAAACTATGCATTTTTACTATTTTTACATTTTTACTGTGTATTTTCATATAGTCTCGAGCTAGCCCCAAGTTCAAGCGTTGTATTTTTCTACCCAAAACTAATTGACAAACTGATGTAACTTTTAACTTGATGTAACAAAATAAAACACGTTGTGAATAAATTTCTGGAACACTGGCACAAGGGAATTTCATTTATTCAATATTTTCGTTTATATCAATTTCATTAACATACAATTTCAATTCAAATAATGCGAATAATATCGTTCTGTGGTAGGGAAGAATAAGTTAAAATTACATTTTTTAGATCTGTAGCTCACACGAAAAAATAGTTATTTGGAATTATAATAATATTTATTAAAATGCAATCTGTTATACTTTATTGACTGGAATGATAGCCGGTTACCTCTTCATAAATGCATATTTATATCGTTGAACTCGCTTTGTTCTTAGTTAGAATAATGAAGTTATATCACCCGTAAAGCAAACAGAAACTGATATATTACATGTGTTGTTCCCCAGAATTCGCGGTGTTCACAGAGATGTGGTTTATTACTGTGTTGGTAATTTTTACTATGATTTCGATATAATTTAGTATCTGGTGAGTTTTTTGTAATATAACCTAATGAACTTATTTGGCCTTCTCAAGCTTAGCTTTAAGAGACGCTGGCATCTCTGGTGGAGGAGGACGAGGTAGAGCCAAAGCTACTTTAACGCCATCGTAGATAAACCACTGCAGAGCAGTCAAGGTACCGATCATGATGATACGTGGAGTCAAACCATTCCACATTCCCATGAATCCAAGTGATTTAGCCACTTGGACGGCAGAGGAGCCCTTGGCTTGATTTAGTTTCGACACAACAACATCAGCTGGGTGAGACACAATAGCACAGAAAACGCCGGCAATGTAACCAGCAGCGAATGTTACTACCAGCTGTTCAGGCTTAGAGCACTCTGAACGTGGCTTGGGAACGACATGTCTGAAAAAACAGGTTCAATATATGAATCAAAAACATGCTTATTTAATATTTACTTGTATAAGAGCTCCACAGTCTTTTCGAAGCAAGCGAACTTCATCATTGTGTATGGAATCTGTCTCATCCACAATGGAACCAAACCCTTGTAGAAAGCTCCAATACCCTCCTCCTTCAACATCTTTGGAACAGCTTCCCTGAATGTGTTAGCAAATCCAGGAGTAGTCTGAATTTTCACCTTAGCAGCTTCAAATGGTGCCAATGCAATATCAGCAAAGAATTCAGCAGAAGCAGAAGCGCCGAGGTACAACCAAGTTCGGTACAAGTAAGCATTTTCTTCACCCAGCAAATTGGAATAGTATACTTTGAACACTTCATACAAACCGAATTTGCACAGACCCTGAAATATACAAATTTCATGAAGTTCGTTATCGAAACACAGAAGAAAAAATCAATACATGTATGAAAAACCAGTAACCATTTCATTATATAAGATTACTACTCATCACAAGGTTACACTTACCTGGGCTGAATATCCAAAGAATGTTGGAGCCCAACCCTTGGCTAAACCTCGTGCACCTTCTTCAGCGACCGTGACTTTGAAGCCATGGAACAGGTTCTTGTACTTCTTTGCGTCGACTTGCAAACGACACTTCACTAAATCCAATGGCACGACGAAAGTGTGAGTGGTACCACAGGAAAGGATGCCACCGACACCACAGAGCATGAAATACTTATTACTGCCAAATTCACAAGAGTCCCCAGTGGGCGTGGCTGCTGCTTGAATTTCACGTCCAGCAATTGGCCCCGTCTTTGCTTTTGGAGCATCACATTGCACCTTAGTGAAAGGCGTCTTAAATGGTGAGTTCTTAGCTGCTTCAATAAGTGACGAGAACATTTTGTTGTCTTTTTATCAATCTATTGGAGCAATCTAAAAACCAAAAATTATAGCGTTTTATTAAAATTTACAGTTAGTTAAAGTTATATAAAAAAAAACACTCCAAGGATTTTTCAAGAATAAAAAGTTACATAATAAATTTTCCATATGTACATAATCCAGAACTCAAAAATATTTTTAAACATTATATAGTATTAATTTTAATAATTCTTTTTAGAGAAGTATTTGCTTCTTAAGTTTTTAGCGAATTTTTCCAAAAAATCGAATTTATTACGCAATTTACACATAATTCTAAGACTTACAAAAGACAGCACCAGCCACGGACACGAGAACGAGACTTGAAAAGAAAAAATTTTTCCAGAGAGCCTGCCGGAGATTATCTGTACGGGGAAATTTGAATTCACAATAGAATTTGCAAAGTTGCCATTTCAAATAAGGGAAATATACTTAAAGCTTCTGGAAGAACTTTTGAACTACTTTACAAGGATGTTTGAGGATGTGTTCTATTAAATATAAGTACAATTTTCTAATCACTTCGTTTATTACAACTAAATTTCACAATGTATGATTGTGCCAAATATTATTGTGAATATATTCAGTATTTTTCAATACTAAAACTGAGCCAGGAATGTCACGGTATAATTTGAGTAAACTGTGGCGAGATACCAATATCAATGAAATTTAAGTATAGTATCAGTGGCTAAATCAATATACAACTATTGGTTGATCATTTTAGAATTTCACCATAACGTGATTCTAATACTTAAACGAATTTTTTTATTTTGGAAAATGTGAAGCAGTTCACAAAAAAGTGAAATACTTCTTTGCAGCATCCCTGAACAAAGGAACGCCGGCAGACGGTGAATTGTTATTGGCAACATTGTGACATACGTCAAGTAAGCAAATGGTATTTCGCTTCGTGTTTAACTTCAGATTTCGATTTTCAATGAAATAATATAAATATTAATTATTATTAAATATCATCTAGAAAGTGTAACTAAATATGGCTGATGCAGCTGCCCGGCAACTGCAATATGAGTACAAGGCTGTAAGTTAATTTTAATTAGTAAATAATTACGAACATTGTATATACATAAAACGTGGGTATTTTACTCTAATAAAAATGGTGTTCTCTAATTATATGTTTTAGAATTCAAATCTTGTGCTACAAGCTGATGTACGCCTAATAGAACGTCCTCGACGGGATGAAGCCACTGGCGAAGTTGTTTCGTTGGTTGGTAAGTTAGATGGAACCCGTATGGGTGACAGATATCAACGTACCAAACCAGAAAAGACGGAGGAAAGAAAAGCCAAGTAATTTTCAAAAACAATTCTAATTTATAATGAAAAAATATTAAAATGTGTTTTTTGTTTAGACGACAGAAGCGCGATGAAGCTCAATATGACTTCGAAAGAATGAAGGGAGCCACTTTGCTGTCAGAGGGAGTCGATGAAATGGTAGGCATAGTCTATAGACCAAAGACGCAGGAAACACGACAAACTTATGAAGTTTTGTTGAGTTTCATTCAAGAGGCCCTCGGGGATCAGCCTCGGGATATTCTTTGTGGAGCAGCAGATGAAATCCTTGCAGTTTTAAAGAATGAAAAATTGAAAGATCGCGAAAGAAAACGCGATATTGATAGTTTACTGGGATCTGTTACAGATGAGCGGTAAGATTGAATATATTTATTATATATATTTATATATCACTATTATTAATCTACATGTATCGCTTTTTAGGTTTGCCTTACTTGTAAATTTAGGTAAAAAAATAACAGACTTTGGATCCGATGCCGTGAACGCTCTGAGTTTAGCCACAAATGAAGAACAAATTGATGAAGCATATGGCATTAATGTGCAATTCGAGGAATCTGAAGAGGAAAGTGATAATGATATGTTCGGTGAAATTCGTGATGAAGATGGTCAGGATGAAGGAGAGGAGGCTCGTATAGACCATACATTACATGCTGAAAATGTGAGCAATTTTATAGAATTATATTCGAGTTATTTTAATAAAATTATTTCCTTGCAGTTACAATCGGAAGAAGCAAGTAACGTGAAGAAAGAACGTTTTCTGCATCCCCTAGATATTGATGCATATTGGCTGCAGCGTTGCCTGAGCAAATATTACAATGATGCGATGGTGTCTCAAAGTAAAGCTGCCGATGTCTTAAAAATATTGAAAGATGCATCGGACAACAGAGACTGCGAAAATCAATTAGTTTTACTACTTGGTTATGACAGTTTTGACTTTATTAAGCAGCTGAAGAACAATCGTCAGATGATTTTATACTGCACCATGCTAGCTTCGGCTCAAACAGATAGCGAACGTCAAAAAATAAGGGAGAAAATGAGGAATGATAATCAGTTATCGAAAATTTTACGTCAACTAGACACAGGTAAATGTGAAGATGATGACAATGAGAATTCATCACGTTCCAATAAAAGAGGAAAAGAGGAAAATGATGATAACGGTCAAGGAGCTCCTGGACAACTGCCTGGTGTTCGACAAGTGATTGAGCTAGAAGAGCTGACATTCTCACAAGGATCTCATTTCATGGCAAATAAAAGATGTCAATTGCCAGATGGTTCTTTTCGTAAACAACGTAAAGGATACGAAGAAGTTCACGTTCCTGCGTTGAAACCTTTACCTTTTGAGGATAAAGAAGAGCTTCAGCCGATAGACAAATTGCCTAAATACGTACAACCAGTATTCGAAGGATTTAAGACGTTGAATAGAATTCAAAGTAGACTTTGGAAAGCAGCTTTAGAAAGCGATGAAAATATGTTGCTCTGTGCCCCCACCGGTGCTGGAAAAACAAATGTTGCGCTCTTAACAATGATGCGCGAAATCGGCAAACATATAAACGAAGATGGAACAATAAATGCCGATGATTTCAAAATTATATACGTTGCACCTATGAAGTCCTTGGTGCAGGAAATGGTTGGTAACTTTGGACGTCGTTTGGCCTGTTACAATTTGACGGTTTCTGAGTTGACGGGAGACCATCAACTGACACGTGAACAGATTGCAGCTACCCAAGTTATCGTGTGCACTCCAGAGAAATGGGATATTATCACACGAAAGGGTGGAGAAAAAACCTTCACTTCACTGGTGCGTTTAGTAATCATTGATGAAATCCATTTGCTTCATGATGAACGTGGACCTGTACTTGAAGCATTAGTGGCAAGAACTATTCGAAATATTGAGACCACTCAAGAAGATGTTCGTTTAGTTGGCTTATCAGCCACTCTCCCAAATTACCAAGATGTAGCGACTTTCCTTCGAGTGAAACCTGATAACGGTCTATTCTATTTTGATAATAGCTTCCGACCTGTGGCTCTGGAGCAACAATATATAGGTGTTACAGAAAAAAAAGCCCTTAAACGTTTCCAAGTGATGAATGAAATTGTCTACGAGAAAACAATGGAACACGCTGGTCACAACCAAGTTCTTGTATTTGTGCACTCTCGTAAAGAAACCGGAAAAACTGCTCGAGCAGTTCGTGACATGTGTTTGGAGAAGGATACATTGGGTAACTTTTTGAGAGAAGGTTCAGCGAGCATGGAAGTGCTCCGAACCGAAGCCGAACAAGTGAAAAATACCGAACTCAAAGAGTTGCTGCCATATGGATTCGCCATACATCATGCAGGTATGACGCGCGTTGACAGAACGCTAGTAGAGGATCTTTTTGCCGATCGTCATATTCAAGTGCTAGTGTCTACTGCAACATTAGCTTGGGGTGTTAATTTGCCAGCACATACTGTTATTATAAAGGGCACACAAGTTTACAATCCTGAAAAGGGTCGTTGGGTTGAACTTAGTGCTCTCGATGTCTTGCAGATGCTTGGTCGTGCTGGTCGTCCACAGTATGACACGAAGGGCGAAGGCATCCTAATCACCAATCACAGTGAATTACAATTTTACTTATCACTTCTAAACCAACAGTTGCCAATCGAGTCTCAATTCATTTCGAAAATGCCAGATATGCTGAACGCAGAAATTGTTCTTGGCACTGTGCAAAATATAAAAGATGCCGTAAACTGGCTAGGATACACCTACCTATACATTCGAATGTTGCGCAATCCCACGCTGTATGGCATTGGTCATGATAAGATCAAAGACGACCCATTGCTAGAACAGCATCGAGCTGATTTAATCCATACTGCTGCGTTGCATCTGGACCGCAGTGGGCTTGTGAAGTACGACAGAAAATCGGGCAATTTCCAAATAACAGATCTCGGACGAATTGCTTCGCATTATTATTGCACCCACGAGACTATGATGACATACAATCAGCTACTGAAGCCAACGTTGAGTGAAATCGAGTTGTTCCGTGTGTTTTCTCTTTCTTCGGAGTTCAAGCACATCGCAGTACGCGAGGAGGAAAAACTGGAGTTGCAAAAACTCATGGAACGTGTCCCTATTCCGATTAAGGAGTCCATGGAAGAGAGCAGTGCCAAGGTGAACGTTCTGCTTCAGGCCTATATATCACAGTTGAAACTGGAAGGGTTTGCGCTTATGTCCGACATGGTGTTCATAACCCAATCGGCATCCCGGTTGATGCGCTCCATCTTCGAAATCGTGTTGCATCGCGGATGGGCTCAGTTGTCGGACAAGGCATTGACTCTGTGTAAAATGATCGATCGTCGAATGTGGCAGTCGATGACGCCGCTTCGTCAGTTCAAGAAAATGCCTGATGAAATCGCGAAAAAGCTGGAGAAGAAAAATTTCCCTTGGGAACGACTGTACGACTTGGAACCGAATGAGATCGGAGAACTTATTCGAGTTCCCAAGCTAGGCAAAACCATTCATAAATTCGTGCATCAATTCCCCAAATTGGATTTGTCGACACACATTCAACCAATCACGCGTTCTACACTTCGTGTCGAGTTGACGATAACACCCGATTTCCAGTGGGATGAGAAGGTACATGGACAGTCGGAAGGCTTTTGGATACTGATTGAAGACGTCGACTCCGAAGTCGTCCTACATCACGAGTTCTTCCTGTTGAAGGAAAAATACTCTGCCGACGAACACTCGATAAAGTTCTTTGTGCCCGTGTACGAACCACTGCCGCCACAATATTTCCTTCGAATAGTCTCAGATCGCTGGATCGGCTCGGAAACACAGTTGCCCATTTCTTTCCGACATCTGATTTTGCCTGAGAAAAATATGCCGCCGACTGAATTGCTCGATTTACAGCCGCTTCCAATAACAGCTCTTCGAAAGCCGAGTTTCGAAGCGTTCTACGTGGATCGGTTCCCACAGTTCAATCCGATACAAACGCAAGTATTCAATGCGGTGTACAATAGCGATGACAATGCATTTATTGGTGCACCTACGGGATCGGGCAAAATAACAATAGCGGAATTCGCCATAATGCGACTGTTTTCGCAAAATCCCGAAGGTCGCTGTGTGTATTTAGTGGCTAAAGATGCTCTGGCGGATCTAGTTTTCGCCGATTGGCATTCTAAATTTGGAAGCTTATCGGTTAAAGTCGTAAAGCTAACCGGAGAAACAGGTACCGATTTGAAGTTATTGGCTAAGGGCCAAGTGGTTGTTACGACTGCAGATAAATGGGATGTATTGTCACGACGATGGAAGCAACGTAAGAACGTGCAAAACGTGCATTTATTCATTGTGGATGAATTGCAGCTGGTAGGCGGCGAAGATGGACCCGTCTTGGAAGTGGTTTGTTCTCGAATGCGCTACATTTCCTCGCAAATTGAGAAACAAATCCGTATTGTTGCATTGTCAACTGCATTGGCCGATGCCAGAGACGTGGCTCAATGGCTGGGATGCAATGCGAATGCTACCTTCAACTTCCATCCGTCGGTTCGTCCCATACCCCTGGAGCTGCACATACAAGGCTACAATGTTACACACAATGCCACCCGTATAGCTTCTATGTCGAAACCTGTGTACAATTCCATACTCAAATATAGTCCACATAAGCCGGTCATTGTGTTTGTGTCGTCCCGGAAGCAGGCACGTCTGACAGCAATCGACATTTTGACATACAGTGCCGCCGAACTGCAGCCTAATCGCTTCTTCCATGCCGAGGAGGAAGATATAAAACCATTCCTGGATCGCATGACCGACAAGACCCTGAAGGAGACCCTCTCTCAAGGCGTGGCCTACATCCACGAGGGTCTGACCGCGTCCGATCATCGTTTGGTGGAGCAACTCTTCGATTCTGGTGCCGTGCAAATAGCTGTTGTCACCCGCGACTTGTGCTGGGGCATGAATATCTCTTCGCATTTGGTAATTATTATGGACACTCAGTTCTACAATGGCAAAAATCACTCCTACGAGGACTACCCAATTACCGATGTACTACAAATGATTGGTCGAGCGAATCGACCCGTAGAAGACGCCGACGCGAAGTGCGTTCTGATGTGTCAGTCGTCCAAAAAGGACTTCTATAAAAAGTTCCTCAACGAACCGCTCCCCATTGAGAGCCATTTGGATCATCGTCTACACGATCATTTCAATGCCGAGGTCGTAACGAAGACTATCGAGAACAAACAAGATGCCGTTGACTACTTGACTTGGACCTTCTTATACCGGCGATTGACTCAAAATCCCAATTACTATAATCTACAAGGCGTGACTCATCGCCATCTGTCCGATCACCTCTCCGAACTCGTTGAGAACACCCTATCAGACTTGGAGCAATCGAAGTGCATCAGCATCGAAGACGATATGGATACATTACCACTGAACTTGGGCATGATTTCAGCATATTACTACATTAATTACACAACTATTGGTAAGAACCGCTAACAAAATACGATCATTCATTATAATTATAATTAACTTTATTATATTTGTAGAATTGTTCAGTTTGTCCCTGAATAGTAAGACCAAAATTCGAGGATTATTGGAAATCATTTCGTCGGCTGCGGAATACGAAGATATTGTTGTTCGCCACCATGAGGAAAACATCTTGCGCTCGTTGGCTCAGCGCTTGCCGAACAAACTGAACGGACCAAACGACACAGTAATAAAGTAAGATTCAAAGACACTTGATTATTATGAACATTTTTACATTTATAATATTTTTTATAGGTTCAACGATCCCCATGTGAAAACCAATTGCTTGCTGCAAGCACATTTATCACGGTTACAACTGGGACCTGAATTGCAAGGTGACACAGAGTTGGTATTGGGCAAGGCCATACGGTTGATACAAGCCTGTGTCGATGTCCTGAGTTCAAATGGTTGGCTATCGCCGGCGGTTGCCGCTATGGAATTGGCGCAAATGGTCACTCAAGCTATGTGGAGTAAGGATTCTTATCTGAAGCAGTTGCCGCACTTTAGTGCGGAAATAATCAAACGTTGCTCAGAAAAGGTATTTATATGATTTTAAATCTCGATTTATGAATGTTTGACGATTTAATTCCTGTATATTTTCATGATTTGTAGAAAATAGAGACAGTGTTCGACATAATGGAACTGGAAGATGATGATCGTATTAAACTTTTGCAACTATCCGAAGAACAAATGGCAGACGTAGCTCGTTTCTGTAATCGATATCCGAATATAGAAATGAACTTCGAGGTGGTTGACAAGGATCGCATCCATTCAGGATCTACAGTGAATGTGTTGGTGCAGCTGGAGCGTGAAGATGAAGTTACTGGTCCTGTGATTGCACCATTCTTCCCCCAGGTAATATTGAACGGCAATGCTTTAATGTTTATAGATTTTCACGAATTTTTTTCTTATCATTATAGAAACGCGAAGAAGGATGGTGGGTTGTTATTGGAGATCCGAAAACAAATTCGTTGCTGTCTATTAAGCGCTTAACCCTGCTGCAGAAGGCTAAAGTGAAATTAGATTTTGTGGCTCCTAGTCCTGGGCGCCATGAGTACACGTTGTACTACATGAGCGACTCCTACTTGGGGTGTGATCAGGAATATACATTTTCTATTGAGGTTGGCGACTTCCAGTCAGAAAGTGAAAGTGAATCGGAGTAAACTTACATGTTTTTTCTTACATAAGATATTCTATAAAATATATTATTTGGTGATGGCGCCTTGGTTTACTGACTCGCCAAATAACTTTAAATACAAGAACAAAACAACCAAAATAATTATATTATAATATAAACAAACTTTGGAAAACGTATTTTTATTTGTTGTTACTACCGATTCTTTTGCTTTAGGTAACGCATTGGTATTTGCTACAAGGAAAGTACCCAATCCATGCTTTATCGCTTACCACGAAGCTCGTAACTGGTCGAAGCAAATGCCTAATGCGCAACCAGGCGATCGGAATTGTGGAGGAGGCGACTGATGGTCGGCCAATGAGAATGACGCAAGACTCAGTCCATCACTTTTCCACCCACATAAAAACAAAGAGTAAAAAAGAGTCAGGGTTGCCGGCGCTATAAATCTTGCAAATTAATGTTTAAAGAGGAAGAGTAGCGGTGTGTTGGTAACTTTGTCGGGCTAAGCAGTGAGAACTTTTACCGTTATGTAGATCACTAGAGAGAGTTAATCGACCAATAGGAGTGATGACTCACTTCATCTCTTTCGTTCCCTTGACGGCAATATTGCCGGGAATTATCGGACGTGCTTCTACCGATTATGGGTTCCTGTCATTTGGAACTAAGACTGTGTTCAATGGCAGACGTCAATGGCGGGGGTTTTTGTTGTTGTCCCCAACCCTTGAGCAGTATGCGTATACTACTTAATTAAACATTGTTTAACTGGTTTCTGAATCAAAATGGATTTATTTTTGCATTAATTGAGATTCTACCTAGTGAAACGGCTTGCTGACTGAGACTGAACTTCCACGACTTCCAGCGTTGTTTCCATTGGGACCATTTGCGAAGTTGTTTGTATGTGCGAAATTAATTACTTGACCGTTGGGTAAGGTGTACGTTTGAGACATCGATGCACCGATCGCAGCTTGAGCTCCATTGCGATTGCCCGTGAGACTTTGAGTGTGGGTGCCAGCAGACGATGCCCCGAACGAAGCTGCAGGGCCCTGGGATTGAAATGCTTGAGCTTGAGCGTTGGCAGCGGATGCACCAAACCCGAAAGGATTCGCGAAATGATTATTGGCGGCGGCGTTCGCTGTCGACTGCGACTGATGAATTTGATTAGGGAACCCGAAAAACTGGGGATTTCGTTTGACTCGACGGTTGTCCGTGCCGCTGAATAGTCGTGGCACATTTCGGGTTCTTCTCCTCAATGTGAGCTTTTGTTTGGGTTTTATAAACAGGGACGATTCAACAACGACTTCGTCGACGGGTGCCCCAGACGAATCTACAATTAATTTAGAAATTCCTAGTATTAATTACGTCTCAAAATATTTGCTAATTAATAGCTATTATCGTTACTTACGCATCGAAGGAATTTGGCGAATTGAATTCTCGTTGTTGTTCAATTCCGCTTGAGCAAATATTGAAAAACATATGAGGACAAAGCACTTGACAATTATCGAATTCATAATGTAATGTGTTGAGACGAGTTGTCCAAAAGAATGGTAAAATCACACTGAATGAAATGGCCAAGTTCCTAGACGGATGGATGCGGTATAATATATTCATTTCGGAATCCCCCCAATAGCACATATTTTCAATTCGGCTTCTAGCAGATTAGGCGAGCCAGCGAGAGAGCAAAACACTCATTGAGTGTGTGCAGCGAACATGCCTAGGTCTGTGTTTGTATTCGGCTGAAGAAAGGTTCAAAGTAGTACGACTGGTTTTGGTCCACACAAAAGAAAAAACTTGATTCTTTCCTAAAAAGGCATGTGGTACAAATTTGATAAAAACGCTAGCTGGTTGAATCTCAAAACCTTCCGTGTACACTGAGAACATTCTATATGTATTCGAAATGAGTGTCTTCAATCTTTTTCAGACTCCTTTTGGACTCAAAAATTTCACATACAGGTTTTAAAAAAACCGCGAAAATCGAAACTGCTGAAACAGGCAAAAACACCTGTACAAATTAAAAAACAAAAAAAAAATAATAATAATAATTAATAAAAAAATTAATAAATAAATGAATTCTGATATAGGATATATAAAACATTGTTCTGTCAAATTTATGTTTTTCTTTTGAACTCGATTGTTCACTATAACGATTTTAGTTTAAGCCAAATATGTATGAAAATATAATTCGTCTTATATTTTAAATAAAGAAACCATATTATCTCTGGATTGACTAATTTATTACATCAGAACTTTTAATTGTTGATATATCAGATTGTTCATATTTAAAAGCCACACACATATTTAGATATTATTGAATTAGATAACATATACATTAATATATTCCATCCACGAAGATCAATTCACACCAATTACAATTTTGTTTACATAATTTATTTTATTGACCCTAATAAAACTAAAATTAAAAATATTACAAATGTAAGTGCCTTCTGGTGACATAAAATAAAGTGTCTATGTAAAACCAATAATTAAAACAATACATATAAAAATAGATGAAAAACAATCATTTTTTTAGTCAATGTATTATGTTAATTTAATACTGGTTTTTGAAATCAAATGAAAAAATGTAATCAACTGCTTATTATTCTATACCATGAGCAAATATCATAACCAGTCCAGGTTCAACCATCACATCTTCAGACATATGAGTATTATCGCAGCTCAGAACGAGTACGGCTTGCTTACCTGGAAAACAGTAAATATATATATTAAAATTCAAATATTTAATATCAATTTATAATGCGAACCAGGAATTCGTCGGCATATATAACTGTCGTAGATTCTACGATTGTTCTGACGAGTTTCCAGTGAACTTAAACCATGTGGCCAACGTCGCTCGTGACAATTTTCCATAAGACTATCAAGAATATGTGGAGGGCAGCCAGATTCTGATAATGCCCGTTTAATCATCATCTGTAATTATATAAATATATGTAATAAGAGTGTCCAAGCACCATCCAAAAAACACCCACTTGCAAAGCATCATCTGGAGTTGATATCATCCCACCCCATCGAGTAACACGGGCTCTAGATAATGTGATGCTCCAACGAATAACCTCGTCCCTCTCCATTTGATCAGCGATTGCGCGCATTGCAGGGTTTGAGACACGCATTGCACGCATAAAATCTTTAAAAAGTTGTAGCTCACGTTTCAATTCGTTTATAGTTAAATTCTGATCTGCAATCTCTGATTTGAACTCTATCATTTTCTGCTGTTGTGTATGGATCATCGTGCGCAACTCCCGTACGCAATTATGGTCCTTAAATTCGTCTTTAGGGATAACAAAACCACATCCTTTTTCGCAGGGCAGCGGTCGCTTTGGATTGTGTTCACACTCTTCCAAATGAGAATTTAGTGCATCCAGTTTCAAAACCATGGTACACCCGTAGGCCGCATTGTCACAACTTATGGAAAGTCTGTAAAATATTCGATTATATAGAATACGAAACACAAATAAGTACAACAGGTAAATGTATAGACAGGCTTACCGTGACAACAAGTTTCTCAAAATTCTAGGTACAGCTCGTAAATTCGATGTAGTAAGAGAGTTGCGGTCCACAGGACATGTGGGCTGTCGAGATAGCCATTCATTGATGCATGCCCGGCAGAACGCATGTTCACACATGGCAGCCTTAGAAACAATAGAAAATCATTAACTATCATTAACACATTTTCCATCTAATTACCTGAAGAGGTTCCTCCAAAACGCCTGAACATATAGGACAGGTTAACTCTTCGTCCACATCGCCTTGAAAGCGATGTAGGTCGTATCCCATTTTCGGCCTTTGTAATAGAAATAATAATTCTAGATCAATTTCTAGATACTAAAAGGACAATAACATGTTAAATAAATCAACAAGAGTGAATAGAAAACATGTTCACAATTTTACACAATGATGCATTAAAACATAGTATTTAACATGCTCGCCAAATATACATTTAACTTATTTACTCCTTAAAACTTACTAATTTTCAAGCTAACATTTAATTACAATTTTTTTAAGAGATCAATCAGAACTTCTGTTTACAAAAAAATTTGCAATAAATTGATTTTGATCACAAAATGATTTTGACACAGACGATGCACAACCGAACAGGGTTGCATTGTAAATACGCTACTATTTTAAGTAGTGCAGATGATTAAGTGTAGTTAAACTGCTCAAATAGTTTATGTTATATATATTTTAAAATATTTATTACATAGAACTAATGCACAAGACAAGATCTCAAACATCCACTTAATTATGTATTTGAGAACATTCAAATCGTGTGAAAAGCTTATCTGTAATCGTCGTCCACACCAAATTATTGTCCCAAAGTTCTAATTTCAGGTATAATTATTACCGAAGGCACTGAAAGATTGTCACTAAAATATTTGTGCTGTCAACAAAATCGTTGGATTAATTAAAGGAATAAAAAGAAATGTTCGGTTTATATCGATCTATATATTTCTCAAAATTATTTTTAATCATTTATTAAACTAATTGTTTCAACAAATATAAAAGCTAAGCCTATTTTTGGTGTAAACATTTACTGCTCTCTGGACAATTAGACAGACTACATAGTTTTTATCCAAAAATAACCACAATTTTGTATACAAAGTTAAAATAATGCTTAGTTATTGCAAACGATTCCATAATACAAAATAATTATCCTATTTGTTTTTTGTGCTCATAGCTTTTTTTGTTACACGTCCTAAAAATATGCCCATTACGAAGATCATACCTACTGCAGATAGTAAAATAACAATGAAGAATTTTTTCGCTGGAGACGTTACCACCTGATTCACTAGTTGCTCCATGTTTTCCGGGGGTTGAGCCAGAACCTTCGAAAAAGTAAAATCATAAATATATGCCAAAAGTTATTTAATCATATTTAATTACAGTATCTGCATTTCTAAACATCTCCATTCTCCGCTTTAGTTTATTACGACAATCCTCTTCCATTGCCTTCGATTGATCTTGCAATATTACTTGAAGACATTTCAACTCTAGAAAACAACAAAATTGTTAAAGCGAATGTCGAAGCGAAAATAAACTTTCAATTTGGTTTTTTTTTTTTTTTTGACAATAAGCACATTTTTCAAATTATACGAGTGTAACGAACTTAAATATGTCGAACTTACTTCTACCATTTCCGCTTCTCACATTTGAACAATAACGTAACAAATCCACTGTACAGGCATCTTCCAAAATCGGATCAACGTGTATATCTGCTTTCGCCTCTGCAATAAG
Organism: Coelopa pilipes; assembly: GCA_947389925.1. Lineage (NCBI taxonomy): Eukaryota > Metazoa > Arthropoda > Insecta > Diptera > Coelopidae > Coelopa > Coelopa pilipes. Next base: position 6,932,514 of record OX376699.1, read on the forward strand.
TGTGGCGACTTCTATTTTACAGTCCCGATTCACAATTTTTTGATTCAAGAAAGCTGTTTTCAGACACTCTTCGATCAAACCGTGTTCTTCGATACGAATGTTTGGTTTACAAATGACTTCTATTTCCGATTTGCAGAAGTTCTGTAGAAGCGGGTTGAGTTTATAATTCAATGCTTGCTCTTGCAAAATCTTTATCATCTCCTGCTCACACTGTGCGTCTAATCGAGATTCTCTGAATTTCACCTTAAGACATTGGATAACCTAAAGGTAGAATAGTAAGTATTGTGTATTTTTATTTTCATTCAAGTTTGCATATCAAAGTATGGTCATAAATAGAGCAAATACTATTATCAAATTATACAATGAGTTAGTAGATAAGAAATACGTAGAAAAGAATCTAAGGGTTCAAAGTTTCTAAATCAGAAATGGGATTAGTGATGACTTTTCGCTTTTACAGATCAGTCGTTGACGAATTTGGATATTAACAATGAAATTTGCTGTGGCTTTAGTTGGCCTTATTTTTTTCATATTGGTATTTATTACTTTGAGTTCTCAGAATACTGTACCGGTATTTCCAACAGTAACTGTAGACATACCGGGTCAAGGGAACGTACTTGGAAACTTCGACCAAACCAGCTGGACGAATCAAACCTTTATGCAATTCAGAGGAATTCCATTTGCAGAATCCCCAAAAGGACAGCTTCGATTTAAGGTATGATCTTTAAGGATGATTTGGAATTTAATTAGCTTAATTGTTGATTATTTAGCCACCAGTAGAGAAATTACCTTGGCGACAAATTATCGATGCCACGAAATATGGGCGACGGTGCCCGGTTATAACAACAGTGTCTGAATTGAGTGAAAAGGAACTAGGACAAGATCTAGAGGATTGCCTGAATCTTTCTGTGTATACCAAGAATGTAAGTACATAGATCGAACTAATATAAATTATAATTATTAATATAACTCGAGAATAAACCACAATTAAATTTCCTGTAGTTAACAAATAGTCAACCGGTAATGTTCTACCTATATGGCGGAGGATTTTACAATGGGTCGTCTTCGGATCATCCGCCGAAATACTTGCTGGAAAAGGACATTGTCTTGGTGGTTCCTCAGTATCGAGTTGGAGCGTTGGGTTGGCTCACATCGTTGTCTACTGATATGCCTGGTAATGCACCAATACACGATATTTTGCTGGCCCTACAATGGGTGCAGAAGCATATCCGGGAATTTGGTGGAGATCCAGAAAACGTTACCATATTCGGTCAAAGTGCTGGAGCTGCATTAGTGGGTTCTTTGCTGCTGAGTCCAGAAACACCTAGCGGCGTTTTCAAACGAGCCATAATCCAATCTGGATCGATACTGGCGAGTTGGGCAATAAACAAACAACCTCTAGTGCAACTGGTTCGCATTTGCGAGGCTTTGGATTGTGCCGAGTGCCATTCAGGAAATGAATCAATATATACATGCTTGCGCGAAGTCTCAGTGAAAAAATTATTGGAAGTTACAACCAAGGTATTTATCCATTCATTGTGTTTGGATGATATTGTATTGTAAAACAACACAATAAATAGGAATCGTTTGCGCCAGTTGTGGGAGACTTAAGCGGATTATTACCCGAACACCCAGCAGAGCTCATACTAAAGTATTCTAAATCTATACCTATAATGACTGGATTTACGAAGCACGATGGCTCGTTTGTTTTAGCTAGTATTTTTCTCCATCGTCATTTGTCATCCGATTTTATTACACCTCTAATTTGATAGGTTATTACGACGAGATGAAGAAAGCGATCGGGAATATGAGCTACGTTACCGTTCGTAAATTTGCTGAGGGAATTATGGAAATGACAGAAGATACAACCAGACTCACACACAATCTATACACAAGATTGCTGTTTCCGACCAATATACTAGAGACAAGTGATCACAAAAATGCTCTTCCCTCATATTTTGATGTAAGTTGATTCCTATACACAATTATTGAATACTTATTAAGCAATTCTGTTTGTAGCTCACGAGCATACAATTCATGAAATCTCCAGTTATCGCGTTCACTTCCAAAATGGTAGAGAAACGAATCGCTAATATTTATTTATACTCATTTGATTATGATGGCGAGAATACACGGTTTGGCTATGAATTCGGCAATGACCACTATCCCTTCAATGGAGGCGTACACCATTCGAATGACAATATTTATCTTTTTTCCACCCATCACTTAAATGCGAATGACACCGAATTTGCAAAGAAAATGGTTGATATTTGGACTTCCTTTGCTTCTTTTGGTGTCCCTCAAGTTGCGAATGGTCCAATGTTATTGCCGATGGAGAGTAAGTTCATTATACAGTCCTATATTCATCGATTTATACTTCAAATAACTGTTACGATTTAGGTGGAAGCGGACCATATTTTCGGATTAATGAGCAAGTAACAATTGATAATGATATTCTGCTAGAACTGACATCTACCATCGATGACCCGGACAATAAAAAATTAGATCGCGAAGAAATTGAATTTTGACATCACAAAATAAAATAGATCAGTGAATAACTAACCTTTCCATTCAGTTCTTCATTGGGACGGGCCTTTGCAATTATATCGGAGCAGTACCGGTCGATATTCTTGCCACAAGCGAGTTGAAGGAAAGGGTTGAAACGAAAATCGGTATTCTGTTCAATCATTCTGTTTACCACTACGAGATGACATCTAGGGTCGAACGTAGGATCGTCCTTATGTATTTTCAAACAATCCAGTAGGTGCAGGGAATCAGTGTTTGAACAGAACTTATATGTCATTTCCTTGCATGTATTGACGAGAGTATAGTCTGTTGAACTATCGCCAAGCTCAGATTTTTTAATGAGGAATACAACATGGTGACAAGAATTTCCAAGGCGAGCAGTGTTTGCCATGAGACACTCAAGAGCCTATTAATTAAAATAATTATTATTACATTTATTTCATAAATTAACTACATTACCTGGCCTGGACCCTTTTCATCACCGCAATATTCCTCAAGTTCTTTCTTACATGCGTTGGCCAGCTTTGGATCCAGAGCAATAGATTCTCGCTGTTGGTAAAGCTGAGCTTTCACTTGTTGGCGGCATTCTTTTGGAATCGAGTGACGTTGCCCACGAATCGTATCATTTCGCATAACTTCACTGAGACAAGATACCACTTCATTTTTAGTCTTACTGGACGTACAGAATCGTGCGACGTATGGTCGACAGGCCTCTTTAAATTTATATGTAAAGTGGTAATTTTTCAACGATATTATTTGAAAGTGTTCTATAGCTGCCCGACATTTTAAATCCTGCCGAAGATCAGCATCGTTTTTATGTGAAATCAAACAGTCCATCATATCTCCTATGTATAAACGAATAGAATTAAAAAACCAATTAAAAAACCATAAACTTGAAAAACCATAACACATACCATTATCTCCATTCATAATGTGCTCACAATGTGCCTTCATAGCTTCCATGCATACGGACATTATTATCGGATTCAGTTCCACGTGGGCCGCTTCCTCCTCAGTATAACTCGTTACTGCTGCCTATAAATTCGTTTTTCAATTTAATTTTCCTGAGAACATAAATTAAATACTAATTACCTTACAACTGGGTTGGAGATTTTCCAAATTATTTTGAAGGCATTCCATTTCGGCACCTTTCTCGATCTTATTAAAACAGAACACCGAAAGATCCTCAATGCAAACATCTTCGACTTCAGGTATTAGGTCTACAGATATTGCTCGTTGGCGCATAACACGCTTCACTTCATAATGACATTCTTTTCGTAGTGAAATTTTTTTGTCTTCACTGTAAGCTATTCGGTGTAAACATGGTAAAATCAAAGGACCACGTTCTGGGTCCATCTGTCCATCAGAGGCGTCGTCCCATACTTTCTTCGCTCGACAGTACTTTATGGCATCTTCGCGACAATTTTTATAAAGTTGAGGATCTAACTTGAAATCGCGAGCTACGAAATATTGAATCAGAAGTAGAGCTTGTTCACAATCGGGTAGCATTAGAGACGTGCCGATATGTTCCATAAGGCACGACATAACGCGAGCCTCTCCTCCAACTGTCTCACTGCAGGCAACATCGACTACAGGCTTACACGCTTGTCTTAGAATTGGGTCAACCCGCCAATCCTCACCGACATCAGTTACTTTTACGAGTTTCTCCAATGCCCGTTGGCATTGGGCAGTAACTCTCTTCTCCTTATGCTTCTTAACACGTGCGTGATCCATAAGGCAATGTATAATCTCTCCACTTGCTTTATCTACGTCATTGCAAAATTTCGTAATATCATCAGAGCAATCCGATAAAATCTCTGGGGATAGCTGAAAGTCGAGCATCAGCATTTTCCGATGATCATTGATTTCGCCTCGACATTCCATACTTATTTTAGTGCCATTTTTCATAACGGATTCAAGGCAAAGTAAGATCTGGGCTAATCGAACTTGTTTGTCATCCGATACTCCACGACGACAATGATGCACTTTAATGTCATCCTTACACGCTTTCGCGAGACTATGACTAGCTCGGTAGTCTCGTGCAATGTCGTTATCGCGTTCTAAGATTTTCCTACTACAGCGAGATGTGAGGGAAGGATTGTTTTTGTTTTTGATGAGACACTTAAATGCACCACTTGTTCCAGGACGTTCCTATTTAGACGATAGACGTCAATACATACAAATCAAAAAGTAACCAACCAAATTTACCTGTGGACATAATTCATGTAGATCCTGACTGCATATTTCAAAAAATTTCGCATCCTCTTGTTGTTGAAGAATTTTGTTCATAGACATTTTACAAGATCCATCCAGAGCATCCAAACCATTCTCCTGTAGACAAGCGATAGTTTCCAGTTGGGAAATTTTTCGATGCTCTATGTTTAAGCGACCACATTCAAGGCGGACGATATCTGTGTCGCAGGCTGTGAAAAACTCGTTTCGTAGTGAGAAGTCTGTAAACTGAGCCATGTAGACTCGTCTAATAATACTGCTACAGGTACTCGAGAGGTCTATGTTCTCAGCTTTATCCATTAAACAATTGACAACATTTGTTGCACCGCCACAGGACGATATCTGGTCGGTATTTTTGCTGCAATAATGATTCAGCAGTTGGCTTTCAAGGAATGGCATTGTCAGAAGATTTCTCGTGTACTGCCAAACAATGTGCTGGCAATTGGGCGATAGGGATTCCAGTTGGGTTGATTCCAGCATATTGACACACTCCAGCACAGACAAGTTGTCGGTGGACTTGAGGTTTTTGCAGTGGTTTCGCACTTCGGAGCACTCGCCATGGTCGTATATATTGGGGAATGGTTTGCTGGCATCAATGGAAGCGCGTTTGCTGCGGTGTGGCGATGGAATGACGTTTTTGCCGCTATGGCCCAGTGTCAATGAAGGATCACTGACCACCAACAACAGAAGGAAACTCACGTATATTTGTAACATTTGTGTATGTTGAGTTTTCCAATTGAAAAAGAAAACCACGGAATCTTAGCAATTCATAAGTGAAATTCACAAAACTACTTATCTACTATGAAACAAGTTAATCAAAAAGTAAAAAGTAACAAACAACGAACAAAACACTAATCGTTCTGACAGCTACCACGTATTCACCACGGGATTCACTTAAATTCACCATTCCCATGGTGTAAACCCAACTATGGCAATTGTACATATGTAGTTGATATCAAAGGTTTGGGTCATCTGGCGAAACCTTTATGTGGTAGAATCATAAGCCATAACAGTGTGATGTATATATATGGATATATATAAGGATCAGTAAAACTAAAAATATATATTTTTTTGAAAATAAAAATTTTACATTGATTTTTTTTTTTATTTTTTTTCTATGCAAGGGTTTTTATTAGATTGAAATGGATATGCATGCCGCGTTCTATTTACACACTGCACTGTCAATCGGAATCCACACAAGTACATTAGCCATCACTCTTCTATGGCGAAATCTTAATCCCCTGGCTAAGACTATCTTTATATAATATCTGATGACAACGTCAGCATTAGCAAATTTATTTACAAACATAAGGCGGGCAATCTAGTCGTATTTGTCTCAAATAATTATATTTCATTCTGATTGAAATACTTGGTAAAAAGGGTATAAATTCATTATGGTCTCTGGCCTTAAAATGGACAATATAAAAATAAATAAATACTTAGGATTATTAAAAACTACATTTGAGTTGGATTGGGGCAATTAAACATAAAGCTAAATGCCGTATAGAACAGAGAAGTTTTTTATTTGATTGCCGTTGATGTGTTTTGCAGAACTATTTGGAAGAGGAAAATGGAAAAAATTTCATAAATTTTATATTGACTTCATAGGGTTATAGTGGAGTTCTCTCGATCTTCTCGATCGCGGTACGGCGGCTGAAACTGGGTCAATACAATGACTACGACAGGTGCACGTCTCCTCCTGTCTTCGGTCTTCTGTTTTCAGATCAATGTTGCAGCATGTGATGAACCAGACGGCGTGCTGAAGAAAATGTGCAGCAGTTATATGCGTCAGGTTGAAATCATTTAAGCATTCCCTTTTGAGCCACCTTCGTCGCTTATAATTTTGTATTTGTTTTCGCTTCCGACTCCCCGACTCCGACTCTTCGACTCTCCGACTTCGACTCCGACTCCGACTTCGACACCGACTTCGGCTTCGGCTTCGGCTCCGACACCGATCGATTGCTCGTTTCGATTAGAGTCGTCCCTCTCTCTCTCTCTCTCGCTCTCGCTCGTGTTCACGCTGCGCCGTGCCGTTTAGTCGTGTGGCTAACATTTTTTTTTACTCATAGAGAAGGCGTAGGATAATGAACCTGAAGGCGAGCATATGTTAAGGATATCTTGCTGCCGTCTTCGGCTTCGTCCTCGCCTTCGAACCCCTGTATGCTGTGCCGTCTGCCGGCCGTGGTCGCGGCGGCGGCTGGTTGCCAAGGTAAAGGACACAACTGCAGTAGCAGGTGCTGTCTTTGGAAAATCTCTTCGAGAAGGATATAAACATAAATGAAGATTGTCATAAAAAAAAACACAACACAAAAAATGGGGGAAAAAATCGAAAAAAATTCGAGTCAGAAAAAAAAACAAAAAAAAAAAAAATCGAACAAAAAAAAAAAAAATAATAATAATAAGAAGCAGAGGAAGAAAAGTTGAATGATACAGGTGCCTTTGTTGTATATAGATGCACTCAGGTGAAGGTATTGTGTTGTCTTGGGCTGTGCTGTGTGCGGGGCTTGTAAATTTCTGTAGTTATTTCGAATGAATTTATTTGCCTCCGCTGCTGCAGCGTCTGCTGCCGCTGCTTCGGCGGACGGAGGGAAATTTGGCGCGCTCTGGGCCCGCCGCACAGCGACGTCCACACCTGTCTAGTTAATTAGCGCACGCGCCCTGACCTCAGACAACTGCCGGCGCACTCGGCGTCGCCGGTGTCGTCGGCGCCCGAGAAGCTCCCGCGATCGCGCTGCCGACGCGACTCGGTCTTATCTACAAACCGTTCCGTGCCACCAACACGGACGCAAACGTGCAGCAGATGGGGGCAGAGAGCGAGAGAGAGAGGGGGCGGGGGCCGGTGCCCCGAAAGGACACTCACTTCGTTGGATTACGGCCAATATCGCGCTGCCACTTGAGGCGTTTCCACCACTGCCGTCGCCGTCGCCATCGACATCGCCATCGCCATCCCCTCCACCCAAGCCATGTGCGATCATCATAGGGGTAACGACTTTTTTGTGGCTCGTGGGTCGAAGTCGAAAGATGTGGGCTCAGGTGTTAACAACCGATTCCGACTGCGACTCTTCGCGAGGGGTGCGCTTGGGGAGCGATGCGTGTAGGCCGGCAACGCACATGATCATGTGTCTATCGCCAAGAGTCGTCCCAACCGCCATACTCGCCGGCTCGAAGGCGGCGGCGACTCGCGTCGATGGATTCCCACATCTGGCTCGCTGTCCCCACGACTGATTCGATAAGAAAAAACCAACCGCGCTCAATGCGTTTGGCCCGGAACCGAAGCCGAAATCGAAACCGAACCAGAGTCACAGCCAGCGATCGAGCCAGAGTCAGAGCCAAAGCCAGAGCCCGATCCCGATCCCGTTCCCGATCCCGATCCCGAGTCCCATCCTGAGCCCGAGTCCGCTTCAGGGGCTCCGGGGGGCGAATTCGATGGCTCGGAGGGACTCGGCCGGCAGCTGATTGTAACTCAATGTCGATCGGCGATTGTCGATCGCGGCCGATCCGCGGCGATCAATAATTGTCGCCGAATTCTTCGATCGTGTGATTTGTAAACTCTCGTGGTTTCGTGGTTGCGGCTTTTCGGGTTTTAGATGTAATGCGGCTTCTATAAAGGAAATATTTCGAAGCAATTGGGGCTTTAAAGAGGAGCCGTCGCTTTGAGAAGAGCCGCAAAAATTATCTTTAATAGCTTAAATGGGACGTGGAAATATTTCCGCTCAACCCCTCTTATTCAGGGTCCTTACACACACACACACACACACACATCATACAACGTTTATATTTGCCATTCTTCCCATTTGGCCTTCTGTGCATCGACAAGGCGACCCGGCAAGGAAATCCGATCGATTTCAATTACTATATATCATAAACATATCCGTTTGGCGAACGTAAGAATGAATGAAAAAAGTTTTGTTATTATTTCAATAATTTATTTATGAAAACTTAATCTTATTGTAGTAATTTACAAGTGTTTTGGTTTAAATTAATTAATTCCAATTTTGATAACTAATAACTTTGATAACTAACTTTCGATAAGTAACATTTGAAAAGTAGCCTTTCATAAGTACCTTTCGATCAGTAACCCTTGATAAGTAATTTTTGGTTACATTACTCCATAACTTCAGTCCGGAAGGATGCTCCTCGAAGGATGCCTCGAAGGATGCCTCGAAGGAGCCGAAAATAAATATAGTAAATCAAATGAAATGATAGAAAAACGACAATTTCTGACTGGTTTCCACGTAAGCAGACGTCTTTGGTTTAATTAGCCGTGTGTACGTTTTCAGCTGATAATTGGGTATTTATAATTTGACGTTGTTTTTTTTTTTCCTTCAAATCTCTATATATTATATTTACACTTAAATATCCATGTCAGCCATGTCTGATTGCTTAACTCGAAACATAAATACTCTTAAAAATACTTTGGCTTTAGCGACTTAGTAGAGTTAGATTACGTTACTTACTATTAATATTACTATAAATATGATAATTATGATAATAAAAAAAGAGTACAAAAATATTTGTCGTCTGGGGGTGAAATTATGAATTAAAAATTATGAATTATGCTATTGTACCAAGCCTAAGGACGTCGGAGGCGCCGAAGCGATCGAGTCAAGGCGAGTCAGATCAAGTCCAGTCCAGTCCAGTCGGGTCGAGTCAACTCAATTCGAGTCAATTGAAGTCAAGTCAGTTCAAGTAAGGTCGAGTTGGGTCGAGTCAACCCAACTAAAATCAAGTCAAGTCAGGTGAAATCAGCTCGAGCCAGGTCAACAACTGCTGCTCACCTCCATCTTGACCAGCGAGAGGCCCTCCTCGTGGTGGCGGCTCTCGCGATGCCTTCGAAGGTCCACCTTGCGCTGGAAGGACTGCTCGCAGAGGCCGCAGGCGAAGGGCTTGTAGCCGGTGTGTTTGCGCATGTGTGTGATGAGATTTGAACTTTGACTGAACGCCTTCAGGCAGACGGTGCACTTGTGCGGCTTCTCACCTGCAACAGAAACGTTAAACACTCGTTTAGACAAAGGCTTCGCAGCGACAAACGGCATCGTCAACGACAACGACATCGGCATCGACATCGACGACAAGGCTCTGATGCAATTAGTGTAATTAAATCAGATAGCTCGAGTTCTCCAAACGACCAATGGCAACAACGGTGCTCGCCCCATGTCGGCTGACGGAAGCAGCCCGGGCTCAAGTGGTCAACCCTCGATGCCAAGTCGCCGGGGGAAGGGGAAGGGGCAGGGGCAGGGGGGGGCTTGGATCTACCTACCGGTGTGGATGTAGGTGTGCTTCTTCATGTCGGACTTCTGGTGGAAGCGCTTGCCGCAGTACTGGCAGGGGTAGGGCCGGGTGTCGCTGTGGATCAGTAGGTGTGTTGACAGGGTTGACGAGCGCTTGAACGATTTGCCGCACTGTTTGCACTGAAAGAGACAACGACAACAACAAAAAATCGTTTAACTATTTGCACAAGAATCAAAGTTTCCACAGTTTGATCAGCCTGGCTGCAGAGAAGACATAATTCCCCATATCAGACGACATCAATTGAGCAAATCAAATGTTTTTTCGATTTGGAACCTCAGTCGTAGCAAGTGTTAACTTTCTAGAATTTTAATTCTTCCCACTCCCCATCGTATTCAGACAAGATTAATTTCTAAAAGTGCACCTAATCAAACAGAGACATTGGTGAAAAGCTAGCGAGATGGCTGAAGGCGTCGAAACGATCGCTATTGGCCCGCGGAAATGTGGGCAAAGTGAGGCGAGAAACGAGATTGCTCTAACTTGTGGCTGCTAGAGATGAACTAGGGCGAGATGTACGTGCTTCAAATCGAAAGAATAGGCGAGGTATGGGCTGAAAACACACACAGGTTGACACAGGTGTCGGACGCGATCTGTTTGTCTCGGGCTCGGGTGATCCATCCATCCAACCATCCAACCATCCATCCGTTCGATTTGTTGACCAAGTCCAAACAGTGGCGCGACACATTTGAGTCAATCGAACCAGATTGAACAATGTCTGTGCTCTGTTCTTCGGTCTCCGGTCTCCGGTCTCCACCCACGCAAAGTGTTTCCTAAATCAACATTCGCAGTTCATTAAGGGCACTTTAAAGACGCTACAAACTAATTAGAAGCGATTGTTGACTGCTGCAATGCCACAAACCGACAGCCTACTAAGTCACCAACTAAGTAAATGGCGGGTCGAGGCGAGTGATTGGGGGAGTTCGGGAAATCACTTCGAAACGTCGGCTAAAACTCCGATTAAGCAATCGCTTTACACGATACGAATTTAGTGTCCTTCCACGGACACTTCGCCGATATTCAATCATTACCGCCGATGGCGTCGGCTGGCGCTCTTGAATATATTTAATTAACTAATTGCGTGATTTCCACAACACCGATATGGAGCAATTAAATAATAAGGGAAGGAAGCAGAATGGAGGGAAGGCTGGAAGGGAGCGTGGGTCAATTAACACAATCCCCCGCATTCCAATTTTATTGAAAGGGTTTCGAGCACCAATTCAATTGATGGCACGTACAATTGCACGAAATCTAACAATTAACCGATTTCCGCTCGACCCCACCGGACACTGGGAATTTCGGCATAATTGAATCCCACCCCCCAGTTTAGTATCAATGTCGATTATAATAACTATTCAGTAGAGAGATAAAAATCACCATGATTGATCATTGATAAAAATATATAAAAATCCCTCGGGAGGGCAATTGTGGGTTATTTTTTTGTACCTGGAAGTTCCGCGCTCTGGGCTTCTCGTCCGAGTCGAGCAGGAAGGTTTTGCCGGAGCCATTGAGGATCGTCTCGGTCGAGTCCGGATGCTGGTGCTGCTGGGTGTTGGCGCTGTGGCCGCGAGCGTGTGAGTGCGAGTGCGAGTTCGAGTGGGCGTGGCCGCTGTCGTAGTCCGGCTCCGACGAGTCCCCGGGGCTGGACTTGGTGTCGTGGGGACTGAACGACCGGTTGCTGTTCGAGAGGTCGGCGTCGGACGACTTCGGGAACATCAGGTCGAACTGAGACTGCGACAGGGACGTCGACAGAGACAGAGACTGCGACGGTGGCCCCGGGTCGGCCAGCATCGACGCCGTGGCGCCCCGACTCGACTTGAGGCGCTGCGTCAGCAGGTCCAGGTTGGTCCCGGCCAGGCCGGCCATGAAGGCGTGTCGATGGGCCAGCACCTGGTGCTGGGCGACCTCCATGTCCGCCGCCAGACTCGTGGCCTTCACGTAGGGACTGACCGTGGAGGAGATCGAGGACTCGGCGGCGGAGGCGTCGCGGTCCCTCTCGCTCCTGTCGTAGCTGCTGCCGCTCTCCTTCTCGCACATGCTGGCCGGCGACCAGATCATCGCGGCCTGCGAGTGCGGCAGCTTCCGGGCCTGGTACGCGAGGTACTCGAGGCCCTCGTCCATCGCCCTGTCCATCGACACGTCGTCGTGGCCTCGACTGCCTCGACAACTGCCCGCCACTCTGGACTCCTCGAAGTCGGCGGACCCGACGCTGTCGCTGTGGCCGTGGCTGTGGCTGTGGCGCTTGGTCGAGAGGTTCAGGGGCGTGTTGTTGTCATCGTCGGCGGCGCTCGGCGTCGGCAGGTCGTCCTTCTCCGGCGTCAGGGTGTAGTCGCGGCTGGGGGGCGCCGGGATCGGGAGCGGAAGGGGGATCGAGACCGGGGCCGAGGCCGGTGGGATGGGCGGCGACTTGGGGGTGCTGGGCGAGACCGGGGTGCCCAGGCCGGAGATGGCGGCCGACGAGAGCAGGAACTGGGGCCACAGCAGGGCGCTGGAGTAGAGGAGCGGGTTGTAGAACATCGTCAGGTCTACAAGGAAACGAAAGCAGGCGGTTAAAGCGATTTGTCAACGACGTTTGTTCGGCGCTCGCAACATCACTAATCAACGACTAAGGCTACTGTAATTTGGCTACTTGGTTCACCTCGAGTGTTCAGCTTGTGCGCTGCGGCGGCCGAGGCCATCACCGAGTTCAGCGTCGAGGCCCGCTGGATCCAGTGCTTCGAGGAGGCTGCGCCGAGGTCCAGCGCGGGGCCGATGAAGGAGCTCAGCTGGCTCTTCTGGGAGTGCGGCGAGGGGGGCGGCGACAGATGGTTCATGGCTCCAACTCTGGCAGCTCCACAAAAACGAAACTCGGTTTTCTTCTTTTTTCCCTTTATGTTTAATTGTTTACTGAAACAACACAACTTGTCAACTTTTCACCTGACCAACATAACAACGATTCTCTCTCGGTTGGTTGGTTTCGAAAAAGCCGAAATCAAAAAATTTAACTAGACTTTAACTAAATTTTGTACTCGTTAATAACGGTTCACGCGAACTGAACCATTGCGGGCGGCTGCTCGAATTGAACTCGATGTGAACTCGCAGTGAACTCGAAGATCGCGCACGTCCGTTTTGTTTGGTGCCTGACACCTGACTGAATCTCTTGCCGGCTAGCCGATTCTACGGAGTCGAGTCGAGTCGAGCCGAGCCGAATCGAGGCGAGTCGCGTCGGGACTTGGCCCAAACGAATCAAAACACAAATGCAGACTGCGTCGCCTGCTGTCGCTCTTTCAAATTTCAACGAATGAGCCTGAACACGAGTGCGTTCCGTCCGTCCGTCCGTCCGTCCGTCTCACTGTGTGTGTTGCCGACGTCTACGTCGACGTCGTTGTTGCCTGCTTCGGCGAGGGCCGAAGAGCACAAAGAAGTCCTTACAATTGCACTGTGGTTGGGGTTGTTGTTGTTGTTGATGTTGTTGTTGTTGTATCGGCAGCACGCGCTCCGCACTAATTGAGTAAGGTTGGCGGCTCTTTATAGCTGTACTATAAGGCAACAACTGACACGAGCTGCTGCCCGAGTTAACTGAACTGTGAGTTTGCGCCGACTCCTCGCTCGCCACTCGTCGTCTCCTCGTCGCTCCTCGTTGCCGTTCGGCACTCGTCGCTCTCCGCTCGGAGTCAAACAGGATCACGGTTTTGGCGCCGTGCGTCGTGTGGCCCCTGCCGCACACACGCACACACACGCGCACACACACGCACATCTACTCATGTCCACATATGTTCAGAAGCATATGGCATGCGATCGGTGCGATCGAGAGTTATTTTGAAGTAAAATTTCACAACTTTTGTGTTTTTTCTGTTTTCTTTAATGCGGCCAGATATCAATAAATAAACAAATAAACAAGCAAATAAATTATTAATCAAAAAATCCTACATTTCTTTATTGTTTTCATTGTACGTAATTTCCATTAACAGATTTTCAACATCCCCACCTTGAATTTCCCTATTTTCAATAGTCATTTTGTAATAACACAATGTTTAATATTTTTCTTTTTATTATTACTTTTTTCTTAAATCGCAACTTTCGATTTTCGCATTTTCATATACATTTTTAATTCTAAATGGCAAAGATTTAAATACCGAATTTCTATAATCCAAATCCCAGTTTGCAGTTCTCCAATTTTTAATTTCCCAATTTTAAATTCCCGTATCAATGCAATATCGAAATTTTGAACAATAGTTTTGAACAATCCACATTTTTATGATCCAAATTCTTCATAGACCAAATTTTTACAATACTAATATTAACAAGCTGAGATTTCTATACGACGATTTTCAATATTCCTAATTTCTATATACTAATCTTCAATATTACAAAAAAATTTCAAAATTCCAAAATCTATTTTGAAAATCCCACTTTCAATCAAATAATTTCGAACAGTCCAATTTTGTAATTTGGCTCGATTATCGGCATTTCGATACCAAAAATGTCACAATTTTTATTGTCTCAAATATCTATAGGCCAGTGTTTTCTAAATCCCGATTTAAATGCCCACGAATTCAATTTCCCAAATTCGTTTATTAAAAATTTTTTTTTGTTTTTTTCAAATTTCCGTATCACAATTCAATATCCCAAATTTCTTTGTGCCAAATCTGGATATCTCCAAATTCTCAACATCCTCAATTGCAATATCCTGCAATATTTTAATATCACAAATTCCAATATCCCACAATGACAATATCCCGATTTTCAAAATCCCTATTTTGAATACTCCGTATTTTCAACACCCCGATGAGGTCGATGCCAGTTGCCCGATAGGCGACGAGGGGCGGGGACGAATACCGCAGACCACGAGCCAAAACACTTACGTGCAGAGCGTCCTGGCACGCTTCGCGACTCGCTCCGTCGATCGGGGACCGTGGTCGGGGGCCGAGGGCGTCGAGTCGAGTCGAGTCCAGTCGAGCAGCATGTTGCCTGTGCTTAATAGTTATTTGTCATTTTATCAGGTATTGAAACGTTCGCCGTATGTCCCGTGTAATGCTTCATGGCCCATGGCCGGCGGTATCTTGGCATCGAGTTACTCGCAAGTCGCAGCTCGCAACTCGAGGGTGAATAACAATCATTTTCGTAACGGATTCACCGTATGCCATCCTGGCGCGATCTCCCGAACCGCCAGCACCAGCAGCAGCAGCAACGGCAACGGCAACAGCAGCGGTAGGGGCAGAAGCAGCAGGTATAAGGAGGAGAAGAAGAAGAAGATCGGCGTGCTTCCATACAAGCCAACAATTTAAATAGCGCCAAACCGCATACCAATGCATGAAATGCGTTTTCACCCTTATGGCCCAATGTGAAGAATCAGCTGTCGCTTGTACGTTCTTCTTCCTCTCTTCCACCGATATGTACAACCCGTACATGGTCGATATATATATGTATATAAATGAGTAGCGAAGCACGCGTTGTCGGCCACACGTCGACGTGCACGTGAAAGCTGATTGAAGTGCCGAGGGGAGACGGCGAACTCACCACGGCCACGAGTCCGCTGCTCGCCGCTGATTGGCTGGCGCCGTCCCAGGGGCGGAGCCGAGATTCGGCTATGGTGTGATGATTGTTGCTTTTAACCATTTCGACGCTGAGCAAATTGTTATTATTATTATTTAAGTTGCTATGTTCAAAGTACATTCACGGGCGAACACCAATTAAAGACAGCTATTGCTGAAAATTCACGAAAACAAAAACAAAATTGTTAAAAAAACATTGTTCAAAAAAACAAAAAAAAAAAAAAAATGTCAAATTCCAAAACAGTTGTCGCAAACCGGGCGAACAACAATGAAATCTAAGCAGACCCAAATTGTTTACAAAGCAGTTATTTAAGGTCTCAATTGAAAATTAAGGAAGTGCCTTCCAAATCGTACCGCGAGCGAGCACAATTAAAGTGGACTCCTGAAGATAAATTGAGCCGGGCCTTTGTGTGAAATCAAGCGAAAACCTCGGTCCTTATTTGTGCGAAAAGAACTCGTGTAAGGCGCCACAGTTACAAAGCCAGGCGACTCCGGCTCTCTTACACATTGTCCAACAGCAGCAGGAACATGTCATTTACCATGCGTGCATCGCTGGCCAGCCAGCCGAACCTCGTACACTTGCACCCAACCCGGAGCCAGTGACCAATAATTACACTTTATTAATTTCCACTTCACTAGATTATCATCCCGGCAAAGTCAAGCGACGAAAAACTCGGTGGGTTTTCTAAGGTTCTGTGAGTATTTCATAGTTAGTGCTTCATTAGTTACTGTTCGAAATTTTGGAAAATATTTTGAACTTCATTTTTCAATTTTCCATCCAGCAACGAGTGGATTTTTACGAGTGTAGGCGGTCGGATCGGATCGCTTTCGGTGGCTGTGGCGGTGGCCCAGCTGCAGTTGCTGCCCCGGCCTTTGTTCGATACACTTTTTCAGCGGTAGCCTCCATTTGTGGAGGCTTCCAATTTCGTAAGAAATGCCTCAGAACCCATTCGGAAGCTATTCGCAATTAATATCAAATAAAATTGAAATAAATTCGCTTTGAAATGCAAATTATTGCGAACGCTGCCCTGGCTCCGTTTATCTACGTTGCCTTTCAGATGCCGATTGCGGGCGCACGGGAAGCGCGCCTGGGCAAATCCTAGCTAGCCACCGCCTGTCGCCCCCCGCCTCCTCCACCCGACCATCGCTGGCGGCCCTGCAGATCGTGGCTGCTCCTTTTGATTCCATCAAGCGCTCCTTCGAGACCACATGCGGTTCGCCTTCGCCTCGCGTTGGCCTCGCTGGAGCGGCCTGCGTACATATTTGGCCGACAATAAACAAGAGATTTGAATTTTCGCATTAATGGGGAGATTAATCTTTAATTTTGATAATGCTCCTTCATTTGTTTGCCTGTGTTTCTGTTTTGTTTTTTTTGGTTTTTACTTCACTTCTTTGTTTTTGTTCTTGTTCACAAATCTATAAAGTTCTACGACCACGAAAGTTTGTCTTTGCGGTAAAGGCAGTACATGAATTTATGATTTTTGTACATTTACGCAATTGTGTAGGAAATCTGCTCTATATTTCGTTAACCATATTCGTATTCGAAGTCGACTTCTAAATCTACTCCAAATCCCACTCTAGCTGACTGTGTAAATAGATCTACTTATGTTAGTGTTTAATGACACCGAAACTTCAGCCAGCAGAGTTTGTTAACATGAACGTGTTCGAGCCAGCTGTAATAATCGCTGGTCTCGGCAGCCGTAGTAGTTGTTGTATTCATTATGATAGCACACGTATCGATGGTAGGAGGAAAACTAGAGAAAAACGAAGTCGCGTTCGCCTGAACTCAAGATCGAAATATTGCGATTGCCAGCGAATATTTTGTACGTGAGAGAGATGTATATGTCTGAAGTGTTCAATAAAATCGTTGAATCGTTCGAAGGTTGTCATTTCTCCATAATAAATAAACATTTTGAGTATACTTTGTACGAATCCTGCCGAGTAGAAAATTTCTTAATCATAAGCAAAGCAAAATTCATATTCACATTAAACTTTAGTAAACCTAAGTATGCTAACACTAAACCAATTTCATTTTTTGTTTGTTTATTAAACTGAACTAGAAATACAAAACTTATATAATTTTCCTTACACTTTTAAATTTAATATTTGATTATAAACTATTATGAAAGAAATATTTATAATATAAACATCCATGTTTTACTTTGCCTGCTGCAATTGCTCGAAGGTCTGCCGCAGCATTTGGTTGCAGAGGGCTGCAAAAGGATTGATTTCGACCAACTGTTGGAAACCACAATTAGTTCGTGTAATTTCTTGAACTGCAGTAACTCGTACCTGTGATTTGGCGAAATTGCTCCCGAGTTTCGCGGCCACTTCGAAGTCTTCCCGGGCAGCATCCAAATTGCCGCGTTTCCGATACAGAACTCCCCTCTGGCACAAGGCGTGGCATTTCGTCCGCGGCTGCTTCGTTGCGAGCGAAATCGCGCGGTTTAAGTCATCGAAGGCCTCTGCAAAAATGGGCGGTAATTAACGAAAGGGAACTAAATGAAAGGGAACAAAATAATAGCGAAGTCGGTGGAAGGGAACTAAAAAAAGTGAACTCTTTACAGGAGAACTAATTAATTTTGAGCTAAATGAAAATTAACCAATAAGAGTGAACAAAATCGAGCTGAAAAAAGAGAACTAAATAAAAGGGAGTGTACTCGGTGAAAGAGAACTAAAAAAATTAGCTAAATAAAAAGGAACAAAATAATACTGAACTCGACAAAGATGCGAACTGAATAAAAATCAACTCTTTAAGGGGAACTAAATGAGTATAAAAAAATAAACGAATGAACTCAATAGAGGTGAACGAAATAACGGGGAACAAAATAATTTTGAACTAATCGAAAATGAACTCTATAATAGTGAACTAAGCGAAAGGGATCTAATAGTGAACTGCAAACTAACCGTCGTCTCTGCCCATCAGGCGCATGACCTGAGCTCTGTTATTCAGAATCGACGCTCTGTCTGGAGTGGTTTCCAGGGCCTTCGCGAGCGCTGCCAGAGCATCGTCATGCCTGCCCTGTTCGGCCAACTGCACGCCCTCGACTTCCAGGGCCTTCGATCGCGTCACAGCCTCGTTGATCTCTTCCGGATCCTCGCTCATGGTCGCATCGTCCTCGCAATTGATCTTCATGCTGTCGGCGGACATCTGCAAAGGATCGAAAATGGAATTCAACACTTCCTGGTCGTGTGGGCTCAAGATATCTCGCGTTAGTTTCGACGACATCTCGGCGGCTTGTTTTCAACTCGGCGAGTGTTTGTGAACTGATTTTCATTATGAAAACAAAACTCACACAGCTGGTTCGGCGCAAGAATTTAACACACGCTGTAGGTATGTAAATTAGAGCAGGAACTGGTTTCTCAAACATGTTCTTGTTGATAACAACTGACTACACTAAAATAATATCAGTTTAAACTCATATTAAATAGTAGACAATTTCAGTAATGTTTATACAAAGCACAAAGTATTTTCTGGCATAAATTGCGATTACATATAGACAATTTTACAATGGTGTAAACAAAAAAAAAAAAAAATGTAGATGCCGAATATTTTTGAAGCCCACTGTACACGTTGCAGTGATTTTTACACCTTAACCCTCTATGAGCAACTGCAAATTTTAATTCAAATTTAATTCCTTTCCTTTGGAAGAAGCATTGGAAGAAAAACTAAACGAGGGAAATTGTTTTAAAAATTTATTATTTTCTTTATTTAACAAAATGTTTTATATATTACATGTGTAATTAATATTGACACGATTCTAAAAGCGTGCATAATGTATAATTACTTAATAAAATAAATAATATTTCTAGCCCACAAATAATGTTATCAATATCATTTCATATATGAATAACTATTCATTCTTCATAGTAATATCTAATTGATGTTAATGCATATATATTATGATGAACTGTGTTTATTTATACTAACATAGTAATCTTTTTTGTATGTAATACTTTTTACTAAACATTATCTCAGAATTATCAATATTGACAAAAAACAAAAACAAAGTTGCTTGAGGCTAAGAAAATAATTGGAATATCTTCAGTATATTTGGTTTAATTAGCAAATAGTTTTTGGTTTAATTCTTTTGTTAATCTAGTTTCCTTTTAATTTAACTTAGTAATGCTTATGTAGTAATTGAATGCTACAATTTATACTACAAATGCTTTTTACATTAGTTCTTTACAAAAGCCATACAATTAGTCAACAACATTTGTAGCGAATCTTTTTTTCAATCTTATCGTTTTTAACATCGTTAAATCAAACGAACTTGCAACTAATTTCAGTAAATTAGAGTTTGAATGAACCCAATTAAAATGCTCATATATTTGAAATTTAAAACTGAGCAAATATATATTTAAATAAAAAAATAATGTAACTAAAATAGAAAAATTGTATAAGAAAATTATCCATTTTTATATCCATCATCGATGGAGCTTTGCCTTTATTTCTAAACTATAATTTGCTTTGATGAAACTAATATTTGAACGTGTTGATTTCTTGTTTAGTCAATATATTACGTTATAGCTTGTTGTATATAATGTTAAGCGATTTCAATCATTCAAATCAAATTAAAATAATTGGGTTGTTAACTTTTTACAAATTGGTTTGTTTATTATAGTTTAAGATCTCTAACAATATATAAGTACAGTATTATTGGTATGCAACCGTTTACATAAATGCTTGGGAGTATAAATTTAAAATTGCTTTTCAATCTAACATAACTCTAATTTATCATATAAGAATTTCATATTTCATATAATATTTATATCAAGTCGCCCTGCCGGTTATTAGAACTATTTTGTGAATCGAATCTGAATCTGAATCATGGAAACAATGTCTATATCTGAACTCATAGCGTAATTAATTCAATACTAAATATATCTTCAGGTGGGATGTGTGTAAACTCCTAAAAGCACCAATTCTCTTCAAGAAAATGCGAATATTTCTGATAAATGTGGATGATGAGGGGGAAAATGTCATGCTGAAAATGTCAAAGTGCTCTCAAGGAGACTGGTAAACAGAGTTATAATCGAACTGCTTCGTGTTCTTCTTGGCGAGTTGTTCCGGAGCCGGAGCCTTCGGAATCGGTGCTTTGGTTGCTAGTTTGAGGGGAATCGGTGTGGAAATTGGCTTTGGTGTAGATGTGAAATCGATTCCCCACTCATACAAAAATTGCTGTTTTTGCTTCTCTAAGGGATCGGTGTCCGGCAGGGCGTGCGTTTGTTAGGCTTCGAGAAAGATTAAAGCGGTTGGTTTCGGTTCGAGATTTGATTTCTTCGCCTCCACAACTAAGAATGTTATTTCAGCCTTTTCACGATTCGCAAAGCATTCCGCTATAAGTCGGGCAACTTCCTGCAACGCACCAATATATAATTGTGAA
This sequence comes from Coelopa pilipes, assembly GCA_947389925.1. NCBI lineage: Eukaryota > Metazoa > Arthropoda > Insecta > Diptera > Coelopidae > Coelopa > Coelopa pilipes. Next base: position 6,953,476 of record OX376699.1, read on the forward strand.
ATCTAGTTCAAAAGAATGTCGAGCTTACTTGATGGTGCAGGCCTTCCACTTTAGTACCATCCACCTGGAGGATCAGCTGGCCAACTTCCAAGCCCCCAGCCTCAAAAGCAGCACCGTTTTCCTACATCGAAAACGATCAATTAGGATGTTACTAAGTTGTTGTTTTGAGTAAAGAAGCCGTGGAACTCACATGAATATTGATTATTCTGGGAAGAGGATGTTTCGTGTTGGCACCACCTTCGATTGCAATACCTAAGATTGGTTTAGTTTTCTTAACCGTAATGTGTAAGTTGCCTCTATTATCAGGTACAACATTTGGATTGTGTTCATGGTTATGATCAGTCGTTGAGCCGTTGTGCTCGCTCGATAGACGTTGCATGGACTGCGGAGTAATTGAAGGATTAGCAGAATGTTCCAATATCGACCCGACCCGACTCGGCTCCTCTGGATGCTCACCTGATGCCTGCGAACACCCTTGTCATTTAGCAATGTCCCAGCCTCGTCCTTCATGTCGAAACTCCTCGACAGCTTCGTGGCCAACTCCTGTCATTACATTATGTTTGTCAAATACGTTTAAATTTGATGCCGATTTTTTGATTTTCGATTTGGTTTGGTTTCGTTTGGTTCAATTGGTGTGAGTCCAATAAAATATGCAACAAAATAATAAACATCGAAAGATGAATAAGTCGATAGTTAGGTGAAGACTAAACAATGAAAGAACATTAGATAAATTTCATATAACAAGTGCGTTCTTATATATATATACATATATATATATATATATATATATATGTATTTATGTATATCCATAGAAAATACAGAAGATCTCTTTGACTACAGTAGGCAAACCAATCGTAAAATGCACAGTGTGATGTGTAAAAATATTCAAAAATAAATGCACTTGCAACTTCTTCTTCTTACGGAATAAACTGGTGACGACGACGTTTTCTTACAGATAACAATAATAAGTTAGGTGAATAAGTGATTACTTGAATTGAGATTTAATGTTATGAATTTAGTTGAAGTTATTATTATCGTTTGGAATTGCGTTTAAATTTAATGTTTATATTTATAATTATGCCATATTTATTCATGTGCGAACCATGATTAGCGAATACACTTAGTTAGGATTAAATGCGTACGTCATCGGACAATTAGGTCTCATTAGGCGACACAGATGAAGAATATATATATTCACTTGTCCCAATCGTTCTCATAAAATACTAAATTGATCTTCGTTTGTTTCTTTTATCTATATTTATATTTTCGATAATAAATGGTAATTAATACAGAAAGCAAGAGTAATTAACTAACAGTTGTTTGCACTAATCTGATTGTTTCTCATATGGAAGACACGAAACTAAAGTACATAAAGTAAAACCAAAGCGACGATCCATGAAATGAAATTGCACAAATCAAATCAATAAAACAACATACATCAAATTCATGTATATGTGCAAAGTAATACGAAAGAGAAAAGAACAAATACAAAATATCGGTAAATATTTCGCTAAATGTGCTGAGAATATTAAGATGATGCTACGAATTGTGTTGGTGGGGAGATTATTTTAGTTTGATTAATTCGAAACTGGATGTATGAGACTAAAAATACATAAGTAATTGCAATAATGGTTCAGTATTAACGAATATTACAAAACTTCGAATACCACAAGATTTTGAAAGAAGGAAAAACTTTCAAAAATTATTCACATTAAAAGAAAACAAAACTCGTCAATAAAGTAAGAGCTGATATTTTTTTTTTGTAATTGTTTTTTAAATACATAATGATACTAGGAACACTACTAACAGTAAGGTAAGGTCCAAGATAAATTAACATTCACTTACAAGAGGCCGTCCCCAATACCACGACTTTACACGTTGTGTTAAGCCACCCAAATGTGAACGAAGTCCGTCCAAGTATCCGCCCTGAAATGCATATGAAACAAACATCTTTACGGGAGAAACAACTACATGGTTACAAGGTATGGTAAGGTATACAAAAGTTTACCGGGCTAAAGACAATGCTACAGATTTACGTGGGATTTATTGTACTATTTATATTCTATTAACTATGTTCTATTATCAATTATGATCTATTATCCATTATGTTCTATAATCTATTTTCTATGTTCTATGTTCTATTTGAATCGATCGTCGTCTGTTCGTGGACAACCTTTCATTCTATATTCTTAATCAGCATCACCATAGAAATTATTGAGACACAGTTGGCAATCATTAGTCATTATTCCGAACGTTGATACAAGAATCGATACCAAGAATCGACTGACAATAATCGATTGTTGATTTTAGAGTATTTCTTATTTCTTTTCGATTTTCCTCTATACTTGTTATATGAATATTTCGGTTAATTGTTATTGTGAAAACGCGGTGGAAACCAAGAATGAAAATGCATAATAAAACATATCTATCAATCTAAAAAATAATATCACACAAACAAATTATTCGATGAGTACAGATTAAGAAAATGCTCAACACCAAAAATATCATCAACGGTAGTGTAATAATCCCCAAAAAATGTAATAAAAACCAAAATAAAAAACAAATGCAATTAAATATTCGCTGATTCACATATATTTCTGAATATGTCTGTAGAAGAAAAGTTTTGGATTGACCCGATCTTTCCAGGACACTGGGCGTTATTGATTGATTTGGACTTCGATACATGGCGAATGATTCTCTGATTCTGATTTCTTTCTCATGACATGTGATCAAACATACCTGATCCTGTTTTTTTAAACACATATACATTAGATTCATTCATTCGTACAAAATTGTAGAGGTAATTCGAGGGGCAATATTGATACATAACCCTTTGCATTGAAGTATTGAAAAGTACTTACCGCATCCTGCTCGTATTCAGACTGTGGCAATTGAGTTTCGCTTCCCCTCCTGGGCCGAGGCTCTTCACAACCGTATTCCTGAAAGCCACGCGAGATACAGAGAGAGAGAGAGAGAGAGAGAGAGAGAGAGAGATAGAGAGAGGGAGAGATTAATGGTTAGTAAATGGAGTATAATTGTAGCCTTATTTCGAAAGTATGCATTGGCCAATTGGATAATGATTCCGTGATAATCTCTACGTAAACAAGAAGCAAAGACAAACATTACAACTAAAGTAAAAGATTACAGTATTTTTTGTTTTTCTTTTTTGGTATTTGTTATTGTCGTACTTAATCAACCCCAAGTGTAAATTTTTCGTTCGAATTTAATTGGAAATAAGGCAAAATCTCAATAGTTGCGCTAATCGAATTATTATGTGTATATCAGAGTGCAAAGTTATCTCAAAATATCGTCACCTGATTGTCATTGCAGTCGCCATGGACATGGACATAGCTAAAGTTTATTCCAGCAGATTCTGAGCTTGGATTATTCTTGATAACATTTTTCGTTGGCGTTAATCGAGAGCCTCCGAGATGGCGCAGTGACGAGTGATGACTGTGATTGGGATGTTGATGAGAAGAATGATGGTAATGTGTACGATGTAATATCGGTCCAGCAGACAGAGGACGATATGGCAGTTGTTGAACCGAACTGATTTAAAAAATTCGTTTTTAACATTCGAGTCGTAGAAAATTCATGTTTTTTAATTTTTAAATTTTTAATTATTTCAACTAAATATGGAAAAAGGATATTTTCAAAACCATACTGATAGACATTTCTATTTCGTGTTAATATAAGCCAAAGAAAAATATGAATTTATCTTCAGAAACTTTTAGGTACCGATTTTTAAAGTCCGACACGGTCATGCCTAGCCCAGAGTCTGAGGAAGGACTATTTCCTGTGGCGGCGATTATCTCCAAATCCATGTCAGTTACCTAAGGATATTCGTTTAAGTACAATCCACAGATATTCATTGTTCTATATATGCATATATATATATATATTTATATATTTATATATATATATTGGGGAGCAACACTACTGGAGGTGGGCGGTTTGTTGTTTAAATATATTCTTTTACTATATTGTGTTGTGCTTCAACATGTGTGAGTTTATTGAAATTGGTCAGGTGCTTCAGAGGTAAAGATATTAGTCGGGAAAATTGCTTTACAAAAGATTAGGAAGGATTTAAGTGTGGCTCGCTGTAGGTAATGTAAGCACTAATTCACTAATCAAATACACCTGTGGTGAGTTCCTCAAGAAACCCCAATTTGTAACCTTTCTAAAACAAGTTTGCCTGCTCATTTCGTCTTCAACTTGATTAGAGTTTAGGTTTTCTAAGTGTACTTAATAGAAATAGATGAGAGAGAAATTTGAAAGAGTTTTGAGTCCAAATATATTACGAAAGAAGTGCGATTGATTCGTGTACTGGTGATTGTTAAAACTAAATGTTTGCGGATTATACTCTCTAAATCTACCCCATTTTTTACATGCAGTAATAAAAACACACAGACTAACTACTTTGCCTCATACAAAGATATAAATACTTGCTAGATGTAATTACTTAAATGGAGTCAATACAGTAACCATGTATTATAAAAATTAATGCCTTAAAAATAATGCACACTCACAAATCACACACATAAATAGCTCATAATGACTAAATTTATGATGACAATAATCATACAATTTATAGTTCATAATAGCTCATGGGCAAAAAACTTAAAATAAAAACACAAAGAAGTAATTAAAACTCTCAATTTCGGTAACTAAAAAGCTATGTCTTTCTAGAACACAAAATGAATCAATTTTTTCGAACTGTAAGTCGGAAGCACTTTATACATTTAAAGTGAACACTAGATGAAAACATTCAATTGGTGATATAGTCATATGCCCATATGCAATCTCATATGTAAACTCATATGTAGTCTCATATGTAATATCATATGCAATCTCATATGCCATTTCATATGTAATATCATATGTATTCTCATATGTAATCTCAATGACTTACCGGTAAATCGCGTGCGAAGTCCGCAGTGCGCTATAACGAGTTTAAAATATGGATAGAAGTTGAAAGAATTTAAGACCCAGACAATTGATTGTTTTAATTGATTGATGTGAATAGTTGGAAGTGTGAACGTGGCGAATGGTGACAATGAGAATGCTGGCCAAGTTAATGTAGTACGGGAACAAGGTATTCTTACTCTATGTCTATCGATTCCATGCGGATCGCGTTCCCTTCCATACACCAGTTCGTCGTAACGTGTCCTGTCTTCCGGATATATGAGCTCCCGTATCTCGGTCACCAACGTGTGCTGAAAACAGAGTTAAATATGTAATTCTTTGAATCCAAACAATCAAACTGTGTGTCTTTGCCAGGCCCCATACCTTCTCATATGTATCCAACATCTCCAGGAGAACCGCGACAAAGGCATCGATCGTCATGGACTTCGCACCGTATTCACTAATGTAGTAAGACAGGCTGGCGAACTGGTGCCGAGGCAGCAGCGACCGGGCCTTCTCCTCCACCATCGCGGTAATGTGTCCTTTTCTCCGGGCCCTGAAAATGCACCAATCGACATCAATTTCGACCGAAGACATACAACTGGCTGGGACTGAACCTGGTGCCCGTCGGACTGTAGGTGTCCCATGGCTCCAGCTCGATGGAGGTGCACGAGTGCGGCACCTTGCCGACGTCGCGGATCACGAGGGACATGCGCTTGTGGTACTTCAGTTGGGAGACGGCCTCGTCGTGGGTCACGTCCAGGAACGACTGCCCGTTGACCTCGATGATCTCGTCGCCCACCATCAGGCCGGCCCTGTCGGCCACGCTGTCCTTGTCGACGCCCGTGACGAAGATCCCCAGGCCGTACTCGACGCCGCCGCGGATCATCAGGCCCAGCGATTGGCCCGGCTCGATGATCAGCTCCGCTCGCCGAATGCTGCAAGGCAGATGTGGCCAAGAAGAGATGTGATGGTCACATTGGGTTAAAGGCAAATGAATAATCGATAAATCTCAGTCTCCTACCGATCTCGCCGGTTGTTGCGACGGCCGCCGTACACCGTGGGCGGCGACGCGGGCCGCCCGTGGCGGTCCATCCACGAGCAGGTGTGCCGGAAGGGCAGGCCGCCGAGGGCGCCGAACGAGGGGATGATCGAGGACTGCGACTGGGTGAGCAGGGGGGCCATGGACGAGTACATCGGGTCGCGCGAGGGCGGCCCGAACCCGTGCAGCGGCGCCGACGTGTTCAGCGTGGTGGGCGCCCGAACGGTCATGCTGATTTGGCGCGAGGACTTCAGGATCTGGACACAGCGCTGCAGATGAGGAACCATTAGCAGAGTTCGAAAGCCAGGGATCAATTGTGATTCAATTACCTTCAATGCCTCCTCGTGGTTCAACGAGGTGAAGGGCGTTCCATTGACCTCCAGTATGGTGTCGCCAGGCCGCAGCCCGGCCCGCTCGGCCACCGAGTTCTCCTCGATCCGCGATATATAAACGCCCAGACCTTGTCAGAAAAACCAGTTAGCTGATTTGCAAAAATAAAATAGAATATTTTCACATGAACCTGTGTCCCTGCCGCCCTTCACGCAAATGCCGAAGCCGTGGTTTGCGTCCAGCTGCTGGTCACGCGACATCGTCACAGTCCGGGTCGACAACTCGTGGATATTGGAGATGCTCCGATCGCGATCGCGGTCACGGTCGCGGTAGATCTGCAAGGGAGGTGGGAAGAAGTGTTAAATTTGTGATGAACTTTGGCCTCGTGCTTGGGGGGTAAAACGTGCCTGGTGCGTGGTCGAGGGCGGGCTGCTGGCGGGGCTCCGGCGGCCCGTGCGCTCCTTGGTGCCGTTGCTGTAGTGGTAGTTAGTAGGAACTGATGATGCCGCCGTCGAGCCGAACATCCGCAGCACTTGTTCGGGCGAGATCGGGCGCTTCTTGTTCTCCGCGTGGCTCGAGTGCCGACCGGAGCCCGAACCGAGGCCCGAGCCGGAGCCAGGGCCGGACATCGGGCCCGGCGAGACGGCGATGTTGTTCATGGTGTTGAGCAAGTGGCTGGTCGGGCTCGACTGTGACTGCTGTATGTGGTAGGCAGCGGAGCCCCGGCCGGGCAGCGAGCCGCCCTTGGTCGTCGGCCCTTGGCCGGCGGTGTTGTAGTAGTAGTGGGGCGAGTGGGGCCGTTCGATAATCGTGTACGAGGTGCCCGGGGGCGAGTAGTAGAGACCGGAGCGACCACCGCCACCACCGACGCCGCCTCGCAGGGAGTTCGTGCTGCTGCCGATGCGCGGATTCAGACCGTACGGGCCGTTTGCGATTGCTCCCGACGAGCCGTGAATACCATCTCTGAGGATGTCCTCCGCCTCGAAGCTGCTCGAGCGCAGGCTGTGGTTGTGGTGTGCTAGGCCCGAGGAGACTCCGCCCGCGTGCACACTACCTGGTTGGATCGAGGGATGCTGCTGCTGCTGCTGCTGCTGTGAGTGTGGGTTCGGGTGCAGAGAAGAGCTGGGCGGGAAGTAGTACCCACGAGAACTCCACCGCGAGGGTCCGAGATCGCATAATTCCGCATAGTCATTACCAGTTGCGCTCATCGTTCGGGGTCAGCAGTACCGGACCCACGTTCAAAACTCATTACATGTAGTCTGAAATGCACACACACACACATACGAACAACGGTCAATAATCTATGGCAAATGTATATAGTTTTCCCAACAAAGTCACATGCAAGCAGCGATCATTTACTGTCGCCCTCGCTCTCGCTCTCTGTCTTTCTAAAGTCGGTTGGTTTGTGCACTTTTTCAGTTTAACACGGAACTAGGAGGATAATAATAATCATGTGTATTTGTAGGTCTTCTTCTTCGCACCACGACCACGACCACGACGACGGCGACGGCGAACCAATTCCAACTACAGGCTGATGCAGCAATTAAAACTCGCAAACTCAAAACATTCCGAACTCGACTCCTCGGTGTTTCCTGCACGACATACATACATATATATTTCTCGCATCAAATCGGGAATGCAGAAAATGAATGAAATTTAAAGAACTTTTTCGACAAACGTCTCGCCTGAGCTTCGAATTAATATCGATTTTATGTTATATGGATTATCGAACTACACAATGTGCGTGAAGTCTTACCTCGTGTTTCTTGAACGTGTTCACGCAAATCCCTAGAATATTCGTTCGATTTCCGTAATTCGATAATACTCGTTACTGTGAGCAGGTCAAAAATGAACAAACTCTGGTTTTAGTCACTCATATTCGCGATCTGCTTTCATTAAATATATACTATAAATACTTGATAGTACCACATCCGACTACTGGTGAGAAATGTGTTACATACTTGTACTTGTGTTTAAGTAAATACAAATTCACCATTATTCACCACACGTTCTTCCTTCACGCCACATGCAATAGCTATTTTCTACTACACAGATGTAGTCACAAAATGTATCCTTTTACCCTATTTGGTTGGAATGCGTCATCGAAGTGTATTTGTGTGTTTGCACAGTAAAATATTATCTGAACATTTTTGTTATTTTCATCAATATTTCATAGACAATTATTGGCTCTGCAATTGACGTTATTTTCACATATTTTTTCTAGCCCATTTACGATAATTTAATATACATCTCCGATTGAATTTCCAGCACATTAATGTTTTGACATTTCAGAATTATGTGTTTTTTCACATGCTGCATAAAATCCATTTTCCTGTCCAATTATGCCAATTGGCATATGAGTGCGATGAAATTATACTTGATTTGCATGATGTTATATCGATAAATGGCGAAAATTCACTGATTCTCTATACTATATAGAGTTTTATAATTAAATGTCACTGTTTTTATCGTCGAAGTATTATGCTTGTTCTCTAGGTATTTATGTCTAAACCCCATAGCCACATTCCTCTAACTATTTCTCCAAAGGAAATTTTTAAAGCTTTAACCTAACCTTCCAGGCATACCGAAAGCTTTCATGTTTTTCATATTGTTCCACAAAGCTCACAGGCTCGACGAAAAAAAGTGTAACGTGGCAACCTCGTGCAAAGGCAAAACCAGCTATTTATAGTCTGGATCTTATAATAGTTAAATGCTAAACTTTATCGTTGACTATATACCATCTGATCCCGGTAGTCATTAAATGTGCCGATAGTCATTAGAACAAGAATAACTCACAACTATAAAAACTTATTAATCAAATTGTTCTCCTTAATCTTTTCATTGTGTTTTTCCCCCATAGACTATAATTAAAATTTTATAAAATTTTATTTTATATTTTATAATTAAAATAATAAAAAAAAAATTAATTAGTTACTTATAATGAACAGCCCATAAACTCAGTGCACCTTTATAGATTATTGTTAGTAATTCAAATTGCTTGATGTTCCAGCACGGATTATAAACCTTTATGGTCTGGATTATGATAGCAAATTAAATAGTGTTACTATATAAATTTACTCTATATTCAAAATATATATCCAGTTCTCAACAAAACAAAAACAAATAAATTATTTTTAATTAATAAAGATTTCAGTATGAATAAGTGTAAAAGATATAATAAATAATAAAATAATAAAAAATTGTAATTTCAATTTTTTGCCTGTGATGAGTTTTATAAATTAGTTGAATAAATATATGCATACATTACAGAACTATATCACCATAAAAATATAGTGTGCGGAAAATTGACAGAAGAAAATATGTTATTTAAATCAAAGAACTTTAACAGAGAGCATTCGCATACCTTGCTATTCAAGTGCACACCGTTCAAATGGTAACTGAGCCATATTACATTTGGCTCTGAGCACCTGCAGCTGCATATTAAATTGCTCCTCGAACCCGAAGTTTTGTTTTATTGGGTTTCAGCTGCATTTTTTCGAGTTCAACACCGATAGAGTGGTGAAAAGCTCAAGCATGCGCAAATCGAAAAATAGTCATCATAGCACAGAATACAACTATTACTACACCTCTAAATGTGATCTAAAATTACATAATTGAAATCAAATATTATTTATAATTTATTGAATAACTTTCATTTCAACTCCACAGCATTGATGCCGATTGTGATTGATTTGCTTCAGGATATGTATAGGTGACAAATGGTGAAAAGCTTGATCTCAAATCATGCGCACTATCTTACATAGTTATTACACACCTTGTTCAAAAAATAGTTAATTCAATAAATGTGATCGATTATTTCTTGAGATTTTTTTCCAGGTGGATTGGTAAAAGATGTATTTGTTTTTTCTTGTGACTCCTTCCTTGTTCTTAATATTAAATGCTATTATTAATATTATTTTTATTATGGTGACATGTGTTTAAATGAAAATGTTTTATTTTTATACTCCATTTACGAGACATTACAACATAAATAGGTACATGAAATATATAGATTGATCGATTAAGCGACTCTTCTAAATCTTTATAAGGAGTTCCGGAACTCGTCGCCTCTAATATGTATGTTTCCGATTTTCGAAATTAGTAGTATATTTCGTATAATTCGCAGTATTTTTTTGCTTATCGAACCGAGACCGAAACACTTACCATTTGAAAACATTCCATTGTGAATGGGTCGATTTGCTGCGTTAGTTGACAGCAGTCAGTAAAATTCCCGTTGTTTGAAAACGTCTCGAGAGTGTTTGTTTACATCGGTATCAATCTTTGTAAATTAAATATTATTAAATCCAGACTATTATTTTGGAATGGAACAAAACATTAACATTATAAGAAACGTGAGAAAGTTCCCGCAATTGTACCAGAAGAACTCCAACGCCGCAGACAGACAGAAAATATGGAAGTTTCTCTCGAAAACCATGAAACTCGACGGTGATTTGAATTGTTTATACTGTATTTGAACTGTTTGTTAATAACTATGTTATTTTCCAATGCAGAGCAATTCCTGAAGAGTCGCTGGTACATCCTGCGCGAGCGCTATGCCAAGGAGCTTCAGAGCGCCCAAGAGGATCCGCCGACGCAGCCCCGGAGAAGTACGTTCAAGTACCACCGGGCAATGGAGTTCTTAAAGGAGCACATAAGAATTAGGCCATCAACGAATGCCAAAAATAACGAAAATATTCCCAGCAATTGGGTGAGGCCAGAGTTCATCATAACAGAAGCCGATCTGGAGACAGAAAACGACAACGGGGAGATTGAAGAGTTAATTTTCATGGATGTTGAAGAGACCACCGAAGAGAATCTGAAGGAGATCGAAAATGCCGTCGTTATCTCTGAAGAAATACGTTTCGAACACGAAGTGGACGAGGAATCTCAACCGCAAGAGAATCCAGAACCCCAACAAGCTATGGACGAAGTACAAAATGATAATAGTGAATCGACGACATTGGAGAGCAGTGCACGATCCGTCTTGCAGAAGGAGCCAGACAGAAAGGTTATTGTAGAGAAAATTGAGACAAAGCAAGACGAGCAGGCCGAAGTTGTTGAGGTGTTGCGACCCATTAAGGAGAGGAACACTTCCGACGACAAGGCTAAAGACAAGGACGCTACGTATCCAAAAGAAGAGCATAACGAATCGAAAGACAAGAATTCGCGGAGCGAGGATGCAATATTTGGAGAACTTGTGGCTGCGATGCTGCAGACAATGGAACCCGGAAAAAAGAAGACGGTGAAGAAGGAGATCATGAATCTTTTGCTATCGTAGGAAACCCTTAAGTAAGTGATTAGACAATAGTTTATTTTAAGTGCTCTCCCTCGTCCCACTCTCCCACTCTCTAAATTGCATCGCCAAAGAAATTTTCCAACAATAAATTTATCTTGAACAAACAACTTCTGATTTTTGTCTATCCCCTTCATCCTCCCACACTATTCATACACAAGCTTGCTCATGTGCTCTGCGAAGTGCTTCTCGTCGAATTTGTAGCTGATGTACTTGTCGGGGAACTTGGTGCCCGGCTCCTTGCCGTACACGAAGATCACGTTGTCCTGGTGCCGCACCAGCCGCCGCGATTTCCCGTACGCGAGTCCGTACAACAGATGCCTGTAAACGGACGTCGTGTGCTCCTCCGGCCGTTGCCTGTTGGAGTAGAAGAGCAGGTAGACGTTGTGGTGCAGGCAGACGAAGTCCGCCGCCGACTTCATGTTCGTGATGAACACGATGGGCGTCTTGGGTCGGAAGTGCGACAGCTTGATGGCCATCCGTCCGGTGATGCCCAGCACGAAGATGACCGAGGCGCGCATCTCGAAAGCGGCCGCCACGGCGGACAGGGCCAGGCTGTCGCTTCCCGTGTGGGAGGCGTCGCAGTGGGGCAGTTTTGCCAACGTCTCATTCGCGATCGGCGTGAAGAGGGCGTCCTGCAGGCACAGGAAGCGGAAGGAGTTGTGCATGTGGGTGCACTTGAAGAGGTACTTGTCCGGGTAGTAGTAGACGTGGATGAAGTTCCGCGGCTCCACGACGAAGCGGTTGTCGGCGAGCGGTGTCGGATCGAAGACGATCGGCTTCTTGAGGTCGAAGGCGCGCTTGAGCAGCTCCTCGGCGGCGGGACACAGACTCAGAATCTCCGACTGATTCGCCTCATGCGGCGTCAGCTCCACGAGGAAGCCGTCGTAGACGTCGGCCGCCCAGTTGTAGTCCTTCTCGCAGCCCTTCAGCTCGTTGAGAAGGACGCGCGCGCACAGCCGCATCTGGCCGCAGTTGAAGAGCTTGAGCACGTCCACCAGGTTGTCGAAGTACTCCTGGGTGCCGATGATGTGCGAGACGATCACATTGATGCCCACCTCCTTGGCGAAGGTGATGTCCTCGAGCTCCTCCATCGACACCCGGAACTTGGAGCAGCGGCCCGGGAAGAGGACGGGCATGCGCGATTGCAGGACGCCGCCCTCGACCACGGTGCAGCGCAGCCGGTCGTTCTTGATGCGATTCACGCGCAGCTGGATGTCCGGCCCGATGCAGATGAAGTCGCAGGGCTTGAGGTCGGTGAGCAGGAAGCGGGCGTTCACGTAGATCCGTCGCTTGCTGCAGCCCATCGAGTGGACCCGTTGCGTGGTCACCGTTAGCTCCTCGTCCTTGGCGAGCACGAAGTGGTTCTTGCTGTTCGGGTGGTCGCTCACCAGCTCTGCGTCCAGCTCGCCGGTGTACTGGAGCCGGGGGCTGAGCTTGGCGAACAGCGTCGCCGAGACGGGGAACCCGAACTCCTTCGAGACTTTGAACTCGTTCTCGCGCAGACGCACCACCAGCTGCTGGTTCTCGGTGGCGGTGCCGGTGAACAGGTCGATGACGAAACACCTGACGCCGGAGCCTGCGAAAGAGCGATGGAGGGAAAGAGTTTGATTGAGTAGGACTCCACGCAAACCCACGTAGGAAGCTCTCGAGGTCCTCGTTGCAGCTGTTCTTGGTGATCTCGATGCACATCTTGTTCTCGCTGATGCTCAGCTCGGCGGTCTCGTTGAGGATCTCGTAGCCCCGGAAGTAGCCGTGCCACGAGTCCTCCGGCAGATCCACATCGGGCTCGAAGGGACACGGCAGCTCCTCCTCCTCGGCCGCCTCGGGCATGTCGTCGCCCAGTAGGCCGTCCACCTCGCTGGTGGGATTCAGGTCGACGAGCGCAGACCCGTCGGCGGCGTCGAAATCGTCCTGGCCCTCATCGTCGTCGGGCCCCAGGATGCGCTCGAAGATCTCCTTGCTCTGAAGCTTGGTCAGGAGGTCGCGCGCCCGGTCGAGTCGCTCCAGGTCGACCGTCAGCAGGGAGTTGCGCAGCTTGATGCACATACTATCGACCAACTCCTCCATGTCGGGGATTTTCTTCCGTTTTCTATGAGAATGTTAAGTAAAATTGTTTTCGCAGTTCGTTCGATAAAATTCGTTTGGTCAGACGTTTGAATAATTTTCCAAATATTTTCGAAAATTTTCAATTCCATATAAAATGTCAGTCTCTTCATTGCGGAAGTCTTTCTTCGAGGGCCTGTGGCCGCTCATCCTCAGCGAGAATCCATGCGACACGCGCAGCAAAAACACCTCCGAGTTCTTTGTGCCCGAGCGAAAGCTGGACGAACTCGGCGCCCACGAGTTCCTCGCCAGCAAGGGCTACAAGGACTATGAGAAACCCCTGCAATTCCCGTGTTGCCTCCTCCCCGAAGAGCCCGCGGAGAGGCAGCGAGGGCGACGAGATGTCGATGTCGACGTGGAGCAGGGTCCAGTGAGGAACAAGGTTGATATCACACCCTTGAACCTCCAGATCGCCGCCCGCAATCGGGAGCAGCAGCATCGCGAGCAACTGGCCTACGACTTCGCCAACCGCTCCTTTCCGTGGTACGTGCAGCGGTCGGTGCTGCACGAGGACCCCTTCCCCATCAGCCACGAGGTCGGCGGCCGGTTCACCAACGCCTTCGAGCGGAACATCCTGCGCAACATACACACCTTCCACTGCAAGCTCATGATCATCGACGTGGGCGCGGACGTGGGCCTGAGCGACCTGCAGCGCTGGCTGAAGTTCTGCAAATTCGTCCAGATGGTCGCCGTGGTGCGCTGTGGGGTCTTGGCGCGGCGCCTGCTGCTCTTCGGCGGCGCCATCCGATCGGTCCTGCTGGAGGAGAACCGCGAGAACCTGTGGCAGGAGGAGCTGAGTCGGTCGCTTGATGCGGGCGTCCAGTTCGCGCAGCTGCACGACCTGCATCCGAACTGTGCGGCGCCCTTCGTGTTCGTGTTCTCGCAGAGCCAGGGCCTGTGCACGTGTGATTCCTTTAAAATCCTGCGAAAATTCTGATATCAACCAATGAACGCAAATAAATTTGCATGAAGAAAAAGCCAGGAACCGTGTTTCAGAAATAAAAGAAGGGGCATCGTTGGTTAAATACGTTTTGTGTGTTAGTAGTCTTTAAACTTAAACTAACATTTATAGATAGATATAACATTGAATCTTAACTACGAACTCTGGTTTTTTCGATCAACAATAACTATATAGTATATACATCAATATCCCTATCATACATAAAGGTTAAAGCTATACAAGTTTCCACCATGATTATGCCGTATTTGTACAAATATTGCAATTTCAACATAAGCTCGTTTAACTTAATAAGAGTTTTACATATTAAATGCTAGTTACAACAGGCTTGCTACCAGTTGCAACATGGTGCAGAGAAGAAAATAGAACAATTATAAAATAACATGAATCTCATTACAGCGTATAAGGTAACTAAATATTTGGTAAAAATATTGGAATTGCAAGATGTGCCTCGAATACTGGAATTGCAAATTGTTCTTGAGCAATTGTCATCGTTCGCTACATACTCAATTGTTTGTTCTGCTCGGCTGCCACGGCGAGGCCGTTCAAGACTTCTTCAGTGGGGCAGCAGTGATGTGCTCATATGAAGCCTTAAGAGTCGTATAGCAGTAGCCAGCGAAGCCGTTCATTTCGATTTCGAATTTGGAGCCACCAGTCAGGTCGTCGAGCAGGGCCAATTCGGCGCCCAAGTGAGGGACCGCGGCGCGCAACACGAGGAACAGGGTCAGGGGCATCATGCTGTCCGCAGCCAGTAGAGAAGAGTTTTCTAAAGAACACAACGTAAAGAACACTTAAAAAATATCGACAAAAAGGTTCGGTCTCACATACCACCACTCTCGGTCAGCTTGTGAGCTTCTGTGATGAGCTGCATGCACTTCTCTATCACGGTTAACATTGCCTTCGGGCTGTATTTCTCCTGCAACTGCTTCAGGGTCTGGATGGCAATGCTGAAGAACTCGTTGCTGACCACTGGCAGAAGAACGCTGTGGGAAGAACGTGCATTTATATAATGTACAATTGATAAGGCAACTACGAGCCGACCTGTCCAGTCCCAAGTACTCGCTCAGCTCCGCGTCCTTCAACTTCTCGGCATGCATTAAGTTCTGCCGATACATTTCGTCCTTGCCGCTGTACTTGTTAGCATACAGCACGAACAGCGTGGAGTAAATGCCCTCCGACAGCACGATGGGGTAGAGTAGAGTGATATGCGATACAACCTCCCGCGTGCTCTCGATAACGCAATACTCCTCGGGCAGAGCGGGGAACATTTTGTGTACGAAGCTGTAGACGCGCTTCGAAATAGACTCCCATTCGCGCATCGCTTGCTTCGCCAGAATAGGCGTGGGCTTTACCTTCCAGCACCCGTAGGAAGTGTAAAAACTATTTGCAATGCGTTGGTTAAGCAGATGCAGCGGGTGGTGAGGGTCCTTGAAAGCCTGCACCAGGTACTCTTTGATAGCGGCCACGTCGTCAGCAGTCAGAGACGTGATTCCGAAGTTTGGGACGAAGTCCAATCCGTTTTGAGAGGAAAAGCTACGGAGGAAGAGACAAAGAATTCAATTAATAAATTAATGAAAGAAAACCCCAAGTGGAATAAAGTACCTGTTTTGAATATTGTTGCTCAGATTCAGGACGCTGTCGTAGGACGAACGTAAGCTGCTGCTGGAGTCATTGGCCCAGCTGCCCAGTTGAGAATTGAGCATATTGTGGTAGGAATTGTCCTCGTTGTTTGGGAATGTGGTTGAGTTCATGAAGTCCAAGTCATTCAAATCGCATTCGAAAAGCGTCTCCTGGGAATACGATCTTCGTCCCACGCGAGCTGGATCGTCACTTAAGTCCAAGATGCTCGACTTAACGTTGGTCATCAGACTATTCGTCGACTTCAGACTGACCTTGTCCAGACTGGCTGAGAACCCAATCGATATGTTCTTGGCGAAATTGCTATTCACATAGCTCTGATATGCCGAATCCTGCTGTTCGCGCGTTTTCTCACGATCTCGTGCAGTAGTCATGTAGACAGCAATGCGGCTCCATAATTCTTTAGTACTGTTCAGTACTGTCGTCGTAGACTCAGTTGTTGAATAATTGCCAAAAACTTCCTCCTCGAAATTATCGAATAGCGTGCGCCATTTACGAGAGTTGTCAACCACCAGGTCTCCGATAGATCTAGAATTATTATAGATTCATCAAAAATGCACCACCACAATTCCACTGACGACATTACTTTGGAAATTTTGGAAATTGTCGATTGATAGCCATAGAGCCAGTGACGATCCGAACATCGTTCCAGGTGCCTGTCAAGTGCCCGCTCAGGACGTTGCCGACCATCTGCACGTTCGACGGCTCATCATCGTATGCCGAGCTGGAGCTCTAAAGAGATTTACAGATCAGTTAGGAGATATCGAATAAGCTGTACAGGAGTCCATACCTCACACTCGACGGATCCGTTGGGCATGTAGTAGGTGCCTTTTCCCATCGGGCCCTGCAACGAGAGCTCTCCTTCGTAGAAGTAGTCGTTTTCGAACACCGCGATGCCTTGGCCCAACAGCTCGTCATTCACGAAAATGCCCTCGAAATAATCTCCGTTCATCGTGATGCAGGTGCCGGCACCGGTGCGCTTGTTGTCCGCAAACATGCCCATGTACTTGTCGCCAGTGATCGTGTCGTCCAGCACGCCGTAGCCGGACTTGGCGTTGGCCTGGAACTCACCCACATACGTGTAGGTGTTCGTCCGCAGCATGCCATGGCCGTGAAAGACCCCGTCCCGGAAGTGGCCGGTGTAGACCTCGTTGTCCTTCATTTCATAGGAGCCGTGACCGTGGAATTTGCCAGCCCTAAAGGTACCTTCATAGAAGCCAATGGACGGAATCACCATCTTCCCGTAACCTGCAAGTATGGAGAACACCATGAAGGGAATGCCCCGAGAGAATATTCAGATCGCGTTCACCTTCAATTTCCCCATTGCGCATTTCACCCAAATAGAATCGTTCGTCCGGGAACTGCAAGTAGCAGTTGCCGTGCATCACGCCGTTGCGCCACTGGCCATAGGCATTGACACGCGGATACTTCGGATGCTTGTCGCTAAATACGTACTCCATGGTCCGGCCACTGCACATCTTGGCGCCGGGCCTGCCCAGCGCTGTCATTATGGCCGACTCCATCTGGTCGTACCAGAGCATTTTGTCGTGGTGGGAGCGCGCCACCAAAGTGAACGTCTTATCCGGCGTCGTGACGCGCAGCATCTTGTCGTTCTCCAACTTCAGCCACATCGCAACCAGGGGAAACTTCTGCAGCTGGGCTCCCATCTGGCACAGACAGTCCGAGAACAAAATGAACGACGTCTGCGAGCCGGGAACAATGCTCAGGGCAGAACTGCCCAAACGCAAAGGCACGGTCTCCGAGCTGAGTATGACGCGTCGTTGTTTGCGACGGAATTGCCGCAACTTGACATTACGCTCGTTGCGAATCCAGAAGTCTTGCGTGTGCTCGGCCAGCTCAATGTCGATGCACTGCTGCCGAGTGAACGCCTGCCAGGCCAGGAGCGGCTCTGTGAACTCGATGCGTGTCTTGCAGATCAGCTCCAAAGATTGCACAAAAGTAGGGAAAATCTGGAAGGGCTGTTGGAACACTCGGTCTAAATCCATGACTGGGTCTTGAGAGTCCGAGTTCAGTGGGGTTTTTTGTAAGTGCAACAAGACCTTTGCTACTTCAACGAATCCATTTATGGACCGAACATCGCAGTAGGCCTTGGTGTAGTCCTCAAAGAGTGCAATTGATATCTTATAATAACGGATGAAAATCAGGTCCCCAGCAGTCTCCAAGTCGCCTCGATAATAGCTCTCTAGCGACTTCAACGCGGCAGCCGTATAACACAAGAGTTTTTGAAACCCGTGGCAAATGTAAACGAGTTGTCTGAAGGTGGAGAAGTTGTTCTTCTGCTGAAGGACTTGCAAGGTTTTTACTACAGCCCGATGTGTCAGCATCGCTCTGAACTGCAGTTGCAAATTGTTCAAATGGACGAAGAACTGTTTGACTAATGGTCGTGGCTGGTTTTGCAATGTGTACGGGCCAGAGGCCAACAACAGTGGGAACACAATCTTCCCGCCGTCATCGCTGCTTGGCTGTAGAGTGAGCAAATTGCTATTGAATCTCAGATCCCTTGTGTGAAGATCACCTTTTGCATTTAAGAGAATAGTTTGATAATCTCCACAGCAAGCAGCCAATACTGAATGCTCCATTGGGCCCAACTCAACTGAATCGAGTTTTAGTTCGCAAGGCGCACTTATGTCGATGCACTCACGAGTTCCATTCAGTTGCTGCTTCGAATTCAGCCCCCAGTGGAAGAGGCGACCGTCTAGAGTGCGGACGATGGTGTGTTCTCGTCCGGCAGCTATGGAGAAAACTCCAATTCCATCTAGTTTCTGAATGTTGCTCGCACTGGAACGCTTTACGTGATCACCAGTGCCCAGGATGCCGCTATTGGCCGACCCGAAGGTATGCACTTGAGTCTTGAGCAGCGAGTGACCCTGGAGCAATATGTGTTGAAGGATTTCTTCGTTGTATTCGCTGTTTTGAGAATTGCTGGTTTGGCTGCAGATCGAGTTGCCGGCCGATGACGAGGTTCGCTTATGTTTTCGAATGCTTTCGTCTGTGGGAACCGCAGCTAAGTCTTTTTGCGGTGACAACCGTAACTGGAGATGACTGGACCGAATGTTGGATGGAGCTAGAAGAGACACCGGCAATTAAAATGCTAGTAATGTGTAAAATATACTATATTACGAACCTGCTTTGTTGCTGCATCTTCGGTTCAGTATTTCTGATCCATCTAATATATCCTCTCCTTCCGGTTTCAGCAATAGGGCAAAATGTTCATCGCCCGCTACCAGGTCGAGAACTTCTACTCGGTCTTCAAACAAACGCATATGTTGGGGCTGCATCTCAGCTTGGAAAACATCTCCGAAGTTGCCCAGGCCGTAGATTTCGTTCGTATAAGTGACAAAGAGGACACCTTGGGCCGAGCACTTGACTCGCGCGATACGAATTCCCTCCTCGGAGAGTTCCAAGGGGTCAAAGATGAGTTGCTGCCAATGCTTGTGATTCACCTCGCCGGCCACCACTTGAGCATAAACACAACCGGATTTAGTCACAACGTACACGGTTCGTGTGCTCCGACAAATGTCCACATCGATGACATTGGAACGCAGTGACGTCAGAAGCAGTTGTTTACTCGCTGCAGGGCAACGACCAAGTAGCAAATGTTCCTCGGCGTCCAGCAGTAGGAGCTGTTCCTCGTCTATGGCACAGAGTCGGATTACCGGAACTCCCAACCCAGGTGAGGACACACCAGTAGAGCCATTGGCCAAAACATCGAACCTCGAAAGTAGGGCATTGCCCCCACGGTAGATAACGAAAGCGGGCGGCGCTGGTGGCGACGGAGACGACGACGACAGCGACTCAGTCGACGACATGCCGCAGCTTTCACTGCAAGCAAGCATGGAATTGTTAATTACGCAATTAAAACAAACTTGAAATGCAAATACTCCTGTCTGCACCGCACCCGCTGCAGTGAAATTACCTTTGAACGTCGTTACTGAACTCGATTTCTTTGATTTGTACCACCACTTCCTCTCTGTCAAAACATTCCGCTGGACCTCAAGATGTTTTCGCGTATTGGAAAATTTTAGGAATTTAGAATGATGCGTAGATGTAAAACAGAAACAAATACAATGAACAATCTCTTCCTGAGTCGAAATAAATAATCAATTGAAACAGTGAAAATTACACACAACAATCGACTATGAGAGTGCAAATGGAACGTATGAATGAGTAACACAAGAGAGAAAGAGAGAGAGTCGGATGACAGAAAACAGCTGATTGACACATTTCACTCGCTCATGTTGGCGGCCCTACTGTTTACTGTAAGCCCAAGGCATATTCACTATGGAGGAATATTTCCATGGTGAATTTGAATAATTGGTTGGTTTTCGAATTTTCGAAAATAAAATGAAAAGCGCTCGAATTTTATATTCAACAATTTATTTAGTTTACGTTTACGTTTTAAATCAACAACTTTGTACACGATACGACGTCTCGGGGCCGGGGCTGCCATCCGTCTATAACCAACTCTGCAGGCGATCAGAGTAGACGATGGTGCCGTCCGCGAGGCGTACCGGGTTCTTGATGATCGGCTGCAGCTGGGCGAATCCTTGTGGCCGCTGGGCGTGCGTCACGGTCACAAGCTTGGCGGGCTTGGCTCTCAGGCGTTGCGGGCGCGCTGGAGCAGGGCGCTGAAGACGCGCTGGAGCGGGGCGCTGAGGACGCGCCGGGGCGGGGCGCCTCAACTTGGCTGGTTTCGGGGCAGGCCTGCGCAGTGGGGCCGACACCAGTCGCTGGGGCTTGGCGGCGCTATTGAAGACGGTCAGGCGCTCGGCGTGGGGCAAGGTGAGCTCGGTCTTGGGGTAGAAGTCGCTAAGATCGTCGGCTTCAGTTTCGGGAGGCAGGTACGTCTGATCCGGGGGCCCGTAGGTCTGATCTGGAGGCCCGTAGGTCAGATCTGGAGGACCGTAGGTCTCATCTGGAGGTCCGTACGTCTCGTCGGGGGGTCCGTAGGTCTCATCCGGGGGTCCGTAGGTCTGGTCCGGGGGTCCGTAGGTGGGATCCGGCTCGGGGAAGTTGGCCGCCTCCTCGGTGGGCAGCTCGAAGGGGATCTCGGGGGTGACGCCGGCCGGCGGGTACGGGGCGACCGCGGGCGCCGGCGTCGTCGAGAGCTCCTGGCGCGACAGGAACTGGATCTTCTGCAGGCGCTGCCGACTGGGTCCGGGGAAACGGATGCGGCCGCCGTGGCGTGGCGGCTCCGCGGCGCACAGGGCAATCGACAGGGTGGCCAACAAGACGATCGTGAACTTCGCCATTGCTTTGGAAAGCGCTGCTAACTGAGTGACTGACTGACTGAGCGATGGATGGATGTATGGATTGCTGCCTCCTCAATCCACAACCGTTAGGTGTCAACTGATGCCCACTCGCCGCTGACCCGGGCGTTTTATAGGCCGGCCAGTAATTAGTCGCCTTGTGGCCCACACAGGCCTAATCGAGCCGCGGCGGCGACCTCGGGGCCCCGCGCTTTTCGGCACTTTCCATGTTCAGCGAGCCCTCTTTTCGGCCAGCCCAACAACGACGGCGACGACCACTCGATGGATCGACGGATCGCCGGCTCGTTGGATTCGATGACGAATGGCGCGTTTGGTACGTGCCGCGACTCTTAAGGCCCGGCCGGCCATTGCGAAGGGGCTGCGAAGAGGTCTTGCGCGAGACCGGGGAAACCTACGTGTGGAGGCCGTGCGGTTTCTCGTGCCGTCTCGCTCCGACACGCGAGAACCTTTCTGAATTCGAAAATTCTCCCTGAGTTCGAAGATTCTCCCAGAATTCTTCGAAGATCCTCTCAAAGTTCGAATATCCTCTCTAAGTTCGAAGCTTCTCTCTAAGTTCGAAGATTCTCTCACAGTTCTAAGCTTCGCCTAGTTCGAACTTGAAGCTTCTCTCAGTTCCAAGATTCTTCCAGGACGAAGATTCGCCTAGAGTTCGAAACTTCTCTTTCAGTTCAGAAGCGTCTTCCAGAGTTCGTAAATTTTCCCAGAGCTTGGAGTTTCTTCCCGACTTTGAAGCTTCTCTCTCGGTTCGATGTCCTGTGATTCCTTTCATCGTCACTGCCGGCTTCTCCTGAGCCCCTGGTTCTCCTGGGGCTCTGTAATTAAGCTCGCCCACAGCTGGGCAATAAATAAGCCTGGGCCTCGAGTCGAGTGAGGATCCGCCTTCATCCCGCCAACTGGGGCCGACTGCACCTGACCCCATCGCCGTCATCCCTTCGGGTTTCGGCCACTGCAGCGACTGCGGCGACGACGGCGCCTCGCAGTCGCAGTCGCAGTCGGTGTCGCTCGGGGCTGAAGCTGGAGATTAAGCGCCGGAACCGGAAGCCGTTCAAACGCCATCTTAATTTCCAAAGATTTCGAATTTTGAACGCAGGGCGAAGGCGGCGCCGAGAGTCGGCGGCGAGGAGAGCGGCGTCAGCGGTCAGAGCGAGACAGCTGAGGAAGATGGAACACGCTGGGTGTGAGGCGAACAGATGGTGAAGAGAGGGGGAGAGAGTGAACGGGGCAGAGGGGAAGAAGTCAGATTAATGCAGAACTTTGCAAATTAAGCTTCAATGGTTGCCCGTTGTTTTTATTGTTGTTGTTGGTGGTGATGTCCATTGTTCTTGTTGTGTCTGGTGATGTTCGTGCTCTTGTTATTTGCGTAGTTGTAGTTGAAGTTGTTGTTGTTGCTGTTGTTGTTGCTGCTCTTGCTGCTGGTGCTAAACTTGTGGTTGCAGTCGTCGTTACTGCTGGTGTTATTGTTGTTGTAGGGGTGTTCGTGGAGCTTCTTGTTTCCATTGCTATTGTTGTTGTTGTTGTTGTTGTTGTTGTTGTTGTTGCATACAACTTCCGTTTAGCGGCGATTTTACATCCGCCTTCGAAGCCTTCACTTTGTGGCAAAGTCTTCGCTGCTGCTTGTTTGTGGGCGACTTGTCTGTGTCTGTGTGTGTGTGTGTGTGTGTGTCTTTGTTTGCATGAGAGTGTGTGTGGGTGCGCGGCAGAACGGACGTCTAGCCCTCATCTGTGTCAGTGTCTGTGTGAGGCCCGACCCAGCGGACGACTTCCATCGCTAAACGCTCGCAGCCATCTCGCTCCCTTGCCCCGCGCCCCGCGACCACGGATCCACTCTCCGGACTTCGCTCCGAATAATGAATGCGCTCTCCCCCTCTACCTCTCTCTCTCTCTCTCATTACCCCCCTCTCCGCCACTCCTGCTCTCTCCGTCGCCCACGAGCTGGTTCTGAACTTTAAGCTACTTTTGCAGGTCTTCGCTCCATCCGCCGAGCATCCGGCGAGCGGACTTTTCGGACATCCCTCCCTCCCTCTCTCTCTCTCTATTGCTCTCCGCCTACTGCAGCCCATCACTCTAAGTCGCTCACTATCTCCCTCCCTCCCTCCCTCTCTCTCTATCGGGTTCTCTCCTGCTAAGCTGAAACTGATGCTTTACAACTTTAAAATTTTGATAGAACATTCAGGAAAAATCTCATTATATTTTAATCGCTTCTGCTCCACAGACCACGAACATCCCAACGACCCCGCCCCCGCCCCTGCTGGGCTTCCCTTCTCTACAACTCTTCCTCTGTTCCCACTGCTTCCTCTTCTGCCCCTAATCCTCCTCCTGCTCCTCCTCCCCAACCCTCAGGGACTGAAGCCAAAGGAGTCCAGGACGTTGCAGTCACTCCCTCGTCATCGCCCTCCCCGACCTCCTCCTCCGCCGTCGCTTCCCGTCTTCTTCTTCTTCTTCGCTCTCAATCGCTCTCAATCGCTCTCGATCCTCGCCCCTTGCAATTGAAACCTGTATCGAGGTGCTCCGAATTCAATGGACTCCATCGCATTAGCTCCTGCCCCGTTCGTTCCGTTCCGCTCCGTTCCGTTCCGTTCCAGTTCCGCTCCTGTTGCTCCACTTCTCCAGGTCTCCATCTCGCTGTCTGTCTGTCTCTCTGTCCGTCCGTCCGTCCGTCCGTCCTCTGGCTGTCTCTCTGTCCGTCTTCGAGTCCGTCTTTTTGTCTGTTCTTTTGTCTGTCCTTTTTCCAGTCTTTTTGTCTGTCGTTCGTTCTCTCACTCTCTGTCTCTCTGTTTGTTTGTAGTTTCTCTACTTGTTACCATTGCTGTTGTTGCCGTGCTGCTTGTTGTTGTCCTCGTCACCGTTCGCGGCTCCTCCTCCTCCTCTCCTACCATTTGTTTTTGTCCACAACGTGCTTGTGGCGCCCGAAGCCGAAGCCGGAGCCGGAGTCGAAGCCAGGACCAGAGCCAGAGCCGTTTAAAAGCCATTTTCAAATCGCACCCAGTTCCAGCCACAGCGAGCAACGTGCGCCGCCTCTGCACCCCCTCTCCCCAACACCCTCCCCCGGAGCCCATCTCGGAGCCAAGTGTCAGGGAGCGAGCGGTGCATCATCCGGACGGCGGCCTCCGGAGCCGGCGAATCTCTCAATCCCGACCAGCCTGGGCTCCTCGTCCCTCGTCCCCGTCCCCTGTGCCCACCGAGTGGTGGTCAGGAGTGCATGTGCTGTTGTTGTTGCACTCACTCACACACCCTCACCCCACACGCGTGCCACCGGAATCCTTAATGTGTTTGCCAAGGTACTTGGTGAGGAATCCGCCATGCTTCGTCCTCTTCGTCACCCGCTCCTTCGTCGTCGTCGACTTCTTCTTCTTCTTCTTCCGCTTCGTTCACTACTGCTTGTTCTTGCTGCTGTAGTTGTTGTAGTTGTTGCAGTTGGCGTAACTGATGTTTTCCATCTCAGGACATGATCCTTGTAATTTGTATGGGATTCCTCTCGCCTTCGCCGCACGATTTCTATTAAAATTTTTCCCCCTCGCTCGTGTCACTCTCTCTGAGTTTTCTCTCTCGCTCGCGCTGGCTCTCTCTCGCCCTTTCTCTTCACCACACTAGCTCACTCTCCCTCCCTCCCTCTCGCTCTCGCTCGCTTTTTCGCCCTCCTCTTGGCTTGCCAGTGATACGGGTGTTTCCATTTTTGTTCTTGTAATTGCGTTTGTTTTTGCCTTGGGCTGCCCGGGTCGAGAAGCCTCTGTTCCGAGATCCGCCTGCTCCGGCCGGCGGCTGCATTTATTTGCTCCTGTAAGCAATGATGAGGATAATGCGAAATTGCTTTTAGATTATCCCGGCTCACTTGCCTCGAGACGGCACATTCAGCCCTGCCCCAGTCGCCCGAGGGGACCCCGACTCCCTTCACTTCTGCTCCACATCCTCCTCCTCCTCCTCCTCCGGCCTCACCACCCTTTGCTCCCTCGGTCGTCGCTTCGTCCCCTCGCTCCTTCCGGCCTTCGCTCCGATGAAGTTCCAATGAAATCTAGTTTTTATTCTCGCTCCCATTTGCAGCCACATGCGTTCACTCGCGCTCTCTCTCTCTCTCTCTCTCTCTCTCACACACGCTCACTGTCTTTAATTCTCTCTGCTTGGTCTTTGGCGTTGTTTTGGCGTTGTTTTTAGTTGTTTTTTTTATTTTCTTTGTTATATTTTGATTTTGTTGTTCTGTAGGTTTCGTTGTTTCATTATTCTTATTGTTGGCTTTAGTTTTCTTCTGTTATTCTTGCTGTTGTTATTTTTGTTTGTTGTTATTGTTCTCGTGTTGTTTTTGTTGTTGTCCTTGTTATTTATGTCGCTGTTGCTCCCTTGACTTTCTCCCGAGGAGCATCTCGGGGAAAATCCCCGGAAAATTCGACTCCCGACTCCCGCTGCCGACCGCCGACCACCGACCGCCGAACTGCAGTCGTCCGTTCTTTTCCCGTTTTTTCACGAACGGCTCGGGTCGTGAAGGGACGGGACGGGTCGGGTCGGGTCGGGTCGGTTCGAGTCGGCTTAAAAAGAGCGACGGAGGCTTCGGATGCGAATCCGACTCCGATTCGGCGACTCGGCCCGGCTCCAGCTGTTGCCGCCCCTTGACAGGTTCATCCGACGGCCCCGAGCTGCGTATTGGAAGCCCTTCACGTAACTCGGTCACGTAATCAATGTGTTTTCTCACACTCACACCGTGACACCGTGGCCACATACACTAACGGTCCCCATGCTCTCCCGGTTCCTCGCTCTCGTCCTCGTTCCCGCCCTCTCCATCGCCATCCCCATCACCATCGCCTTTGCCCTCGCTCACGTCTTCACCGTCGCTCTCGTCATCGCCCTCACTCTCGCCGTCACCTTCACAACCGCTCGGTTCTTCCTCGCTCTCGTCCTCTTGCTCTCTTCCCCTCATGCGATCACCCGGCCCACCCAGGCACGTTCACATAATTCAACACGTGTCCCAGCGCTGTTCATTAACTGTTGCACACGACCCTCTCCCTCTCTCTCTCTCTCTTCCTCCTCCACCTCTCAAACGCTCTCCCGAGCCGCCTCGGGGCCCTTCCAGGAAGGCTGTTAGCGCCATCGGAAGACGGCGTCGAAGTCCGGCGGCGTTTTTGTTGCCGCCCGGCGGACACATGGCCGGCATTAATGGGCACGAGTGCGGGTGCGGGTGCGACCGGGAGCGGGAGCGGGAGGAGCGGGATCTTCTTTTCTTATTCGGCCTCTCGACGCCGGGCTTGCAAATCCAATTAAGCGAAGATAAAAGTCTTCCAGCTGTTGCCAAATGTCCGCTCCGAGCTGTCCACGAGTCTCTCGGACGACGACACGAGGCGACCTCTCGAGGGGCGGGGTCGGGGCGACGAAAGGGGGTTGGGGCGGATCGGCTGGCGAAACGTGGGCCAGGGAGGTCGTGTCGAGTCTGGGGTCGAGAACGTGCGGAGGTCGTGGGCGGTGGCGGCGGCGGCGGCGGCGGCGCCTGGGCTCAAACGGTGCCCACCTCGGGACACTCGTCGCCGACCCCTGGGACCGGCTGAGGGGGGCGGGGGACGCATTAGAGGACATCCTCGGGGCTTCCGGTTGGCGACCCGAAGGCGTTCCGGGTCCGGGTCCGGGTTCGAGGCCGGGTCCGGGTCAAGGGGCGGTGGTGGGCGAGTGGGGCGGGGGCGCCGGCGACAGCTGCGACAACGGGAATCACTCGGCTATTGATGCCTCGAGGGAGCGACGGGGGCGGCCCGTCGTCTGCTGCTTCTTCCCTCTGCTTCTTCTTACTCCTCTTCGTTTGCCCCTTTGCTTCTTCTTCTTCTTCTTCTTCTTCTTCTCCTACAACGGGTTCCGCTTGTGGATTTTCACAGTCGGGCTCCGGTTGACGTCTTGTTGTTGTCGTTGTTGCTGATGGCTTTTGATTGTTGTTTGTGGGTGTCGGCGATCCCGGCTTTCTTGTGGTTATTGTTGTAGTTGTTTTGTTGTTGTTGCTGTTGACTTGTCGTAAAATACGCGCTCGATTCTCGTTGTTTTAGTCATTGCATTCTTCTCACTAAAATTGTCGTTTTTGACATCGACCAATTACGATTGGTGATCGGCGCATCTGTTCATCGAAACACGTTTCATCGCACCATGGTTTTAACCATTTCCGCCTCGTTGCCTCCCTGGCTCTCCTCGCAACCACCCCGCGCTCTCAACGAACTCAACGAACTCACCGAACTCACCGAACTCACTCCTTCCCGCTCTCACGACTTCGTCGAAATGTCGTCGGGCGTCATCGGAGCTGTCAGCGGTTGCGGTTGGGTCGACGGAGAGAGAGGGAAAGCGAGAGCGAGAGAGAGTTTATCGGCGGCCCACGACGACCGCAAGTTTTCAATGACAATCGTGATCATCATCATCTTCTTCAGATTATTTTCTTTTCTCCTTCTTTTTCTTCGCATTCTTGTTCCCCCTTTCGTAATCGGTTCGCTGTCGTTCGTCTTGAGTGCCGCCTGTTGGCATCTTGTGGAAATCCATTCAAGCACCATAATTTTCCTCCCCCCCCCCCCCGCCCTTCGCCAGCGCTCCAGCGCCTTCGTCTCGCTCTTACTGCCACTTTTTAAACCGCTTTTTCTGTTGTCGCCCTCTCCCAACCCCCAACCGGCCCACAGCTTCGCAACTTTAACAAACACATTAAATTTTATTTCCATATCAAATGCAAATGTTGCACTTTCCATGCGTTCCTCCGCTTGCTCTCGCTGCTTCCAGGTCTTCTTCAGACTCTTCACCGTGCCTTCGCTCACGCTTCCTAAACCACGAACTCTCCACTCTCCACCCCCCAACCACCCTCTCGCTGTCGCACTAGTCCTAGTTGCCGCTGCCGAGAGCCGCAGCATCAGGTCCGCGACACTCCGCGGTTCTCTCCGTCGTTCTTCTCCCCATCGTTCCTCACACTCGCTCTCCCGGTTCCACCACACCCGCTCTCTCCGACTCGTTTCCACCCGCGTCGCCGCCATATGCAAAATTCGAGCTCCAGATAGTTTTGCTCCTCGAGCTTCAAACACTCCGAATCTATGCAAATTTTTCCACCGAATTCCAAACGAAATATGGAAGTCGATGCCATTACCATAAAGCCACCGTGGAGGGGGGCGGAGGGCAATAATCTTTATGGCTGCGGTCTGGCGGCGCCCCTCGAACCGGGAGGTGGGTTGGGATCGCTTAGAAACGAGATTTCCCCAAGAAATCCAATGCAAATAGAAATCAAGGACGAGATTTCCACGAACACGATGTCAGGGGCCAGATGTGGCCACCGGGCTGGGGGCGGGGGCGATGTGGGGAGCACTCGTGATGGTCTCCTTCAGATCCTGGGAACACCCGGGGATGACCTTTCAAGGAACACCTTCCACCGATTCGCCGCTTCAATCGATTCTGTTGTCCTCATTGCCATTATTGAAAATTCATAAAAATTCATAAAAATTCATTGCTCCAAGAGAGTACGAATTCATTAAGCAATACTACGAATCGTGAATATTAAAAATATATCAAAAGTGTGACAAATTCGCCAGCAACATTATTGAAAATGTATAAAAACTATTGCTAATTTGAGACTCTATATTACAAACTATTAAAGAATTGAAAACAATTTCCCGATTTATAAGAAAATATTATAAATTCATAAACAATAGCACGAATTCGTAAGAACTTTTTATAAAAAATGCATTTCAAATGAATAAAATAATATTACTTTCAAGTATTTTAAATCGACATTATCTAATTACAATTTTCTAAACTATTTGAACAGATAGTCGATCTCTTCTCTCCCATCTGCTCTCCAACGTCTGCTCCCTTCTCCTCTGCTCTCTTCTCCGCGAACTCTTCTCAACGAACTCGGTCTCCTCTCACGTTCTCTGCTCTCCTCCAACTGTTCTCATCACTCTGTCCTCCCTCGCTCATCTTCACCTTCACCTTCACCTTCTCCCGCGCTGTCCACCTACCACCGCTGGAACTGCGTGGTGTAGGCGAAGGCGCGGACCGGCTGGAGCGGCTGGAACTGCACGGGCGCCACGCGCAGGCGGGCGGGCCGGGCCAGGAGGGCCTCCGAGGTGGGCGGCTGGCGGCGGCGCCCCTGGGGGAAGCGCTGGTAGACGAGGCGGCCCTTGTCGGCGGCGTCCTGGTCGAAGGAGGTCGAGATGGCGATCACGGTGCCGTCCTCGGCGTACTCGACAACGACCTCTTCCGGTTGCTCCTCGGGCTCGTCCAGCGGCTGCTCCTCGACCGACTGGTCCTTGATGCCGGGCACCTGGGGCTCCTCGGGCGCGAGTTCTTCGGGCTCCTCGGGCTCCTCGGGGGCGGGCGCGGGCGCGGGGTCGGCGACCTCAGGCGGCCCGTAGGTGCTGTCGGGCTCCGGGGGGCCGTAGGTTTGGTCGGGCGTCTGGGCCGGGGGGCCGTAGGTGGGGTCGGGCGTCGGGCCGGGCAGCTCGAAGGGCACCTCGGGCGTGACGCCGGCCGGCGGGTACCCGGTGGGCGCGGCCTCCTGGCGGGCCGACGAGCGCCGCCCACTCGCGATGCGGCCGCGCAGACGGGCGGCTTCGGCGCCTCCCGAGGCTGCCGCCAGGACGAGGGCGGCGACGACGACGGCGACGGTGCCGGAGGACGACTTGGCGCACGTTTTCATGGCGAGTTCTTCGGGGCAGAACCGAGGGAGCTGACTGGGGCCACTGATGGCCGGCTCCAGAACGGCCGCCGCTTAAATAGGCCCATAACTCATCGCTCTATGGAAGCCGCCGAGCCGAAAAAGTCGCCGACCACGTGGCCGCGTGGAAAAATGAGCTTGAGTCTGATTGGGCTTGTGTTGGTGTGCGCGGGACTTGGATCTGCTGGGCGTACGTGAGCCTTTTCTGTAATTAATCAAAATTCGAACTAATGCGCCGCAGACCCAGACCCCGGCCTGTCGTCGCGTCGCGTCGCGTCGCCTCCCCGGCCGGCTCCACCGACCGACGACCAACGACCGACTTCCGTCTTCGGAGTCGCGGCCCCGGCTCGAGACGGCGGACCGCAGCTGGCCCTGGTCGGCTGCCAGCGAAGTCGATGTCGAAGTCGAGCTTCTCGTTCTACGAAGGTTCTCCGGCCCCCCTCGGTTCAGGGTCCCGACCTCCCCGCGCCCTCTGCCGCCCCCCTGTGGTCCGCGTGTCCTCGGTCGACGTGTTGTGTTCTAAATATTTTAATGTTGCATGGAAAATTTCGCTCGGGGCTGTCGCGCTGACCTAGAAGGGAATCGTTTCGTGTTGTTGTTGTTGTTGTTGTTGTTGTTGGTTGAGCTTCCACGACCCTCATCCTCATCCTACTTCTCTTCCTATCCTTCCTATCCCTAGCCAGCCCCACTCGCTCCCTCATCAGCCCTCATGAACCCCTTGGCTTCGTGGCTGGGCTTCCGTTGCAATTAAAAGCTGTTGAATTGTTACGGTTCGTGTTGTTGTTGTTGTTGTTGTTGTTGGTTGGTCGCTCGGTCGTCGTTATTGTTCTCGTGGTGTTAGTAGTTGTTGTTGTTGGTCGCCATAGTTGCATTTGTTGTTGGGTTCTCGCTCCTGGAAGGAGACGATGCGAAATGAAACAGAAGAAAGCGAAACAAAACAAAACGAAGTGAAACAAAAGGAAATAAAACAAAACGAAATGAAACAAAACGAAGAGAAACAAAAGGAAATGAAACAAAACGAAATAAAAAAAACGAAATTAAACAAAAAAGGAAACAAAATAACACCACAAAAAAAGAACAAAATGAAATGAAACAAAATGAAATGCAACGGAACCAAATGAAGCGAAACAAAGCTAAACGTTTTGAAAATAATTTCCAAGGCTTCAGATAAAAGCCCGACTCCAGAGGCGCACGCAGGGAAAACACAAAAACAAACACGCACAAACAAACACAGAAAGAGACACCTACAAACAACAAACACACATGTCCTCACACTCACAGTCACACCAAGCCAAGCCACTCACACATGAGGGAAGATTTTTCGGAAACGCTGGCGTCGGGTTCGCCGGCCTCGGGGTGGGGTTTGGAGGAGGTTCTGCGAGTTGTTGTTGTTGTTACTCTGCAAGTTGTTGTTGTTTTAAATGTTGTTGCTGTAGTAGGAGTTGCTGTTGTTTGTTGTTGCCGCAACTAAATTATGGCTGACAGCTAAATGAAGAGCATCCATGTGTCTAAATTCATGTCGCTGCCGTCCGTCCGTCCGGCTGTCGTCCTCGAACGACGTCCTCGCTCAGCTCGTTCCCTCTCTCTCGCTCTCTCTCGTCCTCGCACTCGATCCATCTTTCTCTCTGTCTCGCTCCCTCCCCGTCTCTCACACCAGCTCATACATAAGTCATAGTGCAAAAACAACAACATTGGGCACGAGGAAAAACTAATACGGAACGCAAGGATTATTTAGACACTCGTCGGACGGACGGACGGACGGACGGACGGACGAATGGACAGAGGGACGGACAGAGGACAGAGGGGAGGATGAGGGGGACGGCAGCAGGGCGGCCGGCCGGTCGTTCGTCCTTGCCCCGAGCCAGCTGCTCGTGCATTGCATCGGCCTCGCGTTGTCCCGGGTTGTTGCTGTTGTCATTTCGATGCCACGCTCTCTCACCACATACCGCTCTCCCGACCGCCCACTCTCTCTCTCTCTATCTCGTCCTCTCTCGCCCATGGCCTTCGCTGTAATTTACTTGGCCCGATACCCCGAAACGACCCACGTCCGTGGCCTGGCATGGTTTTTGTTGTGCCCAAGCAGCCCCTCGGCCTCTCTCGCGCTCACTTGTTCTCTCCACTTCCATCTCTCTATCTGTCCATTGTTCCAGTTGTTGTTCCAGTTGCTGCTCCAGTTGTTGTTCCAGTTGTTGCTGTTGTTGTTGTTGTTGCTATTAAGTCACGCCGCATCTGGGTTGAGCAGGCCGTTTGTAGTCATGGTTTTTGCTTCGCCGTCGTTTTAACTGAATTCCTGGCGAACACGTCTAATGTCCTGGCGGCGGAAACCGAAACCAGCGCCGCCGACGACGAACCCGAGCAAATCTCATTATAATCGTGCCCTCTCTCCCTCTCGCTCACGCTCACGTCGGTTGGCCGTTGTCCGTCTCCTTCTCCCCGCATTAATTGCCAGAAATGAAAACAAACAGATCCGAAAAGCAACAACGATTTAATTGTCGCTCTGGCCCAATTGCGCAGGCCTCGACTGTGACAGGCGCGTCCACGGGCGCCAAAGAAGCATCCATTAAAACGCGTTTAAATCGGCACGGGAAATTAAAAAAAAAACAAAAATAGTAGAAAATTGTAAATCATCGAGAATATACAAAAAAAAAAAAAAAAAATATAAAAAAAAAGTAAATATCGAAATAGTGAATGATAAATTGCTCTTCAAACTACAAATAAATTCAACTAAAAAAGAATACGAAAAAATGAAAAAGGAAATCGAAAAAAATGTCAATGAACAGAAAATATTAAAAATTCCACCTCAAATCGAAAATCATTGAAAGTCAATGTAAAATAAGAATTTAAAAGAAATCATCAAAATGTTGAATGAAATTGAAGAACCATAAAAATTCATAAATCGAAATTGTATATGCAGTTTAAGAAAGTAAAGAATATAGAGAAAATTAAGAAATAACATTGAAATTCCATTCACATACAATCAAAAAAAAAAAAAAAAAAAAAAAACACAAAAAATATCGGGAAAATAAATGTAAATCAATAAAAATTATATTAATGCGCTAAATCATCAAAAAATACAAAAATACAACAAAATTTGTAAAAGAAATTAAATAAAAAAATGGAAATTCCGAAATAAATCGGAATTTATCGAACAGGGAAGACTGCGAAGGAGAAGAAGAAGCAGCATCGTGTGCAATTTAATTGATTGCACGGCTGTCGACGTTAATGAACCGTTATCGATTCACACCTTGCTGCAGCGAATGATGAATGGCCGGAGTGACGGATGGACGGACGATGACTGAGGGCGGGAGAGAGATAGAGAGCGAGAGAGAAAGGGTCTGAGGTTGGTCTGAGGGGCGTGGCAAGGGGGGGGGGGGAGGCGAGGGCTGGAGGCGAGGGCTGGTCGAAGCGATTCACGCGGCAAAAACACAGGAACCGCCTCGTTGTCACGTGTCAAATGCAACGACGGTCACAGACCAAGTAGGCAACAACAACAACAACAACAACAACACAACCAACGCCAGCTCCAGCACCACAAACAGCATCAGCAACTACAACAACAACAATAGCAACAACTCGAACCACCATCGGCAACGCAACCGACCATCGACAACAACAACAACAACAACAACAACAACAACGTGAAGCGACCGTTGACAGAACCCGCAGACCGAAAACGTTGGTCGTTCTGTCGGCGGTCGCCCCGTCCGTCTGCGTAGCGGTCGATCTGGCAGCACTGGCCGCGACGACGCCATTGCAATGTTGGTGGCATTGTTATTGCTTTGCTATTGCTAGTGCTATCGTCGCCGGTAATGTTGTCGTCGTCGCCGTCGTCGTCGTCGTCGTTGTTGTTGTTGTCAATTTAATCAGTTGTTTACACTATAATTTATTCACTCGCTGGTCGAAAACAATCGCAAAGCCAGCGAAAACATACACCAACAACAACAACCAAACACAACAATAACAAAAGCCACGACAGAATTATAGCGACAACAAAAACAACATCGGAAATTCAGCGACACCATCATAAATACAAGAACAACACGATCATGAAAACAACAACAATAATAACAACATCAACATAGCAACAACTAGAAAAGTAAACAAAACATCAAAGTCGAATTCGAAACCGAAAGCGAAATCGAAATGGAATAAAAAATTCTATGGCGAAGCGCGAAATTTCGAATTTTTGTCACGGCGGCCGCGGCGACGGCGCTGCCGACGCCTCTGCCGCCGTCGTGCGTTACAAATGTTTTAATTAATAAAAGTCCATCTATATATTAAATTGTGAATTATTCAATGGCTTTGATTTTTGATGTTGTCGTTTTTTTGTTTTGTTTTGATTATTTTTTTGTATTGCTTTTTTGTGTTCTTTTTGTTGTACTATTTTCGGGTTTGAATTTTTTATTGTTTTCAGTTTTTTCTTCTTCTGCTCAATTTGCTCGCTCTTGTTGCGATGTTGTTGTTCCGATGTTGTTGTTATTGTATGGTGTTACTTTTACTGTTGTTGTACTTGTGTTGTAGTTAAATTATTTATTACTTGGCACCTTCAGCTCGGACGCCATGTTGTTTCTTTGTCATAAACAATTCATAACTCATGGCAACAATTGCCACCATTTTATTCACACACAGCCTTCCACAACAACAGCACCGTAAGAGCAATAACTCCAAAAAGATAGCTTAAATAACATAAAACCAAAAACGACGAGCGCAAAAATGAAAAATCAAAATCAAGGAAAAAATACAAAATAATTCAACGCAAGTCTGTTTCGAAGGTCGCCCCCTCCTGGGTCTTTGTTGCTGGTGCCGCTGACACCGAACGACTGCCGATCGACGGCCGTCGGGTGGCCGCAAAGGGGTCGGCCGACCGACCTCTGCCATCGCATTCGCATCCGGGGGTCGCCGAACGCTGACCGTCGAACGCCGAACGCCGAACGCCACGGGTCGGTCGATGATTGATGGAGTGATCTCGCTTTCGCTCCCTTCCGCCCATGCTCTCATTGCGCTCATCTCTAGCCGTCCTTGTTTTCCCTCGTCCTCTTGCCCTCATGCTCTTGCTGACGTTCTCTTGGTGTTATTCTTTTGCTCGCAACCTTCTGCTGTCGTTTTCTTGCTCTCCTTGTTCGACCCTCACTCCCTCGCTCTCATTCCCTAGGCACCATTCCCTCTCCCGTATTCCAGTTTCCACGTTCCCGCTCCCAACAATTCGTTCCCACATTCTGACACTCTCGTTTTCTTTCCTCTTTCGACCGCCGACGGAGCGACTCCAGCCCACCTCCTCCCACCTCCTCCCGCCTGCTGCGCGCCTAGTCCTCGACGCCCGACACCGCTTAACGTTCCATCAATTATTCCACGCATCAACGCCGCGTCACTGCCGCGCCCGCGCCCGCGCCGGCGTCAGCGTCAGCGTCGCCGCCAATGACGCTACTGACACACTGAATGGACATAATGGCGGCGACGTGCGGGGCCTGTCAATGGCCGGCCGGACGGTGGGACGGACAGACGGACGCCCTGTGGTCGATTGGTCGGCGGCCTTGGGAGCCGGGCGAAAGAATGTTACGAATTCTAATGGAGCCAGCGAGGGGAGGAGGAGCCGCCAAGTGGTGGAGTCGACAGGCGAAGGAGTCGCCAAGTGTCGAAGTCGCTTAAAAGCCCAAACATGGTCGGGGGCTGCAACAGTTGCCGCTCATAGCGTGGCCGAGAAGTCACCAAAAAATCCCCCAAAAGTCACTGAAAACTCCTCCTCGCACCCCAATCCACGAGAGCCCGCCGCCTTCCGAACTCCAACCGACTCCAATCGCATCGAATCCAGCCCAATCATGCCGCGGTCTCTGCAGCTGCTGCTCGTCCTGGGCCTGATCGCCTGCTGCGTCGCGGAGGCGCCGCGCCAACGCCTCGCCCGCCCGCAGCGTCGTCGCCAGGCGGCGCGCCAGGAGCTGCCGAAGGAGCTGGAGCAGGAAGTGACGCCGTATCCGGCCGCCGGCATCAGACCGGAAGTGCCGTTCGAGCTGCCGACGGCGAGGCCGGAGATCGCGTACCTGCCGCCCGACAGAGAGGAGGCCGAGGACGGCTCCACGCCCGACGAGCAGCCGGCCGAGGAGGGAGAGAGCGCGGTCGAGAGCGAGAACGAGGTGGACGAGAGCGAGAGCGAGAACGAGGTGGACGAGAACGCGGACATCATCCCGAGCCTGGGCGCCCGCAGCGCGCGCCTCGTGCGCGGTCGCCGTCGGCTGCTGCGGCCCCGCAGCGGTCGGCTGTAGACGCGCCGGCGGCCGCAGCGTCACTAGAGGACGCGGGGGGACTCGCCGGGGGAGTCGCCGGTTTGTGTTGAGGAAATAAAAAGAACGCTGTTGGAAATCGAAGAAACAGAGAGATTATCATTTTTTCCACTCGGGCATGTGTGGGTGTGGGTGTGTGTGTGTCGCTGGGTGTGTTGACGATCCTGTGCGGTTGTGTGTGTGTGTGTGTGTGCTTCACCCACACGTCCGGCTGCAGTTTCGCCGCAACGCGACCGTCAACGATTTAATTCAATCTCGTCTTTGTTGCTGGCGTCCACTCATTTTGTTGCCGGCCCTTTAACTCTTAATGCGGCCGCGTCCCTCGGCGCACGCCACGCCCGCCGTCCTCGAGCGATTTTTCAATTTGCTCTCGGCCGATAACTTCATTTAATTAATGGCTTTAAAGGGCTTTAAACCGGGCCGGGTCGGGCGCGTCGGTCGGCGCTGCTGCGGTCGCGTGCGATTGATTATTGGATTGGTGCAATGATTGATCGTTGGCAACGCGAGCGATAGGAGCGACCGACCGACCGGCCGACCGACCGACCGTCGCACACGGACACGCGTGTCTGTGTTGGTGTGCGCGTCCGTGTACCTGGCCGCCACACATGTAAATCCTTCGTTCATGCCTTTGGGCGCGACCGACGGCGACCGCAGAGCGAGATAGCGGTGGACGCAGGCGGCGGGAGGGAGGGCGATGGCGAGAGGGAGGGAGACAGATAGGGGGGGGGGGGGCTCGGTTGAGTTGAATTGATGGAGGCTCCACGTGGATCATCGCAATCAGCCTGAGGTCTGAGAGGCCTTCGAGCGACCTTCGAGGCGACTCTTAAAGCGACTTTTCAAGCAATCTGCGAAATCACTTTGAAACTGCCCTCGAAGCGATTCATGAAGCGATCTTTGAAAGGATCTTTGAATCAACCTTCGGGCGACTTTTAAAGCAATCTGCGAAATCACTTTGAAACTGCCCTCGAAGCGATTCATGGCGTGACTTTCTAAGGGATCATCGAAATGAAATGAAATGAAAACATTTTTCGAAGCGGTTTCTGAAGCGGTTCTGAAGCGACTTTTGAAGAGATCTTTGATGGGATCTTCGAATCGACTTTCGAAGCGATTTTTGAAGCGACCCACGAAGACCTTTGAAGCGATCTTTGATTCGAATTTTACAGCAATTTTCGAAATGACCTTTGAAACTTTCTTCGAAGCGATTTTGATGGGATCTTTGAATCGATCTTTGAATCGATCTTTGAATCGAAACCTTCAGAGCGATCTCTGAAGCGACCTTTGAAGCGGCCTTCGAGGCGATCTTCGAGTTCGTTGGACTTCGAGGTTCTTCGGGACGAGATTTTTGTTTCCCTCTATCAATTTCTCTTCCAAATCCACCCTTAACTCTTTGGCCGTCTTCGCCGCCTTCGCCTCCTTCACTTTCCTGACCTCCTCCGCCTCCCCTCGCCACGGCCAGCCCTCGGCCGCCGGCGACCTCACGTATGGACACGTAGACAACACGAAGACAACAACAACTACAATAACAATAACAATAACAATAACAACGGCTACCGAGTGGGCGACACCGAGCACGAGCACGACGCGACAACTGCAGACCACGCCGCCAAATAGGGGGCGGCGAAGGCGACCCGGCGGCGGGTCGCGGCTCGCGGCTCGCATAAAAGGCGCCCGGGCGGCCGGAGTGGCCACAGTTCAGCGATTGGACGCACTCCGGCACCACCAACGACGGCAACTCGACAACTCCAACAACCTCAACAACAAGCTCAACCACAACCTCCAGCGACATGGCCAAATTGTTCCACTGCCTGCTGCTCGTCCTGAGCCTCGCGCTGGCCGCGGTCAGCGCGGAGCCGCCGCGCTTCCGCACCTCGCGGCGCAGCGGCGCGATCCGCACCAACATCCGGTTCCTGGCGCGCCAGGAGGTCGACGCCGCGCCGAACGCGGCCCCGGCGCCGTATCCGCCGGCCGGCGTCACGCCCGAGGTGCCCTTCGAGCTGCCCACGGAGACCGAGGCGCCCGTGGAGCCCGACCAAACCTACGGGCCCCCGGACCCGACCTACGGCCCGCCCCCGGCCGCCGAGGCCGAGGAGCCCGAGCCGACCTACGGCCCGCCCGAGGTCGCCGACCCCGAGCCCGAGGCCGAGGAGCCCGACTCGACGTACCTGCCGCCCGAGCCCACCTACGGACCCCCGGCCGCCGCCGCCGCTGACGCTGAAGCCGACGCCGCCCCCGCCCGGCTCAGCGCCCGCCTGCGCTCGCGCGCCTCGCCCCGCCGCCAGCGCCTGCAGCGCCTGCGGAAGGCCCCGCTCCGAGCGGCCCGCCCCGTGACCCTCGTCGAGATCGTCCGGTCGGAGCCGGTCCTCGTCTACGCTCTGCAGTGAGCAGAGCCCGGACGCACGACCCGGACGCGGCCGGACGGAGGCCCAAGGGACGGACGGACCGCCGTTGGATCCCTCGATCGTTGTTGTAGTTTTAGGCGAGAACAAGAACAAAACAATAAAGTGAAACCTTAAAAAATTGATGATTTTTCTTTTTATTCCATTCTCGTCTTATTTTCGCATTCTTTCAAATAAAACAGGGGAAAAATACTAAAATAGATAAAATAATAAATTAGAAGTGGTTTCACAGAATTGATTTTAATTTGCTTCTATTTTATTTTATTTTATTTTGTTTTTCTTCTCGCATTCTTTGATTTTAATTTCGAAGACGGGCGAGGCGAAGCGAGAAAAAACGTTCGGCTCTCTTTTATGAGAGTTTTCAATTAGACAGACGCTCGCTCGCTCTCCGACCCCTCACCCCTCACCCCTCCCTCTCTCACTCTCTCACTCCCTGAGCTGTCCATCTCCTGTCGCCGTCTCCGCCGACGACGACGAGGTCGGTCTTCAGAAGTTTCGTTCACATGTCTTTGAGAGCGAACTTTTCCCTCTCCGCTCGTCGGGGCCAAGGAGGAAATTTCCGAAATGAAATTTTCATGCCGAGTGTTTGCTCATTTGTTCCAGTTGTGCGTGTGTGTGTGTGTGTGTGTGAGGGAGTTCATGTATGTGTGTGTTCCTGCGTGTTCTTGTTAGTGCTGGTGAAACGTTCATAACTTCCGAGGATGCTGCTCGGTCCAATAGCTCGAAAAATTCTAGAAAATCTCCTTCCCCATGAACGAGTGCCCTCATGAGGCGAGCTCCTGGTCCGGCCGGGGAAGGGGTGGCAGATGGAGGGGGAAGGAGGGGGCCTGAAGACCGAGCCTCGTTAAAAGCGTGCTCCGAGCCAAACCAAGCCATCAGCAGAGTCCGAAATAAGACCAAGACATTTAACTCTAAAAATAACAGTCGAGGAGCAATAAACTTGAAGAAGTTTTTATTGAAGCTCGTTGCGAGAATCTTCATGGTGTTGTTGCTTTTGTTGTTGTTGCTTTTGTTATTAGTTCACTCTTTTTGTGCACCGTTATTGTTGTTGTTCGAGCGCTCTCCTTGTCATACCTCAGTCTTGGTTGTTTAACTCATGCCGTTGTTGTTGTTGTCGTTGTCATTTTCCATGTTTATGTCTTTCCTGTCTCTGCTTGTCAAGGAGTGCCATGTCCGAGCGAGCCAGAGACAGACAGATCGCAAGACACCGGGTCGGGAATTATTTTTAAGACTCCTCGCTGCATCGGCAGAAAGTTAAATAATAAAACTAATCAGCGCCGAAAATACAGCAAACGGTGTCGTTGGGGGCGCGGGGAGAGAGAGAGAGAGGAATGCGATATGATGCGTTAGGGAGGGACAGAGAGGGTTCGTGGAGAGTGGAGAGAGTGAGTGTTGCGGTGAAGAGAGGACAGAAATTCACAACAGGGAGAGTGGAGAGAGTTTTGGCAAGGAGTGAAGCGAGGTCGGCAAGGAGACAGAAGTGAGAATGGAGAGAGAGAGTGAGAGAGCGGAAACTGCTTCGCGGATCTCGATCAAGGAGCGGTCAGTTGAGGAGAGTTTGATAAATTCGGGAAGAGTTTCAAAAATACTTTTTTTCGAAATTTTCTTCTATATAAAGCATGTGTGTCCATTTCTTCGGAGAAACTAAAATCCAAATTTTTATTTTATAATAAAATAAAAAAATTATAATTTGATGAAATTATTATAAAATAAAAAAAATTAAAATATGATGAAATTATTTTTTTTTTTTAAATCCTAGAATTGTATTTCAGTTTTCAATGTGTTAAAAAAAACAAAATTTTAAATGAGTAAAATTGTGAATTAATTGAAAAATAAGGTTTAAAATTGCATTTAAACGATGTTTCTGAAAAAGTTCTGATTATGAAATTAAAAGAATTCGATTTTAATCCGCAGACACGAAAATGCCGAAGGATTTCGTCGAAAATTCTCTGAACTCTGTTTCGAAAAAGGAAGTTCTCAGTAATTTCCAAGGCCCTCTAGTTATTAAATTCAATTAAAAAATGTCGACTGACTTTTTGAGTGCTCGTTTAATGGCTCGGCCCAAGGTCACGAGCACGAGCTCTGGCCGGTGGCTCCGACCCAGTGACCGCGAGGCGCGCACGATCGGGCCCGAAGACGGCGGCCACTCGTCCCTCGCTCCGCCACCGACTCCCTCGCCAGTCTCGTCTCTTGGTCCTCTCCCGCCCGCGCCATCGCTCCGCTCTCACCCTTGCTCCGCTCTCGCCACTCGCTCCACGCTCGTCGCACACTCCGTTCTCGCTCCGCGCCCGTCACTCTCTCGTCACTCGTCACTCGTCACTCGCCCTCGCCTCGCTCCATCGCTCGCCATGGGAACGCGGTCCGGCGCGGCTCCCGGAAAGCGCGCGGTCGCCTCCGCACGCACCGGCCGCGGGCCGTGGTGAATGCTAATGTGGGCCGGTGGGATTCCGAGACCGCGTCCGCGTCCGCGACCGCCACCG
This sequence comes from Coelopa pilipes, assembly GCA_947389925.1. Taxonomy (NCBI): domain Eukaryota; kingdom Metazoa; phylum Arthropoda; class Insecta; order Diptera; family Coelopidae; genus Coelopa; species Coelopa pilipes. The sequence continues at coordinate 6,994,837 of OX376699.1, forward strand.
GTACCGGGAGCGCGGCCACGACCACGACCAAGACCAAGACCAAGACGGCGACCAAGTGCGACTGCCTCAAGTGGGCTCATTGGCATTCAGGGGCCCCAGGGGCGGATCGGCAGCGATGAATGCGTGAGGCGCTGCAGCGGCCTCCCTGGGGCGGTCGTATAAAAGCGCCCGGGGCCCTCGGCAGGGCATCATTCACCAGTCGCCAGTCGTCAGTCGGCCAGAGCCCGAATCCTCCGTCGAACCAAATCCAATCCAATTCAATCCAAGCAAATCAACTCCCAGCCATGGCCAGGTTCTTCAACGCCACCGCCCTGATCCTCGTCCTCGGCCTCGCCGTCGCCGCCTGCAGCGCGGAGCCCGCCCGCTTCCGGAGTCGCGTCCGCGCCCAGCGCACGCGGTTCCTGGCCCGGCAGGAGATCGAGTCGGTCACCCCGTACCCCTCGGCCGCGGAGCTGAAGCCCGAGGTGCCCTTCGAGGAGGCCGCCCCCCAGC